>CM077243.1:25069078-25734078 GCA_039654775.1 Spinibarbus caldwelli
AGATAGATAGATAGATAGATAGATAGATAGATAGATAGATAGATAGATAGATAGATAGATAGATAGATAGATAGATAGATAATCAGACAGACAGACAGACAGATAGATAGATAGATAGATAGATAGATAGATAGATAGATAGATAGATAGATAGATAGACAGACAGACAGACAGACAGATAGATATATAATCAGACAGATACAGACAGACAGATAGACAGATAGATAGATAGATAGATAGATAGATAGATAGATAGATAGATAGATAGATAGATAATCAGATAATCAGACAGACAGACAGACAGATAGATAGATAGATAGATAGATAGATAGATAGATAGATAGATAGATAGATAATCAGAGAGACAGACAGACAGACAGACAGATAGATAGATAGATAGATAGATAGATAGATAGATAGATAGATAGATAGATAGATTAGACAATTTATATAAACTGTTGAGCAATTTATTAGAACCTGATGTATCCTGCTGATTGTAAATTAATAAAACATGTTATTTCCCATTGTTTGCATGTAACTCTTGGGCTCAGCAGAGCCTTATTTCAGTGAGATACTGACAATCAGCATGCATACTGGGAAGGAGGAGCACCTTGTCATCTGAATGGGGGATAGTTCCAGTTTTCATCCTGGAGAGTCCACAGATGATGAGAAACAGCCTGGAAAGTTAGCTCATCATCATGTCAGAAGACTTTAGTTCTCTTCAAATTTAAACTGGCAGCTATCATAAAACAAGGCAGAGCATCTGGTCTACTAAGCTGCATACAGGAGCATAAACTATAGTGGAAAAATTGGCAAATTACCACATTTACCATTGATTTCTGTCCTAAAAACTGAAAACCAATCCAACATTTTGAAAATGTTTGTTTGTTTGAGCAGCAAATCAACATATTAGAATGATTTTTAAATGATCATGTGACACTGAAGACTGGAGTAATGATGCTGAAAATTCAGCTTTGAATCACAGAAATAAATTACATTTTAAAATCTATTCAAATAGAATACAGTTATTTTGAATTGCAATATTATTTCACAAATTTGCTGTTTTTTTTTTTTTTAGTGTATTTTCAATCAAACTCCACAGCCTTGATGAGCATAAGAAACTTTTTTTTTTTTTCAAAAACATTTAAAAATCTTACCAACCCCAAACCTTTGAACAGTAACGTACTCGGTTACTTTCATAACCTCGCTTCCCTTAGATATGGGAACGAGTACTGCGTCGCAAGACGCTTGTATGGGAAAAACTCCTTTTTTCCCTCTTGAACTGAAGCCTTTTCAATCACGCAGTGAAACTGCACGTCCATTGGTTCGTGCAGTGCTATAAAAACAAACCAATGGCTTGGCGGCGGCGATTTCTTCAAATGAAGAGATTTCTTCAAATGAAGCGACTGAGGGATGGAGCTCATAGCACGGCCATGAACGCAGTACTCGTTCCCATATCTAAGGGAACCGAGGTTACGAAAGTAACTGAGTACATTCCCTGTCGATATTCTCACTCGTACTGCGTCGTAAGACGCTTGTATGGGAACCAGTACAATCACGTCGTGCTATGATGGGGAACGACTCAAAACCAAGACTCCCATGGGAGAAGATCCAGGGGAGTCAATGGAATACACCAAGCACAGGCTGAGCCATCAGAGTCATCCGTGGCCTGGGTGTCGTCCCCTATAGTTTATACCTGGTATCCGTATAATATGGACCATCCAGGTGAAGGAGGGATTTGAACAATGCTGGTCAAGTGAACCCATAAGACTGCTAAAATAGCCGGAGGCGGCAAACTTAAGCAGAAAGGACTCTGGCCTGTAAGGCGGGGACGTCCAGGTTGTAAAACCTTACAAATGTGGACGGCGAGGACCAGCCGGCCGCCTCACAAATTTCCGAAATGGACACCCCGCTTGACCATGCCCAGGAAGAGGCGATGCCTCTGGTAGAATGGGCGCTGACTCCAATGGGGAGGAGGAGTATGCTAGGGTGATAGCATCCACTAACCACCTGGAAATTCTTTGCTTCGTAACAAGGCGACCTTTAGTGCGGTTACCGAAGCTGACAAAAAGCTCTTCTGATCGCCTGTATGAGGCAGAACGCTCAATGTACACCCTCAGGGCCCTGACGGGGCAGAGCAGGGATAATTCCTGGTCATCCGTCGAAGAGGAAAGCGCGGAAAGCGGTATGACCTGGGCTCTGAATGGAGTGGAGAGCACCTTAGGTACATAACCGAGCCTTGGTTTCAGGACGACCTTGGAGTCGTTAGGCCCGAATTCCAGGCAAGCAGGGTTGATGGAAAGGGCCTGTAGGTATCCTACTCACTTGACCGACACCAGCGCTAACTGCAGGGCGGTTTTAAACGAGAGTGATCTGAGGCTCGTGGTTTGCAATGGTTCAAACGGGGGGCCTTTCAAGGCCCTTAGTACGGTTGGTAAGTCCCAAGGTGGAACTGTACGAGGACGCAGGGGGTTAATTCTCCTGGAGCCTCGTATAAACTGGACCACTGCACTATTCCTGCCCACTGATCGCCCAGCAATAGGGGCACGGAAAGCCGCTATGGTTGCCGTGGAAACTTTGATGGTGGATGAGGAACACTGTTTATCCAGCATCTCCTGCAGAAACGAAAGAACCACTGATACATCAGAGGTAACCGGATCTAAGTCACGGTCTTGACACCAAGCCAAGAAAATAGACCATTTCAGAGCATAGAGGCGTCTGGTAGACGGGGCTCTAGCTTCTGCCATAGTGTTGAAAACACGCTCTGGGAGGTCGAAAGACTCCTGTTGAGTGGCCACACATGCAGGGCCCATAACTCGGGCCGTGGATGCCACAGCGTGCCGTTCTCTTGAGAGAGGAGGTCCCGTCTCAAGGGAATGGGCCATGGGGCTGCTTTGAGCAGCTGGAATAACTCCGACACCCACGGCTGGTTCCTCCAGAGGGGGGCTATTAGAAGAAGCTTGTGCCGTTGTTCCCTGACTCGTCTGAGTACCTGCGGTAGCAGAGCGATTGGAGGGAATGCATAGAGCGGGAGGCTGGGACACTCGTGGGCCAGGGCATCCGTGCCCTTCGTGGAAAAAGTTGGGCAATGAGAGTTGTCTTCTGAGGCAAAGAGGTCTACTTGAGGTCTGCCAAAGACTTCCCAGATTTTCTGAACCGCGAGTGGGTGGAGCGTCCATTCTTCTGAGGAGACGTTTTTCCTCGACAACATGTCCGCTCCTTGGTTCATTTTGCCCGGCACATGCGTCGCCTTCAGTGAGCGCAGATTGGTCTGAGCCCAAACAAGAAGGTCGTTCGCCAGCGTGCAGAGGCGCTTCGAGACGAGGCCGCCCTGGTGATTTATGTATGACACCACGGACCTGCTGTCTGAGCGTATTAGCACATGGTGTCCCCTTATGTCCGTCAGGAAGAATTGACAGGCACGGCACACTGCTAGCATCTCTAGGCAGTTGATGTGCAGACCCGACTCTTCTTCGGACAAAAGACCGAAGGTCGGTTTGCCTTCGCACAGCGCTCCCCAACCCTTGTTGGAAGCATCTGTCGTGACAACCTTCCTTCCATGCGCCGTGTCTAAGATCACACCCTGCTTCAGCCAGAGGGGATCCCTCCAACGGGCCAGGGCTGATACACACGCCCGAGTCACCGTTATGCGATGGTGACCGTGACGCCAAGCCGCAGAAGTAACGCTCTGCTTCAGCCAGAACTGGCTCCCTTTACCAGCAGATTCATCACCTCTGCGTGCAGGACTTGAGCATCCTCGCTGCGCACTGTGGTGGCGACCACACCGCAGAAGCGTGGTGGTCTTCGAGTGAATTGGAGTGAATAACCTCGTCTTATCGTAGCCATTACCCATTCTGACACACTGGGGAAGGTCGGGGGCCGGCGTTGGCTTGGCGGGATGCTGAGTCGGCGCAGGCTTGGGGCGACTAGAAGCAGCAGAAGACCTGGTGCGTTTCGGGAGGAAGTGTCGCATTGCTTGAGACGACTTCTGAGCCTCTGTAAAATGCTAAGCAAAGCCCTCCACAGCTGGCCCGAACAGGCTGTTCGACGAGACCGGAGCGTCGAGGAAGGGAACTTTATCCGCCTCTTTCATCTCCGTCAACGTGAGCCAAAGGTGGCATTCCAACACTACCAGGCTGGACATCGACTGCCCGATAGCCTGCGCGGTGGCTTTGCTGGCGCGCAGGGCCAGGTCCGTTACGCTCCTCAGGTCTCTGAGTGAAGCTGCATCGAGACCGGTCTCCTCACTGGCGAGCATCTTGGCCTGGAAGACCTGAAGCACAGCCATAAAGTGCAGCGCCGAAGCCGCTTGTCCAGCTGCCGAGTAGGCGCGTCCAGTGAGTGCAGACGTGGCTCTGCACGGCTTGGACGGATGGCTCGCCCTCGCTTTCCATCCGATAGCCGTGGGCGGGCAGAGATGCGCGGCCACAGACTCATCCAGAGGGGGCAGGTGCTCGTATCCCTTCTCTTCAGCACCGTCAACGGAGGTGAGGGCAGAGGAAGCAGAAGGACAGATGCGAGACGAGTAGGGGGCACGCCACGATTTAGTGAGCTCGTCGTGGACTTTGGGGAAGAAAGGGGACGAGCGTTCGTGGGGGGCTTGCTGGCGTCCCGGGAGAAACCACTCATCCAGCCTGCTGCAAGACGGATCCTCAGGCGGAGACCACTCGAGCCCGAGCTTAGTCACAGCCTTAGTCATCACACGGACGAGCTCCTCACGCGCGAGCCGCGGAGGTACGCTGATCAGGTTGAGTGAAGAGGACCGGCGAATCCTCTCTCAGCGGTGACTGCGAGGCACGCGGGCACTGAGCCGACATGAGCTCGCTCGTCTCCGGCCGCTCGAATCCTCTGCCCCGCTGTCTTTTCCTCGCAGGTCCCTGGGAGGAAGAAGATGGGAGGGTGCGAGGGGCGGAGTCGCTTTCTGAAAAGAAAGCTATCCGCGAGCCCAGAGAGGCAAGACTGAAACTCTCGCAATGAGAGCAGTCAGTCCCGCTGAGCGCAGCGTCAGCGTGGGATTTCCCCAAGCATGACACACACTCAGCGTGACCGTCATCAGCATGCAGGGGAGTCCTGCACGTCTTACAATGACGGCGCGGCATTTGAAACAACGCCGTCAAAATTTGCTCTTTTATGAGGCTCTTTTAGATAGTCGCCGGATGGCGACAGGGGATAGACCGGGATCTGCGAGCTGAGCGCTGCAAAAGGTCCAATCCGGCTGCTGAGGCATTTCAACGGCGAATCTCGGCGTCAGCGAAGAGTCAGCGAGGAAGAAGCTTCGTCGCTGAAGAGAAGAAATCTGAGATGCGGCGGCGAAGCTGCCACTTATATAGCCACAGTCCCCACCCGTTTGGCGGGCTATGGCGGGCTGCTCAGCCATAGGCTCGCTCGTCGCCGCCGCCGAGCCTTTGGTTCGTTTTTATAGCACTGCACGAACCAATGGACGTGCAGTTTCACTGCGTGATTGAAAAGGCTTCAGTTGAAGAGGAAAGCAGGAGTTTTTCCCATACAAGCGTCTTACGAGTGAGAATATCGACAGAGACCATTAGATCATGTTTATCTATTAAAGTTGTACCTCTTTTTGTAGCTTGTAAAACGTAACACTGCTCAGGCTCTAGCTAATTCACCATTTTACCTTCTCTAAGCGCATTTGTAATCTCTCTCTCTCTTTCACTCTTGGTCTCTGTGACCCTTGACCTTTAATAAACAACGGTTGATCCAAAGTATGTGGATAAGTGCAGTGTGTATGTTTGGCTAGCGTTCTGTCTCTGTTGGTACGTGCAGTGCAAGGGGGAGCTCGTACAGCTCGGCTCTTGTTTACTCTGAATGTTCCCCACCGCTGATGTTTAATGTCATCAAGGCTTTTCTCTCCTCAGACAGGCTTTACATAAGCTTTCATAAGATTTGAGTATGTATGTGTCCTTGTGAAAAATGGCGGCTGTATTGTGAGGAAATCCAGGCATTTCGCCCACCTGGCGTAAACCGGTTCAAGGGCCGTTTTTAACATATTGAGATACCAACCCACTTAAGTGATTATTGAAGCGCTGCTTATATACTGCACCCAAAGGTGAAATTTAATGTGAGATCTATAAAGCATCTGTTAATTAAATTATAGCACACAACAGGGCTGGATATCTTTCATCTGATACAGCTGATATAAAACACTTGTGTGATTCATGCTAAACTAAGTCAGTGTTTTTGGCCAAGGCCCCCAGTGGAAAACAAAGCAGGCAAAATTGTTTTATTAGTTTCAACTATGGAGATGCAATCATGCTATAGCCAGGTTTAAGAGCCCTAAGAGATAGCTGTTTTATTTCCTTGTCTTCCTTGGGAAGCGGAAAGATCAAGGTTGTTATAATATATAGCCGAGCACTGAAGAAAAATGAGAAAGAGAGATTAAACAGATGAAAAACACAACATGTGAAGCTTCATGGTACAGTACATGCAATATACACCATTTAATGCAATATACTTTGCTACTTAAAAACCAGTGCAAGAAACAAAGCAGCTCTCCAGCCCACAGTCACCGATTTCACAAAGAATTTATTAGCTGATCAACATCTGCAAGCTATTGAAGCTGTTGTTTGGACGGCCGAGCCAGGCGGTGCTCAGCACTGTATCCGGGTCACATGATGGGGTCAGAACATTGTTAGGAGGCGCACTGAGAGCCGCTCAGCTGGCGCTGAGACTATCCTCCCATGTCATGCTCTGAAGCATTTTATCATCCCCCTCTGTACTTCTCCAGCTCCCAAGTTCATCAGCATCAGAGGCACTGCCCCGAGAAAGAAAACTCCTTCAAGAGAGTTTCATTCCCTTTAGTGCATCTGTCATGGCTTGTTCTAAAGCCCAGGATCTGTAAGTTGTTGCTTTGATGGTAGTCAGTGCAGCAGAGCTGATGTACTGATGTTTGGATTTGACATCCAACATGACGAAAATGATAATGTTGCACATGGGGAAATGCTCGCTCTGCCAATTGGTTGTCTTCAGTCTGGAGCACATGGTATGTAAAGTCTGTATCTTCTTTTTTTGTATTGCCAGTGCTTCATCAGTCAACAACTTTAAAGTTGGAACTTTTTTATTTTTCTCCACAATTATAATGTGTTCTGAAGCCACTGTGTTGACAGATCCTATATCATGCTGCCACTCCGCACTCTGTTTTTGTTCATAATACGGATTGACAATCCAGGAAATAAGTATGTTTTGAGCTTCTATTCATCCAAATATATTACTTTACATTTAGAATATGCATTTGACAGATGCTTTTATACAAAGCATTATTCATTCATCATTCAAAGCAGTTTGCAGTGCATTTAAGGTAGGCCAATATATTTTAACAGTTTGTGTGTCCAAGGAATCAAACTCATGATCTTTGCATTGCTGGCGACATGTTGAGATACAGAAATAAAATCTATTTTAATATTATTATTATCTAGAATATATTCATAACCTAAGCTCATTGGAAATATGTGCTTGTGGCGAAGTTTCTGTAAAACTCAAAAAACAGTTGAAATGAACACTAGAGGCAGTAAAACATATGATTTCGATTAAGAAAGCCTAATTTGCACACAAGTACTTGCAGAATATTATATTATGACCTCAAAACAATTTTAACATGCTGCAAGATAAAAACTGATAGTTTTGAATATTAGCTCCACATATACAGCTTTATATGTATGAGTTTTCTAATGCAGTAGGTTTGCTATGTAGCCCACCTGATACATCATTACACTTGTGAGGTGAAGCGATCCGAATCCCATGAAACTATGGTTTGACAAAACATCTCAAACATGCGTATAAGTAAGTTAAAATAGTACAGTTGCAACAGCAAATGCGTTTTTACATCTTTTTTATTTTTTATTTATTTTTATTTTTTTACACTATCAAGTAGGTTTAGGGTTGGATTGTGGTGAAGGGTGTATGTTATTTTCCAGCACGACAGAGCATTCAACTTTTAGTGGCCCTCCCCAGCATTTGAATTCTGAACAGTTACAATACGTGCCTGAACCAATATGATAAAAATTTAGCAATAAATGCCAGTATCAACGTAATAAAAATGTGGCCACAGTCACGTACTGAAAACGTGTTCACTTCAAAACTGCTGCAAAACATGCAATAAGACACATAATATTGGTGTTGCAGAAACTGGTTTCATATTCTCCTTGTATTTGCATATAAGTGGTTTCATGAAAGTAAACAAATGTATGTAAATGCATCTATAGATTTTGTCATTGCATATAAAGTAATTTACATTGAAACAAAGTCATTTTTAAAATTCATGGGGTCTGCGACCCTTCTCCTCTAGGTGCAATGGCAGTAGTTCCCAACCACATTTCTGGAGCCCCCAACCCTGCACATTTTACATGTCTCCTTAATCAAACACACATGATTGAGGTCATTGGCTCATTAGTAGAGACTCCACGATCTGAAATGGGTGTGTCAGACCAAAGAGAGATGCAAAATGTGCAGTGTTTGAGGGTTCCAGGACCGTGTTAGGGAATCACTGGCCTATAGCACCTACAGTTCTCTGTTGTACAGTTGTCCCCTCCTGACAACCCAGACTGAAACCACACAAAGTTTAGTGCAAAAGGTCCCAAGCCTGTCTACATGCATGGTGAATTACTGATTGTATGCACAAACTAGTGCATGAAAATGCACATTAAAGAACATTAGTATAAAAATACAAAATGTAAACAGTGTAATATATGGTGTGTTTCAAATGTGGAAAGCGAAACTGCACAGTGGACCAGCAGGCATTCAAATGAAGCAGGTATAGTCATGTTTGTTCACATCCCGGTTGAGTAACATCTGCGTGTGAAGTACAACTGAATCTCTAAGGTTATTTTGTTGGAGTCTAACTCTTCTGTAATTGTATGTTATAGTATATACGTATAATGAGAGCTGAAACGAGAGCTGAGTTGTGGCCTGTGACGTGGTCATGTGTTTGTGTGAGATGAGGGATCTTTAACAAATCCCTTTCACCAACCTTGTTCAAATTTAGGTACAGTGGCATACTGAATTCTTCTAAACATAGTTGGTATGATTCTGTAGGATCTTCATGAAATGTCTGCAAAATACTATGGTTAAAATTCCTCAATCATCGTGTAAAACAACACCCTTTTTACCTTGTCAAAAACAGCTCTGTTCACCGTTTCGGTGCATGATGAGGTACAACTGGCTGATGGGCGGAAATATGCTAATACAGGACAGTCCGTCAGCAGTCATGGACGGGGCCTGAGCAGTATGATGTCATACTGCTTAGCCCCCGCCCATGGCTGTTGACGAAAATCAAAACGGCTTGATAATTGAAACTGTGTAGTTTTTTGTGGGATTTAAAAAAAAAAAAAAAGAAGGAATGGATTTTTATCTTTGTAGGGTGATTGTGTCCACTCACTGCTGACAAATTTATATGCGAACACGTAAAAGTAAATTTTGCATCTGATGTCCCCTTTAAAGGGGCAGGGGCTTGAGAACCCCTGGCCTGCCACTGGCTTCTGACAGTATGAACCTGAACAAATTAAGTGGGGCCCAGCAGAATAAGTTTGGGAACCACCGCAATAAGTTGCTTTGCATAAAAGCTAAATGGCTGCTTACTAAATTTATTGCAATTTAGAAGAGAAAGGAGGAGAAAGAAGAAAAAAGTTGTAGTTATTTTTATAAATTAATACATGGTCATGCTACTTCTGCATCCACTGTGAAACAGGCATAAAAGTATGGTCACATTAGTGAAAACTGCTGTGAAATTTTGCAGGCAAAAAAAGTCCAGTATTCATCTTCAGTGGTATAGCTGTCAGTTGGTCAACATGGCAAATTTGTGAGACCAACTTCACAGAAATTCATGATTGTGTGGATTCCTATTGAAATGTTTTGATTGTGACAATTGTAATTGTGCCTGCACCTTAAGAATGCAGAAGTATCATATTTTCAAACTAGTAATAATTCAAACTAGTTCATATAATTCAAACTAGTTTGCAACCCTGCTACTACAAAAAATAACAGTTACCTACAAACACACAGTTACACACTAACAACACACTCCTTCTCACAAGTATGCTCTCTCACACATTCACACTTACAAAGAGCTGCATTGATACTAAATTAGAAACTCATAGAGCAGGTGTTATACGACCTCCCTGCTACCACTGTACCGTTTTACACAGCAACCCAGACTCCCAGAAACACGAGAGTGGGAAAAAGCAGCTCATGAAAATGAAGCAAGCAACTTAGCAACCCCATCCCCCCATACAGCCACTTCCTCTGTTCAGTCGCTTCTTGTTCCCAAAAGACAGCAAAAGTCATGCCAGCTCACCCAAACCAGCGCCACTGCTCTGCCAAGGAAATCACTGTCAAAAGAAGATTCACCACGCACCAGGCAGAGACGTCTTCCTGCGCACACACACACACAAGTAATTTCACCACAGGCCAAGAGGTCTCAGCTTCACACAGTGGGTAACACAAGCTGAGTGATTCTGCGCTGTGCCAAAACTAACCCGTCTTTTCCACTAGACTAGACCAAGCAGTCAAGCAAGGCCCTGCTGTTCCTTTTTCACATCAGAGACGGGAGACTTTGAGTGAATTCTGGCAATCTCAGAAAAACATCTTCTGTCCAGCAGTCCTTACTTGTTCACCATAAATACATCTAAGTGAGCTAACAAGTGCTAACACTGTATTTGGTTAGCTTTACACCCTCTGAGAAAATGTTTAGCTAGATTTGCAGTGAGTTTTCTCTGAGTGCCCAATGTTTTCCATTTCTGTTGGCCATGGCGGTCCAATCTGGTTTATGCTAGAACTGATTTGGTGCAGGTCTAGTTGGTGGGCCAAGATAGTCTTTCTGATCTGGTTGACCAAGGGAGGTTTGCTGGTTGAGTTGGTTGAGCCAGCATTTAAATTGTTATCAATTACTCATTCTCATGTTGTTCCAAACCTGTATGACTTATTTTCTTCCATGGAGTAAAAAAGGAAAAAAATCTGACAAATGGGCCTTTGAGTTAAATTTGAAAACCAAATTTGTGAATGAATCGGTTACATGATCCTGAACAAATGATTCATACAAAATATCAGATTCAAATGAATGATTCTTTCATAAATAGTGCATTGCTATTTGTTTCATGAACATTTTAAGAAGTGCTTCTGAATGGCTTCAGAAGACTTGGACTAATGTGCATGGACTTTTATTCCATTTTTGGTTGTACTATGCAGCCCCACTTTATACTAGGTATCTTTAACTGCTACGTACTTATTAAATAATAAAAGCTAAATGAATTGTTAGGTAACCTGCACTCAATGTGCTCATGTTGTGTCACAAATCATGCTTCTATTGAGGGGGGATATGGGTAACATTAGAAACAGGTTTTGTGATATAGTTATGTTTAAGCGTGTAATTATGGATGTAAGCACAGAAGTGAATTACATATGTAATTACATGGAAGTAGTTTTTAAATATACATACAATGTAAAAAAAAAAAAAAAAAAAAAAATGTAGACAAATACATGAATTCAAATGATTAAATGTTAGTACATAGTAGTTAAAAACACAATAAAGTGGGTCCAACTACCTTTTTAAAGTTTTATTGGCACATATGCATTCAAAACATAGCATACTGCATGCTGGTGACTAGCATTGCTTGAAAGGGAACATCTTGGGGATAAATAGCTTGAACTTTGTGAAATCTAATTCTTTACATGCCAAACATGCTCATGTCTTCTAACCAAATGAAGATGTTTTCCATGAATCTCTCAGCATGTAAAGGGTGAATGCATTGCTGTTGCCGACTCTGCTGCAACTACTGGTGATGGATTTTCAGCACGGAAAATCCAGGCCTTCTCCTTTATAATTTCCTCTCTTAAAACTGATACTATAAGCCTGGTATAGACGCAGGGTGTGTGTGAGTGAGTCACAATGTACTTGTGTAAACTGCACCTTTACATGAGTTTATAGAGTGAGTAAGTGAGTGAGTGAGTGTGTGTGTGTGCGCGTGTGTGTGTGTGTGCGTGTGTGCGTGTGCGTGTGCGTGTGTGTGTGTGTGTGTGTGTACGACAGGTGGTGTTGTTAGAGGCCATGGGCAATGGTCAGCAAACTGTGTCTGATGAATGATGACCCATCAGCAAAAGAGAGCGAAAGAAGGAGAGAATGAGATGGACATGTGATGAGGAGTAATGGTGATGAAAGAGTTATATAACAAGAACACACAGTCCATAAACACTTTTCAACACAAATAAAGTAACTATGGACAGAGTAGACATCATATTAACTAAGGTCATGTCAAACTTTCAGTCTGTGTTTTCCAGAGTTTTTGTTTTGAAGGATATTTCTGTTTTGCAGTTGACATCAAGACACACAACAGTACAACCCACTGAAAACTATTTCTATCCCATTATACACTATACATCTTATCTCAAAGACACTTGTGAACCTTTCAGCAGAGGTTTTCAAAATGAGATACTAATTG
Source organism: Spinibarbus caldwelli (assembly GCA_039654775.1). Classification (NCBI taxonomy): domain Eukaryota; kingdom Metazoa; phylum Chordata; class Actinopteri; order Cypriniformes; family Cyprinidae; genus Spinibarbus; species Spinibarbus caldwelli. Next base: position 25,081,522 of record CM077243.1, read on the forward strand.
TAATTTACAATATATTTATTCTAATGACAGTTTTAAAGAATAAAAAAAATAAGTCAATACTTATCTGTTAATATTTTAGCAATTTGTTTAATAGATTAGCAGTGCAATGACAATATAAAAGTCAATTTAATTTAATTGTTTATATAACACTTCATATTTTTTTCCACTTAAATTTAATACAAATGTAATATGTAGTTATTGCATTGAAGTTATTATTGTTATTATAGTTATGACAGTACCATTGTGTTTTAGGAATGGGACAAGGTTTTTTTTTTTTTTTTTGTTAATGTCTTTTTTGTTAATGTCACAAACAAGGTTGTGATCAGAGGGCACATCATTGTCCCAGGTCCACTATAGCTACTTGTTGGTCCCAACAAAAATGTCTCACCAAGGAGGGCTTTGGCACAGCAAATGTTTTAAATGCAATAATAATAATAAGAAGAAGAATGGTGTATAAAAAACAAACAAACACACAAACAAAAAAGTGTCTAGAAACTTATACAGGTTGTCAGTAGCAGGTTTTTTATTTATTTTATTTTATTTTTTTGTACACCATGTCATAAGTGAGAAGCTGCAAAATACATGAGAAATAAGTGCAATGACCAAAACACATCCGCTTGGCATACATTTTCACAGAAAATGATGTAAAAACTCCTAACAGCCTCTAAATGTGAATTTTACTGTCAGCCCTGGACAGGAATATAGAAGAAAAGAATGGGAAACGAAGTATGGACAAGATATATAGCCAAGCGCATATGATTGCTAACTTACACTGCAGCAGGAATAGCTTAATCTGCTAAGAATTTGTGCATTTGACATTCTGTGACAAGACGGTCCTAAAATATCTGTCATTTGGGAAAAAGAGAAACACAGACAGAGCAAGAGAAAGAGAGCGCTATGGAGAAAGAGAGAGAAAGAGAGAGGTCTGTCTTTAATGAACCCGCTGAGTTTGTTTGTCCAGCCACCCAGGGTCGAGCCTGAGATTAAATCATGAAGGATGTGGTTGGATGTCTAATTTTACAAAAACAAATGTTCTGAAAGGCTGTGTTTACATTGGGCCAGAACTGGAGGGAGGGAGGACGGGGCAGGACTCCTGACCGACTTCACTCAGTACCAGCAATAAGAGGCTTATTAGTCTACTGCTAACTTTAAACCTGCACCAGACCGAGCCACTAAAAACAGGGGAATTTTGTTTGTTGACATTTTTGTAAATGTGTGTGTGTGTGTATAGTGCACACCATGTGGGTTTATAAAGGCATTTTAGCAAGCATGGGAACTGAGAAACCGTTTGACAGCTTTCACACAACTTTTCATCTCACCTGTACATAAATGTGCCCATCACACATGCGATAACATAATCGTGTTAGTTGGACTTCCTTGTCAGGATAGTTCTGTTTCTCTTCAGCACTTCCGTCTTCAATAATGTGATTATGTTGGGAGCGATGCAGGTTAGGTAATTAAATAAAAGGATTGGTAAACAGAACGGACATATTTTGAGTCAAATATTGACTTCCAGCACCAGCAAGGGTGAGTATGTTAATCAGCAGAGCAAGACCGAAGGTGAGAAAGCAAGAGAAACGTTACTAGCTGGGGGTTGAGGTTTAGCTAGATTAGCTGGCCCTGTTAGCCCCTGCTGATACATGTCAAAATTATACCATCTGGGTCCAAAAAGCATTTTACTCACTTGATAACCATTTTAAAGTAGCTGTGCATTCAGATTAAATACAATTTTTACAGATTATAGGCATATTTGCATACTATTTGCGTAGTTTATACATTTTTGGTTACTGTGCCTTTAAAAACTGCAGTGAGGCTGCTTTAATGAGACACTTGTGAAAATGTGTGCTTAATTGTATTAAATGTGCACTAACTCATTGACAAGCCCTTGCTGAAGTGCTTAACATACTCTTACATATGTTTAGATTCGTTATGCTGTGTGTGTGTGTTTGTGTGTGTGTGTGTGTGCGTGTGCGTGCGTGTGTGTGTGTGTGCACTGACACCTATGTGACTGCTTGTGTATGTCCTCTAATGAGCAGTTACCTGATCCAGCTGTCAGTCAGTCCTCTACCTCCAGAACACACCTTGTCAATCATACACCCATATGATGGACACTCTCACACACCGACTATTCTGGAGATAATGACAGTTTATCAGATAGTAGAAGCACACACATGCAAAATACGCATACTCCCATTTAATACACACCAGTGCAGCTGCTGCTATAAACTCTCTTATAAAACAGAAAGTCCTAACTCTGAATTGTGATTGGATGACTTGGATTTTACCACTAAGGTGGTTTTAAGGTCAATGACACTCATTTTGTATTAATATTTGTTTTGTATTAAAATCAGTTTTGAAATGTTGCATAAAAGAGCATAAAAGAAAGAATGTCAGGGTTGAATGACTAACCTGATATCGTTATTAAGAAATAAAGCCTTAATAAAAGATTGAAATTCCTGAACAGAAAACCTCAAGTAGTTTGGTATAATCGTTCATTATTTATTAGAAAAAATAAATAATTTTTCTAATAAATAAGTAATGTTTTGTTTTGGCAGTGTAGTAATATTGGTAATGTGATGTGACCAACAAGCATTAAAACATTTCTCTTAAAATTTGCTACTTGGTCTCATGACGAAAACATACCTCTGGGAACTTTTTCGCAAGACGCGAAATACGTACTAATAAGTACATATTACTGCAGTTTCCAACAGAAATGAACACTAGAGGCTCCATATGTTTCTCTCTCTGGACATAACAAGCTTACTCAGTAGCTCAGGCGGCACAGAATCGGACTTAGGATGCGGAATCCTTGAGTATGAATCCCGTCAAAAACATGACTCACGATGAAAGAGCTGAAAGATGAGAGATCGAAAAACAAGCTAAAACGGGATGCTTGCGTTTTGTTCATACTATTGGGTAGGTTTAGGTGTAGTGCAGATGGTACGTTATTTTAAAACGTCACAGAGCATTAGAGTTATAGTGCCACTCAATGGACATTTCAAGTCAGAACTGCGGTGACACATACAAAACCAACGTCACATAAAACCCACCATATGTACGTTCATCTGGTAAAAAAAGAACACTCTTTTAGCGCCACCCAGTGGACATTTCACATCAAATATGTCATGAAACATACACAGCAGATACGTTTTCGTCATGAGACCAGGTTGCTAATATTATAGTTTAACCTTTTTATGAGAGATAAAGATAAAGTAAAATAGTAAAAAGTAAAATTGCAATATTATTAAAAACTTGGCTGATAAGTTTTTTTTAAAGTTAGATTTGTTTCCCTTTCTTTATCTTGGACACTCTCATTTCTCCATTGAAATGACAATCATAACTGATTAACTTTGCAACGCTGACAGTCATTGAACTGAAGCGAAATAACATCGAACTAAATTAAGCTGAATAATGACACTATTGTCTTATTTATAGCTGCTTTACACCTTAAATTGTTTTTTCTTCTTCACAATTGATGAATTTTACAACAGAAACTATTATTTTTCAGTTTATTAATGTGAAGCTGCTTTACAACAATATGTACTGTATTGTATAAAACACTACATAAATAAGTGTATCTTGATTTGACTTGAAAAGAAAAAATGCATACACATATACAGTATCACAAAAAAGTGAGTACACCCCTCACATTTCAGCAACTATTTTATTATATCTTCTCAAGCGACAATACTATAAAAATGAAACTTGGATATATTTTAGAGTAGTCAATGTGCAACATGTATAGCAATGTAGATTTACTCTCCTCTGAAAATAACTCAACATACAGCCATTACTGTCAAAATAGCTGGCAACAAAAGTGAGTACACCCTAAGTGATAACAGCAATACGTCGTTTAACCATGCAAAGCCACGTCCTATTCATCATGTTCATGTTTTTGTCTGCTTGACAGGACTATACATATTTGTGTATCTTGTATTAGAGCAGTTAAAATTTGGTGCTTTGAGTACAATTCTCTCATACTGACCACTGGATGTTCAACACGGCACCTCATGGCAAAGAACTCTTTGAGGATTTGAGAATTAGAACTGTTGCTCTCCACAAAGATGGCCTAGGCTATAAGAAGATCAGTAGCACCCTGAAACTGAGTTACAGTACAGTGGCCAGTGTCACACGTACAGAGGTTTTCCAAGACGGGTTCCACTCGGAACAGGCCTCGCAATGGTCGATCAAAGAAGTTGAGTCCTCGTGGTGTGCGTCAGGTGCAGAAGCTGGCTTCAAAAAACATACGCATGAGTGCTGCCAGCATTGCTTTAGAGGTTGCAGAAGTGAAAGGTCAGCTTGTCAGTGCTCAGACCATACACCACACACTGCAACAAGTCGGTTTGCATGGCCGTCGTCCCAGAAGGAAGCCTCTTCTGAAGATGGCTCACAAGAAAGCCTGCAAACAGTTTGCTGAAGACACCCTGTCCAAGAGCATGAATTACTGGAACCATGTCCTGTGGTCTGGTGAGGAGTACCAAGAAAATTGTGTCTTGCCTACAGTCAAGCATGGTGGTGGTAGCATCATGGTCTGGGGCTGCATGAGTGCTGCTGGTACTGGAAAGCTGCGGTTCATTGAGGGAAACATGGATGCCAACATGTACTGTGACATTCTGAAGCAGAACATGATGCCCTCCTTTCAGAAACTGGGTTTTCCAACATGATAATGACCCCAAACACACGGCCAAGATAACAACTGCCTTGCTAATGAAGCTGAAGGTGAAGGTGATGGAGTGGCCAAGTATGTCTCCAGACCTGAACCCTATTAACCACATGTGGGGCATCCTCAAGCTGAAGGTAGAGAAGTGTCATGTGTCTAACATCCAGCAGCTCCGTGATGTCATTATGGAGGAGTGGAAGAGGATCCCAGCAACAACCTGTGCAGCTCTGGTCAATACCATGCTCAGGAGAATTAAGGCAATGCTAGATAACAGTGGTGCTCACACAAAATATTGACACTTTGGACACAGTTTTGAAATGTTCACTTTGGGTGTACTCACTTTTGTTGCCAGCTATTTTGACAATAATGGCTGTGTGTTGAGTTATTTTCAGAGGACAGTAAATCTACATTGCTATACATGTTTCACATTGACTACTCTAAAATATATCCAAGTTTCATTTTTATAGTATTGTCCCTTGAGAAGTTATAATAAAATAGTTGCTGAAATGTGAGGGGTGTACTCACTTTTGTGAGATACTGTATAAACTAATTCTGAATGACTTTTTTTGTAATTCCGGTGGTTAAACAAAAGCCTATGGTCTGAGTAAGAAAATCTAATCTAATCAGGCTAATCTGACCTGAATTCCCCCACCCCCTGGTGCTTTGGGTGAGATCCACCTGGCCTCTTAGCTCACTTACAGAGATATCTCCAATCAGGCAAGACTTATTCCAACAACCGCAAGAGCAATCTGGATCCCCTTCAAGCATTTCTCCACCCCTTCAACGCTACACAACCTCCTACACACGCCACACTCGTGCACCCATCTTTGTCAAATGCTTGCACAATATTTTATGATCACTGGGCCATTGCTTCAGACACTATGGATTTTCAGGAACAGAGACCTGAAGAAGCTGCAATCCATTTGCAGGTTATGTGAGCATCCCAAGAATGCCACGCACTTGGGTGAAAAAAAGATTTATGCATGCTAGTGCACAGGCAGGAAACCAAGGTGCATGTACACACGTGCACAGTGTTTTTTTTTTTTTTTTTTTTAATGTTACGCACTCAGTATTGAACCATTCATGCTTTGCTTTTGGTATAAGTGAATTATCCTTTCAATGTCGTGACAGAACATTTCAAAAGGCTTTTGCTGGCATGGCTTAAAACGTACAGATTAATCAAACATAAACACCTCCACGCTGTTGATGCATATACAGTAAAATCAAGTCAAGGGAAACAAGCCTGAGAGGAACTGAGATTTATTTCATCATCAGGTTTGTTTAAATTAAAACTAAAATCAACCTGGGGCGATTAATCTTTGAAGTGGATCCTGTCTCTGAAGGCAAGCGAGTGATAGAGAGAAAATCAAAGTAAGTTATTATTGAGTTACCTCAGGTATGCGTTTTCAGTCTGTTGCTAACTGAATGGGCTCTTCGTTCTTTGAGCTTCGGTTGGTTATGATGATATCTGTGAATTGACTGATTGGCCTGCAGACCACCCATCCAATGGAAACCCAGAAGACCAAATTACAGCTGAGTGCTGAAAGATGAATAGGAAGGTTCCTCACATGAATTGCAGTACATCAACATCCCATAGAGGTTACTGTGGAAACCCGGGCAAAATAAGAGGGTGTATTGCCCACAACAAACAAAATACCACTGAGGGAATCCTGGTGACAAGGATGCTGGGAAAAAGGATTTATCAGAAAAACAAGGTACGATACGTGTTAGCCACAAAGCTAAGAGTGTCAGCCAAACTTGGTATTAATCTTGAGGTTTGAAAGCTATATCCAATAAAAACCTCCAAAGCTAAAAGAAGATTGAGGGGTGTTCAGACTAAAGGTCAAAGTATGCTTCAGTTTTGACTTGAAAACTTAGCGTATATGTATAGCCGAACAAATAAACCTTTAAAGTAGACTTCATTTGTCAGTGTGTGTAAATACAGGCTCTCGAAAGAGCTATCCTTGTCTGCATTATTTCTCTCCAGAAGTTAGGACCAATAAAAATGTCTTTGTACTCATTTAAACTAGAGTTGCGAGCATCTCACTTGCTCACACAAGCCTTCGTCAGTTCATCAAGTACGCAGGTCAATTGTTGTTGTCGTCGTCCCCAATAGTTTGTTGTTGTAGTTGAACAGTCGGGGCCATTGTTGCCAACCCGTGGACAAACTAGTCCAAAAAAATTTAAGATGCATCTGCAAGTTGAGTGTACAGCATATGCACGTTTATAAAAATCTGGCTGCAATATATAAGCCTCATCAGTGGTTGTTTCTATGGGCCGCTATACATAAACTGTCCACCATAATGGAAAGGTCAAAGCCAGTTTGTCAACACTTGAGAGCAAGTTGACATATGCATAGATGAATATCTATAGCTGCTATAGACTTTAGCAGATGCTTTTGCTAAATTAACACAATAAATCAAGACGAAGGCGCTAGCTAACACGACATCAAAAAGTTACTATATAGTTTAAAAACCTGCAATATTGAGTTATTACATACAGTCATGGCCAAAAATATCGGCACCCTTGGTAAATATGATCAAATAAGGCTGTGAAAATGAATCTGCATTGTTAATCCTTTTGATATTTTATTTTAAAAAATCACAAAAATCTAACCTTTCATTGGATAATAAGAATTTAAAATGGGGGGAAATATCATTATGAAATAAATGTTTTTCTCTAATACACATTGGCCACAATTAACGGCACCCTTTTATTCAGTACTTTTTGAAACCTCCATTTGCCAGTTTAACAGCTCTAAATTTTCTCCTATAATGCCTGATGAGGTTAGAGAACACCTGACAAGAGATCAGAGACCATTCCTTCATCCAGAATCACTCCAGAACCTTCAGATTCCCAGCTCCATGTTGGTGTTTCTTCTCTTCAGTTCACCCCACTCATTTTCTACAGGGTTCAGGTCAGAGGACTGGAATGGCCATAGCAGAAGCTTGGTTTTGTGCTCAGTGATCCATTTTTGTGTTGTTTTTGAGGTTTGTGTTTGGATTATTATACAGTTGGAAGATCCAAACATGGCCCATTATAAGATTTCTAACAGAGTCAGTCACTTATTGATTTTTTTATCTGTTGGTATTTGATAGAATCCATGAAGCCATGTGTCTAAACAAGATGTCCAGGACCTCCAGCAGAAATATAGGCCCACAACATCAAAAATACAGCAGTATATTTCATTGTACACATGGGGTACTTTTTATCCCTGTGTTCACCAAACCCATCTTGAGTGTTTGCTGCTAAAAAGCTCATTTTTTAGTTTCATCTGACCATAGAAGCCAGTCCCATTTGAAGTTCCAGTCATGTCTGATAACTGAATATGTTGGAGATTGTTTTTGGATGAGCTAGGAGAATTTTTCTTGAAATCCTCCCAAACAACATGTGGTGATGTAGGTGCTGTTTGACAATTTTTTTTTTTAAGGTTTTCTGACCCAGAGAGTCAACTATTTTCTGCAATTCTCCAGCTGTGGTCCTTGGAGAGTCTTTAGCCACTCAAACTCTCCTTCTCACTGTGCATTAGGACGATATAGACACACGTCCTCTTCCAGGCAGTTTCGTAACATTTTATGTTGATTGGAAATTCTTAATTATTGCCCTGATGGTGGAAATGGGAATTTTCACTGCTCTAGCTCTTTTCTTAAAGCCACTTCACTAATTTGTGAAGCTCAATTATCTTTTGCTGCACATCAGTAATATATTCTTTGGTTTTTCTCATTGTGATGGATGATTAATGGAATTTGAACTTTGTTTTCCCTTCTATTTATATTTCTGTGAAACAGGAAGCCATGGCTGGATAATTTCATGTTCATAATCACCCTGGAGTGCTCAAAATTGTGAATATGAATGTGAATATACTTCAGAGATATTTTACTCATAAGAATTTCTAGGGGTACCAATAATTGTGTCCAACGTGTATTTGAGAAAAACATTTATTTCATAATGATATTTCCCCCCATTTTAAATTCTTTTTATCCAATTAAAGGTTAGATTTTTGTGAATTTTTTCATCATCAAAATGATTAATAATGCAGGTTTATTTTCAGAGCCTTCTTTGATCATATTTACCAAGGGTGCCGATATTTTTGGCCATGACTTTATACAATCACAAACCAGCACATTCCCACCTGTGAAAGGATATCATATTTTTTTTTTTTTTTTTTTTTCGGGAATTAAAATTTTGGCAGTTTTTACAACCAGAGGGTGCGCAATGTTGTGAAATCTTGGAAAGCTCATTGATTTTTACTTTGAGTGACAACATGTTGAGTTTTTCAAGATGGTGGATGCATCAATGTGTATAGAGTGTTGAAATGTGGCATCTACATATACATATGTACAAAACAAAATGTACTTTGGGCTTACACATGTACGCTTAGTATATGCATGCAGTCGAATATGTATCCTTTCAAAGTAGTCTTTGTTTGTTAGCATGCGCAAACACAGACGTTTGACACATGCACACTAAAAAGATTGGTTACACTATACTAACTTTAAGTAACTTTGCAACTACATGTCAGCTAACTCAGTTGACATGTACAATACTTGCAAAGTTACTTACTGTACAGTTTGTAGAATGTCTAAAGTTGACTATCAAAATAAAGTTTTACAGAAAGTTTTATCCTTGTCCAGTGTCTGCACTATTTCTTTCCAGAATTCATGAATGATGCACATGTATTTGTACTTGTTTTAACTAGCTGTCATCATCTCCAGTAGATTTTGTTGTTATCTGGTCTCATCTGTTTCTTTTTTGACTGTGAAACAATGGTTTGGAGCAAACTAATTAGTGCAAAATAATTAAGCCGCGTATAAAAATCCTAAAAATCCTACTGTGTGTCATACCATTTAGCTTCAAAACTCTGGATGTGTAATGTCTCTTTTTTATCTGATACATTTAATGGTAAAAACAAGTCAAGTAAAAAAATTATCTAAAAGTAATCTAAAAAGTAGTCAGAATACATTACCGAAAACAAGTAACCTATTATGTTACTTACTACAATTGATCATGTAATCAGTAACGGACTACAATTTGTAAGTAATCTAACCAGCACTGTAAACATGAATATTCTGTGAAGCTATAAATCTACATTAAATGAGCCACATTTAAAACTGAATAGATTATGAATGCAAACAGTACATCCAAAAGACTCAACACCACCACACCATGTCTCAAACTCTAATACAATCCCCTGTAACACTAATAAGAAAATTACACCCGTCTGAGACACCTCCAGAGATTCAAACAAATGGGACTGGAAATCACATCACATCACTGCTGCCGCTGTTTTCTCTCACAGATTAGGCACTTCAAGGTTTGCCAATAAAAACACATTTTACAGAGCGGCTCCGGCCAGTTTGCTGGCAAATTTTGCTGTTGCATTTGTCTGTCTTTTCTTTTTGCTTAATTTATTTGTTTTGTTTTTTCCTTTCCGAATGGAAATTTTGAGGTCGATTGGGTTTGCCTGTTCTGCTCCAACAGCTTGAATGAAAAGCGGGGGAGGGGTGGGACACGGTGGGACTTCAGAATTAGAGCCGTCATGAGGGGCTCCAAAGAGCTCCCATGTGTTCCTCGTTGCGGCTGGGCATGAACGGTAAATGGAGCGGGGCGAGAGCTGGTGCTGGGGCAGACACACACACACACGCACACACGCACGCGCACACACACACACACACACACACACACACACACACACACACACACACGGCACATGTTCATCACTCCCGGCTTGTGTACACATGAAGGATCGAGTCTCTGTACAGATGTAGCCAACATAGCACACAACGCACTGCACACTGATCTCCATTCATTTTATATGGTGTTTTATATAAGCATGGCTTTTTTCTTCCATGGAACATAAAAGGAGACATTTTGAAGAAGCTGCTCTTTTCCACACACAAAACACTATTGTGAACAAAGACTGTAAAGCTTCAAAGGAGCCAAAAGTTACAATAACAGTACTTTTAAATAAATAAAAGTAATAAAAAAAAAAAAAAAATATATATATATATATATATATATATATATATATATATATATATATATATATTTTTTTTTTTTTTTTTATTACTCGATCCTTCATGTATATATTAATATATATATATATATATATATATATATATATATATATATATATATATATATATATTTTTTTTATTACTTTTATTTATTTATTTAATTATTTATTTATTTATTTATTTTTAAGTCTTTTGAAGCTTTACAGTAGTTTTGCATAAGGAACAGGCTCAAAAGCTTGTTCCTTATGTATTTATTCACTTAGTAGATGCTGTTATCCCAAAAGTAACTTACAAATTGGGAACACTGCAAGCAATTTATCAGAAGAGTCAACAATATTCGCAGTACACAGTGCTTGAAAATAAGCTACATTAGTACCAAATTAAAGCAGTAAAATGCAGAAAAGAAAAATAGAATAATAAAAGTCAAAGAGGTCCTGTGTTGTTTGGACAGAAAAAAAAAATAAAGTCATTCAGGCTTTGAACAACATGAGGATGAGTAAATGATAAGAGTATGTTCATTTTTGGATGAATGATCCCTTTAAAAAGTAAACTGATAGAGATTGCTGACAATAGTAACAACAATTATGTAGTGAGTGGAAATGTGTATGTGTGCAGGCAGCAGCATTCAAAATAATGTTCGAATTGTTTTTGTTGTTGTTGTTTGTTTTAACTTCCCGAATCAGCTTCATTAAGTAGGGCGTTTAGTTTTTCCACAAAGGCAGTCAAGGTAACCAATGTATTACTGTAAACAAAAGAGGTGAACCTTGCTATGTTTTCTTCACCATGAACATCAGAAACCTTTTCCTTCATGCTGGTTGGATTTGTGTTTGTGTGTGTGAGGGAGAGAGAGATAGAGAGAGAAAGGTAATGAACTTGCAGTGAGGGGGAAAAAAACATGAATAGAGACATATCCAATCGTTTCATTCTCTCATATTCCCATCATCCATGTGGAATTTGGCTCTGTATATGGTCCACACATTGTCCTGATTGGCATATCTGTATCTGTGCTTTTCAGTGTAAGTGTAATATACCAAGGAAGTCTTGTCAGAGATGACATGCATTTATTTCATCAAAAATACTGTAAAAACAGTAATATTGTGATATATTACAATTTAAAATGCATTCCTGTGATGCAAAGCTGAATTTTCAGCGTCATTACTCCAGTCTTCAGGGTCAAATGATCCTTCTTCTAATTCTAATATGCTAATTTGCTGCTCAAGAAACATTTATTATTATTATCAATGCTAAAAACTGTTGTGCTGTTTCATATTTTTGTGGAAAATGTGATATTTTTTTTTGAGTTCTTTAAAGAAAGAACATGTATTTAATATTTATTTAATACACATTTATATTGTTTGGAATATAAATATCAGAGCATGTCAGGAGAACATTTAACTTCACTTGATCACTGAAAATTAAAATTCTGTGACCATTTACTCACCCTTATATCATTCCAAACCTGTATGTTTTTTTTTTTGTTTAGTTTTTTTTCCCCATGTGGAACTGAAAGTAGTTATTTAGTTATTTAAATGGTGACTGCGGCTGTCCAGCAAGATTGACAACATCTTAACTTTTAATCTGTTTCTTACACGAAGGTATTGTAAGGCTTTTTGTTTTTCACAAATGTTGTATTGGCTTCTTTTATGTTTTTCAGTCATGTTCACTACATAGAAAATAGCAGCTTGTATTTCTTAAAAATTCTCTTTTTGTTTTTTGTTTTTTTTTTTCTGAAAGAAAAATGTCATATGACATGAGTCAGAGTAAATGATAACAAAAGTTTCATTTTGGGGTGAATTATCCCTTTAAATGATTAGAAAAGTTCAAATGAAACAATGTAAATGAGCCATGTTCTCTAAATTAACTCACTCAGTGTCTGAAATGGCTCATAGATCACTGATAGAATAACTCATTTAGTCATTTTTATAAACCACTGAGGTCATTCAAGACAATATCAACAATTCTTTGAAACTTGGCACATGACTCTTATATATCTCTCTAGGCTTCAGAGAGTTCCTTTGATGTTGTGTTTGCAGAAATATAACTATTGATAAAGTTAATCAGATAGAAAGTGTTTGCCGGAAAACTCATGAAAATGGGACTTTCCGGTGCGGTTTCCAATCTCCATTAGCACACACAGCCAACATACACAGAGTTTGGCTCAGGCAGGTGAGTGGGACACCCGCAAGCTGAGAGTATCTCTCTCATATCGCACAGATAAGAGCAAGACACTTCTGCAGGCCTCCTGCAAACCTGAGCTTCCTCTTCCACACACTTTCATGAGCAAACTCTGAATTTGTCATTCATTAAAGGCAGTCTTTGCCTCTCAGGTCTCTGCAAATGAATAGCTTTGTATGATTTAATTGGTTGGTTTTTATTTATTTATTTATTTTTTTAGTAGAACAGAAATAATAAGAAATTATGAAGGGAAATTTGGATTTGAATTCACAGCACCTACATAAGCTCAATAATGGCTCAATGTATTAAAGCACGCTGATATGATAATATTGAACAAATTCCTAAATGTGCATATGCTGGTTTAGAAAACTGCTGTTTTCCCAGGAAAAGGCTGTAAATTATAAATTATAAATTATAAAATATTTAATGTGGAAATAATGTACTTTAATCAAAAACTGGGTTACATTTTATTTTAAGGTGTCCTTATTACAGTGTAATTATACATTTTAGAACTGAGTAATATTAATAACATGTACTTACTCTATGGTTAGGGTTAGGAGTAGGGTTTGGTTTAGGGTTTCTTGCATGTAATTATGCATAATTTATTGTTATTATAATAGTTAGGGTTAGGGTTAGGGTTAGTACATGTAACGCGTAACAAGGACACCTTAAAATAAAGTTTTACTGAAAACTGTAATGTAATATTTTCGGATACTGAATTGTTAGTTGAGAAAGTATTAAAGAATGAATTGATATTAAATGCAATACATGGTACTGTAAAGCTTTTTGACTCTTAAGTATGACTTCAGTACATCTTTATATGCAATTTTTTAAATGTATTGTTCTTGAAATATGGTTAAAATGTACTGTCAAATGTACTGATTATTTATGGTAAACTAAAATATACTTTAATGTTATTTCTGTTAAAACTTGCATGTCATGTATTTACAGTAAACATATTTGTGATGAAGCTGCTATTTAGTAAATGTAAAATATATATGTAAAATATATTTAAAGCATTAAATATATACTATTAAGATTTGATGTACTCTACAAAAAAAAAAAAAAAAAAAAAAAAAAACCTTTAAGAGTACACTACACGCCACTAAATTTATTTCATTTTGATTTCACAGCATTTTTAATGTTGTGTTTACTACAGCAAAATATTGTGTACAGGGGTCCTGACTCTGAAATGAGTGTTCAGATCTCCTGAATATAATACTTGGGCTTTTTACGATCCTTTGTTGAGGCATCTTCTACAGTGCATACTGTATTACATACATGTAATAAAAATTAATCCATGAGATTAAGAGCCAAGAGAAATGAATCACACTGCATGTTATTCAACAGCTGACTGACAGAATATGAAAAGATTGTGGTTAGCTGAACTGGTTTGCTCTTATATCACTGCTTTACTAAACAGGTGTGTGCACACACCCAACATTTCCTTTATTTTCAATGTTCTATCAAATTTAGTGTAAACGTGCTGGTGAAACCTGTTTTGGTACACCAACTACTCTTTATACACATACTAATTCCAATAAAGAGGATTAAAACAGTAAAAGACTTTAGATTGTACCTGCTCTTGACTTTTCTGTACAAACAATGCAAAGATATTAAATGTTCAACTAATCCGTAGATCCTCTTTTTTTTTCTTTTTTTTTTTTTTTTTTTACATCTTACCCTCTCAGACAAGAAGCTCTTGTAGTCTGGAGGGAAAAATACAGGCTAAGCCCTCTTGATTATGGGACAGGCTTTTCCTTCACTTTCCTTTGACTGGCCGGACGCCTCGGGATCAAGCCTTCCCTTTCAGGCTCTGGTTCCCTCAGTTGCAATCCCTCCATGAACATCGTTTGGTAATGGTGCTCAAGAATGTTTTAAGCCAGATGAGACCCAATCAGATTAATTGAAGGGGCTCTTTGATCAAGAGTGGTATCCATGTATGAAAAATCCCAACCAATCAACAGTGATCAATTAAGGAAACAATGGCAAGGTTGAAGGGCAAAACTGCCCGGCAGTAAATCTTTATTGGAAACATTTAGAGGAAAGAATGGTTATGACCCCCTGGTGTCTAATCAACAAAAAAGAACACAGGATTAAGAGAACATTAACTATGATTAATGGGGAAAAAGCAGGGGGGAGCCAAACAAAAGCTTCAGTTGCACAAAACAGCCATGGACTTTTTCTGAGTGCAAAACTGAGCCAGGCCCTGTTAATATGGGCCCGGAATATCTGTTTCAAATAAGGTTCAACTCATATTTCATTTTGAGCTTGAAGGCTGCATGATGTCTACTACTAATGCATGATGGTTACATATAATAAACTCAAAAATATTTGTATACTTTATTTGTACTATATTGCATTAGACAACACAATATCAAACTATTATCAAAATTTATAAAAGCTAATCTTTCACTAAATAAGTAACTTACTAACTAACTAACTAACTAACTAACTAACTATTTTACAAATTACTGGTTTATTTGAATAGAGACAGATACAATATACACTGATAAAACTGAAAAGAACAGACATCCAGTGCAAGTATCACAGTGTTTTTAGCAAAAGTTATAACTAACTAACTACTGATTTAATTATTAGGTTATTTGAATAGTGACAGATAAAATATACATTGATAAAACTGCAAAGAACAGCCATTCAATGCAAGTATTATAGTGTTTATAGCAAATGGTATAACTAAATAACAACTAACTAACTAACTAACTAACTACTTTTTAAATTATTGATTTATTTGATTAGGGACATATACAATATATACTGATAAAACTGAAAAGAACAGCCATCCAATGCAAGTTTCATAGTGTTTATAGCAAAAGGTATAATTAACTAACTTTTTTTTTTTTTTTTTTTTAATTATTGGTTTACTCGAATATGGACAGATACAATATACATTAATGAAACTGAAAAGAACAGCCATCCAATGCAAGTATTATAGTGTTTACAGCAAAAGGTATAACTAAATAACAACTAACTAACTACTTTTTAATTATTGATTTATTTGATTAGGGACATATACAATATATACTGATAAAACTGAAAAGAACGGCCATCCAAGGCAAGTGTCATAGTGTTTATAGCAAAAAAATATATAACTACCTAACCAACTAACTAACTAACTCTTTTAAAATTATTGCTTTACTCGAATAGGGACAGATACAATATACATTGTAAAAGGACCATCCAATGCAAGTTTCATAGTGTTTTTAGCAAAAGGTATAACTAATTAACTAAACAACTAATTAACTAACTAATCAAATAATAATCTAACTATTTTTTTTTTAATTATTGGTTTATTTGAATAAGGACAGGTACAATGTACATTGATAAAACTGAAAAGAACAGTCAACCAATGTAAGTGTCATAGTGTTTATAGCAAAAAGAATAACTAACTAACTAACTAACTTTTTAATTATTGGTTTACTCGAACAGGGACAGATACAATATACATTGTAAAATGGCCATCCAATGCAATTTTCATAGTGTTTTTAGCAAAAGGTATAACCAATTAACTAAACAACTAACTAACTAACTACTTTTTAATTATTGGTTTATTTGAAAAAGGACAGGTACTATATACATTGATAAAACTGAAAAGAACAGTCAACCAGTGCAAGTGTCATAGGGCCCTATTTTAACAATCTAAGTGCATGGTCTAAAGCGCATGGTGCAGGTGCACTTAGGGCGTTTCTGAATCCATTTTTGCTAGTATAACGTCGGGAAAAACGGTCGGTGCTCCCGGCGCGTGGTCTAAAAGGGTAGTCCCTATTCTCTTAATGAGTAATAGGTGTGTTTTTGGACATAAGGTGCAATAAACCAATCAGAGTCTCATCTCCCATTCCCTTTAAGAGTGAGTTGCGCTCGCGCCATGGCGGATTCGCTATTTAAATGGCGGAATTTTAAGGCGCACAGACTGGACGCGTCTCCAGAGAGCAAACGGATCTGCTCATGCGTGAGCAAATAGGTAGGCTAATTCTGATATACGCAATGACTATCCATTATGACATGTATGACATTTTTATGTTTATGTAGCCTACACAATAATATTCTTTTACACTGTAATCCTTTAATTTTTTAATATTCGGCATGTTTGTGTGCAGCTGTGCGTCCCTGTAATAAGCAAAGTGAACCCTGTAATAAGCAAAGTGACCCATCCAGAGGCGCATTTTCTACTAACGCACTCTTTAAATAACCAAAAAAATATTGCGCCATTGACTTTAGACTTTAGACCAGGTTTGAGTTGGTCTATGGGCGCAGTCTATTCTCAGTTCCTCAAAATAGCAACGCGTCAATAATGCGCCTGAACACACCTCTTTTTTAGACCAGCACACCCATGGGCGCACAAATGGGCGCAAATGCATTTACTATTTAAACAACACGGCGCAGGACGGAAAAATGAGAAATAACTAAAATAATATTTTAAAAAATTTAAAAAAATATATATATATTTGGGGAAAATCTTTAAATAACTAAATATTATTATTAATATTATTATTATTATTGTTGTTGTTGTTGTTGTTGTTGTTGTTGTATTAAATACACTCCATTTACATGCATCAAAATGTGTATGTGTGTGTGTCCATCCGCAGCGCAATAAAAAGGCCCTGACATAACCAGTGTGCTCCTTTCGCATCAGGATATATTTCTATGTGTGTGTGTCCTCTGCACCTCTGTGAAGCAGGATGTTCCCAGGCTGTAGAAACTGGTTGCTGGATGAACAGCTGCCAAGCCAATCCCACACCACTGGAGGAAAAGGTATCCTCACTGCACTAGAAAACATTCTCCACTCCGTTGGGGGGGGGGGGGAGAGAGAGAGAGAGAGAGAGAGAGAGAGGAGAGAGAGAGAGAGAGAGAGAGAGAGAGAGAGAGAGAGAGAGAGAGAGAGAGAGATGCATAAGATAGATACCCTGACAGATGACAAAACCAGACAGGTCTTCTCAGAGAATAACGACTCTTTGGAGAAACCCAGGCCAGGGCCAGTGAGAGAGAAAAGATGAAAGCTCTCATTTCCTTCAGCCGGCCAAAGTTCTCTCAATCCTTCAGCCCTCATCCCTTCTTCCTCCCCTCCTCCTTCCCCAATGGGAGCTAGGGATAAAGGGCCCATATGGAAAGCATTTAGCTGGGCATCTGAGACTCATCATGCTGGGAATGTTTTGACGTTTATCGAGATGTGAGCTGTGATGTCACGGACCGGCTGCAGAGCACAGGCGGGCAAAGTGCTGTGTCAGGAGAAGCGGGGGGGAGGGGGTCCGGGTTGTAGAGGAGGAGGGGTAGACAGAGGAGAGGGGGGCGAAATGCTGAGCCTCCAGTTTTTCACCACACCGTAATTTAGCGCAATCCTTGATGGAAAACACTCATGCAACTTCGGGCCCCGGGACCTACAAATGCTCTTGAAATACCATGTGCGGTTACGAATGATTTCAATGAAACCCAGAACACAACACCACCATTGAAGTTTCACCCAAAGTCATGATCCTCAGGAGTAGATGATATGAGAGCTGGAAATTGTCTAGAACTGGTTTTGATATAAATTCATGCTTAATGCTTCACTGGCTCAGTCACTGATGAAATACAAAATAAGCAGAGCAGCAGAGCTTCGACTGACTAACAGCAAAGCTGAATTTCCTCTGCTAAATTTTCCATTTTGGAACGTTCAGGTTCCAATAAAAGTTAAGCTCAAGGAATATCATGTTTTCAATGCGAGCTAAGCTCAATTGACAGCAATTGTGGCATAATGTTGATTGCCACAAAAATTCATTTCCACTTGTCCTCCTTTTTCTTTTAAAGAAGGAATAAAATCTGGGTTACAGTATAGCACTTACAATGAAACTGAATAGGGACAGTTTGTAAATGTTGAAAAACTCACTGATTCAATAGTATAGACAAAAACAATATACATTATTATTAGAATTTTACAGTGAAACAATTGCTTAGTAACCTTTCTTGTTTAAAGTTTCATCCACTTTTACAACTTGCCATAACACATAACACCTAAAACTCTAAAATAAGAGAAACAAGATATATGCTCAGAATTTGCGAGATAAGAAAAAAAAAAATAAAAATAATTCTGACAATTCTCACATAGATAGATAGCTAGCTAGATAGATAGATAGGTAGGTAGGTAGATTGATATAGATAGATAGATAGATAGATAGATAGATAGATAGATAGATAGATAGATTTTTCTTCAAAATTACAAGGATCAGAATTGAATTGTGAGATTAAACATTACCATTCATTCATTCATTCATTCATTCATTCATTCATTCCATGGCAGTTCTGAGTTTATTTTTTATTCTGTGGCAATTCAGATTTTTTCCCCTTCCCTCAGAATTACAAGAAAATTGTCAGAATTGAATTCTGAGATAAGAAGTTGCCTTTAACTCATTTATATTATATTATATTATATTATATTATATTATATTATATTATATTATATTATATTATATTATATTTCATGGCAATTCTGAGTTTTTTCCCCCTCAAAATTACAAGAAAAAAAGTCCGAATTAAATTGTGAAATGTTGCCAACTTTTTTTATTCCATGCAATTCTATTTTTTCCTTCAGAATTACATGAAAAAAAAGTCAAAACTGAATTGTGAGATAAAAAGTGATTTTTTCCCCCTCAGAATTACAAGAAAAAACACATTGAATTAAATTGTGAGATAAAAGCTGCCATTAACTTTTTTATTCCATGCCAATTCTGTTTTTCCCTTTCAGAATTGCAATAAAAAAAAAGTGAAAACTGAATTGTGATAGATAAAATGTGATTTTTTATTCTGTTGCTTTCTCCAAAAATTGGCCTGTTCACTTCCACTAAGTGCCTCACAGTAACCTACATTTTTGCTCTTTTCAAAAAAAGCAAAAGTCGAAAATATTTTCTGTGGTAATCAACATTACATCACAAATGTTGCCAACTGAACTTAACTTGCATCGAATCTAGAATATCCAATGAATACCTTCAACATTAGAGCATACAAATTGCATAAAACAAACATTCTAGAATATATATATATATATAAGAGTTTGGCTTCCTTCTTCTGCCTCACACACAGTTTCACACGTATTATACACTATTAAAACCAATAAAAGCTAATCTTTAATGAGATCACAGAGCCAGACTCTCTCCATAGTGGTCCATAATTCTCAGAGGGTGCAGAAACAGGTCTCAATCACATTACCCCCAAACAGTCTCTGTCAAACCCTCCTAAATTTAAACCATTCCCAGAACGCTTCCCCTAACAAAGGCAGCACTGCTATTGGGAAAAGGTCTGGGACTCTCCAAGCGAGTCTGCAACAACAGGAAACACATGTTGGGCAGTGTGATGCAGAACACGGGGCCTGGAGGAACCCAGAGTCATCAGTGGGGCAGGTCAGAGCAGAGCTCGGTTCCCCATCCTGGGGCAGGTCAGAGGAAAGACTAGGGGGTATCGGCCGAGAGAAGGGAAACAGGCAGGATGCTGGATAACATCCTATCTAAGGGTGGGATGGGAACAGTGGTGATGTTGGCATAGTTGTATCAGACAGAAACAGGCCTTTATTACAGTCTATAATAATGACTTCCATTATCAGTCTGGCTCTGAGAGAATGGAAAGGAATTGTCATAATATTTTTAGAATGTTCCACCGTGAGTAATCCAGAGCGAGGAGAAACAAAACCTATTACTCACAGGTGTGTGAGTCCATGACTTTAGAATCAGAATGGATTATTTCTAAAACAAGATAAGATGCATTTATTGATGAAACACGTGTTAGTATATTGATATTATTTTATATAAGGCATATGGCTGCAGAAGCAAACACAGTTGAAATTTATTAATAGTTGCAAGGCAACATGAGGTTTTGTTCTTTCACTGTACCTACCACAAAATAATTCTTAGTAATTCTATATGCATTTATATATGATAGATTTTTTTTAAACTTTGTTTTCATTACTTATAACAAATATATATTTTTCTTTACAAATAGAACATTTTCATTCTTTGACCAATATACTTTTTTCCTTTATTAAAAGACAGTTTGGTGAAATCATACAGTTAAAAAAAACCTGGGGGGAAAAAAATCACAAAAATATTCAACTACATTCAAAATATTCAATATAATTTCCAACACTGATAATAATAATAAGAAGAAGAAGAAGAAAAGAAGAATGTATATTTATTATTATAACAAATAATAATTTCTTGAACTCCAAATCAACACATTAGAGTGATTTCTTAAAGATCATGTGATGCTGAAGACTGGAATAATAATGCTGAAAATTCAGGAATAAATTACATTTTAAAATAAATTAAAATATGAAACTGTTATTTATGAATCATTTATATATAATTGTACTTTTTACTATATTTTTGATCAAATAAATGCAGCCATGGCAAAAGACTTAAGACAGACCTCAAACTTTTGAATGGTAGTTTAACTTTTTTAAACATTTTTACTTGTGAAATATTTGAATGTAAAATCAAAATGTATGTTTATCTGATGCATAAATTAATAAAGTCTTGAGAAAAAAAAAATGTTTCTCCTTGGGTACGAATCCGCTGAAAAACATGACTCACAATGAAAGAAATGAGAGATCAAAAAACAAGCTAAAACGGCATGCTTGCGATTGAATTTTCACATCACATTCACTTTTGTTTATACCATCGGGTAGGTTTAGGTGTACTGCAGATGGTACGTTATTTTAAAACATCATGGAGCATTAGACTTACAGCACCACTTAACGGATATTTCAAGTCAAAACTACGGTGTCATGTACAAAAACAAAGTCACATAAAACGTACCATATGTATGTTCATCTGTTCTGGGGGGGGGACATTTCACATCAAATATGTCACAAAGCATATATGGCATATTGTATTTCGCGTCTTGCAAAAAAGTTCCCATAGGTACATTTTCGTCATAAGATCAGGTTGCTAAACTCCAATAGCCAATGTATTTAAGTGCTTCCCCTTTCTATGTAAAATTAGGTGTTTACTGGAACATTTGTGCGCAACCAGTTGGCAACTGGTTTTGAATTCCAAAATTGGGAATGTAGTTATTAAGTGTTTCATAATATACGATGACCCCGAGTGTCAACTCTTTCCTTGAAATCCAGATGCTCCACCGGTCTATCTCCTTACACTGTCTTGAGTACAGTCAGCCATAAACAGTGAGAGGGTTTAGTCTATTTCTCTGCTGAGTTTAGAAGAAGATAATCTCTTGCCTATTGCAGGCAATCAGCACCTTGCCAAAGTCAATGTTTCTACACTACAGTAGATGAAAGAGACTTCCTCCTCTTCAGGCTTCTTGATCCTCCCCGAAAAAAGAAAGTAAAATAGCAGGTAGGGGCTAAGACAGATAAATTATGTCTGTGTTTACCTCAGTCCATAGCGGCTCTGATACCGTTACATGTTGTGTGTGTCTACATCTACGCCGATTGGTTGCGCTAGCAGAACTATGTAAACACACCGAGGACAAACTTTACTTTAAAGGTTTTGTCATGCAGGTCTTGCCGAAACATGCACACAACCAGCGTTTCTTCCACAAACAACATGTTGGAAAGCAGAGGGTGAGGCCTGTAAGTTACATGCCCACAGGTGTGATAGGAGATTGAACGTGTTGGCATTGACTTGACTGAGCATGTAAACGCACGGAGGCATTTACTGCAGGCTTTTAGTGGGAAAGGTAATGCAGGATTAGAGGCCAATGCCACAGCTTTAACCACAGACAATGTGAAAAGAGCAATATAAATGACCCATCAATCATCCATTAAGGCAACATCATAAAAGACCTTCCTCATTTCCATCTCCTCCATTGTTTCAGAAAACTCTTAAGCTCTTGCAATACCTTTACAGATTGTGGCAAACATGTTCCAGCTGAGAGCCGAAAGAAAAAGCTCTGTTGGATGAACTTTACTCTCCTCTTCCCAAAAACTCTTCCCTCTCCACATTTCTCACCCCCCTACTCAATCTCAGCTTGGATCCGACTACAATGCGACGCTATTCTGAGAGCAGAAATAATAAACACAGTGCTTGGGAATCAACACAATCCAAGAGCAATTCATCTATGAAGCAATCTCACCATTATATAAGACCACTCGATGTGGAATTCAAATGACCGTTTATTTTATTTGATTCGCTGAAATAGGACATGATCGGGTTGCATAAGGCATGTCAGCATGGGCGGTGACGGTTGCTCAAGTCCATTAAGAACAATACTTTCCATTACCTCGCAGTCCCTGAGGTCATGTGATCAGGGCACAGTACTCACTTTAGATAAGGTCAGGGTTGTTTATCTGTTTACTTTTGTACAGAAAGCAATCGTTCCTGTTGTTCACATTAATTTTAAAACTCTTTTAAATGACAAAATTGTTAAGTCATTGAATTACACAATGTAACAAAAATGTGTTTCACTTAAATGTTTTATGTTTCTTCTTTAATTCTGTGGTGCTAATTATTATTGTACAATTTCTTTCAACTAGCATTGATATTTTGATGAATATTTAGGTCAGGTAAATTTTAGAACTTCTCTCATTAATTATGAAATACTGGTTTATTATAGATAAGTTTTTGTACTAATTTTGCGTTTGCAAGATGGGAGCATTCTAGAAGTTTCTGTAACATTCTGTAATATTCCATTGCTTTCTGAAACATTCAAGGGGACTAGTCGTAATAGACAAAAATCATCCAGTGTACACTTCTGAAGTTTTGGATGACTCTCTTCTGGTAACTGTTTGTGTTAAACTGTTGATAGCTCAGTATTATGCATGTACCATGCAATGTTTATGCATGAGCAATAAGAGATTAGCTTATATACTAAGTTGTCAACATATTTTTTTTTTTAGTTTTCATAAGCTCTGTTAATGATACACACAATGTAATGTGATTTTTGTATTCAGCATGTCAAACTTCACAAACACATATATATATAAGATGTCAACGATAAAGAAAAGAATGTGCAAAGTTTGTACTCTCTGTATTCATCTTGGTTTTGAAAATCTTTCTTATCATACCCTTTATTAATGTAATGGCTTCTAAAATGTCACGTGGAGTAGTCTTACAGTAAAAAAGTGTTTTAATAGTACCACAACATGACATTTCACAACCTAAACTAACCTGGCCTTGTCATAAAATGTAAAATATCTGATATTTCGAGAGACCTCTAGACCTTGACACATCTTTCTCTTTTTTACGATATAAATGTTTTTATGCATATATTTTTTTTCTGGAAATATTTGAAATATTAAAGGGATAGTTCACCCAAAAATTCTGTCCTTAATTACTCACCCTCATGTCGTTCCAAACCGTAAGACCTTAGTTTATCTTCGGAACACAAATTACGATATTTCTGATGAAATCCAAGAGCTTTCTGACCCTCCTTAGACAGCAACACAACTACCAGGTTCAAGGCCCAGAAAGGTAGTAAGGACATCGTTAAAATAGTCCATGTGACATCAGTGGTTCATCCGTAATTTTATGAAGCTACGAGAATACTTTTTGTGTGCAAAGAAAACAAAAATAACTTCATTCAATAATTTCATAGTTTCATAAAATTACAGTTGAACCACTGATGTCACATGGACTATTTTAACAATGTCCTTACTACCTTTCTGGGCCTTGAACGTGTCAGTTCCCTTGCTGTCTATGCAGGGTCAGAAAGCTCTCAGATTTCATCAAAAAAAACAAAACAAAAAAAAAAAAAATCAATAATTATCATCAATAATTAATGGCAGAATTTTCATTTTGGGGTGAACTATCCTTTTAATGAGCTATGAAGCATTTTTGTGTATATCTAAATAATCATTATCATCATTATGCCAAACTATTGAATAATGTTGTCTTTTTTCTTCATTATAAGTTGCATCAACCTGAAAAAATACATATAAAACTGAATGAATGAAGTCTGTTACTTTCAGTAAAAAAAAAAAAAAGTAAAATAGTAACTATAGTATGACTTTGCAAAGTTTTTCGAGAACTGTTTTGTCTTGTGGCAGTGACAATCACATGATGGAGACTGTGAAAAGGGAGAGTCAGGAAGAAATCTGTCACATGTTTGCTGTCATTTAAACTTGTAACCTGACATCATGACCATATGAACTTCCTGTCATGAGCCTTGCAATAAAAGTTGTGTGGTCATACATATGTTACAGCTGCAAAAGGGAAGTGTCACTGTTTCCACTGAGGGCTTGTTTCAATTACTTCACAAATCTCTTAAAAAGACGCTGGTGCAGTTTGGATACACAGCCCCTAATGATTCCGTGTTTAGCAAAAATGGTGCGACTGGGCTAAAGGGCAATGAGAGACCCTGCTTTAACCTTAGAGGCTTGACAGGGAGTCATGACCAATATGCCTTCACACATACCAGCTGACACTGTTACTCTGGATGTTCAGATAGCATTGGGATTAACATGGTTAATCCTAGGACGCCCTGAATGTAGTGCGAAAAAAGGACGACCCAGCCCTTGAAAGATTATATCTTGAAAAGCTATAATTGCATTAGCAATGGTCTCCATCCTCAAATATCTAATTCTTGTGGAATTTTGTCCATCATCAACACATGCAACACCTTCTATTGACCTGTAACATGGGAAATTAAACTAGGGTATAAATCCTACTTGTGCAGCTCAGTAGCATGGGATAAGAAGTGATAGGAATGGTGTGACACATCAAACCCCGTCATATGTGGGTTTGACTGTGGTAAGGGGTTGGTTGGCCTGAAACCATTATTGAGGCCTTTTCCTAAGAAGCTCTTTCCTGTCCACATCTACTGCGCCTCTCGGTTCTCATTTGAACAGCTGTTGAGTAACAACATATGCAAGACCTGACCAGACATCTAAAGAGCAGAGAGGAGGAGTTAAGATCACTGACATCTGCGTGAGTGTTAGCGCCTCTTTGTGGGTGGGTTTGGGGAAATGTTCTTGCCAAAGACACCAAATGATCAGTCAATTCACATAGTCAGTGATATGTTTCAATGTGCAAAGTTGACTTGTGGTAAAGGGAAATGATGTGAACAGCTTGAAAGTTGTGAGAAAACGTTTCAGCTACCTTGGTATAAAAATCTGCCTCTATTTCTTGACCTGAAACAACACTGGAAACCTTTGAAAACATATTTATTTTTCTACTATTTCTTTAAGGACTCATTTTGTAACATTTTTTTGGAAAGTCAAAGAAATGAGATAAAAAAAAAAAGAATGAGTTAAATGCTGTAAACTTAAGTGTCGGTGACAAATGAGAAAATAAATGTTTCTTTAAACCTAGTTTAAAACATGTGGCAAAGTGTTACAAATGTACTTTTTGTATTGATTTGTATAGTTGATTTTGTAGGGTTTTGACTTGTAACTTTGAAACTTGTATGTCATTTAATGGAAATGTATTTATTTATCAAAGATCGTGGTTTAAGGCATAAATATAATTAAATTTTTTGAGGGATGTACCACATTAAATTTTACATTGTGCCATAATTTAGCCTTGCCCTAAAATGTGAAATTATCTAGGCTATTCTTTTTAAAGACTATATATTATTTTTGATCCTGACAAACAGTCACGAGGGTCTACAGAGGGTTTCTCTATCATATAATTCCTGTTTTATTTTTTTTTCCCTTGAATGTTTCTGCACATTGGTTGCGACTTCTTTCTTTATTAAAATTAGGCTTTTTTTATTATTATGATATTATGACAGTTTTTACTTGATGCTCCATAACAACAACAACAATAAAGAAATTACATTTGAGGGATGTACCACATGAAATTTTAGCCTTGTCATAAAGTGTCACATTATCTATTATTTTTTAACTGATACACAGTCATGAGGGTCAGCAGGGGTTTTCTCTGTCATATAATTTCCTGTTTTATTTTTATTTTTTTCCTTGCATTTTTCTGCATATTGGTTAAGACTTCCTTCTTTATTAATATATAATTTTAATATCATTTTAATTATGACATTATGACAGTTTTTATTTGATTCTTCATGATAATAACAATAACAATAATAATAATGAAATTACATTTTTATTTTTTATTTGTTTTAAATGTTTTTTAAAAACGTTAAAAACTCTTTATATATAATAAGTGTCACTTGTCACTTTATGCATGAATTGCATTTTAATGCACTGTAAAAAATGCAACTGCACATTTTCCAGTTTGCAAAACTTTTTGAGTCTCCAATACTAAAAAAATGCTATTTTCTTGAAACTACATAAAAACCCTTGTCAGACCAACAAAATTACACCAAATGTTGTTCCAACTAGTCAAAAACAGTTGTCTGAACAAAGAATTTCATATTGTTGAAATTTTAAGGCATTGTGAGTTCCCAACATGCATTGCAGCATGAATAAATTATGCAGTTACTGTTATAGTATTTATTTATTTATTTATTATTATTATTATTATTTATTTTTATTTTTTTTGCTGTTTGCTGACTTAATTTAAACTTTTTTGTTGTTGTTTTGTCATTATTGTTAGTTATTTGTTGTACTGTAATGTAAAGAGCTCATCTTTTTAACATTTGATGGTTATCACTATTCTTGAGGTTTGTGTGTCTAGTTTTGAGGCCTAGAGAATGTTCAGCCACTTATATCCATTTCCTGGATACCTTAGTCTTGTAAGTTGTTTTACAAGCAAAGACAATGTTGTCTACATATTAAACTAAGTTATCCATTAAAATTTGCCATTTGTAAATAAACATAAAATAGATAATATGATGACTTTCTAAACATTCTTTTTTTCTTCCAGGAAACAGAAAAAATAAATAAAAAATTACCTCAACGACATTAATTGTTGTTTCAGTTGCTGTGACAAAATAAGACAATCAGGACTGCATGAACTAACAAATTTACATTGGCTGAACAAAGTATCTTTACCGAGAAGAACTAAAATACTATTGTTGAAAGTACTCAAAAGTCTTACTGCATCAAGTTGCCTTATTTTTTTTTTTTCTTTTATGTTTTCTCAACTATTTATTTTTTTACAGTGTGTATTTAAAAAAAAAAAAAAACAGTAACGTGAAGGAGAAAGAAAAAAAAAACACTTTTCGGTTAACCCTGTGCCTTTGTCCGCTATCCTTTGCTTTTACAGCAGAATTAACAGAACTAGGACCACCACTCTCTCACTCTAACATCCTGCCTGTGAACAACCCAGTCTCCAGGATGTGTTTGGACGTCTTGCAGGCCGGTGTGGAGACAGCCGGAGGACCTCCATGGCGTTGCTGGGAGATGATGGGGTCATTACTGGAGGATTAGCCGAAGGGATCAAGGGCTTACCCAGCAGGCAGCTGTGGACTCAGGGTCCCAACAGTGCGAAAAACTGTGAGAACCAGGTTCTTGCCAACTTGCTTCGTATGGGAAGACAGCCACTGTTTAGTCTAGACCAGCAAGCTATTGGCCAACGGCTATTGTGAGCAAATATCACCTTTGGATGGACTACACAACACATAGTAAGCGCTGAAGTGGTTAATTTGTAAAGAACACTAAATCAGATTTTGGCACAGAGATATCACAGCCTTGTATTACTAAAATATACAGTAGATGTATGTTTATTGCATTCCAGTGGGCAGCCTAATTAAACTCTGTCTAATTGTTGCCATTTTGAGGTCCCTGGGGTTGGAAAATATGAAAAGCCCAGTTGAGATGCTCCAGTTGGAGAGATGAATAATAATATCTGCTTGACGTCATATTGACTCCTTTTTCATGCTGAGCATAAGGGACTTAATTCAGATGCTTTTATCACAGTTGCTAGATGACCACGGCCAAACATGAGTTATGTGGAACAACTCTGTGAATGCAAACTGATACAATTAAAAGAAGGAGCATGAAGGCTCTTTGCAATATCTCAAAAGAGACACATGAGCATCGACTGAAATTCACAAATGACATGTAGAGAAAATGTACATGAAACACAACAAACGTTAACTTGCACTCTGTGGGACTCTTGTAAACTGCTTGGCTGGACACAGGCTTTTAAAGATTCCCAGCAGTAGGTTCATTAGTGGACAGAATAGAGACTGGAGTATGTGATTGAGTGTCCAGAAGCAAACATAATAACTGCTGCTCTTCTGCTCTCCTGTGCCTTTTAAAATACAATCTGGCCTCTTCCCTCCATCTACGGAGCCCAGAAAGCTTAAGTGGGCCGAGGCACATCAGCGGAGCCAGCATGACCATTACTCTCCTTCGCAATCAGAACAATAAGTATTGGATTGTATGTCCTAATCCCTCGTGAAAAACAAGTATACTTAATTGTACTGAATATGCACTTGGAGTGTATTTAAAATCATAAAAAAATATAATTTTAAAAGCTGTACTTGCAGATAACTTAATTGAGTAAAAGGCCACTTAAGTGCACTTAAAGAGGTTCAAATTCATGCTTGCTTCTTAATACACTTAAGTACACTTTTACAAATTACATTTGAAAGTTAATATATTTTAAATGCACTAAAATGAAACTTCATTACAAATGTGTAAATACAAATATATTTAAACACATAACATACATGTTTCAAAACCCATTACAAAATATTTTAGTTTACCATAAATGTTTGTCAGGTCATTTGGGTGTGTAGTTTAACCATATTTCAAATTAATTATTAAATTACATATAAAGATGGACTTGAGTCCTACTTAAGTAGGTCAAGAAATTCAGTTAATTGCATTTAACACAAAATTTAACTATAATACAATAGCAATTAACATGCGGTTAAGTGTCTGAAAACATTTCATTCAGTTCACACTTGAAGGGATAGTTAAAAATGAATATTCTGTAATCATTTCCTTCTGCTAAACACAAAAGAAGACATCCTGAAGAATGTTGGTAACCAAACAGTTGACGGTAGCCATTGAATTCCATAGTATGGAGAAAAAAATATACTATGCCCTAGTAAAAAAGTAACATATTTAAAATACATTTGCTTTATACTAAGTATAGTTCAAATCTATTAACATATTTACTGACATATCACTCAAGACTTACTGATATAAAAATTATAATCAAACTTTATTTGGAATACTACTTGTGCACAATGCATATTTCTTGATATTAAGTCTAAAATGAGTTTTAATGTCACTATTGATGAGGATTGTATGAATAATAACGGTCTTTAAATGCAAGATATACTTGCAATAGTTCCACTTTAGCACAATCAAATATACTTCTGTATATCTTAAGTTGGACTTCAGCACTACTTCCACACAATTAAAGTGCATTAAGCACAAAAATTTGGTGTTTCAATTTAGCAGACTTTAAGTATACTGGTTTAGTATACTAAAAGTACAATTGCAGGGTATTTTTATTAAGCACAAATATTTAAATGTACTTGTAGCATATTTATCATGAAATAAAAAGGGATTATGGGTCTGAGAGGGTTAAAAGAAAGCAGCAAAATATGATGCAGGTCCACTTTGAAAGCCCTCCGTAACCACAACTAGGTAGCCACAAGTACTTCTACCATGTTTAGTTTGATTTATAAGGTCTGTTGGGCCCTTAATACTCAGGCTTCACCACATCCGTTTGCGCATTTCTCCCTCTATTCTTCCACATTTCCTTTTCCACCTCTTTCTGCACTGTCCCAAAGTCAGGGAGAGGATGTAGGGTCTCTGATGGCCCATAACAGAGGCCCCAATGAAAATAGAGGTCAGATTGCCCCTCTATAGTATAAGAGAGCAGGCAAAGGTGCTGCCACCAAATAAGTGGTCTATAAAGCAGTTCCATCTTTGTGAGTTTTGTTTGGTTGTAAGATTTATCGCTCTGGCCCGGTTCCAGCTCTCGGCTATTAAGAAAGGACTGGGAATGGTCTGTGGAGATAAAGTTATATGAATATTTACACCGCAGGCCTCAAACAATGTCTGCGTCCCATTTGTATTTGAAGTGCCCTCCATTTACAGCTGGATTTCATTTGGGTCTCGCTCAACTCTATAGAGCTGTTCCCTACTGAAACACACACACACACACACACACACACACACACACGTCTGACCTTTCTCTTCTAAACCCAAGCTGATTTGTACTGGACTGTACAGTTAAGTCTAAATGATAAATACATACAAAACTAAACTCTTTGGCTGAATTTAGCATGAAAACATGACTAGCATAGATGCTAATATGCTAAAAACTACATTTTTCTCCTAAATGTACTTGCTGTTCAGATGAGTTTGGGGATTATTTGATGCTCTGCTCACTGCCAGTCAGAGAATAAGTCTGTTTTTTTCCTGAAATTGTTGGATAAATAAGCAAGTAATCCATAAACAAACATTACACAACACTGCTAGTCTGTACAGAACTCTCATTTCCCCAAGTCTCTGTGTGAAATGTCTTCTTAAGTAATCAACTGTATATTCATTCAGTAATAGCTGGTAAATTTGGCTAGAAAGGACAAGTAACAATTCAACATAAAGTTTTTAAGTAGAATGACTGTATATATTATACTACCCTGTTGAAAAAAACAGCATATGCTGGTTAGGTAGGTTTTGAAGCATGGATGCTGGTTTGAGCTGGTTTAAGCTGGTCCTTAGCAGGAGGGACCAGTTTAGGACCAGCATATGACCAGCTAAGGACCAGCTTAAACCAGCTCAAACCAGCATCCATGCTTCAAAACCTTCTTAACCAGCATATGCTGTTTTTTTTTTTTTTTTTTCAACAGGGTAAGTATAGTATTTTGAGTATATATTAAGTAGAAAGTGTGTGTATGTATACTGTATAGCTGCTCTAGAAAAAAAAAGTGGAGAAATTGAGCATTTATGTTTACAGTTTGTGTATGAATTTATGATTTTAAGTGATATGCTAATTTAAAGCAAAACTCTAGTATCTATTCCTGGTCACCTCCTGAAAACAAAAAGGGGAAGAAAGAAAATCAGAGTAGTATGGGGAGGTACAAGAAACGTAGCAACTGAGATGAAGGATAAGATCTGACACTAATTATGAGGGCGAGTTAGGTGAGGGTGTGTTTGTGTCTAGCGGGACCCTCAGGCAGTGATTCATGGCCCAGTCCTCAAGCAAAAGTACAGTAGTGCATGGAGATAAACAATCACCGTAAATGATGTTAACTGAAGAAGTGCCTCAGCCCGACTGAAAAACAGCCATATTTTGATGAGTGCTGCCCGTCATTTTTAGTCAATCAAAAGGATACTATGTTTTGCCACAAAAGTGCTGACAGTCAAGCAATGTATTTGTGCGACAGCGAACTTGGTGTGCTATATTGCAACATACAGCACATTACTCATGTGTTGTGACACACTTCACTAACGCAGTAGCCATTGTGTAACTAGGCACAGTTTACGGCTTTCCATGAGAGGTTTACAGAAAGTTCAGTTGGTGAAAGTTTCTGTGAAAACATGTCAAACACATGCTGGTAAATTTTCTTTTCCTCTTGTACTCTAACATGAGTATCTGATGCAATGTGCTAAAAATAATGTTTTGGAATAGCAAAATCACGCAGTCACATTATTTCCTACACCATTTCTGGCCAGTTTCTCTGAACATATACCAGTGCAGTCAAATGATTTCCTCATTTGTTACTGTTATAGATTTGAAGTCCTTTGTATCATGTGGGATGTACAATGAAGGAAGTGGGAAAGTACTACATATTAAAATGTGTTATTCCACAAATCTGTTAACCAACTTGTTTATAAAGGTCAAGTGTGTGATCTCTGCATTTCACGAGAATTGTACAAAAAAATTGTTCAAACAAACTTCCGTTGTTCAGGCAAACAGCTATAAACTCAGGCCATTGGTTGAACAAATTTACATTTGCATGCATTTTTGCAGATGCTTTTATCCAAAGTGACTTTCAACAGAAGAACAAAGCAACGCGCCCATAATTATTCATCAATATTATTATGTCCAACCCAGTTGGGTGGCTCAAACAGATACCAGTTCCACTTCATGCCACTAATTGCACAGAAATGTGCCTTTAAAGGAAAGGTGGCAATTTCATTCTCATGTCATTCAAAACAGTATTATTTTCTATCTTCCGAAATGTAAGAAGTTATTTACTGAAAATCTAAGCTCTCAAATTTCATTCATAAGTGAGTAAATTTGAACTTGGTGCTTCAAAAGGGTTCAAAAGACAGCAAAGACCACTGGTTCTCATTTGTTGCAACACCGTTTGTCATTTTGTCACATTTGGTGCAAAGCATCTTGATGCATTAAGTTTAAATGTGTTAAAGGGATAGTTCACCCAAAAATGAAAAAAAAAAAATTGCTGTTACTCAACCTCAGGCCATACAAGACGTAGGTGACTTTTTTCTTCAGTAGAACAGTAAAGATTTTTAGCTGAAACTGTGGTAATGGTTTGATAATGAAAATAATGTTAAGTTTCTTGCACAGACTGAACGTTTTGCTTCATAAGACTTCAATATATCATCAGGAGCCACAGGTATTAATTTTGTGCTGTCTGTATATGCTTTTTTTGACTCTCCAGTGCCAGAAGCCATTGACTTGCATTTTATGAATCATCAAGGACCATGTTTTCAAATAAAAATCTTCTTTACTGTTCTACTCAAGAAAAAAGTCACCCAGATTTGGAATGACGTGAGAGTGAGTAAACAATGGCAGATTTTCATTTCAACTAACTTGCACGTCTTCTATTGCCTTTCTTTTTTGCTTCCTTTCTCATTCTTTCTTTCTTGTTTTATGTCTTCCATAAGCCTTCTCTCATAGGAACTATTGTTTTTAGAGACCCATTAGCTTCCAGCTGTGGATGGGGCTCTTCAATGTTTTCCAGCTGTACATATTTTGAGAGTGCGTGTGTGTGTGTGTGACTGCAGTTAGAGTTGCTACATTCTCACATTGCGTCTGCCCTCAACTACTCTGATTCATCAAAACATCTTAGAGAGGCCTGTGTGCTCTGTATGCAGGGGATGTGTGTGCGAGTGTGTGTGTTCACGAATGTGAGCCTGAGCAAACTGTAAACACATAAATCCACCCATATAAAGGAAATAGAGGAATTATTAAGCACATGCACAAACACGCACACACATAAACGTACCCTTGGAGTAACCTGTAATTCCCATAAATGAGGGTGTGGGTTCAGTGCTTTAGGTCTCCAAGTTTAGATTCGGGCACCGCATGAGCCAAGCTGCCTGACTCATCTAATCAAAAGCCTTTTCTCTGTAAATCACATAATAATTCTTCTGAATGCCCTCTTTGGCTCTTTTATAAACAACACATTATAACATTTCAAACACAGCTGAAACATTTTATTCCAGCTGAAATCTATTACTGCATCCACTGAAAGATTTCCTGAGGATGTATATACAGCACACATGAACAATGAAACGAACACAACATCTCCACGCCAAGAATTACAATCCAGATTTCATGTTGAAATGTGTAACATAATACAAACAGTTGATGTGATGGGACCACATTTTCATGTCAACTGTGGAACAAACGACAAATCAATCTAAACAGACAGACATGGAAGGGATTCTGACTGTGAATACTGAAGAATGAAGCAATAAACCGAACAATACAATCTATGTTATCGTGGAGTTCAAACATTGTTTTATCTGCAGGTAATGCACTGACTGATAGCGCATCTTTTTATGCAGGCATGTTCCCTCCTTCACTTTTTGCAAATCTGTTCTCACGGCTCATTTGCAGGCACAAGTTCATCCGTCACATCATCAGCTGACCAAACTAACTTCTAAAACATCCTCTGGAGAGCAATCCATTAGCTTTCAGTTTGACTGCATGGTTTCCGAGTAAAACAGTGTAGGAATTACCCATAGGGAAGAAAAAAAAAAAAAAAAATAGACCCAAATGAGATTAAAAGTATAATCATAAGAAGACCACACTGTCTTTTAGAGTTTCAAAGAAACATGTCAACAGATTTGCCAAGACATCAAAATCTTGTATGCAATCTGTATAAATTCAGAATGAAAGAACTGGACCCAATGTTATCCCCTGCAGAAAACATTTTTAAAAAGAGTACATATTATGGAAATAATATACTTTAAAAGAATATACTGGGAACTTAATTGCATGTTAAGTGCAATTGATATATTTGTAATTTCACATTTGTAATTATGAAGTTGCAATTTAATACATTTAAACTATATTTACAATGTCAAATCAAATAACAAACTGTAGTTAAAATAATATTTTACATGTGCTTTAGTATGTTAGTCAACACATTATAATAAGTGTGCTTCTTTAAAGTCAAGACAGTTAAAGACAGTTGAAGTTAAAGACAAAAACATTA
This sequence comes from Spinibarbus caldwelli, assembly GCA_039654775.1. Taxonomy (NCBI): domain Eukaryota; kingdom Metazoa; phylum Chordata; class Actinopteri; order Cypriniformes; family Cyprinidae; genus Spinibarbus; species Spinibarbus caldwelli. The sequence continues at coordinate 25,116,562 of CM077243.1, forward strand.
AAAATGTACTTTAAGGCAAAACTTTTTTAATTGGGCATAATTACAAAATGCATATTTTATAAGTGTACATACTGTATTTGGGAAATATAGTCATGAAAATGTACTCTCTTTACGTACACTTAAGTGGCCTTTTTTTCCCTTTAGTATTATTTTATCTGCAGGTTCAGTTTTTTAAAAATATATTTTAAAGATTTGAACATTTATTTCAGTTTGCAGCCAGCAACCTCTTTGTTTGCATTGTTTTTGTTTTTTGGCTTTACACACCTTAAGCAACTTGATTTTTACTCAGTTGGAGCACAACAGTTTCTTCTAGTATATAAGATTAAAGTGTTAATAAACAGCCAATAAGTTAATAATATGCATCCTATTAAGCAACTAGTTAATAGTGTGAATTGGTTCCTATACTAAAGGGTTAAAGAAGACTGGTAGCACATATTTGAATGCTTATGCATGTAAACACTCAAAAGTTCACATAAAAGTCCTTTTTTTTTTAAGAATTAGAAATATGCAACTATATAGTTTTACGATGAAGAGGGAAAAAATTAAATACTGTGTTTTCCTTTTCAATGTACATCCTCTCATCATCAGCTCCTGTTTCTGATCTATGGGTAGCAGTGTCAGTGGACATGCCAAAGTAGACAACTGAAATATAGATTGATTTTAAAGAGGAAGCAACATGAACAAGGTTTTGCTGGTTACTGGAATAGCACTGGGTTTATGTCATGCAAGTTACCATCTTAATCCCAAAAACCCCCGAGGGAACATCAGACGTGCCTAGGCACAAAAACACCAACCAGGAATAAGAAACATACTGAGAAAAGCACACATTCAGAATGTGTGAGAGAACGTTTGCATCTGTCATATTTTTTTCATTTAATTCTTCCCCCGTCTCGTCCAAATTTTCCCTTGCTTCTTTTGAAGCAGGACCACTAAGTTATACCCTGCACTTCCTCTCCTGGCTTTAGCAAATACCCCACAGTGGAAAAGAACACTACGTTTACAGTAACTGTTTGCACATGCCTTCATTCGCCTCATAAGACAACTAGCGGTGTAATTCGTTCGGCAAGGGAGGATATGAAAAAGATGCCCTTTTTCACTGACAAGTGTCTGGGGAAACCACTAAGTCCAAAATGAAAAAATGATATCTAAGGCAAGACTTCGTGATCTCATGTAGGCCTGTGTCTTCTTTAATCACCAAGTTGTTACTTGGACCATCGCTTGCGCAGGATCTCATTCGCGGGTCAGAGACAGAGCCGTGTGGAACAGGGCCGGATCCCTCCAGGGGCTGCCAAGGTTCCACTCCGGCATCCCTGTTCATTTGTCATCCTCTTTATCTGGCTGTTATTACCCTAATGGATACCAGATGCCCTGGACCACAGCCATGGTAACTGAATTTGCAACATCCACAGAAAAAAACGAAGGATTGTAATTACATAATGCAGAATGTCACGGTGAAGAGGAGTGCGTGTTCATCTATGGAGAGTTCGAAACTGATTCTTTCCATGAGAGGCTACAGTAAATAGGCCAGTCACATGCTTCCCTCCATGATCAATAACCAGGAATATGTAGACACACCCACACACTGTTTCCTAACCATCAGATAGGCCAACATAAACATCTCCGATATTACATTCGAAAGGTTCTCATGATGCTCTTTCTTGGATGCACACACGCAGGCAATAACCTGCTAATCGGAAATAGCAATTAAAATGAGCAATTCGTCATTCGATATCTTGGCCTCGCGGCTTACGCGCAGATGTGCACTAGAACTTACTGGCTAAGAAAAGACGTCCAAAAGTACCTAATTTGTCCAAAGCAATTATGAAGACCTTGGGTTTCTTTCAAGCCAGACTGATGATGTGAAGGGGAGGGAGAGCAGTGAAGGAGAGCAACAGATGGGGGTGTTACCATCTTATGGGCTCGCCACTCTTACAGTGTTGATGGACCTGCAGTCTGAGGCCAAATGAAGCCTGTCTCCTAGGCTACAAGCATTGTTGTTTGTACAGTTTGTTCTCTGATGTCATCTCACTGCTCCAGCCAGGCCTGTAAGCCTCATCAGTGGTTCAGTCCACTCTGTTTAACCACTCGCACACCCATACATTGAACAGCTATCCCAAATGAATTTCCACAAGCACAAATACTTGAACCCTCCATTACCTTTACACAGAAAACGTGCCCCAAAAACGCAACCTGAGGCGCTCACCTCCCACTGATCTTGGGGACGTGACATCAATTACAGGAGCCTGACATCAGCTGATCCGGCCTCGGTAAAATACCAGGGGCCTCTGCACCACGGCTGACCTTTTACGGCACACTTGGCTGACGGTTTGCATTACAGAAGTACATGCTCTGCAAGAAGGTAGGAGGGGAATGGTTCAGTAGAGCAGGGACTATAATATCTCAAATGTGCAAGATTCATGTGAATAAACAGATGTCAAATCTGCAAGTTTTACCATTGGAATTTCACAGTTCTCGATACCAATTTTGATATCACAGCTAAAACTAATACTAATGTAAAGTAAAAAGTTTTTAGAGTGTAACAGTCAGGTTCTGCATAGAAAATTTGACTTTTAACGATAATCTTTAAAGACAGACTTATTGTGAGCTGAGGTTGTTAATTGATTGTATAATGCTTTTGTTGAAGCCTGTTAAGGTATGTTTTAAATTGGAGTGTCCATACTTGGTCCTGGAGAGCCACTGTCCTGCAGAGTTTAGCTCCAACTTGAGTCAACACACCTCCCTGGAAGTTTAGTATGCCTAGTAAGATCTTGATTAGCTGGTTCAGGTGTGTTTAATGAGGGCTGGTGCTAAACTCTGCAGGACAGTGGCTTTCCAGGAGCAGGATTGGACACCACTGTTTTAAATAATACAGATTAACAGCAGAATCACTGGTGAAAAACTACATTATTCATGATGCTCTACAGAAAATTCCACCAATCAGAGAGTCGCAGCATGCCAAACAAATGCTGAGCTCCGCCCACTCCCATGAAACACAGCAAATGATGTAATTGAGTTGAGTCTCCCCACACTCTCAAAACACTTACATTTTTAAATATATTTCTATCATGACAACTCTCAGAAGATTTTAACATAATGGATATGACAATGTTAATGTATTTTGTCTTGGCGGAATAGATCTGCTACGCTGCTGAATTGCTGCTGCTGTTGGTTATTACTGTTGTTGTAGATTATTGCTTCTGCTGCTGCAAAGCAAGTACAGGAACTTGCTTCTGCCAATACACAGACTGATACAGTGCTGTGAGTATTTAAGACATACTGCTGCTGCACAAATAACATATAAAATAACCCGTAGCAGAACAATAGAGGTAGAGCTGGGGAAGGTGGAGGCTTTCAGAGGAACTCTGAAAGCACCCTGTGAACTACTTTAGTAAACGCTAACCAGTCATTTAAATATAGATCAGTAAGCTCACTGGCTGCATATGCAACATTGTGCCACGTAGTTTAACACTGTGAACATCATCAATTTGCATTAACGACACATCAGCCTGTGCCATCCAGAGTTTCATGACAGAACATGGCATATATATTGCAATAAACTTAAGGGGCGGCCACTGTTACACTCTATTGCTTATAGGGTAACACTTTAGCAAGGACACCTTAAAATAAAGTGTAACCTCCTATTATTTATTTGCTTATTGAAGATTAAAGTAAATAGTCACTAATAAAACAAAAAGAACTCAAATTAAATCATGATGGCTTTGGATTTTAGGTGGTACTAACCAAAGTAAGAAATACTACAGAAACTGAATAAAGTAAAGGTAAAAATAAAATTTTAATTTAAGCTACAAAATAGATTCAGTCAGATTTCTTCACCCAGAACAACTGCATAACATCCCAGCAATGCTCTATAAATCATCCAGTCCAGCCTAGCAACCACAAAGCAACAACCTATCAATTTCCTAACAACTTCCAGAGCACACTATCAACCGCCTAGCAAACATCAAGCTATCTCAAAGATATCTCAATTTCAGACATTTACTGTATGCTGAGTCACAGTTTGCTGGCTTATTATGCACTTCAGAATTGATGATTTAAACAGATGTTTTTTATGACATATAATTTCACTGCTGTGTAAAAAATATATATATTTGTAGTGAAGGCCAGGCAATAAAGCACAATAATAAAAGTATTAGGTGTACAGCAATTAGCCCAAACATTGGGGTTAACAGACGGAACTACTTTTGCTTTTGGAAATGCATATACACCTGCAAATGTACTGATGTGCACATTTCCATTTTAATAGGAGCCCTGGCCCCTGATAATGAAGGCCTTTAAATTTATTCACTCCAAAGATTGACAAGCACACAAATGAAGTTTTCATCGTGAGTCTGTATGGAGCATGTATTTCTTTCCCTCAGCCCTCCCCTTTTGTCTGAACTGTAAAACAGTGGCCTCTAATGGAGTAGGGGGCCCCAGACCCTGTAGACCCTCTGGAGAGCATGACTCGGACTCCATCAATCAGAGGGGAGACGGGGAATTCTCACCTTATAACTCAAGGCTAGACAGAACAGTCTGCCGGCCCTCTCTTCCTGTAATGTAGTGTTTTTCTAACTGTCATGCTGTGCATACAAACTCTGAATATATTGATTCTTCGGCTAAAGTGACATGCTTAGAGAGTTAATGAGTGAAAAGCGTAGAAAGGATTGCTGGGAGTTCTGTCAACGTGGTGGTTGTTGACAAGAAGTAAATAGAAAACCTGTCTTACTCATTCAGCAGTCTTTGTGAAAAGTGACATAGCATTGTTCATAGAGGTGGGAAAATACTGTGTTTTTTTAACAGGACTTAACGGCCTGGAACCTTTACACCTTTCATAGAACTTTTTATTGTTCTTGATTATTGTTCTATTGTACAAATGTACATTTATTTAACATTTAACATTTCATTCTAACTTCTTATTCAACACTTGAATGTAGACAAGTTTCAATTAAAAAAGCAACATTTTGAACAAAAACGCAATTTTATCAGTTTTTTGTTTAAAATGTTGCTTTTTTAATGAAACTTACCCACATTCAAAGACTACGTCCAGATTGGATTCAGAACGATGATCGAGACATAGATGGAGTAGATCGCTTCCATCAACACCCTCAAAGCTTGCACAGTCCCACACCACTTCCTGGATCGACATTTCATTCGGTTATGTGAGGCAATTTTGCTTTTTATGCTGTGTAATGTTTATTGATTGCATTATTTTGCATATGCATCTACTTACGTACTATATGTTTCTTCTTTTTTCACTGTTTTGATCCAGACATTTGGTACTCTTTCAGAAGATGTGCAATAGTGTAATAATTATATGGCTCCCTATACTATATAAGAGTAAAAACATAGAAAGCTGAAAAATTCTGTCAATGTTGGGGAAAGAGTTAATTGACTATTAACTGACTATTAAGTCTATCACATGGTGGACAAACAGATTGGCAGGAAATTTTAATTGAAAGTTGACCTGATTATTGTATAAACTTAGGGATGGGAGCTTTGGACTTGTGCCAGGAAGTAACCACCAAGCAACCACCGAGCCACCAACTAGAAACACCCCAGAACACTCTAACAACAACACAGCAATGTGCTAACAACCACTCAGAACAACATAGCCAATGCATAGCAATGCCTTGCAACCACCTACACTTTTTTCAGAATATCTAGTTTCTTTTTTTACTAGTCCCAATTTATATTAAGTGACCTTAACTACTATGTACTTACATCAAAAAATAAGTACAATGTACTTATTTTGTTCATATTGTATTGCAAAGCACTTTTGTTGCTACTGAGGTGGGATACGGGTAGGTTAAGGACAGGTTTGGTGGTATGGGTAGGTTTAAGGGTGGGTAAGGTGTAAGGGATGGGTCAACAGTGTAATTATAAATGTAATTACATAAATTAATTGCAGATGTAATTACATGCAGGTATTTTTTTAAAATACTTTTAATTTTTTAAAGTACAATGTTAAAACGTATGTACACAACAAGTGCATTGCATTAATTTAAATGTAAGTACATAGTAGTTAAGGCCACTTAATATAAAGTGAGACCCTTTTATCTTGGATTTATGATTTTCATACTGTAAAAGCATGGAATGTGAGGTCATGTATCTTGTAAGATCACGTATCAGATCTTATTCATCCAGTATTTGCCTTCATGTGTCTATTAAGCATTTATGCACAGACATCGTATGCATGTTCTTCAAATAAAGCACATTGTTTTAATAATCAAGCACTGTAGGTGCACCTGTATACAGTAGGACAACATACTCCAGCCTGACTTTGGATTTCATCCAGTACCTGTAGGGAATTTAGCAAATCTATACGAGGTCCCATTGAGATCTTAAGCCTACCAATCAATGGGTTCATTGGTGATGAAGAGAAAAAAAAAAAAGTTGAGTTAAAGAAAGAAAAGAAAAGAGACTTGTTTCTTTGGAGCAGAAAGTGGCTCTACAAACTTCCAGCTGGACTGACTTCCTCCGTCTCTTACCATATCGCATTGGCAACTCTTTAAAGTCATTGTAAAAGGGCTACGCTAGGAACACAATACACAAAACACTACCCAGCGAGTCAAACTTCCCATGGCACTGAGGCTGTCTGTGCCCTGATAAGAGGCCTGAAAAGAATGGATAAGTTTGGCAGCGCTGTGTGGCCCGGCCCCTTTAGCAAGGGGCGGATGACTGGTTAAACTGATTCCTAGAGGCCCTCAGCGAGTTAGTTACCTTTCAATTAGCCTCTGATTTTACACCTGGTAATATGGAACTAAATAACTTTCCTAGCCCCAGATAATGACTTCAATACCAAGACTACCAGTTAGGACAGTGATGGAAAAACCCTGCCACCGTTGCTGCCCTACAGGGTTGAAATGGCCCACCTCTGTTTTAGAAAACTCTTGTCCTCTGGGGATACTGGGAAGGTACCAATTACAGACACCCAAAAGCCCTCTCCCCCTGCCCTGTGATCTCGTCTTTCCTCTTGGCTATAGTCCACCACTCCCTCCATCTCATCCATCTCCAGCTCCACCATAGCAATAGGAGGAGATCCAATTACACCTTCATCTGATAATGGTAAACATTGGTTTTTCTTTTAACGTCCAGTGAGGCAAAGCACGGCTCTGCTTGTGTAAATGGTGAGTCTGCTTTTTAGCTCCAGTCTTTACTCTCAGTTGCGTTTATCATCATAAATAAATGAAAGTCCCAACAGATTGTTGAGTTGATCTGATTTGTGGAAATGCATGTGGCATTTATGTCACAGTTAGCAACCATTGACAACATCTGAATGCTGTAACCATTGACCTTCCTGTAAGTACTCTTGTTGTTATGATTATATAAAAAAATTCTAGTATAAATTGTTGCTCTAATTATTTGACCTGTGTTTAAATATAATACAGCTATCCAAAAATTATGTTCATTCTAATTCATTCACAATGAAAAACGCATGTATTGCCAGGGGCAATCATATATGCTCTTGAAATCTTGGGTTAGATTTGTGTGTATGATAGATTTGAGAGAGTAAGCACTATCTTGGGACAATACTGGGAATTATATGGCAGTTTATTCACATTTACGATCCAATGCATCCAATGCATGTCGTAATGCAGAGGCTGTTGTTTGAAGTTATGTGCGGAATTAAAGGGGGGGAAACCAGAGACACAAGCCCTAAATCAGATAGCAAGCCACTGAAAGTTCATCCTGCTGGGGAATTTTCCTGTGGTAAGAAAGCATTCATTAAAGCAGGTATATTATTGCCTACTTTCATGTAATTGAGGTTTTGATACAGGGATAAGCATCTTCAGAAGCATAGCCTCTCATCTACAAGAGACTTCTGCCCCACCCACAGAGCTCAAACCCACCTGAAGCTTGAATCCCCACTCCCCTTCATTTGCAACCTCATAAAATGCAAGCTCCACAGAGCTACACCCACTTCCTTGACATTCCTGAAAGATTTTCCATACAAAGTATAATAAACAAACCCTGCCGGTTAGTGTTATTTCCTTTCCATACTAAATCATAGTGGGTGAGGTAGATATTCTGTGCAAGTCTGAAAGCTATTTACCAGTTACAGCACAGAGGAGAACAAATGAGATGATGCACAATTCAGAATAAAGCTTCTAAAAATGGCTTTTCATCCTGATGTGTAGGAAAACCTTTTGAAGTATTTATTTGTTTCGATTTTAACGTCGGTAGTGTATGTAAATGATCAATATGTGCTACTTAAACCCAGATATCCTTTATTTGTCAGCACAATTCCACTGGATGATGCAAAACTTGTCATTTTGCATTATCCAGCACACTTTTGACAGTGCCAGGGCTTTTCTTAAAACTAAAGATCAAACTTCTATATTTTTGTATTACCACCCCAAGGCAGTCAGATCGACAGAAGGGCAACAGCAAAATCAAAATTGCATTATGGGTGCTTAAGTTTTTGACAAAAAGGAACAGTTCAAAAAATAGCTCAAAAAAGGTTCTTTAAAGAACTAGCCTAATCTTAATCTAAACCTAACCCTAAAACCAACTGGTTGCAGAACCAATAAAGATGGTGATCCAGGAAATCCTACTTGGCACAAACACTGTAAGAAAATATTCACACAACATAACACTGCATGTTTTTCAGCATGGGAATTATGTAGTTCGGATCACCTGACTTGTTGAGAAAGAAGGCCAGGGAGGCATTGGAAAAGCACACAATCCCAGACACTTATGCAGGTGTGTGGGAACCAGGGAGCCAGGGGTGAGTGACAGGGGAGCTGTGAGTGTCTGTGAACACAAGTGAGGTGTTAAGCTGAGCCTAGCTGCGGCTGAGGACAAGACAGATGTAAGGAACGATAAGGATGGGAGTGGAATTTTCCACTGCAGCGTAGCTGATGGAGGAAGCTGGAAGGGCAGGGCTTGCTGCTGGCACACAGCTGTTTGTTCTTAAAGAGCTGTATTTTGCAATTGTATCCGATTTCCTGGTGGCATGCTGGCAGCTTCATACATATACGCTATGCCCTCTTTCAGCCTGAAAAGACCTTGAAATCTTCAAAGCAAAATGATTCAATCCTGCATGCATGGTAATATTTAGCAACAGAACTGCAAAAAAATAAGATTAAGAAATAAAATAAAGTACACACGTCCATTTATAAACACTGTAAATGGTCAGACAAACAGATCACTCCATTGGTTGAGTCAGTGTTGGTTTTGAGCTTGTCTGGATGCTCAAATAAATACAGCAGTTTTTAATATTTTATACTATGATACAACCCAAAGATTTTTTTATTGCTTCAAAGGCTAAATGCAGACAAACTGAGTTTTCAATATTTCTCCTAAAATCCATTGACATTGAAACAGACACAGAGACAACTCCTGATACAGTAGAGCTATAAAAATTAATTTGACTAGCATAGCTCATATATTTTGATTTTGGGAGAATTTGACGAGAAATGTTTGAGTTCATAATGAGATCTCAGACTTTTGACTGCATACTTTTGGTATCTTGGTCAATCTAAACTGAGTTTAAAATACAGTTAAGATGTAAACTCTAAAACTCTAGAGGAGACACGTGTAAGATTACTGTGGTCTTTTCCTAGGAGAAACATCTGAGAAGCAATACTTTAAGCAAAGTCTTGCTTTGGTCTCCATTTAACCTCAGAATTTTTTCTTTCCTATGGGAAAGCAGGTTATTTACTGTCGTATGTTGCCACACTCTTTATTTGCACTGTTTAAGCACATTTTAAAGAACAACAAACCCGGGATCTTGCCTGAAATGACTTTTAATAAGCACAATAAAGTTCTCTTAAATCAGGTGGATCACATCCTTCACGTCTTCATCTTGAACTAATGGAGAAGAATGTCAGTGATTTCTTTTCACAGCCTTTCTCATTTAACCAAGCATAATATTTTTTGTAGCCCTTTGTGCTTTTTCTTTTAACAAAACTGTATTCAGAGGAAGGCTATGGCACAGATTTCTTGTGCCTGGAGGTAGCCATGAACCACCTCAGACTGAACAGCCCAGCCCAAAACGGCAGAGTCTTACGTGCAGCACATCTCCCGCAGGCATACTTGCTCAATTCACCTCTATCCAACACACACACACACACACACACACACACACACACACAAACACAAACACACACACACAAACATGAGAGAACTCAGCCTGTCCCAGCAAGCAGAGCAGTTGTGCTTTGTTTCAACACTGGAATGCACGATTGAGAAAGCGTTTCACCGCAAAAGCCTCCCAGCCATCCCTACTAGTAATCAGATCCAGTCTGACAACCCCACTTCACATGTGTGTGCTGTAACACACACGTATCATTAAAAAGTAAACTCTATAGAATTATTTGCATTATACTACTGTACAATTTGATGTATGTTTCCACATTGTAAACAGGAAGCAAAATGAATACAGAAATCTTCAAACAAAATATTAGCACTCATTAAATTGGAAAGTTTTGAGAAAGTGATTTGGGAATAGTGGTGGGGATTTTGATCCATCGCTGTGACTCAAATCTTTTGAAATTTTTCACTAAAAAGAAGAGATTTTTAGATTCATTCACTGATTCTTTCAGTTAGCCATTTTGCAGTTCACATTGTTACACCAGTAGGTGGCGACAGGTGAGTGTCTTTTTGTGTGTTATTATGAGACATTTAAATCCTGAATTCAACTGAATTAAACTGTCATTCACAGCCAAAACAAGTCTTAATATCCTTTACTAAAATCTGTGTGCCTACAAATCTACTAAAATAATCCATAAACAGTTTTTAACCTATCATAAGTCTCTTCCCAACTAAAGACAACAAAGACCTATCTTTCTCTCTCTCTCTCTCTCGCTCTCTCGCGTTCTCTGTGAAAGACTGACTAACATAACAAACTGAACATGCTGCAGATTCATTTAGTTATTTCACAAATGAGATGCCACATTCTCTTGCGCTGTAGGCAGAAAGCAATCACAAGCCTCAAAGAAAGAGACTACAGTGAACACAGTATGAATCAGTGCATGGAAAGAAACGAAACTAGAAGGATTGATTTATTTAAATTATTTGTTCAAATACACCAATTAATTCACAAACAAAACACCATTTGGGATTACTTGGAATTCTGAATCTTCATCCAGCCTTCTCAGAACCAACAATCAAACCAAGTGCACTTCTGTCTCCTCCTCTCTGCAGCTCTCATATCAATTTGAGTCCCATGAGACCTTTCTGCTTTAGACGATGTGCCTTGGCCGTACAGCGGTGGTACAGCAACTGTGGCAACGGGACGTAACGTCTCCATCCCTCCTTCAGGGAGCGAGGGTTACATATTGTGACGAGTCGGCTGCCTCCCCCTTTATTATCAGCAGCACCCCGTCCCTTAATCGCCGCCCTTCACCAGGCTCCCGACGGGAGTGGGTGTGTGAGAGAGGAGGGGCCCTGAAACAGCCAGGTCTGGTGGCGTGTGATGAGGCACACCTGAAAGGAATGAAGCCTCTTCACCGCCGCTTTTAAATGCCGAGCGCGCCTCTCCTCGAGAGACCGGTCTCTTCCCCGTGCATGCACGCTGGTGTCCTCGTGGGTCCAGGAAGGGAGTGTAGAGGGATTCCCGCGCCGCCAGAGACGTGAGCCGCCGGACCCGCGGTCCGGACGAAACCGCACCCGTAATACGGCCGCCGGGCCAGGATGCCGGGCCGTTCAATCCCGTCGAGCGCTGTGGGCCAAGGAGGAAGAAGCCACTGGAGAAGCCGCCGCCCCTCGTGCCCCGGTCCTCAGAGGGGAGCGCGTGCGGCCGCCGGACTCCGCCCCTTACCTGGACCCTTCCTTCCAGAACACTGCCCCTCCTTCACGAACCTCTCAGCACGACGAGGACACCAGATCCCCTGTTTATTTTGGACACTATTTTCCCCTTTGGACACGTTATTTTATTATTTCTGTTAAATAAAAGCCTCTCCGAGGCCTGACGCCCCACCCACTGTGTCTGTCGTTTGCTCCTCCCGTCACAATATGTAACCGAGATGTTCCCTATCAGTCAGTCACGTTTGACGTTACGTCAGAGTGACTGACGCAATTGGGATCCCTTACGAAAACGCCACTATTGCTGACCCCCTCCAGTGCCCTGCGGAAGCTGGCAAGTCCCCCCCACGCCAATTGGGACGGAAGATAGGACAGGGCTTAGGCAGAGATGCAGCCACTGCTGTTCCGTACAGTGGGTATGGATAACACTGGGAAAGCGTACCTAAGTAAGGGAACGCTACGGAAGCCACATCTTGCATGTAGGAGGTATCATGTGGAAATTACACATATAGATTGGCCATCGGCAGTACTACATATGGAAGTCCCTGCGGTAGACTCAGCCAGCCTGGGGTGAGATCAATACACAGCAGAGATGGCAGAAGGTCTCTGCCAGGGAAAGACACGGGCTCACCGTGAGGGGAGCCGTACCGTGGAAGAATACACATGATCATCCGAAGGGGGAATCACTACACAAGGGCACCTAGCCCAGCACAAGGGCTGACCTTGGGCAGACACACGAGTGCTGGAACTGCGCCTGGCGTTCCGCCATGCCTGGCCGCCGATGGTGTGGGAGGAACTTCAACAGGGTTCGCCAAGGGGAACTGAACTGAGAAGCAATAAGGCGCACGTATCCGGTCCGTAGAAGGGAATGGCGCAGCAAGCGTGATTGACACCGAGCGGGTCTGGTGTTACTGGCCACCTAAGGCAAGTTCACGGGAGGACACGGGCTCTACACGGAGATTATAGAATCTTGCAAACGTGTTAGGTGTCGCCTAGCCGGCAGCTCTACAGATGTCTGCTATCGAGGCACCCTGTGTCAATGCCCAAGAAGCAACGCCTCTCGTAGAGTGTACTCCGAGGGAGCACTTCAACCGTTGGGGCTGATAACCTAGGACTATAGCCTCCACTATCCAGTGGGCAAGTCTTTGTTTAGAGACAGCCTTTCCCTTCTGCTGTCCTCCAAAGCAGACAAAGAGCTGGTCTGAGGTCCTGAAGCTCTGCGTGTGGTCCACATAAATGCACAAGGCCAAGAAGGGACAGAGCAGAGCAATGGCTGGGTCTGCCTTCTCCCAAGGCAGCACTTGCAAGTTCTCCACCTGATCTCTGAAATGCGTGGTGGAAACTTTAGTCACATATCCGGGCCGGGGTCTCAAGACAACGTGAGAGTCAGTCGGTCCGAATTCTAGGCACAATTCGTCGACCAGAAATACCTGCAGGTCCCCTACCCTCTTGACCGAGGCCAAAGCAGTGAGGAGTACTGTCTTTAACAACAGAAACTTTAGCTCTACTGACTGCAGAGGCTCGAAGGGCTCCTCCTTCAAGGCCGTCAGGACTGAGGGGAGATCCCAAGAGGGTACCAGGCGAGGGCACGGAGGATTTAACTTCCTCGCCCCCTGAGGAACCTGATGACCATGTCGTGCTTCCCGACAGACTTACCGTCTACTGCATCGTGATGTGCAGCAATAGCGGCAACATACACTTTGAGATTGGAGGGAGACAGCCTTCGCTCCAGCCCTTCTTGCAGAAAAGAGAGTACGACTGCAATCGGGCATCTGCGGGGGTCTTCACGGTGGGAAGAACACCAATCGACGAACAGGTTCCACTTAAGCCTGTAAGCATGTCTTGTAGACTGAGCTCTGGCTGAAGTGATGGTGTTCACTACCGCTGGAGGTAGCCCACCTAGAACCTCCACGTCCCGTCCAGGGACCATAAGTGGAGATTCCACAGGTCTGGACGCGGGTGCCAGAGGGTACCCCTCTCTGAGAAAGGACATCCCTCCTCAGAGGAATTTGCCAAGGAGGGGCTGTCGCGAGGAGCATCAGTTCTGGGAACCAAGTCCGATTGGGCCAGTATGGCGCCACTAAGAGGACCTGCTCCTCGTCCTCCCTGACTTTGCACAGAGTCTGTGTGAGAAGGCTCACTGGGGGAAACGCATATTTGCGTAGGCCCCGAGGCCAGCTGTGTGCCAGCGTGTCCGTGCCAAGGGTCCCCTCGAACAGGGAGAAAACAGCTGGCAGTGGGACGTGTCCGGGAAGGCAAACAGATCTACCTGAGCATCCCCGAAGCATCTCCAAATCAGCTGGACTGTCTCGGGATGGAGTCGCCATTCTCCCGGAAGGGCGGGCTCACGTGAGAGCTCGTCGGCTGCACGATTGAGGGACATGAATGGCGCGAAACGACCTCAGTTGCTTCTGACTCCAAAGGAAGAGATGATGGGCGAGTTGCAACATGCGACGGGAGCGTAGACCGCCTTGGTGGTTGATGTACGCAATGGTCGCAGTGTTGTTCGTACGGACCAGCACGTGCTTGTCATGTAGCAGCGATTTGAAGCGGCGCAGAGTAAGCCATACTGCTAGCAACTCGAGGCAGTTGATATGTCACTGCAGTCGGGGCCCCGATGCTGCATGCCCATTGCACATGGCACCCCAGCCCATGGCAGAGACATCTGTTGATACAACAACATGCCTGGACACTTGCAATAGGGGAACTCCTGCCCGAAGAAAGGCAAGCTCCGACCACGGGCTGAAGGTCTGGTGGCAAGACGGGGTGACTGGGACCCAGTAAGGGCTTCGTTGCCACGCCCATCTCGGGACCCAGTCGTGAAGCCAACACTGAAGCGGTCTCATATGAAGCAACCCGAGCGGCGGAGGGGCAGAGACGGGCTGAACCTCTGCGGGCCGGTGTGAAGGCTGCTGCTGAGGCCGAGCTGGAGCGGAGGTGGAGGCAGCAGGAGGGCGCCCTCGGTGGCAACCAGGCAGCCAGCGGTGGGGTGGAGACAACAGCAGACTGCCAGGGCAGGATGTGACGGAACCCCTCCGTCTGCTTCTGTGTAGCGGAGAACTGTTGGGCAAAGCTCTCCACCACTTCACCGAATAGGCCGGCCTGGGAGAAGCGATGCTTGTCGGCCTCTCTCATATCCACCAGGATCAGCCATAGGTGGCGCTCCTGGACCACTAAAGTGGACATTGTCTGACCCAGGGACCGCGCTATGACTTTCGTCACCCTCAGGGCAAGGTCCGTAGCTGTGCGCAGCTCCTGTAACACACCTGGGTCAGCACCACCCTTGTGCAGCTGCTTTAACACCTTGGCCTGATGGACCTGCAGAAGGGTCATGGTGTGCAGGGCAGAAGCGGCCTGTCCAGCAGCTCTGTAAGCCTTGGACGGAAGGCGTGGATTACCCCGCCAGGCGGCGGCTCTTTGCGGGCAGAGCTGCATTGTAATAGCGCGCTTGACTGGGGGGATCTCCACATACCCTTGGGCCGCTCCACCATCAAGGGTGGTGAGGACAGAGGAGGCACTAGCTCTGTTTCGGGCAGAACAAGGTGCCTTCCAAGACCTAGTCACTTCCTCATGCACCTCCAGGTAGAATGGAACTGGAGGTAGCTGCCGGCGATCAGCCTGCACCCCCAGGAACCAATCATCCAACCTCGAGCGTTCGGGAGAAGGAGGAGGTCTCCAGTGCAGCCCGACGCTTTCGGCAGCCCGGGAAAGCATAGCGGTCAGCTCTGGATCTGACTTGGGCAACGCCACTCTTCCTGACGGAGGCAGCGAGGCCAAATCTTCATCTCCAGAGCCTAGCTCGTCCCCCAATGCAGCAATCCACATCCTGTCGTCTGCTGGTTCACCGAACGAGATGCTGGGCCCTGTCCGGGGACCCAGCCATCTCATCCGAGAACACCAGAGAGCGAAAAGTGCTAGAGGAGTGAGAGGCCCGTGGAGACGCACTCGATGGGGAAGCTCTCACTATTATCCTCAGATCACCCTGACCACAAGCCAAAGTAGTCCTCCGCTGCTGAGAGACGGAGGAACTAGAACGGGGCATGGCAAGGGGGACACCCCCTCGTTTGATGAGGAGGTATCTGGATCGCAACATTGCGATGGTCATATTCCCGCAATGAGAACATGACTCATCCACAAGCGCTGCTTCAGCGTGCTGATAGCCCAAGCACGAGACACAGCGTTCGTGACCGTCAGACGGAGCCAGGAAGCGGCCACATCCAGAAACACATGAGCAGAAGGCCATCTTTAAAAAGACACCTGTGTCGCTCGTGAAGCTCTTTTAGATTTGCTCTTTTAGAAAATAAAGTGTTGAAGTGCCCAGGAGAGGTCGCAGCACGACCGCAGTTTGATGAGCTGCAGCACGCTGTCCAACCCGGAAGAAGCAGCAGCACTGGATCGGCAACCCCCGCTGACGCGCCGTAACGCCAACACACTCGGTGTCTGTAGACACTCTCTTCGGTGATTGCACAAGCGGGAAGGCTCGGCCCCAAAGCGAAAAGCTGATGTGCGTCTGCACATGCTCTCCTTTTATACCCGCGCTGCGGGGCGGGGTGCGCGATGCAAAGCACGCACGCCAACTGTCATTGGCTTGTTTTGTTAACACTCGAAGGTGATTGGGCTCTCTGGCGAGATCCCCAATTGCGTCAGTCACTCTGACGTAATTTCGAACGTGACTGACCAATAGGGAACTAGCTTTCATCAACCCTTCATCTTTCTCTTCATTTATACCAATCAGACTTAAATTCTAGGCTCTCCCACAGGAAACTCTGACTCTGTAGCTGATTTGCTTGTTTTCAATAACTTTCTGGATCGTTCTTCCGCAGGCGAAACTGCATAACCAAAAGGTGTTTTAAATAATTACAGACATTTACATCTGTCAAAGCAAAAGCAGCTGCCACATATTAAACGACACATAAAACAAAAAGGCTAAACATTCCTAAAATAAGACAGACTCGTGCATATGGCGCGTCACTACTGCATATTGTAGATACATTTCTATTTGTGGTTGTTTTTAGCTGGCTACGGTTTCGGAAATGAATATCAAATGTGGCAACATTTGCATAAATCAAACCAGCCTAGTGGGTTATGGTTTTGTTACCTCTTCATTTCCACAAAGCGCTGAATGCATTTAAACTGTGTACACTGACCACTTCACAGAAAGTCAAAGCTTCTGTGGCTCTGTTGGGCACTGCTCTCCGTTGAAGCATAACATAACGTTCTGTCAAAGAGGAAAACGACTTGAGATGGAAAAAGATAAACAAGGTGACTGTGTGACTGAAGCAACCCACAGGAGAGGCCGAATCTGAAGAAATGTCACTCCTTCTTAAGTTGTGGTTGATTCTCAAACCACTCTGATCAGTTTGATTTGCATTGAGTGCTCATATAGTTTGTGTGTGTGTGACTATGTATATGTGTATATGCATTGGCAGGTGTAGATCCATGTGTTGAGAATGGCTCTGCCAAAGAAAGGCACATGAGTTCAAATGAATCTCGCTTGCAGGGATTAAACAGGATCAAATGCTGTACAAACCAACCAGTTGAGCCAAACCAAGAGTCAAACTTGCACCCAAGCTGTAGCACAATGGGTACTGGCGTGTGTTGGTTTTGCTGCTCTGAAGACAACACATGGGTAGTGGTTCCCTGAGGGACCTTCAGCTACAAAAAAAAAACCACAAGGGCAGAAACATTAAGCTTTCAGGTGCAAAGGTTACCATTATGGCTTCCCTTAACAAGATGTGGCTACAGAAGAACTCAAAGACTGGCTTGTGTTAACAGACTGAGCTGCGTGTGTACATGTACAAAGGAATGTGAGAGATGGGGCCAGAGGTGCGAGCTGCCCCTATAAAGCTCTCTGCTAATCTTGGCCGCGAGTACTGAGTACACAGAGCTCGAGACAGACAACGCTGGAGCAGTTTGAAGAGATGGGGGCGCACACTGACGCATCGTTCCTGCATCACTAAGCAATGTGTACATGTTACACTGGTTTTCAGTCATCCCTTCTGCTTTTAATTGATCCATCTACCTTTCCACTGGTAGGCAGGTTTACTTTGAAACAGCCAGAGAAAGAATGAAAAAGACAATATTTGGGGGTTTTAGACTGTCAGACTTGTAGAACCCTCTCAAGTTGCTTCAACTATCCTGTTGCATACTTAGGGTATTTAAATACAATTTAAAGGGTTAGTCCACCCAAAAATGAAAATTATGTCATTAATTACTCACTCTCATGTTGTTTCAAACCAGTAAGACCTTCGTTCATCTTTGGAACACAAATTAAGACATTTTTGATGAGATACGAAAGCTTTCTAAACCTGCATAGACAGCAATACAAATACCACGTTCAAGGCCCTGAAAGGTAGTAAGAACATCCTTAAAATAGTCCATGTGACATCAGTGGTTCAACCTTAATTTTATGAAGCTACGAGAGTACTTTTTGTGCGCAAAGAAAGCAAAAATAATGACTTTTTTCAACAATTTCTTCTCTTCCGTGTCAGCCGACGCACGTTCACAAAAATACCACGACGGAAATGCGTGGTGGAACCGGCGTTCTGATGTAGAACCCAGATGCGCTGTGGCTTGTTTGCAAGCAGAGCATCACATGATTGCATTGTGGTACTGTCATGAACGTGTGTCAAAGACTGACACAGAAGAGAAGAAATTGTTGAATAAAGTCATTATTTTTGTTTTCTTTTCACACAAAAAAGTATTCTTGTAGCTTCATAAAATTAAGGTTGAACCACTGATGTCAGATGGACTATTTTAACAATGTCCTTACGAACTTTCTGGGCCATGAACATGGTAGTTTCGTTGCTGTCTATGCAGGGTCAGAAAACTCTTGGATTTCATCAGAAATATCTTAATTTGTGTTCCGAAGGTCTTGGAATGACGTTGAGGGTGAGTAATTAATGACAGAATTTTCATTTTTGTGTGAACTATCCCTTTAAGTGCTGTAAAGCTTTAATCATGGTTAATGGGAAAATATATGATGGTCTTTTAAAATCTAAATGGGATCTCCTACATAAGTTTCATCATACAAGGGGCTTTGAGGCGCTTAAACTTGTTGAGTACACATATTTGAGTCACCTTCAGAATGGTAACTTGAGGTTCTCCAAAGGGTTCCACAAATGTGTTGATCTATTGCAGTTTTTGCCAACTTTACAGTACAAATTTATGGTGTCCACCTTATCTAACCCATCCATATGAGGCCTTGGCGTCTCTTCTAATGAGCTGATGAGCTAAAATTGGTGTGTTTGATTAAAAAGAGTTTGAAAATGTGTACTGTTGGTATGCCCCCAGGAACAGGGTTAGGAAACGCTGATCTAAGTAACCACAAATGATGCCTCATGTACCTTCATTGTTTACAGTGTAGCAGCATCATGCAAAGTGAGACCAATAATAAAAGAAACCAATACAGATATACTTTAATATAGATATTTGAGAGCCTCAAAGCAAACTTGGCCCTAACTCCCGAAATGAAAGCGCCACTAGGCAAGCCGCACCTGAACAAATATTTACTGTACTATAGTTTCTATGTTTGTGTAAGTTATATGGATAACCTTTATACTTTTTCAAAAGTCTTTTTTCCCCATTTTGCCAATTCAACCGCTCCCTTTGGGATGTGCAGGTTTAGAGCTCTTACTGTGCTTATAATTAATAGCTTGTCAAGGGGATCAAATGCAAAAGTTTGAACAACCAAACTCCATTCTGTATAATTAAAAAAGTCACAAGTCCCCTCACTCAACAGCTTGCTAGTGTGGCCCTATTGCGGTGCTTTGCTGTCTGAATGACAGGGCCCTTGTGAAGTCGTCCAAGTTGTTTGCTCAGCCCAAGCAAAGAGTTCTGGAATGGCAGCAATAACAAGCCTGGATGTCTGGAGGGAATGATGTCAACCCCCTAGTCCTGGATCAGAGCCTGGCACGGATCGAGGGACCAAGGGGAGGGGACAGCCTCACCCACTGTCAAAATTACATACAGTTGGCTTGCTCCCCTGCAATGTTACAGCATAAGCGAACCGACTGAATGGGCCATTCATGTCTTTTCCCTTTAGTACACCATTAAAACACAACATGGTTTATGTTTGAAAAATGGACGCTGATGAAAATACAGCAGGCTGAAGAGAGCTGCATGCAAGCTAATACGAAGGGTTTCATAACATTCAGAGGAAACGATGTACAGTTGTATTACTAGATTCTGACAGTGATGCGAGTACTAACATAGATTTGCATGGACTGACATACGCAACATGACACTGCAGACAACCAATCAAAAGCAAAAAGGCAAAATGTTTAACTAGCAGTAGTTCAGAACTAGTGGAAAAATAAACATCACAACCACAAATCACTTATACTGAAGTTTTTATTCAGTGGATTAAAATATATGACCCAGACTTGAAGGATGCAGCACATTCACAGCAGGACTTTTTCTAAAGGATTCAAGTCTTTGGTCTAAAAATGGAATTTGCTCTCTTTGCTCTGAAAATCTTTCATTGCCAGGAACTCACAAAAGACGTCTTTGAACTGAGGGGTACTGTCATCACCTCCTAGGAGATCAGGCATACTGGCTTTGACATATCCACAGGGAGAGATAACCAGGACTCTGAAAGATCCAGCCTGCTCAGCCCATAAGGCAACCCCCTGTCGGCCTAACTTTAAGTAGTATCAGAGTCATACATTTGCTGTAGACCACTGTCTACTCCTACGCCCTTTCCTTCTTGGGAATACCACTACTTTAAGAATCAGATGAGGGCATGATACATAATACTATGAGTCATCCAGGCAGGTTCTTCAAGTATTATAATACTTGTTAAAAAGACGACTGTAAAAATATAGATATGCAGCATAGGCATATTTGTAAATTAATCATATTTTGATCAAATATATATGACTGAACAGTTGCCTTAGACGCCAAAAGTCAAAAATGACTTTACAAATACTCACATTCTGCTTTAGATAAAGAGAACAATTCTGTCAAGGATGTTCTCTGGTAAAAAAAAATAAATAAATTAAAAAAAATAAATAAATAAATAAATAAATAATAATAATAATAATAATAATAATAATAATAATAATAATAATAATAATAATAATAATAATAATATTTTGGACCATCACATGGACACTTCCCAAATGTTGGGCGCCCCGAATTTCCATAAATCAAACAGCACCTCCAGTGAGCACTCGTTATTCATGACATGTATCTGGATGGGCAGTAGGTCCAGTGGATGTGGTCAGGAGGCATTCGTTTTTATAGGCTGACACAGGATGGGGTAGGAAGAGGAAGGAGGATACAATCTTTGGTCTGGCTGATAAAACAAAGGAAATTGCAAGCAGACTATTTTTATTGATAAATGGGCCTGAATCTAGGCATGTATGAGCCAGTCATAAACAATCCCCAACAAAAAAAGACTATTAGACAAAAAAATACAGCATATGGGCATGAGGAATATTCAGATAGGATCATTAGCATAATTTTCAAATGACACTAACACAGAAGCTAGGCTATTTCTGCAATGGACATTTTCAGAGGAATACGAAGATAGCTGTAAATTTCAGAAAAGTCAAAAAATCTATCTTTGCAATGTCTTCGTAAAGGCATTTGGAAGATTTATACAGCTAAGCATGCTCTGAAAATCATCTGAACTTGGGGGAGTGTGAATGGGGTTCATTTGGAGTTCTGTAAATCAAGTCAGATTTCCAGCAGAGAGGAGAAATATGTCAAGGGAACTGGCAGAGGAACAGTCTGTTGGAGACATGTTTAATAAGTCTAAAGAGATGTAGGAGCCGATACCAGACCAGACCTTTACCCTCACCCGCCAGAGCTCACTTGGCTCATCCATCTTCAGCAAATATTTAGTTACTGCTTAAGATCTGTGGACAGCCATCATCATCAATCTGCAAAAGAAATCAATTCTTCTCTCACTCCACCTCAGTTTCATACTTTTAGTCCTTCAGAAATCAAGCACACTTCAAGACTGTAGAAAGCAAATTCACGTGAGCATTCAAGATGTTGCAGTCCTGATATTTTCTAAAATAGTTAAAAAAAGTGGTAAAGCATTTAAAAGTGAAGAAGATGAAATGTTCAATGACACTGAAAAAACAAACACTAATGATGGTTAAATAATTCCGGTTATAAATCCTGTCAAACCACTGCAAGATAAAAACTGTATTCATGAGAAAAGTAATGTAACCTGATCTGTTGTCTTACATGCCAAATAAGGTGACATCACTTCCCCTTGGCAGGCTTACAAACATTTAATCATCAACCTGCCTGAAGGAAAACGGCGTGTGGAAAAACTGCCACAGTAATAATAATAATTATGTCTTCTACTATAATGAGCATTGCCTAAGGCTCACAGTACATAGCACTGAACCAATGACCTGTCACAATTCACAGCTCATGCCTAACCAGAGACATATGTGAGTTTTAACCCAAGATACATTCCTCTGCCCTTAGCCCTACAGAGGTGAGATATATTTAAGTAACTGGTACATTTGAGACCTTTCAAAACATATATGCTCGTGTAGGATTTACAAAGAGTTATGGAACTGTGCAACTGTCATTTGCACAGATGCAGCGAATAACGTAACATGCAGACAAACGTGACCAGTTTGGGTCATGTACAGTATCTCGAATATGTCTACAGTCCAGATTCTGGGTCGATTCACTGAATTCTTCAACTAAAAACAACATATCTCTGCATGCACAGTATATTCCGGTGCATTTGAAGATTTCATAATATTTTCAATTACAAGTAATTGCAACAGTGCAATTAAGGAATAAGAGAAGGCATTAAAACCCTGCCCTGGAAAAGTTTGTGCTCAAGCACGCAAAACTTTCGAGAACACAACATAAAAAAAGACGTATAAAGAAAACAAATCAGCAACAAAATATCTGCATGAATATATAAATATTATATTTCATGGCTGATAAACTATATGATAACCAACTATTTTATCTAAATAAACTGAAATTTCAACAACTCTCACCATTATTACACCATTATGGTTTTTTTTTTTGCTTTTTTTTACATTTTTTTAATATTCACCAACAATTACAAACAAAAAGAACAATAAAACTGATAACTGATATGGTACAGATATATATTGTGCACCTCCTGTATGGTATAAAAAGCATAACATATCAACAAAATCATAAGTACACAATATTGCTACTTAATACAATACACTTTTGAACTATATAGCAACAACTGTTCAAGCAGCCATGCAGGTGTTTGACAAATGAAATGTGTGTTCAAAGAAAGAAATTGTATAACAAAAACATTCCTGGGCAATGTTTGGAAAGTCGAGCGCATTATGTTGATGATTGTATATTTGGCCTTCTCACTCGTTCTACAAGTAGTTGGTGTACACTTCCATGAAAAACACACCGCAAGTGCATACAGAGTGCGCGATGACAGTTTCAGCTGACTGACAAGTGGGCGTGTATGAGCAAAGAACGGTTTTTTGATAAAAACGCCTCAAGTGTCCTACGCAGTCTAGCGTGTCTATGACCTAGATAACTCGGGTAACTCTTCTTTTTCCTCAATGAACTTCAACTTTTGAGTGTTGCTGAAAATAACCAAAGATGCAGTTTATCATGGACATGAGTGTCATGGAGATCAAATTATCTGTGCTTTACGATGACATTAAATATAACTTTGTTAAGACTAACAGCTGGTAAAAATGCAGCTGAATGACCTTTAGCAAAGAATGATCTGTCTTTCTTGGGTAAAATGTTTGGTTACAGCACTTCCTGATAATCTGCAGAGCTAAAGCCCATGGAAAGCAGTGAATTGCAACCACGGCTCATTCCAGAGAGGAAGGTCATCGCACTGGACAAGCCACGTCTTAATGTGGTGAGGCTGCTTCTTTCCCTGAGTTGACCTTGTTTTCAGCTGATCTCATGCTAATTGCCTCTAGGCCTCCAGTGCTGCTTAGCGGGCCGCTAAACAAAGGGAGGCTAAATCCCTCAGCAGGCTATGTCATTATGTATCAGCAAGGGTCTGTCCTTTCCAAGTCAACTGTATGAATTTTAGACACTTAACTCGCAGTGATACCAAATCTGAGGCGAGTGAGTGATTAGGAAGGGGGTTAGTTAAGGATCGCAGGCTGATGGTCAGCTGTCTGCCGCTGTCTCTCCAGGCCAGATCTGCTGACTCATTCACTCACAGGGTGTCTTATCGGATACATAGCAGTAAACCCCCCAGGCTCTTGGCTTATTCACTGGCAGCAGTTGTGTTTGAATCACATTATCTATTTCTGTTATCAAAAATGAACTAATCAGAAATGACTGAACAAGACCAGCCAGCTGTAAGTAAGTACCTTCCCACAGAAAGCATCAAATTTGGCTCGGATCCCAGATTTTGGTATATAATAACATGTTGTTGATCCTTCCAACATAAATGTTATAGTCAGGCCAAAGATCTTATCCGTCCTGTCGAGATCAAGTGTGGAATGAAGCCAAGCTGACACATTTGATGTTTGAAAACATCTTACCCTGAAGGGCCATGGCATTTTGACTGGATGCGTAGACAAAGGTAAAGAAACCGATATGAGGGCAATGATTCTGACTAGCAGCATAAAGTCTACACCTGGGGTTAACATCTGTCTTGAAAAGCCTTATGTTGTTGTTTGAGATTAATTAATGTTTATGCGATACGGTTTTTCCATTTCTGAATGTGGTGGACCATTTACACCTGCATTTGGTGGTGACCAACTGTGATCACCTGAGGTGTTAATAACAGATGATAAAATTGAGTTTTGATGAAGTTTACCAATCCAAATGTTTGGACATTGTCACAGAATTTACCTTTGGTTTTACATGTTTTCAGATTATTACAGCATTACTGAGGCATTTGTAATTGACTGTTTCTTAAACAAGCCTCAATATATATGTGTGAAAGTGCTTAACGTGTCAAAATTGAATAGACTGCACATTTAGTCAAGGGGATCTGTGTTTCAAAAGTAAACAAAATAGAATTTAAAAAATAATGAATAAAAGTTATATCTTCTTGATTCTAAACTATTTGAAAATGTAATTTTCTTTATTTTGTAACTAACTTACTAAAATGTTTAAAAAATATATAGTGAAATGTGCAGACAGTGGGTTTCCAAGATGAAATGTTATTTTGACCTCCAAGAAAAGTAAACGTGATGGAAACGGACTGCATTGAACGGAAGCAGCAAGAGAGATGCTTCACAAAATTCATGAACAACACTGCCATCAACTGCTGGGCGTGTGTAAGTGCCGTGTGTTTATTACGAAGACGTATACAAGGCCTTTTAGATTATCTTAGACTGCAACCTGCTGTTAGACGGTGGTACTACAATCAATTTGACTGAAACCCTGAAATCAGAACGTTAACTAATTAAAATCAAAATTATTGTATTACATAGAAAAACCTTGGATCAGTTTATTTAGAATGTATTAATTAAATATATATATATATATATATATATATATATATATATATATATATATATACACAAGTAATTAAATGGCAAATAAACACATTTAAATAATTAGTCATGTATGACTTTTTAAGTCATTATATATTACATTGTATACGTTATTAAGTAATTATATTTATATAGCCTATCCATTGTCATACAAACTCCCCATAACAAACTTATAATTTACGTCATTATACGGTCTGTTTAAAAAAAATAGACAGGCCTATTATTTAAATTGCAATAACAGAATGTTGCATTTTTTGCAACAACACAAAAACACTGCTCCAGGTGAGGCTCGAACTCACAACCTCGGCATGGCTCTGCAATGTACTGCTGTATAAGTACCGCGCGCTAACCGATTGCGCCACTGGAGCTTCGCTCACATTGGCTGCAATTGTGTATATGACCTCAAGCTGTGTCATCCATACACCACTATACCTTTTTTCATCGTGATTTGAGTATTTATTGATTGAATGACTGAAATTATATTCTGATGGTACCACTGAACGTTGCGTTTTTCCTACAGATAGTTGTTTCATGTCTCACGTGTTTTAGATTGCTGTGTAAATCAGTGAAAACAGCAGGGACATAGATGAATCGATCTAGTAGGGTAACTCAGTTACAATAATTTGCATCGATTTTTGCTAGTTTTATGAGCGTTAAATGCTATGTGTTGAATGCTGGTAATGTGGCATGTGCTCTCTGAATATAGCAGTTTGTACTATTTCACGCTAGTGACTAACAAGAACGACAGACTGTCAACAACATGAGAATATTCTTACAAAAACACTATTATAATATGAAACAAGCTGCATTTCTTTAATTTCACATTTGTATTAGATATGCTTCAGTGACTCTTAGGAACCTAATATTAAACAACAGTGAATAGATTTTTACTATGCACCTCGTCCCAACAATTAAAAATGCATATATGCTCATATATGGGCCTACTACTTATATATTACTTGGTTAGTAACCCAGGGACACTTTTAGCAAAACTGTTTGTGACCCAACATGTGTGTTGTACAGTACCGTTCAGTGCACTTTTATGTTATTATGAATACTCTATAGCTCCCTCTATGGGTTATTTTCCTGTTAATATATTCAGTCTGTGTGCATTGAATTTATTTAATACACGAGTTTCACAATTTGAGTTGAATTACTGAAATAAATGAACTTTTCCACGACATTCTAATTCATTGAGATGCACCTGTAAGGTATTTTATGAGAAAACATGCGCTGCCCATCAGGTCACATTCCTGTCTTATGTTGTAATACAGCCCTGTTTACTTCTCAAGTAGCTAATATGTCAAACCCAACAATTATAGGCTACCTTATGAACTTAAA
The DNA here is from genome assembly GCA_039654775.1 of Spinibarbus caldwelli. Lineage (NCBI taxonomy): Eukaryota > Metazoa > Chordata > Actinopteri > Cypriniformes > Cyprinidae > Spinibarbus > Spinibarbus caldwelli. The sequence continues at coordinate 25,143,105 of CM077243.1, forward strand.
GTCTCACTTGTTGTTCATTTGTCTGAGAAAGGTCTTCTGGGATTGCCATGAAGGTCTCGTAGCAATATAAATTACATTGGCTTTTCAAACAAATCATATCACATAACCTATCTACACTGATAAAACATCACAATTTCCCCGGAGAATGAGATGTTCACCAGACTATCCCCTTACGAAAATTACCCATGGTTTTACTACAAATTAAACAAAAAAAATAAGTAAATAAATAAATTAAAAAAAAAATGGTTACCACAAATTAACCATGGTTTTGCTACACTAACCATAGTTTAACCATGGTATTTGTAGTAAAACTGTGGTTATACAAATGGTAAATAATATGCCAAAAAAAAAAAAAAATGTTTACTACACTTTTACTACAATAAAACCATGGTTAATTATCATAAGGGTCATGTTAACGACTTTTAAATGAATATTTTTAAATAAATTTATAAGATGAATTACACAGTTAAACCACAACCTTTGCTGAAACCCATCTCTCTAATTATACTTCTAAAATAAAGAAAGGTATGATGTATTTTATATATAAAAGTGAAAAAGTGAGTCAGTAAATAATGGGGTAGAGGAGCTGTCAGGGTGATGGTGCATTGCAAATAAGCCGCAGTGATGAAATAACATGACAACAGAAATAACTCTGGTAGGCTGTGGGTTCATTTCAGTTTAAGCTATTTTTCAGGATGCTTTCCAGCTTTGACTCCTCAACGTCTGCTGACGCACACTCCCTGTGTCGCTTCTCCTCTTCCACCAGGCACCCTGCTTTCTGAAACTGCAGCTATTGTTCTGAGCTCTGAATAAATGTCCCATTTATCTGGCATGCATATTTATTTTTGTGGCCTTTCTGCTCTCTTCCCATTTTAACTGGCTTCTTCCGCAATTTTTCTAATATGAACACTTCTCTTTTTGTGTGTTACCAGCCTCTCATTTTTTCAGTGGCTCAATATCAGTCAGCCATTTAGAGTTCCCAGGGAAGCTATAGAGATGCCCACTTGTGGCAAAACGAGAAGTGGTTATCCTTTCAATTTACAGAAAAGTCATGGTGACAAGGCCATCAAATCTGTGTTCATTTACAGTAACTGTCTAAACTGCAACCATAAGTATTCAGGAGCACATGAGATGCATACTTTGTTTTTAAGACTGTTTTTACTTTATGTTAGTATGTAACATATATAAATAAATTAATAAATTGTGCTATGAAACGTCATTTGTGTTGCTCTTGGCAGAAATCGCTTCTTGTGTTATTTAAAATGATCACTCTCTGCATGTACTGTACTTCCAGCATAAAGTCTTATATCTATCTGTACTTTGCATTTCTGGTTTTGTCTTCTAGCAAGGCACATGTGCAGTTTGATGTAAGATGACTAACAAACATTATGCATTTTATGCAAATGATTTATGATAAATGAGGAATTAAGTATCAGAGTGTATCATTGTGATCACAACACTTCCTATTTGTATCCAGCGCTATAACTTTACCTTCAGTCTGGTACATTTTTAAATTGTTCGTATTTCAAATATATAATTTTAACACTGTGGTCACAATTACAATATTTGAACAACACATTTCTATATTTATAAGGTTCGATATGATTAAAATTATGGATTTCAGGGGAAATGTACAGAACTACTGTAAGAAGCAAATTATGAAAACGTCCCTTTTTCATGGATGTCTAACACAGAAGGAAAATAAAGAAAGATTTGTCAACTTTGAATAATTAATAATGCATTAAAGCATTAATATGTGGTACTGGTATTCACAAATTCATTTTATTGATTTCAGTAGAGTTAGAATCTGAATGATACAACAATTTCTGTTTACAAGAGGTTATGTAAGGTTACTGAGGGAGAGTTACTGAAAGGTTACTGAAAGTTTCACTTTCACTTTTTTGAATGTTTCTTCTGGTTTATGAGCCATTGATTTATTTATTTTTTTATTATATTTTGATAGTAAGGAAATTGTTTTAAACAGCTCATTAAACTCCACCGAGATGAGCTATGGGATGAAATAGTGCAAGGGTTGTGCTACTGCATCATCCAACATCATCAGGATGCTGCAGACATATATAGATTCAATTTCTTGCTAAGTTCTCACAAATCTTTAATTTTGTTCATGGTTTTGAGGATGAAAGAATCTCATTGAACCTGCACTAATTTAAAAAGCTTTAACTACGTGACAATATTAATTCACACAAAAATTATTTATTTATTTATTTTTTTTTATTTATTTATTTTTTTTTTGACACACAACCTTTAAAATCACTTAATGTATAAGATGTTTGATGGCTGGTATTTAAATATGTTTTGATGAATGTTTCACATATTAGTTTTGCATTATAAATGACATTAAATGTGCATTTAAATTTGGATATTGAATGGTGGTAGGGGTATCTTAGGCCCAAAATCAAAACCTTCTTTTATTATTTAGTTTATCCCAGGGCTTCAGTGTATTTAAGATGCACTGGTGAAGCGGGTCATGAACCCATTGGACCATTAGAACTGAATCATTTACATGCAAATGCTGAACTTAAAACCCTGTAAATCAATGCTCTCTATATTGAAATGCAGGTTTATGCTGCAATGTCAGCACTGATAGGTTATTGCTGCGTAAACATGGATTTCAACCTCACGGTCACATACTGTATGCATGAGCACCGCCCCCATTATTCAATAACTCAAAGGTAGTTTGTCATGAATTCCCTAATGGAATAAACCACTGCTGAGAAAGTTGTTGCCTAAGACAGATTATTGCAAGCAACTTGCTGATTCTGAAATCAGAGAAAAATGACCAACCAAGCTCTTCATGTCAACATTCACAAGTGGACTGCTGAGAATGAGAGTTCATTCCTACCACCTGTATGCAACAAATTAATGTAAATGAGTTAAAATTATCAAGCAAAAATATGCCGTATATTCACATTTACAAAAAAATAAGCCTTGTCTTTACACTGTGTTTTAGGTTCTTTTATCAGCTGAATAGTATGTATGTTGGTGGTCCAAATGTAAGGAAGGATTATCACATTGAGGAAGGGGAAGAGGTGAGGTGCTATTTACAGGTGCATCTCAGTAAATTAGAATGTCGTGGAAAAGTTCATTTATTTCAGTAATTCAACTCAAATTGTGAAACTCGTGTATTAAATAAATTCAATGCACACAGACTGAAGTAGTTTAAGGCTTTGGTTCTTTTAATTGTGATGATTTTGGCTCACATTTAACAAAAACCCACCAATTCACTAGCTCAACAAATTAGAATATGGTGACATGCCAATCAGCTAATCAACTCGAAACACCTGCAAAGGTTTCCTGAGCCTTCAAAATGGTCTCTCAGTTTGGTTCACTAGGCTACACAATCATGGGGAAGACTGCTGATCTGACAGTTGTCCAGAAGACAATCATTGACACCCTTCACAAGGAGGGTAAGCCACAAACATTCATTGCCAAAGAAGCTGGCTGTTCACAGAGTGCTGTATCCAAGCATGTTAACAGAAAGGAAAAAGTGTGGAAGAAAAAGATGCACAACCAACCGAGAGAACCGCAGCCTTATGAGGATTGTCAAGCAAAATCGATTCAAGAATTTGGGTGAACTTCACAAGGAATGGACTGAGGCTGGGGTCAAGGCATCAAGAGCCACCACACACAGCCGTGTCAAGGAATTTGGCTACAGTTGTCGTATTCCTCTTGTTAAGCCACTCCTGAACCACAGACAACGTCAGAGGCGTCTTACCTGGGCTAAGGAGAAGAAGAACTGGACTGTTGCCCAGTGGTCCAAAGTCCTCTTTTCAGATGAGAGCAAGTTTTGTATTTCATTTGGAAACCAAGGTCCTAGAGTCTGGAGGAAGGGTGGAGAAGCTCATAGCCCAAGTTGCTTGAAGTCCAGTGTTAAGTTTCCACAGTCTGTGATGATTTGGGGTGTAATGTCATCTGCTGGTGTTGGTCCATTGTGTTTTTTGAAAACCAAAGTCACTGCAACCGTTTACCAAGAAATTTTGGAGCACTTCATGCTTCCTTCTGCTGACCAGCTTTTTAAAGATGCTGATTTCATTTTCCAGCAGGATTTGGCACCTGCCCACACTGCCAAAAGCACCAAAAGTTGGTTAAATGACCATGGTGTTGGTGTGCTTGACTGGCCAGCAAACTCACCAGACCTGAACCCCACAGAGAATCTATGGGGTATTGTCAAGAGGAAAATGAGAAACAAGAGACCAAAAAATGCAGATGAGCTGAAGGCCACTGTCAAAGAAACCTGGGCTTCCATACCACCTCAGCAGTGCCACAAACTGATCACCTCCATGCCACGCTGAATTGAGGCAGTAATTAAAGCAAAAGGAGCCCCTACCAAGTATTGAGTACATATACAGTAAATGAACATACTTTCCAGAAGGCCAACAATTCACTAAAAATGTTTTTTTTATTTATTTATTTATTTATTTATTTATTTATTTATTTATTTATTTATTTATTTATTATTTATTTATTTATTTTTTTTATTGGTCTTATGAAGTATTCTAATTTGTTGAGATAGTGAATTGGTGGGTTTTTGTTAAATGTGAGCCAAAATCATCACAATTAAAAGAACCAAAGACTTAAACTACTTCAGTCTGTGTGCATTGAATTTATTTAATACACGAGTTTCACAATTTGAGTTGAATTACTGAAATAAATGAACTTTTCCACGACATTCTAATTTACTGAGATACACCTGTATGTACCAAATGAGATAATATTCATTTAAGACTAGCTGACTTGTGTTTTGTTTTTTTTGTTTGTTTGTTTTTGTTTTACTGCACTGCATTCTGGAAATCAGACCGAGAAGGCTAACAGGTGATAAGAACAGAATTAGCCATCATCTTCACAAAAGGTTGGTGCTTTAGACTCAGCAGCTGTGGGATTAGATTTTCCAGGAAAAGAAGTGGAAAAGGACAAGAGGGCATAACTAATAATTAAAGATGATTTGATATCGACAGCGTGATTTTCTACACCTGCTTTGAAGCTCTTAACTTATTAATTAGAGCTTGTGATTTACACCACAAACCGAATAGCTTATATTGCAGTACATGGACTGCAGTAGTTTTCCAAATACATTTTGCATTTTTTAATGGGGACAAAGTCTTTGTGATGATGCAATTTTCTGTTCTTTCTGAGAGCATGTTTATATTTAAGAGTCGCTCACACTTCATTGCCTTTCATGATTTTATAGTCGTTGGCTACAACACTCTGTGAACTATAAGTTTTATTTAGCTGCATTAAAGTTTTAGAATACCTTTACAACATAATTCAAATGACCGTACACTTTGACAGCTTGTTTGCCAAGAAAAGCAAATGTGGCAAATTGAGAGATAAAAAAATAATTTATACTGCACCTTTACAGTGGCAAATTTCCAAATCAAACGACAGCAGGAAGTTAATAGAATTGACTCTTGCTGAGCAGTTCACGTTAACACACCTTTTTTTTTTCTTTTTTTTTTTTTTTTTTTAAAAAAAGACCTATTTTATTTTAGTGAGCCAACATTAACATGGTTAATGTTTTAATCTTGGTCACTAGAGGTCAATGCAAACCATCCAAGTGGTGGCTATATTTGCTCTAGATATTCCACACATGATGAGAGTTTACTTTTGAGGCACAATATGTTACATAATTTTTTTTTTTTTTTTTTGTTGAGTGTAATTTAAGCTTTGTGAAGGTTTAACAGTAAAACTGTTAAATCAGATACAGTTCACAGAGTTGAATGATATAGATTTTTCTTTCTGGAAGAAAAAAGGACTCACGCCCCATCTAGCATGAAGTTTCATTCCAAGGCTATAAATGAAATCACACTTGCAGAAAAAGAGTTTCTGACACAACAGCACTACATTTGTAATACAGGCCACAGTTACAAGGCTGATGATTTCAAAGGCAAACAAGGAAAGCTATAAGATGTGTTATCCAGTTCACAGAACACTAATATTCCTCTCACTGACTTCCTGTTCCATTTACCTTTGTGTCGCAGCTCTTTTACCAGGTGAGGGGCGACATGGTTTTGAAAGTGATAGAGAATGGCAAGCATAAAGACATACACATTTGAGAAGGGGAGGTGAGAATCATCTGGAATTGTCTGTGTTTGTCTGACAGGCTATATTCATGTCAAGCCATTTTAGTCTATAAAGATGTTTTATAATTTACTGCTATTCTCAGATGTTCCTACTTCCAGCACGGATTCCCCACTCTCTTCAGAGGTACACAAACACAGTAGGGCTGGTGGTGGAGAGGAGGAGGCTTCGCTCAGAGACAGATGGCCTCAGGTACAATGGGATACTTCTCCCAGACACATGCATCCTACTTTACATACGCCTTTCCACTAACTGTACTCTCAAGTCAACTCCAACACGCATTGGGATCAATTACTTGTGACCTCAAGATCATACACTTGCCTGCTGATGTTACTGTAACTTTACCTGGTGCACAATGCTGCCACTAGATTGTGCAATAAAAGATGTGTGTTGGTCATAAACGATGGTTTCATTTGTGTTTCTCTAGGTACTTTGTGGATAACAGTACAGATATCTTGTTTGAATGTTGGTTCTGCTGTGAGAACCTGGGAACCCAACTTGTTTCCATCATCAAAGAGTGTTTCTCTTAGTAAATCTATTATTTTCTTTTAACCCTCATGTTCTGTGGAGACTGGCTTAACATTTTATGTTTAATCAAAACTACAGTAAAAACAGTAATATTGTTAAATATTATTACAACTATTTTATTACTTTTTCAGTTTAAATTTTAAATTGTATTTTAATACAATATTTTACAACTAATGTTGAATTTTCAGCAGCCATTACTCCAGTCTTCAGTGTCACACACACATACACACACACACACACACACACACACACCGATTTGCGCACATAGTGTAAATAACTAGGGAGGCAAACGCAGGTCTACATAGAAACCAAACGATAAAGATGCTCTGAATACAACAAGTCACTGTTCAGTGCCAATTTGTGGAAAAAAACAATCTTTGCATTGCCGTCCTTCTGATCCCAACATTAGAAAAGAGTGGATGAACTTTATTTTTAATGAAGTTCCAGACCATGTCAGTAAGAATTTGGTCCTTTGTTCATTTCATTTTACCGCGGTTTCGTTTACAAACAAGGCACAATTCGACGCAGGATTTTCAGAAAGATTGAAATTAAAAGATGATGCTGTGCCGACTATATTGGATCCGACAGTAAAGTCAAAACACACAAGTGTGAGTAACTGTTTTTGGTAACTATTGCTTTGTCTCTTCTTACAGATTGTTTGATATGCATTTTTAACCTAAATCACAGCATGTCCATTTGTGAAGGATGTAGGCTGTCAAACGTACACAATTATTAGCCAATCATAGCAGTGGGCGTTTACTTCTGAGTCTACGATCCACCACGCCTTTTCAAACAGAGCGTTCTGATAAGGGGGGTTAAAAACAGGACAGAAAATAGCCTATTACTTATAAATTATGTTTTTTGATCTAAATATCTTGATGACATTATAAGTGGACCTCAGAGAACAGTACAAAATAATAAAAAAAGTTCATGACCCCTTTAAATTACAGGGTAAAGAAAATTCTGTAGTTTTTACAAAATAATTTTGGAAGCTGTGGTTTTTCTGTTTTTTTATTACAAAAATGATTCTGGCAACCACAGCTGCCAAAATTAATATTTTGTAAAAAAATACAGAAAAACTGTAAACACATTTAAGGCCAAAAACTGTAAATTTTACAGTATAAAACTGTAATTTACAAACAAGAAAATTTGAATGTAAACCAGTAAATTCAATAACGCGCACTGCTATTAAAATCTGTTTTGTATCTTTAACATGCTGACAACCACCATATTAATGCAGGTGGTAAAAGAGAAAGCCACATGAAGAATCAAAGCTCATCACAAGTAGCTCCGCCACAAGTAGAAGTATATACTAATATATAGAAGGTGCACAGAGTCATTCATGCAAATGCAAAACACCATCATGGTAACACACATGACACTTAAATAATGCAATAAACATTCATTGAACAACATAAGATGTAACGTAAAGCTCAAAAGTACATAACTGATAACAATACTATTAAAAAACATGATTATTTAAACAAAATACTTTCAAATGAGTGTCACGTAGGGAATTCTGGGAATATCAGTATACAGGTTTTGACTGTAAATTATACATTGATTTGTTATTTTTTACTTCTAAAAACTGTACAATTAACAGCATTCTACTGTAAAATTACATTAAATATCTGGTTAGATCTTTTACAGTTTTCCCCTGTATATAGTACAGTTAAAATTACACTTTACAGTGTACATTTACCACCATATTTGGTTTTATCCAAATACAGATGCAGATACAAACCAAAATGGTTTGTATTTGCATTTGTATCTAGATAAAACCAAATATGATGGTAAATGTAATTTACATGTAATTATGTTGCCTTCATAGTTTACATATAGCAAATATGCACTTTTATAGGGATGTGCCTGAAGCTGAATACCTTATAATGAATTTAAATGTGTAACAAATTATAACGAACAGTAGAAAAAAAGAAAAAAAAATCATTAGATGCTGTCACTATAATTAGGCATTAAAATACATATACAGTATAAGCCCTGGGGTATCTCAGTCTTGCCAATTTTGTGTGCAAATGCATGTAAGCACAAATAATGAGTTGCATTTGTATATGTCAGGTTTATGGATTCCAAACAGAATAAAACAGGAAAGTCTGATCCAGGTAAATCCAGTTGTTCACTTAACTGTTGCATAATGAAACAAAGTGAAATACATGCCATTATTGTATAGTGCTGTTGTTCAGGTGTCTTCTGTACAAATTATTTATTCTTCTCTATAGCTGAAGGTTTTGGGTAATAATAAGTGATGTCAGTATCAAGCCTCACTCACATGGTACTTTAAAGGCACAGTTCACCCAAAATAAAAATGCTGTTTGGACTCTCATTCTGATGGCACCCATTCACTGCAGAGGATGCATTGGTGAGTAAGTGATATATAATACTAAATTTCTCCAAATTTGATCTGACGAAGAAACAAACTCATCTACATCTCAGATGGCCTGTGGGTGAACAATTTTTTTCAGCAAATTTTAATTTTTGGGTGAAATATACCTTTAAGCAAGATCGGCAAACTCATATTAAGTGTGCATTGTATGCTGTTCTGTGCTTCCTTGTACTTAGTTCTTGTATTTAATAATTCTGTTCATCAAATAACTATTTAATTTTTGCAGCTGAACCCATCAATCCAACCCCATACCCACTCAACACTATGAAGGTGATGGCACCATTCTGCTTCAGAGAGTGGGTGCAAAAGCAGAAGCCTGCCCTGGCCAGTGGTCAGCCGGTGGATATGTTAGGAGCACAGTTTGAGACTGACGTGAGGAGAAGAAGCCTAGCTAAACCAATCAGTCCTACTTCCTGCAGGAGTCAGTCAGATGAGATCCTGGTCATTAATCAGAGGTCTGACTGTGAGCAGTTTCCCATCAGCAAAGTATCGACGTATGCATAAGGCAGGAGGAGACAGAGCCTGTCTGTCAAATAGACTCAACCATTACAAGAACAGGAAACAGAACTTCTGCAACTTGAACCTCAGTACTTTTTTAACTAGTTTCACACATTTGTGTCCTGTCAAATTTTGTCTAACTCATGCAACAGTAGTAGCACAGAAAAGTACTGATTTACAGTTGTGCTAAGTATTGGGAAATATGTCTTAGAATTGACTATTGCGAAAGTCTTTTAGATAGATAGATAGATAGATAGATAGATAGATAGATAGATAGATGGTACTGCAGGTATCAAAAATGTAAAATGGTATGGTACTGTCCAATTTTGGTACCTGACAACAATGTGCTGCTACTCAGCAGTTTTATAAAGCATAAAAGCTAAGGTAGTGTTAGGTAATATGTGGTTAAAGCGAGCTAGTATTTTTGACAGCTATCCAGCACACTTGGCCACACTGTGATAGAAATGGAGGTAAACATGTGAGATGTGGTTCACTGCCCTCAATTCATTGAAAAGCAGGGCTGTAGAAGTGAAACATGGCATAACAAACAGAGCAAACGGAAAGGGTGAACCTGTAGACCTGACAGTTTTATTCCAACACTTGTGTGAGGCTGATAATTTGCTGCCTAAGGCAACAATGCTGAGGTACCAGAGCTGGTTTCATACCAAAGCCAGAATTTTGGTATTGTGCCAAACATTCTTGCCTGTAGTGGCAGTTATTAAACATATGAACTGTTTTTTTTTTTTTTTTTCTCTGTTATTCCTGACATTCAATCTGAGCTTTATCTTTATTTTTTAAACAGTGCAATAGTGCCTTCCACTTTTTCATCAGCCTTTTGGAAGTATTTTTCCCATTCATTTTTCCCATATGGATTTTTAAAACATCTTTGTTAAACAGTTGCAAGCCAAAGCAACCAGCTACAAGGTGAATCACAACATCACAAGACAATCCCATGAAGCATTGCAAATGATATAATTAAATGAAAAATGACAGGTAAGTGTGTATTCAAAACAACATATTTTATGCTTATTTAAGAATATGCATAATACATAAATATTTCAGTAGTTTGAGAGTGTAGGTAGTGTCTTTAAAGGTGTTTCACAGAAGTGGGTGGGATTTTTTTGCTTCAGTTCTCTGATTGGTGGAGATTTCTTTGCAGCATCATGGTTAACTAATGCTGCCTTCACAACATGTCTTAATTACCATAATTCTGAGATGACAACACCTGACATTTTACTCATAGCTTTGCCTAAGTAGCGCCAAAATGAACCTGGCGGCGGTCACGTGGTACAGCTGTCACTGGTCCAAGTCGTAACTCTCAGAAAATACGAGTTTACAAGTTATAATTACGAGTTCAGGAGCACGTGAGGGCTTTGGCGTTGATAGTGCTGGCATAGAAACACATTATTCAGCTCGAGTAGAATGTCACGTGTTGTCATCTCGGAATTACGACATGGCGTGAACGCAGCATAACTTTTTGAAAGGAATTCTGCAGTTATGAAATAATGAGGACTGATGGCTTCAACAAAATAATATACAACAGATTAACAACTTTGTAGCTCACAGTTAATAAGTTATCATAATTTTCCTACAGAAAAAAAAATGAATGGGGTTTTTATTTCTGAAACCCCACTGTTGAACTTTTTTAGCATTGTAGCATTTATCAGGCCTACTTAACACTCTATCCCAATACAAAGGCAATGATTTTTAACATTTTCTGTTAAACAGTTTATATGTGTAGTGAGCTATCTTTTTATATTGACTACTTATCTAGCCGTATCTTCAGAGTGTTCCTGATAACGTGTTTTTCAGCTATAAGTGCCGCCAACGCCCAGGGAACTGCATATTCAAGCGTCACCAGGCCTATGAAGTTATACCTGAATTCTGAATAGTCCCAAGGACAGGCCCCAAACAGCCTGAGCAGAAAGCCCCAGCTAAACTCCCACAGATAGATGAAGAGAGTGTAGAGAGTCAGCCTGACTGGTAGGGGGCAGTGTTTCTCCTGCAGCCTCACACTAAGGCCCTCCATGAAGAAGATGGCAGAGCTGTAAATAAGGAGCGCCCAAAGGCTTGTGTGGCCTGCGAGTCTGTGGTCACGGGTGTAGTACCAATCCCAGGCTGCTGTGAACGCCACCTCACAGAGACACCCGTGCAGGGCGTATATGTACAGTCGGGCGAGAGGTGAGAGGGGTGTGGGTGTGATCCATTCAGAGATGTCAGTGTCTGCAACAACAGAAAAAGTCTTTGTTAGCACAAGTGTACGTACTTGCCTTTAGAGGTTTTTATTTTTTATTGTATTTTATTTTTTTATTGATTATTCTTTGTATGATTAACTAGTCAGTAAATGTTTGATACGATAAAGGTTTGGAGGATGTGCAAAACAATCCAGACACCATTACGTGTTCTTCAATGGAAAGACAAATGTGTTATTTGGTTTCATTATCTGGATGTAAAAGACGTACAGTATTAGTGAAGCACACTTCTGTAATCTCTCACTCAGTCACTTATAAATAGTGTTTATTTCCTTTATATTGTAAGACACACTGTGCTCTTCTTTTCCAATGCTATCTCATGACCAATTCGTATGTATTATACGAGATGGCTAATTCATATGAATTCATACGACCGCACTTGTACAATTTTGTACAATTTGTCTAGACCCCAGTGACGGGTAGGTTTAGGGGTAGGTCATTCATACAAATTAATATGAATTGGGGAACTCGTAAAATATGTACGATTTAGCAAAAATCATACGAATTTGTACGAGTGAGGTCGTACGAATTCAGATGAATTAGCCACCTCATAAAATATGAATGAACTGCCATGAGATCGGGTTGTCTTTTCTCAGAATTGCGAGATATAAACTTACATTTATGAGTTATAAAGTCCAGTTCTGAAGAAAAAAATTCTCACAATTCTGACATTATAACTCGCAATTGCGTGTTACCAATTCAGAATTACGAGATACTTTTAGTTTATATAGCTCAGTTCTGACTTTTCAGAATTGTGAGTTTAGTGAGAAAAAATAACAATTGTGAGATGAAGTCACACCTTTTTCATTTTTTATCACATGGCCGAAACGGTCTTCCATATTTATTTTATTATTATTATTATTATTATTATTATTATTATTATTATTATTATTATTATTATTATTATTATTTAATAATTACAAATTAAAAATAAATAAAAACAAGTTTATATGAGTAATTATTAACTAATTAAATATAACTTTAAAACTTAAGCAAATATAAAGGGGAACAAGGAAACATATTACAAGTGCATAAAAGTGCATAGTGCTTTAAGTATCTGAATGTTTTCCAGACAAGGGCAGGGTTTTTCTCTTTTTCTCAGCAATATTGCTCTTTATTTATTACTGATGATATCAAAGCAGTGGCAGGTCCAAAAGCAGTTGTCTGTCAGTAAATAAATGTAGTGTATCGAATTTTTACTGCATTCCAAATGGGTCACAAATAATGCCTTCGTAGACCATTTGAAAACACTGAAATACTGGCAGATGCAACCGCACATTGTCAAGCTAAGCATTTCTCACGACGCATATCCTGTACAATAAAGCCCACGAATGCCCTTGTATTTTGCTTCAACCATGAAACCTTATGCAAATGTATGTACTTGTTTGTGTGTGTTTGTTCTACAAGCAGAATATGATTGTTTATAGCTAAGCTCAGAATCAGTTCTATATAATTGCTATAGTTAGAATAACGATGTATCTGAAAATGTGTATTTTCTTTCATCCCTAGTTTTGGCAATATTATAAAGCAGTATTGTATGTATATTTACAGTGAAGACAATCCCAGAATGTACTGTATCAAAATCCAATTCAAAGGAAGAAAATCCAACTCAAGCAAACGAGGTGAGAAAAAGGTCAGTTATAAGTATATAAGTTTATTTCATTATGAAAAGAATAAAAAGATTTAAATTTAGTTAAAACTATTATATCTAATATTTGTTTATGCCATGAGCTTCTATATTACTTTTAGCTTAGCAATACGCTAATGTCAAAATGTGCCAAGTGCAATGCTTTTTCTTGTGGCATTCAGAGTTTATGAGCAAATTTAAATATTAAAAACTGAGTTTTTCACATGTTCCAATTCAGTTACTCACTGTTACTTCCTTGGTTGGTTACTGTTACTCCCTTAGAAGTCAACTGCCTATATAAGTTTTTGATAACAAGACAGCTCACAGACTATGAGTGATATTTACTTCAATTCACTTCAATACTCTTACAAATGGAAAAATGACCTTGATGTACTTTAGTGTTCTATTGTTTCTAATGCTATTTCTTTCAAACGTTTCATCCTATAGATATACTGGATATATGGATTAACTTCTCACTGTAGTTGAGGTTTAAATATGTTAAGAGGAAAGCCTTTCTGATATGAAGTAAACGTGTAGAGTTAAACCACAGTGCAGATAATGCCCGAGATAAGATGCACACAAATAGGTCATTCTGAGTTACAGGCACTTCTGCTCATCGACATGACACATGAAAGGCAAATAAAGATCTTTCAGGTTTCATTCTGAATATGATGCATGAGAGCATTTCAGTCAAGTAGTTTATGTGTCAGTGTGCCTTCTGACGTTATGGTAGGTTCACCTCCTTGCTGGGGAAAAAAAAAAAAAAAAAAAAAAAAAAAATTCTTAGCTGGTTTAAACTGACCTCCTAGTTTTTTTTTTTGTTGTTGTTGTTTTGTTTGACCCACTGAAAAATTGCCCAAAACCCTGCTGAAATCATAGAAACTGATCAACCAAACCAACTACATTAAGGCCTAATCACACTATAACTTAAAGGGGTCATGCTGGAGGATCAAAACATTCTTGATTTTTACACATATAAGAGGTTACTCTTAAAGATGAAGAGTGAGACCATCAAACTCAGACGTTCTGTCAGTGAATGTAAAGAAACATGAATGACATGCCTGAGTGACTGAAAGATAAAATCTGTTTGTTCTTCACATTTCACAATAGACCGTTTTGTGAATTACTCTACATGTATCTGGGTTACACAGCCGGATCAGAAATATTTGCTTGAGTTTAATACTTTTTATTATGTGAGTTGAATGCATTTTACTATAGTTTATGTTACCATTGCTGTTATTAACCTTTCACACAATGTGTAGCTAGTGTTTTACTTTTAAGAAATTTGTTAACAGTAGTCTGTGTATAGATATTGGGTTACGTTTATGTTGCTTTGCGTTGCAAATGGATGCGTTGTTTCAATTTCTTCTGCTTCGGGATTTAACTCGGGCTCAAACATATATGGCTGTATCACAGTGCTTGCCATCTTGAGTATCAAAACACATGACATGCTGTCAAGAAGGCCATGGATACGGTGCGCTGAAGTTAGCCAATCACAGCAGTGGGTGTTTACTTCTGTTTCTGCAAGAGGTAACACCCATTGATACTGAGCTTTTTTCACAGAGAGTGAAAATGAAGACGGAAAATGATCTTTTACAAAATCTGGACTTTACAAACTTAAACTTTTCAAACTTTATAAACTAGCCTCAAGAAACATAATATAAAATCCTGAAATCTGCATTTCATGACCCCTTCAATATTTGTTGCATACAGGAGAAGAACTAAATAGATTCCAGTGGACCTCGGCAATTCTTTTGGATAACACGCAGAAAAATATATGTCATACATAAGGTATAATATAAGTTATAAAATAGAAGTAACAACCCTTTTACTGATACACAGAAGCATTATGGCCATACAAACAGTTCTGGCTATTTCCGACCAGTCATACATCATATGAAACAGAATTAAGTATGTATGTGCAAAATTCTGGAAACACTGGATTATGCCCGATTGTTGGCTATTTGATGATTTTACTTTTTTATTACTCTTTTATAAGTCTGTTTGGATAAAAGCATTGGCTAAATGCATAAATGTAAATGTATGTCATGTTGTCAGCACTAAGCTAAACGCTGTGTCTATCATCTGTTGTATCTGAGAAAATCTGTTTGTCAATTGGTGCCACTTATTGTACAGGATTAATTTGGTTTTCATACCCTGTTTCCATCATTCTGAATGCAATTTTCTTGTGATACGTGTTGCATTTTCATTTCACATTTGGTGCGAATAGACCCTTAAGATATCAAATGGGATTTTACATCCAACTAACCCATTGATATTTGTAGACGGGTCTATCTGTAATGAAATGTGTCTGACTTCTTGTTTGGATGCCTTGTATTGGAGCTAGGCCCAGTTAGATACAGAAGCTTACTCCGGCATTAGAAAAGATCACAAGAGAAGCACTATCATCCATTCGTTATCAGCCATGCATGCATGATTTCCACTATACACAACTGAAATAAATTGTTTATTGCAAACAATCTAAAACTCACCATCACTCTTAGGGCCCTGCCTTCTCATCAGTAACTTTCTAGACTCCATCTCCAGTTCGTCCAACTCAACAGCACACCAGCTTCTGAGTCTATACCATTTCCTGTTACTGCCTAAGTTCTCTAGTCCTGAGAGCACAATGGCTAAATATTAAGCTAGCGCTATCAGTGACATCCCCACTCTGTACAGAAATAAAGAGTCTAAAGGGCGGGGATCCTAAGCATACTACCTTTCATATGGGATCAAGAGATGTAAACAGATAGACTGGCATAAGGCTTACTGGGGGAGCTGTGATAGGCCTGCTCATCAGTATTCGTTTTAGCAAAGGTTTTGGATGTTATCACTCATGGAAAAGAGGTTTTGCGACCTTAAACAGATGTAGTAGTTGTTAAAACCATGCAACTTTTGCATACAGTCAAAATGAAGACTTTGGTCAACCTAAAGCCATCCCACAAGTCTCCAAGATTTCTCTTAACACTTTCGAGAATTAAAGAAGTTTTCTGGTTGCATTTGTATGTGCATTCTTGATGCAAAATATATTCCAAAATTGTTCCAAAATATCTCTGTTTGCTTACATTCCAAGGCAATCCCAGAATGCATTTTGTTTTGTGAAAATGTCCATCAATGATAGTGACAAAGTAAAAGAAATGTAAATTATAAACATTCTTACTATAAAAAGAAAAATGAAATATCCATTGAATCCATTTATGCATCTATACAACAGTTTAAAATAATATTAATATATATTACAATAAACAGTTCAACTTTGCAACTTGCTCAAACGTTATTGAAATTCATTTTTTGTCAATTCTCCTGTAGGCTTCACGCTATGCACCGCTATGCTTTATTTTAGTGATAATGCTCATATGAGCTCTCTATGTTTTGCAGCTCTCTATGTTTTGGAACAGAGCCGTAGATATAAGTTGATATTTAAGGTAAATATCACATTATGCAGCTGACCAAAACACTAATTATACAGAATACGACAATGATACATTAGCAATTAAAATTTGTTCTCTGCTCCATGTCATATCCATTTTCTGTTTCCCATAGAAAGTCAAGATAAACAATTCTGCGAGCGGAGTAATGACACAAGAGGCTTTAACCTAAGTTTAACCGAAGTCAAGCACATCGCTATAAATAATAGCTCTAGGTTCATACAAAGGAAGAACTTTCCTCCAGGACATACAAAAGCTGTCATAGCACCATTATTTTATCTCTTATGTTTGCTTTTCTCTGCTGAGTAATAAAACAGTCAAATGACGGATTAGTGGGGAACAGAGTCCAATGCAAATTTGCACACACACAAAAAAAATAAAAGATAAAAAAAAATAAAATAAAATAAAAGAGTGGTTGTAAAGTAATAATTTAGCATGTACACTTTCTGAAAAGTGTAAGTAACCATAGTCATTCCTTGCAACAGTGAAAAGACTGAGGCACAAAACATCTCTGTTTGTGCATTATGACCAGCACAACAAAGCAACATTGGCTCAAGCAGTGCTATGTGTGTGGGAGTGTTCATTAAAACTGTCTTTTTTTCACTATTGAAACAAATGATGGCCATTTCCTGTGTATATCATGATCGGACATCATAAAACATTGATACAGCTGTTTTATAATTCCAGTTAAGAGTTTAGCCTTTCTTTCTTTCTTTCTTTCTTTCTTTCTTTCTTTCTTTCTAAGTTTGCCAGTTTGTGTAACCTCTGTTAGTTTAAAACTGTTGCTTATGCACTGAACAGCAAGAATATTATATCTGTAAACATCATACTGTTGAAATTTCAGAAAGAAAGAAAGAAAGAAAGAAAGAAAAAGAAGCATTAGTCTTGGCTACAGCTTCACTTTCCTATCTTGATGTCACTACGACATATATAGGCAGAGGAAACTTGCTAAGAGGCAAGCTCTAGGCGATCATTTCTCTCAAACAAGTACCCTAAGTTTAAGCTGAGACAACTTTATTTACACTCTCTGCTTAGTGAGATTTTATAAGAAAACTAGTCAGTAGTCAACTCTGGTAAGTCAAAACAATATTTCATGAATAATATGTTTTAAGTGTTATGTTAAATGCACACACAATTTTTAAAGATAGGGCTTGGAAACCTGATCCACTCTGCTGTTAAGTAGTGTTGCAGGTATTTAGCCAATGTGCCACATTTTTTTGGAGGGAAGCACAGTTTTTTATTCTCTTGAAGAGTTTGGCTTCAGATAGTTTGCTTGAAATACTAGTTGGACTAAAACAGATGGATCTCGTTATGAGGACATGCCTTTTCAAGTAGATTTATGGCAAGTTGCATATTTGCATGCAAACAGTTTGTGAAACCGTTGCTATAATGTGTTCAACAGTGTTGGTGTGCAGCAACTTCCTTGTATTTTGAACATTATTGCATATCTATATATTGCATTATAGAAATAAAGAAAACTTGTTAAAACAGGGCAATGTAAGGAAAATTTGAGAATTTGCCAGAATTGGGTAAGACGCGTTTCCTTCGTGTCATTATGACTCAGACAGAGGAAGCTTGCTTTGACACAACTACTGAGCGGTCGCTTCGTTCAGACCAGACCTTTTTTCACACTCTCTGCTTACATCTCAAGACACAATCAGCAAAATAGTCAGCTGTCAATTCTGGTAAGTCATGAGAAACTTTTCTTACAGAAATACTTGATCTAAATTAAGAACTCCACTCAAAGTTGGGACATGTTTAATGGTAAACTGTAGTTCATGATAACAGGACTGTATTTGCAAGTGCTAAATAAACACTGTGAAGCTGGTTTTGTACACCAAGTCGATGTTACAGGTTGGGTGACTGTGAGAAAGTTATGTTAAACAGCAAAATAGCATAGAACAAATCTGTTTTTGAACAAACTAAGATCTAATCAAGGATATAACATACCTGAAGAGAGTAAACATCGAGAGTTTTCTCTCTTCAGTAAACTGCTCTCTGCGAGGAGGAACAACCCTGACCTTGTTAGCACCAAAAATATCAAAACATGACTTCATTTTAATTTGAGCATGATAGAAGAAAAACAATATCTATTTTAGACCAGAATTTTTTTGATTAAAAGTCTGAATTTTAGATTAATTTATTTAAGTATGTAGATGTCAGTGAAGCTGAATGTGTAAACAGCATGTAAAAACTACTACACCTTTACTCAGAAATATTTCAACTTCAAAATTATCGGTAGAAATAAGGTTCATGGTCGAAACTGGTCTCGTCGAAATATTTGCATGCTATACTTGGGTATACACATTTTCAGTTTCATTACTCCAAGAGTCTGGAAACCCATAAATCATTTAGATTTTGGTCAGTAGTCAATAGTAGATTGGATTCTTATCATTAGTACATATTAGTACATATTTTAACCCTTTGATGTATAAAGGGGGGGGGGGGGGGGGTGATGGGGGGGGGGGGGGGTGAGTTCACTCAAAAATTTAAATTATTATAATTTACTCAACCTCAAGTTGATCTAAATCTGTATAAGTTTCTTTCTTCTGTTAAGCACAAAATAAGATATTCTGAAGAATGTTGGAATGTTAAAAGTGGCTGTAACCATTGACTTCCATACACTCTTAAAAATATAGGTGTGTTTATAAGAACCATTCAGTCAAAGGTTCTTTAAAGAACCATCTCTTTCTTACCTTTTTATAATCTGAAGAACCTTCTTTCACCACAATGAACCTTTTGTGAAACAGAAAAGTTCTTCAAATGTTAAAGGTTCTTTATGGAACCATTTAGACAAAAAAGGTTCTTCCATGGCATCATGAAGCACCTTTATTTTTAAGAGTGAAGTATGGGGAAAAAATACTATGGAAGTAATTGGCTACTAGCAACTGGCTACCAGCATTCTTCAAAATATCTTAGAAGTTCAACAGAAGAAACTTAAACAGGTTTGTAACAACATGAGGATGAGTAAATGATGACAGAATGTTAATTTCTGGGTGAAATATCCCTTTAAGGAAATCATGCATGGTTTAGACATCCGTTCTTTAATGGTTAGAGATGCCTTTTAAAATCCTCAACTTTTCTGGATAGCATGAATCATTCAGAGAGTTAAAATGCCTGCTTGTTTTGGTGTCAAATTATTTCCACTCGCAGATACTCATACAACAGTACTTTAGCTTCTACTAGTTTATGAAACTGTTATTACTCTAAAACAGTTGCTTCAGCATTTTATGCTACGCAGGAAGACACACTTCCTTGTACACCGCAAACACTGTCGCAACAAGTTTATACTTATTCCCACTTCTAGGGGAGAGTGGAGAGTGTTGTAACATGAGTTTAGCCAATTAGAAAGGTCAGCAAAGTAAAATCCCTTCTATACATGATGACCACATTCCTGCAGTGAGATCACAATATTGTTTCTGTTGCAGAACTGTTAACGTGAAACTGAACTCTATTTTCAGAAACAACGCAGCAGCTCTGACTGTTGAATTACCATGACATCCAATAACAGTTCGTCAATCAAACATCACTGCGGTGCGTCAACTCAGAACCTGGTGGCATCCGTCCTTCCGCCAATACTCATCATTGAGCTGTTACTCGGCCTGCCTGGCAATGTCATGGCACTGTTTGTCTTCAGCAAAACCCTTAGGACTTGGAGGGCCAACGTCATGTTCCTCTTCAACCTGGTTTTGTCTGACTTTCTGCTTCTCATCAGCCTACCCTTCCGCATCGACAACTTCATGCGTGGCGAGAGTTGGATATTTGGAGACGCCTGGTGTCGGATCAACCTATTCATGCTGTCAGTCAACCGATCGGCTAGCATTGCCTTCATGACCGCAGTGGCTGTTGACCGCTACTTTAAAGTGGCCCATCCGCATCACAAAATCAATTACATGAGCACAAAACAAGCAGCCGGTGTTGCCTGCTTCATCTGGGCTCTTGTGATATCCCTTAGGATCCCTTTGCTGGCTAACAAACTTCTGGATGACAAAAGCAATATCTCTCTTTGTAGGAGCTTCAGCAACTATGAGAAACCATCACTAGGTATCCAAATGCATTATGCCGTTTTTGTCTTAGAGTTCTTTCTGCCTTTATTACTCCTGGTCTTCTGCTCCGTGAGTATTGCATGTATCCTACGTACACGGCAGATGGACAAGGATAAGAAAGGGAAAAGGGCTATTCGGACCGTCCTGGTGATCGTTGGTGTTTTTGTCTTCTGCTTCTTTCCCAGCATCGGCACAGGATTGACAGCACTCTATTTGAAAATGCTTGGACCTGATTACTGTGATGCTTACACGTTCGTCAGTCAGTTGTTTTCTACGTCCATAGCCTTCACCTACCTAAACAGTGCTCTGGACCCGGTCATCTACTGCTTCTCCAGCTCTATCTTCCGCAATTATTTGAAAAGTGTTGTCAACCGAACTGGAATCATGGAGCTACAGATGAGCCGACGGGGCAGTATGCCCAGTGGAAGTGACTGAGAGTGGATTGGGGATTGATGAGTAATGGATAGTGTAAATACTGCTTAATATACTTTTTTTTTTTTTCCATTAGAGTTTTATTTGTCAAGATTGTTTTTTTCTTTCTTATTTTCTTTTTTTTTTTTGATACATATACATACTATTATATTTTTTTGTACATCTATTTTTATACTGATGCATAAAGTATAGAGATTGTATAACAATTCAGTTATATAATACGTTATATACAGTCAAACCAAAATTTATTCAGATACCTACAACATTTCTCACATTATCACAGTTTATTTGCTATAGTTTAGAAAATGGTAATAAAACATGGCAAGAACTCAAGAGTTAAACTGTGTCAGAACAAATTCATCTTGATAATGTCAGATAACTTTGATAAAAAGGTATGTAACGAAACATGATTAGGTCAAAGTGTCAAATCAAATTTTTTGTCCCAAATTTTGATCAGTTTTACTGGTAGTCCACTGTATGAAGAATTTTTTGGGTAAAATATGTCACAGTTTACTTTATTTTGCTATCCTCATTTACATAAATGAACGATAGTGTCCTGCACCCACATTATTTGCCTTAAGTGTAGTTAATATGTGACAAATGCAAAATAAACAATGTCACAAGAATAATAATGAAAAAAAAAAAAAAAAAATCACCAAAAAAAAATTTTGGAGAAGTTTTTTGAATGGAATGATCTGAATGGAATGATCATTTAAGTGCACAGTAAACATTAATATATAGTTTTTTTTTTTTTTATATTATTAGTGCAGGGGGACCAGAATGTTTCTCATTATAGCTTCTTAGTTGACATCCACTCCATAATATATTGCAGTAATATATTGCAGCTCTAGAAGTGAAATGACTGAATCAATCAATCAATCAATCAATTAGCAGAACAGTTGTTAACTGAATAAATTCTAACTGAACAAACTCATGTGTATACCTGTTGGATAACTGACTGAATATGGAGAAGTTCAAGGTGTAGCAACAAACCTCATGGCTTCCTTCCCCATAAATAAGTTCCTTGAGCTTTGCCAACTAAACAAACTGAGTATTTTACCTTGTTATTAATGATATTAATTAGAAATATTAATATAAATTTGCACACTAACAACAATTGACATTTTATTGTTGTTTATGCATAATTCAGATTCTGTAAGAGTGTTTACTAATGGTCACATAACAGCTGGAGCTGCAACAGCAATAATCAGCTGT
Organism: Spinibarbus caldwelli; assembly: GCA_039654775.1. Taxonomy (NCBI): domain Eukaryota; kingdom Metazoa; phylum Chordata; class Actinopteri; order Cypriniformes; family Cyprinidae; genus Spinibarbus; species Spinibarbus caldwelli. The sequence goes on from CM077243.1 coordinate 25,165,631, forward strand.
CAATACCTGTATTGCAGCATTCACACAAATGCAGGCAAACATGCATATACACAGGTTATTATAATTGCAGACACAGATGAAATTTGGCTCCAATCATGTTGTCATAACTGGAACAGAAGGCTAGAGTGGAAGCAGAAGAGGGTCTCTTAACTGCCAGTGGGGAAGATTGCACTTCAAAGGCTCCCACACACTCTCAAGCAGGCAGGATGCACTTCTATCCTCAGTTATAACCCTGAAAAGCTACTCATTTCTGTGAAAACCACAAGGGTTGATGTATTTTTGGACAATATCAGTAATATTAATGCCTATAGAAATGTATTCACTCTCTTTCAACGATGGATCAATACAAACATATTGTTATATGTTTTTGGAACTATGGTTCTGTGAATACTGAGATGAAATTGCATTTGTTGTAGAATCTTTGCAGTTAAGAGTCTTCAAGTCAGAGTTAAACGAAAACAAAAATGAACACAAAAATTACAATTCTGATGAAAATTCCCATATCTTCTTTTAGGTTCCACAGATGAAAGTCAGTTTGGAAAAAGTGCTGGAACATGAGGGTGATTAAATGATTAAATGAAACAGAAATTGTTTGAGTTCGCTCCTTTAACCATTTCCTCTCAGTTAGCAGATACTCTTGTTTGTGGTTTGACTATAATTGCAAAGGCGAGAGATTTATTGAACTTATGTTGCGATAACATCTTGCTGAAACAGAATAGCATCCTTTAATTTCCTGTCTTTGTTCCTCAAAGAACGTTCCTCAAACTTAAAGGTGATTGTACATTCTTGGCTTGCATTGCTGCCAAATGGCTTCTCTTTATGCTTTCGATCTAGAACTAAGTCGGCCACAACCCTTCCTGAAGGATTTCCACTTGACAAAATCTACACCACTCACTGGAATGAACTCTAGTAATGTTTAGATCAGCTGACACTCCAGACACATTGAATGAAATCCTCAAGACACATGTTGGCAACATTACATTTTATAGCAATTTCTTGGCAATCTTAGTGGAGGAATCTTTTCAACTAACCTATACCTGAATGATGTGACAACAGCCATAGTGTGTCATAACATCTAGCACATACTAGTGGAGAGGAAAGAGAGCGATGTAGTCAATTCAAAGATAGGGATTTTTGGCAGCCCAGTGGGCAACTCGCACCCCAGTTTTTTCAAGAAACACCATAGGAAATCCTGACCACTAAGAGACCTACATTTAACGATCATGTCATTTAACATCACCTATTATGTAAAGCACCTGTACTTCCATTTTAAAGTTAAGATTAATAATGTTTACAGGGTTTTGGTAATGTTATCAGTCGTTTCCAATTTACTATTTTGTAACTTTGTGATGATTTGGAAACTAGGCTTGCTAGTGGCAACAGTCTTGACGTCATTGAATTGCTGTCAGAGTTCTATGACAACAATGATGCAATGTCATTATTTCTACAGTAACTTCCTGCCTGCTTATACATTTAGTGGCAATAACATTAGAAGTACACTGTATTTGCACTTGTAGTGGGTTTCCTCTTTTGGATTTCAGATCTACTTATGTGTATGATTGCTGTTTGTGATTTATGCATTTGTAAGCACATGGCACAAGCAACACCAATGTCATAGGATAAATTGACACGCATTAATTGACAAAATGTATACCTTTAATGCAATGTACTACAAGTCGTTTTGAATAAATTATCAGCCAAATGCATAAATGTCTCTTAAATAAGAAATCATCTAATTACACTTTGCTTCATCAGTTTCAGATGATTAATATACAATAATTAATATCTAAGAATCCATCCAAGCATACTAATAACACATTTTCTATGGCCTTTCCACTGACACAGAATGCTTTAGGGTCAACAAACCAACATCAAGATTTAATTTGCATTCATTTGGCTGGTTTCATTATAAAAATGCAAGAAAAAAAAATCCCATTCAGTTCCCTTTTAGAACCTTGATGATTAGTAAGCTAATTTAACAAGTTTGTAAGCAGGAGTGTGACCTGAATCACATAATTCAAGTGACAGATGCTAAGGATCTTTGTAACACCAAAAGTACATACATAATGCTAAAGTAAGGATAGGTAGTGGATATAAGGTTATCAGTTTTAATGAGATGGATGAGTCATATTTTTGTGTACACTACCATAAATCATGTTCTTTGAATACATGTCAATTAGGAAACAATATACATGCAGTAAAATATCAATTCTATGTACTGCAGCCACATCTAAACAATTAGAAAATCACAACTCAAACTGAGCTGTCAATTTGTCAAATAATTTTCATAAGTCACCAACATCTTGTGTTGTACATGTTGGCCCCAAACATGGGATACTGATGTGATGGTGTCGCAATGTTTTTGACCCCCCTCATCAGAACGCTGTGTTTGAATAGATGTGGCGGATTGTATAGACTCAGAAGTAAATGCCCACTGCTATGACTGGCTAATAGTTCTGTAATAACAGACAAAGCAATAGTGATCACGTAATAAAAACAGTTACTCACACTTGTTTCAATCTTTCTGAAAATCCCGCGTCGAATTGTGCCTCATTTGTAAACGAATCCGTGGTAAAATGAAGTGAACAAAGGACTGATGCGGTCTGAAACTTCATTAAGAATAAAGTTCATTAACTCTTTCCTAAGGTTGAGATCAGAAGGAAGGCAATGCAAAGACTGTTTTTTTTTTGTTTTTTTTTTTCCACAACTTGGCACTGCACAGCATCTTGTTGTCTTTGGAGCATCTTTATCATTTGGTTTCTGCGTAGACCTGCACATTCGCCTCTCTCGTAAACAATAGATGCTCGAATCGGTGGGCAGGGCTAAACAGGTAGAAAATCAAGAGAATTTTGGTTTCTCAGTTCATGACCCCTTTAACACACTGGAGGGTAAAAATTAATAAATGCTCTTGAGAAGAATGCAATACTATAGAAACTGCAAATTAAGCCATGACCACTGGACAAGAAATGTTCATTGGGGCAGCAGGGTTACAAAAAAAAAAAAAAAAAGGTTGAAGAAAAGATATTAACTGCAAAATACTTTAAGAATTAAGGTGAAGAATTAGGTGTTAAACCAAGAATTAAACCATCAGGGACCCTTTAGTCTCCAGTGTCACAATTTTCCAGAACTGCAACCTACTTGGATTCTCAAGAAGTACAAGGTGTCAGGTTCTCAGAGACTTTGCCAAGGCAAGGAATGTTGAAATATGACCCCCTCCCCGCGCCGTCCATAAAACTTAAAAAAACAAAAAAACAAAACAGTATTTCACAAAACTTCTTCTTGTGATTAAGCCCTTGTTAAAAAAATATACATCACTTATAAATTATTACATACAAAATCAATAGCAGTTATTAAGATGTACATGGTTTGGAATTGGTACAATGCTTGGGAAAAAAAAAAATCTCATCAAAATATCGACTTGCCTAATAATTATGTACACACTGTAAACTCTAGTTGCCTGTATAATCACCAACATGTCAGAGCATGTACACTGTCCTTCTAACCGGTTTACTTAAACATTTTAAGACTAGTGAGCTACATTATACCATGATTTTACTGTCCTAAAATGGTTTTGGGCATAGATTCAAACACCATTTCATCTCACAGGGGCTTATGTAAATGAATCCAGCCAGAACATGTCTCTTTAGTCTGATTTGATAATAAAAGCTGACACAGAAATCAGGCTCATACTAGGTCAGGCTAATAAATGCTGGTATGTAACTTTTATGCATGTACATTTTCAGATCTTGGTTAACAGTGTCATGAAGTGAAATTTTGAAGACTATAAAGGCTTTATTGGTAATTGCTCTGCCATTTTAAGTGTGAGTGTGTGTTTGTTTAATGCTGGACACGTGAATGTAAGCATGCCAGAAACAGCTAATGCTGTTTTTCAGTTGTCACCACAATGTCAGTGTTTGCTTGTTAATAACGGATATTTTGACTCTCTAATTGGCCATGCTCTCCCAGATAGTTTGGGAAGTGATAATTGGGAATGAGGAAGTGTTTATGCGGTTTCTCACTGAGGTGTGTAAACATAGATTGGCCTAAGGGTGACTTCTTCCCCCTGCTCCAGACACAGCAGATTAATCAGATCTGCCACACTCAAATATCTCCTCCGGTTGTGGCCACAGCACCAGCATAAAAATAAGCTCAAGATCAAATCTACACACTCTCCATCATGTGATGCACTGTCCCACTATCAGGCCCAGACAGAGCCAATAGACTCTTGTCAGTTCACAACTTGCGACACTGTGACTTAGCACAGAGCCAGAATGGCAACAAAAGCGCTGAAGCATATGAAACTATCAGAGCAGCTCTTAACCTGAACACCGGGTCCATTATACACTGTTTGTTTTCGGTTTGTCAAGTTAAAAGAAAGAAACAGAGATAGAAACCTAGAAATAGAGACCTATTATTTTAAAGCATGCATCTCAGAACAATAAAGTAAATCATCTGTCGCACACACATAGGTACCTGTCAGCGCTGTTTCTAAACTCTTGTGTATGTTGGCAACCTGCATTAACCAGACAAAGCATGAATGTCGCCCAGCTTCTGGTTTCCTTTTCTTCAGGACGCCATCTCCAATGTGACGAGAAGTGCGAGCTGTGAAAGACCTTTTGTTATCTGTTCTTGGCGAGGAATCGCAGTGATGTCTCCTGACAGGAACAGCATTAAGAGGCCTAGCTAATGGCCTTGGGTTCAGAAATCATCCTTTCCTGAGAAAGAAGTGGCAGTGTGAGCTCTTTAGCAGACCTGCTCTCACTGCCTTTAAAAATCAATACAAGCAATTCTAAACAAACCCACACACTCTAATTTATTTAAATTCACCACAGCGGTTATGCACTTGGATTACATCTCACAAATACAAAGAAGAGAGAGAGAGAGAAAAAAAAAAAACAGACAGAATAATGGCTTGACTTGAGTCCAGCAAGAAATGTTTAATTTTACAATCTAGAGTTTAGCTTATGTACACCATAATGTAGAAAGCATGAATATTTATAAAAACAGAGTTCAGATGACAAATATCAGTATGTGATTTTGTATGATTTCTAGTCAGGCACTGAACAGAATACTCATTAAAGGTTCTGTTGACCAAAGGAATCACTTTGGTAGACTCAATTCAATGGGCATTCCATTCTTGACCATTCCTTATGATCACGCCACGATGCTGGAGCGCTGTTATGTGGTTGCTAGTGTGAGCTGAATGATTGCTTTGTGGTCGCTAGGGTGTTATGGGTGGTTGTTAGTGTGCCTCTATGTGGTTACCAGAGTGTTTTGGGTGGTTGACAGGAGATTGTGGTTGAAGTTGTCATTGTTAATGTTTTCCAGGTGGTTGCTATCCAGCTGCTGTGTTCTGCAATGTTATTTCTAGGGTTTTCTAGGTTGTAACTAAGTTGTGCTAGGGTGTTTTGGGTGGCTGCTATAGATGTTTTCTTACTGGATCCCTGTAATGCCTTCTACAGACTGTGCAATTTCATCAGTCTTATTACAAATCACATTGAGAGACATGGATCTAATAAACTTGGGTACGACTGTATGTAGACTGTACAGTGATGACACCTATGGCATCGTAGGCTACGAGGCAAATTAGTATAGAAAAATAAAGATCATCAGCATGTGTTAGAGGTAAAAAAAAAAATACTAGTATTCCTTCTCGCCTCTATGGTATTTAAACTTTAGTAACATGTTGGGTTGATCTATACATCACTTTGTGTTGCATTTTTATTGGCTAGTCAGTAGACCTAGGTTGTAGCAGTAAGCACACTGTCAATGTTCCCTCTAAGCTGCGCGAGTATTCGGCCACGCATTTCTTATATTGCGACTGCGCAGAAGAAATAATATGCCACAAACAGGACACATGCAAAATTAGTTGGGAAAGCCATTTGATTGAAATCTAGTAAGTGCAAAATAATTGCAATGCTCAGGCAAACCACTATAGAATTGGCGTCGCTATAGAGTTAGAACCGGTGAATGAAGTTTACAGGTTTCATAGAGAGAGAATGATGTTTGCCAAATAAGTTGCAGTGGAAATCGAATACTTTAATGGTTATGGATGAAATAGCTCAACACAAGAGCTAACACAAATGCAATGACGTGAAATAAAACATCATGTTTTAAAGAAGAGTGGCTTGATTAAGTGGAAATAGCAGATTCTGGGCACACAACGATAACAAAACTTTTACAGTCACACACAGGTGTAGTAGTGCACAAACTCTACTACACTGGGGTGTTTAAATAACTATTAAAGAATTCACGTTCATGTTTTTTAAAAATATTTAGCTTACAATCTCAGTTGAAATGAGGAGAAGCGATTTGGGAGAAGTGATTAGTTAGCAGAGAAGGTGGCGGCGTGTGAATGTTTGCTTAATACTTAGTTTTTATATCTGTTGTTTAGATTTTTACTTGCTGCTAGGAAGGATTATTTAATTTACAACCTATTTCTACTTTTCTTCTTGCATTATAATTTTATTTAGATTGCACTCATTTATAACTAGAGTAATAGCAGTCAGCCAAGAAGAAGCTTTTGTTATTTGTATTGCTTCTTTACTGCACTTAAGTGTGAACTGTCCCGCATTTTAATTTTTTTTTTTTTATTTGAGCCATTGCCCTGCTATAGGCTTTTAGGTTGCTAATAGTGAAGGCAAGCAAAGCTGTTTTCACTCAAGTATCGATTGGCTGTGTATTTATTTGTTATCTGTGAGCTGACGCGGAAGCATCAGTGGAAGTGTTCAGCCCTCGTGTTCAGCCTCCATGTGTGAAGACTTGCGACTTTAACCGAGCAACAACACTGGCAACACGCTTAAGTTTTTTTTTTTTGTTTTTTAATTTCCCTTTACACACTCTCCTTTCTGCCCTCTCTTTTCCACCTCTATCACGTGTTTCCAATACATTCTGGTTGTCTCGCAACAACGCTCAAACATCAAACGCAGACGGCAACGCAATCTTGCTAACCTGCGTCCTATCTGCACCTCTTCTACTGCACCTCTCTCTTTTTCTGTGGGTTTCTGTAATTGTCATTCAGCTGTCAACAAAGCAAACTTTATTCCAACTATTGCATCCCAATCCACACTCAACGTCTTGGGCTTGACTGAGACCTGGATTCATCCAGAAGACTCAGCAACCCCTGCTGCTCTCTCTAACAACTTCTCTTTCTCTCACACCCTCCGTCAGGTTGGGAGGGGTGGGGGTACCAGTCTTCTCATTTCTAACAATTGGACATACTCAACCTACTCTCCCCTATGCAATAGTAATTCATTTGAATCTCATGCTATTACTGTAACAGCTCCTATAAAACTCCATGTTTTAGTTATTTACCGCCCTCCTGGTCAACTAGGCACCTTATTAGAAGAGCTGGATGGGCTGCTGTCCTCATTCCCCGAGGATGGCAGTCCACTCATAGTCATTGGCAACTTCAACATTTATCTGGAGAAGCCTTATGCTGCAGACTTCCACTCACTCCTAGCTTCATTTGATTTCAAATGGCAAATGGCCACCACAAGCACTCATAAATCAGGCAACCAACTTGACTTAATTTACACACACAATTGTATTGCAGACAACATTGCCCTACACATCTCAGAGCATTTCTTTATAACATTCAACCTACATCTTGCTACCTGTGTGCCACCAATGCCTCTACCAGTTACTTTTAGGTGAAACCTATACTCCATTTCACCCTCCCATCTTTGTAGTGTCTTCCTCTCTTCCCTCTCCCACCCATTTCTCATCTCTGATGTGAATGCATCAACTGACACTTTATGCTCCACTTTAACTTCTTGTCTAGATGATATATGTCCTCTCTCCTCCAGGCCAGCACATGCTGCCCCTTCTAACCCCTGGTTATACAATGTTCTTCATTGGTCCAAACTCAGGGCAGCAGAGAGAAAATGGCGCAAATCAAAAGATCCATCAGACCTGAGTATGTATCAGTCTCTGCTTTCATCTTTCTCTACTGAAGTCCATACTGCCAAATCTTCATATTTCCACAAGATCAACAGCACTTCAGACACACGTAATCTCTTCAAAACATTAATTTATCTCCTCTGTCCCCCTCCACCACCTCTTTAACAGCTGATGATTTTGCCACATTCTTCACAGACAAAACTAGAACAATCAGCAGTCAGTTCTCAGCTCCACACACATAGGAACTCAAACCAACCATATCCACTGCTAAAACTCCCCTCTTCTTCCTCTGTCCCCTCACTGAGGCAGATGTATCAAAACTTCTCCTCTCCAGTCATCCTACAACATGCCCTTCTAGACCCAATCCCCTCAAACCTTCTCCAAGCAATCTCTCCTACACTCTTACCAGCACTCACACACATCATCAACACATCTGTACTCACAGGTATTTTCCCCACCGCATTCAAGCAGGCTCAGGTAACTCTACTGCTCAAAAACCTACTTTGAACACTTCACTGATAGATAGCTACAGACCTCTCCTTCTATTCATGGCGAAAACACTCAAATGAGTTCAACCAGGTATCATTATTTCTTTCACAGAATAACCAACTGGACGCTAACCAGTCAGGTTTCAGGAGTGGCCTTTCAACTGAGACTGTACTACTATCAGTCACTGAAGCCTTGCTGATTGCGAAAGCTGATTCCAAATCATCAGTTCTCATTCTGTTGGATCTATCTGCCACTTATGACACTGTCAATCATCAGATCCTCCTGTCCACCCTCTCATCACTGGGCATCACAGGGATTCCACTTTGCTGATTTGAATCCTATCTCACAGGTAGGTCTTTCAGGGTGGCCTGGGGAGGGGAGGTATCCAAAGCACATCAGCTGGTCACTGGGGTTCCTCAGAGATCAGTTCTTGGACCCCTCCTCTTCTCAATATACACTACATCACTGGGACCCATCATACAGGCACATGGTTTCTCCCACCATTGCTATGCTGATGACACACAGCTCTATCTTTCATTTCAACCAGATGATCCAACGATAGCTGCATGGATCTCAGGCTGCCTGGCAGACATCTCGGCACGAAAGAACATCACCTACAGCTCAACCTGGCAAAGTCTGAGCTTTTTGTCTTCCCTGCCACTCCAACTCTACAGCATGATTTCACCATCCAACTAGGTCCATCAACAATTACCCCATCAAGTTCGGTCAGAAATCTTGGTGTAATCTTTGATGAACAGCTGACTTTCAAAGACCACATTGCAAAAACTGCTCAATCTCGCAGGTTTGCATTGCACAACATCAGAAAGATCAGGCCCTTCCTAACGGAGCATGCTGCACAACTTCTTGTCCAGGCCCTTCTCATTTCTAGGCTGGACTACTGCAATGCTCTTCTGGCTAGACTTCTGTCATGCACAATCAAACCTATACAAATGATTCCGAATGCAACGACATGTCTGGTCTTCAATGAGCCTAATAGGGCCCATGTCACACCTCTTTATCTCCCTGCACTGGCTACCAGTTGCAGCTCACATCAAGTTCAAGACATTGTTGCTTGCATATAGAACTGCCAAAGGCTCAGCACCCTCCTACTTCCACTCACTCTTACGAATCTACATCCCCTCCAGAACCCTGAGATCTACAATTGATCGATACCTTGTGGTACCATCACAGAGAGGCACAAAATCACTTTCCAATTTTCCAGTTTTCGTTCACCGTTCCTGGCTGGTGGAATGACCTTCCCACCCCCATCCGAATTGCTGAATCCCCGACAATTTTCAAGTGACAGTTTCAAATCTCTTTTGTCAACATTTGACTTCATCCTAAAATTTAAAAAAAAAAAAAACTTTGCTTTCTCTTTCCTTACTCCCCCCGTCTAGCTTGTACTAATGTGAACAACGCCTGAATCTTTGTATTACGAGCACTTCCTGTGTTTTTTTGCCTCTTTATGATGAATCACTTGTTGTATTCCTCAATTGTAAGTCGCTTTGTATAAAAGCATCTGCTAAATGAATAAATGTAAATGTAATGTTCCCTTCAGTCGGTCACTACGAGTCACGTCAGTAATGACCGACGAATTGGGATCTTGCTTAGAGAGACCAATCCACTTCGAGTGTAAACTAAACGAGCCAATGCACACTGGCATACAATGATTGCATCTAGCTGCCACTGATCACAGAATGAGTATAATTAGGCAGCATGTGCAACACATACTCAGCTTTCCGCTTCGGAGCCGAGCAATCACATTGTTTTGCACCTGAATACTCTACTGAGAGAAGAGGACTGAACGAGTTCACAGCGCTCTTTGAGAGCTCCTCGTGTTGGTGGTATGGCGTTTCAGCGGTGGTGGTTTTCCCATGTCGAGTGGTTGCACACATCAGGCTCCACTACCCCCTGTTTGTGTTGCAGACGACCATCTGAAACAATTTCAGAGGCAGTTTCAGAGGCTCCTGGGGCATATGACAGTTGGAGCCTCTGATATGGGGCATATGGCAGCTGCTTCATATGAGACCGCTTCAACACTGGCTTCATGGCCGAGTCCCGAGGTGGACGTGGCAACGCGGCACTCACCGGGTCCAAGTCACACCGACCTGCCGCCAAACCTTCACCCCGTAGTCAGACCTTGCGTTTCTCCGGGCAGGAGTGCCCCTAGAACAGGTCTCCAGGCATGCTGTGGTTTACACGGATGCCTCTACCACCGGCTGGGGGGCCACGCATTACGGGCACGCAGTGTCGGGGGTTTGGATGGGCCCCCAACTGCACTGGCACATCATCTGCCTAGAGTTGTTAGCAGTAAGCTTTGCCTTTAACCATCTCAGAGGGCACTTACAAGGCAAGCAAGTGCTGGTCCACACGGACAGCACTGCAACCGTTGTGTACATCAAACGACAAGGTGGTCTACGCTCCCGTCGCATGTCGCAAGTCCTCTGCCACATCCTCCTCTGGAGTCAGAAGCATCTGAGGTCACTTCGTGCCATTCACATTCCGGGCCTGCACAACCGTAGAGCCAACGAGCTGTCACGAGCCGCGCTCCCCAGGGAATGGGGACTCCATCCCCAGACGGTCCAGCTGATTTGGAGGCGTTTTGGAGCTGCTCAGGTAGACCTGTTTGCCTCTCCAGAGATCTCCCACTGCCAGTTGTTTTACTCCTTGTCCGAGGGAACACTCGGCACAGACGCACTGGCACACCACGGGGCCTTCGCAAGTATGCGTTTCCCCCAGTGAGCCTTCTCGCACAGAGGCTGTGCAAGATCAGGGAGGACGAGGAGCAGGTCCTGCTTGTGGCGCCTTACTGGCCCACTCGGACCTGGTTTCCGGAACTAATGCTCCTCGTGACAGCCCCTCCCTGGTAGATTCCTCTGAGAAAGGATCTACTGACTCAGAGACGGGGCACCCTGTGGCAACTTGGGCAACTTCATGTCTGGTCCCTGGACGGGACGCGGAGGTTCTAGGTGACCTACCCCAAGGGGTAGTTGACACCATCACTTTGGTAAGAGCACCGTCTACGAGACTTGCTTACGCCTTGAAGTGGAACCTGTTCATCGAGTGGTGTTCTTCTCATCGAGAAGACCCCCGAAGGTGCCTGATCAAAGTCGTGCTGTCCTTTATGCAGCAGGGGTTGGAACAAAGGCTGTCTCCCTCCACCCGTAAAGTCTATGTTGCTGCGATTGCTGCTAATCACGACCCCGTGGAAGGAAGTCGGTAGGGAAGCATGACCTGGTCATCATGTTCCTTAGGGTGGCAAGAAAGTTAAATCCTCCCCGGGCCCCCCTCTATACCCTCTTGGGACCTGTCTTTAGTGCTCAAAGCACTACAGCAGGGCCCATTTGAGCCTTTGCAGTCAGTTGAGCTGAAGTTTCTTTCAATGAAAACTCTGCTCCTGCTTGCACTGGCCTCCATCAAGAGGGTAGGGGACCTGCACGCATTTTCGGGCGACGATTCGTGCCCAGAGATTGGGCCGGCTGACTCCCAGGTAATCCTGAGGCTCTGGCCCGGCTATGTGCCCAAGGTTCCCACTTCTCCCTTCAAGGATCAGGTGGTGAGCCTGCAAGCACTGCGCCCGGAGGAGGCAGACCCAGCCCTAGCTTTGCTTTGTCCTGTCCAAGCCTTGAGATGGTATGCAGACTGGACACAAAGCTTCAGGACCTCAGACCAGCTCTTTGTCTGTTACGGAGGCTGGCAGGAGGGGAAGGCTGTCTCCAAGCAGAGGATGGTCCACTGGAAAGTGGATACCATCACCCTGGCTTATCAGGCACAGGGTGTGCCCTGCCTGTTCAGGTTGCGAGCCAACTCTACAAGGAGTGTGGCATCCTCCTGGGCATTGGCACGTGGCACCTTGCTGACAGACATCTTTAGAGCCGCGGGCTGGGCGACCCCTATCACGTTCGCTAGATTCTATAGACTGTTTCATCGGGCACACATGCTTGGCCCGAAGTTAACTTCTGGTCTGTGTTTGTTTATCGGTCTGGCTAGTGGCACCGGCTACAAATGCAGTTAAAGTTAAAGTGATGAATAATGAAGTTGGGCTCAGGTGGTTATGCCGTGGGATGTGTTTCCCATACATTTATTTATTTGTGGCGCCCCGCCACAATATCAAAACTGACCGATTTTCCAAAAGGCTTCGTTGAATAAACATGAGCACGTACTGCACGTTTAAAAATCAAAACAAGGCGCAGGTGTTTTTATACCACTGTATTTCTGAAGGAAGACTGTCTTTAGAAAATTTTCAGTGTCATTTTCATTTCATCTTGCATGTTATATGCTTGATAAAGCAGTGTTTGCAAGCTCAGTGCTGCTTTGTGTACAGCCGTTACCAGGGAAACGTCCCAGGTTACGTATGTAACCATGGTTCCCCGAGGGAACGAGACGCTGCGTCGGAAAATGCTAGGGGAATGCCTTCAGCGATATCAAGCTCTGAATCATATGTGTAATCAGTCCAATCGATGGAGAGACATCAGATGCGGGTGACGTCATGACCAGGAAGCTTAAAAGCACGTGAGGTGCAGCCGGCATCAGCTTCTAGGAATGAAGCATAGCTCTGGTAGGGATGCCAGAAGTATGACCTTGTGACGCAGCGTCTCGATCCCTCGGGGAACCATGGTTACATACGTAACCTGGGACGTTCCCATTCAGGAAGTCGAGCTACTTCGGAAAACACTAGGGGAACGAGATGTCCACGCCGCCAGACTTGCAAATCCCTGCCTAGTGTGGAAGAGCACAGCTATGGCAGGAGAACAGAAGAGCCAGGAGTGGCTCGCAAATCTAGGTCATAGAACCTGATGAACGTGAGGGGCGTAGACCATCCCACAGCACTGCAGATGTCCTGCATAGGAACACCTGCCAGAAAGGCCTTGGAGGCCGCCACACTTCTTGTTGAGTGAGCCTTGACCCCCAATGGTGAGGGGAGATCAGAGGACTCATGGGCAACAGTAATAGCATCAACTATCCACCGGCTGAGGGTCTGCTTGGAAGCAGGATGACCTCTCTTAGGGGGACCATAGCAAACAAGCAGTTGGTCCGCCCTTCTCCACAGGGCAGCTCTGTGGACGTATGCGTCCAGTGCCCGCACTGGACACATACAATTAAGCCTCTGCTGGTCGGGCTCCCTGAAGGGAGGAGGACAAAAATCCTGAAGTACGACAGGCCGTGGTGTAGAGGAGGGGACCTTAGGGACATACCCCGCTCGAGGGTACAGAAATATTTGGCCAGACCGGGCGCAAAGTCGAGATAAGAAGGGGCCACTGAAAGAGCCTGAAGATCCCCAGCTCTCTTTAGAGAAGATATAGCTAAGAGAAATAAAGTCTTTAACGTAAGAAGACGATCTGATATCTCCTCAATAGGCTCGAAGGGAGGCCTACAGAGAGCTTCTAGCACCACAGCGAGGTCCCAAGGAGGGACACGAGACCGTACCTGAGGCCTGAGCCTCATCACACTGTGAAGGAAACGTGTAACCAGGGGGTTCTTGCCCACTGACTGACCACCAAGAAGGGCGTGGTAGGCTGCTATAGCCACCACATAGACCTTCAAGGTGGAGTGGATTAACCCTGTGGAGAAACGGGCCTGCAAGAACTCCAGCACTGTACCAATCGGGCAGTTAACTGGATCAAGCTGGCGGTCTCCACACCATGAAGTGAAGAGTCTCCACTTCAGGGCGTACACTTTTCTCGTTGAGGGAGCTCTAGATTGGAGGATGGTCTCAACAACCTCAGTTGAGAGACCGGAAGCTATGAGCTGTGCCCCCTCAGGGGCAACACCCACAGCTTCCAGAACTCCGGGTGGGGGTGAAGGATCATGCCCTCCACCTGTGAGAGGAGATCCCTCCTGACGGGAATCTCCCATGGAGAGCCGTCGAGGAGAGAAATCAGGTCTGAGAACCATACTCGGCCCGGCCAGAATGGGGCTACTAGCAATAGACGAACCCCATCCCGGCGCACTCTTTCTAGAACTCCCGGGAGCAGAGCGATCGGGGGAAAGGCGTACAGACGAAGCCTCGGCCAAGTCTGTACCATAGCATCCAGCCCCAGTGGAGCTGGATGAGTCAGAGAGAACCAGGGGACATTGCGATGTCTGACGAGTCGCAAACAGATCCACCTGAGCCTGGCCAAAAATTCTCCATATCTGCTTCACCACCTCGAGGAGAAGCATCCATTCTCCAGGCCTCGGCCCCTGCTTCGACAGGATGTCCGCTCCCATATTGAGATGCCCAGGAATATTAACTGCTTTCAATGAGAGGAGCTTGTCCTGGGACCACACAAGGATCTGGTGCGCCAGCTTGTATAAGGGGCGCGAACGCAGTCCCACCTGGTGGTTGATACAAAAGACCACCGCTGTGCTGTCGGTGCGCACCAACACATGGCAATCTCTCAGGTCTGGCAGAAAGTGTTTCAGTGCTCGAAACACGGCCAGCATCTCCAGGCAGTTGATGTGCCAAGTGAGATGGCGACCACTCCACAGACTGCGGGCAGGGTGGCCACTCATGACCGCTCCCCAACCAGTGAGGGACTCGTCTGTCGCTAGCGTTACACGGTGACAAGGAGCTCCCAGCACAGGGCCCTGAGACAAGAACCAAGGTTTCCTCCACATGTCTAAGGCACGTAGGCATCGCCGCGTGACCTTGATCATGCGAAGCGGGTTTCCCCTCGGGGAGAACCCCTTGGTCTTGAGCCACCACTGTAGGGGTCTCAGGTACACCAGGCCAAAAGGTATCACGTTGGACTCAGCTGCCATCAGACCCAGCAGTTTTTGAAACTGCTTGACAGTGAGTGACTGAACTTCTCTGACTCTCGCAACTGCAGTGAGGATCGACTCGATCCGAGCAAGGGACAGATGTCGAATTCCACACCACGCCCAGATAAGCGGTCCTCTGTAATGGAGAAAGCAAACTTCTCTTGGCGTTTAGTCTTAACCCCAACTCTTTCATATGAGTGAGAACGACATCTCGATGTTGAACCGCCATATGCTCTGATTGAGCTAAAATCAACCAATCGTCGATGTAATTGAGTATGCGGATGCCCTGGAGTCGCAGAGGAGCCAGAGCAGCATCCACACACTTCGTGAAAGTACAGGGTGAGAGTGCTAGGCCAAAGGGAAGAACCCGATATTGGTAAGCTTTGCCCCTGAAAGCAAACCTCAGGAACTTCCTGTGACTGGGAAGGATGGAGACATGGAAATAACCATCTTTTAGATCTATCGTGACAAACCAGTCCTCGGACCTGATCTGAGACATGACCTGTTTGACAGTGAGCATTTTGAACTTCAGACGCATCACTGAGCGGTTCAATAGCCACAGATCTAAAATCGGACACAACACCCCATCCTTCTTTGGAGCAATGAAGTACTGGCTGTAGAAACCGGACTCTCTGTCAAGAGGAGAGACCACCTCGATGGCCTCCTTCCTCAAGAGAGTGTTCACTTCTTGTTCTAATACCAGAGCCTGCTCGGGGCCCACTACTGTGAGAAAAACCCCTATGAAAGGCGGCGGCGGAGCGCCGAACTGAATACGATAGCCTCTTCCTACAGTCTGCAGGACCCAACGAGATACATTTGGCAGTAGTTTTCACGCTGATAAATAATCTACTAAGGGAACCAGTCTCTCGAGACTGGCCTCTGGCGTGCTTGGAGCTGTTAGCTCGGTGCCCTGAAGCGGAGGACCGGCAGGAGACAGCCGAACCAGCTGCTCGAGAGACCCCAAAGGAATGGTGAGGTTCTCAGCTCAGAAAATACTGAGAGAAACACTCGCTGGAGACCGCTGTGCCCTAAAACACTGGCAGGGTTGGCAGAACGATCTCCTGAGGGCGCTGAGGAGAGACGGACACTGTGTAATGCGGTGCACCCCGCTCTTCCCCAGTAGGGGCCGCCCTCAGCAGTCCTGGACTTAGAAATGTCAGGACCGCTTTGTCGAGGGCTTCCCAGACTGAAGCACGACCCTCAGGTCGGGCCTCGCCTTAGAAGCCCCCGACTTAGAGCGTCGCCGACCTCGGTCCTGCTGCAGGGGAGTGCAAGAGGCAACGCTCTGTTTCTGAACCTCCCTGTATGAGGAGCTGGTACGCGGCTGGGGCTGCTCCCACCCAGCAGCCCCTAGAGCTATAGAACGGTGAGGGAGAAACCGCTGAAACGTCGCCGCTTGTTTACGAACCTCCTAGTATCTGTCGACGACGGAATTGACGGCATCGCTGAACAGACCAGAAGGTACAAGCGGGGCGTCCATAAGGAAGACCCTGTTCTTCTCTTTCATATCGGACAGGGTCAACCACAAATGCCTCTCCGCCCCCACCAGAGCTGCCATGGACCGCTCAATGGTACGGGCGGTCTCCTTGGTGGCGCGGAAAGCTAAATCATTGGTTCTCAGTTCTGAAATGTCATCAGATTTGACTTGCTCGCCTTCAACTAGCTCTTTTAGCAGGTCGGCTTGATACGCCTGTAACACTGACATAGTGTGCAGACAGGCACCAGCCTGACCCGCTGCCGTGTACCCCCTGCCCACCAGCGCTGATGTTGTGCGCAGCGGCTTGGAGGGCAAGACCGGAGCCTTCAGAGACGATGCCGCACCTGGGGACAGATAGCTCGCAATTGTCTGTTCTACCCGGGGCATCGCTCTGTAACCACATTCACTCAGACCTGCCACATTCCCATAATAATCAGAGGCGGGGATGAATAAGCAGGCTGAGAATGGTCTCTTTCACAATCTCGACACCTAGGTGTGGAGATCTGGAAAAAAAGGCAGGCTCCGGCGGGGAGGTTGCGGCTTAGTATGCAGAAAGCGTTCATCGAGTTTTCTTTTCTGCGGTTCAGCCTGTTTCTCGGCGGGCCAATCGATGTGTAACTTAGCAACCGCACGAGTAACTGCCTCCAATAGTTTCTCATACTGTGGGGATTGAGGGGGCGAATCGACGCTCTCCACATCAACCTCCTCGGAGGAAGATAGGAGAAGTGCCGAGCCTGCTCCCCGAAGGGAAGAAACTGCAGAACGGGCTTCCGATCCCAGAGAGCGGGCCGTGGATCTGGCAGGTGAGGAAGAAGATAGGGACTCGCCCATCTCCATTCCCTCTACCAGATCTAGCTGTGTACCCCACGAGTGCAGCTGCCGCTCAGCCTCAGGGGAAGCGGGTCCAGCACCGTGAGGAACGCTGGTGAAGGTTCCCTCCTCAAAGAGAGCCTTCCGGGAGCAAAGTGTAAACAGTGGCAACCGCTCACAGTGCGGACAGTTGGCTCCCTCAAGAGTCGACTCTGCGTGCTTCACTCCCAAGCAGACCACCCACAGACTGTGTGTATCCCCGCTCGTGATATAGCGTGGACAGGGAGGAACACACCTATAGCCTATAACGCGATCTGCTTTCGCCCTTATTTGTCTTAGCACTTGCTTTCGACATGCTAGAGCTTATGAAGCTGAATGCTTGTGAACTTGACAGACAACAATAAATAAGACTCACAGAACATAGATCGTGACTGACACACACAGAGAGCTTTGCTGAATGACAGAAAGCTGACGCCGGCTGCACCTCACGTGCTTTTAAGCTTCCTGGTCATGACGTCACCCGCATCTGACATCTCGCCATCGACTGGACTGATTACACATATGATTCAGAGCTTGATGTCGCTGAAGGCATTCCCCTAGCGTTTTCCGATGCAGCTGGAGTTCCTGAAGGGGAACCTCTATTTCTCCCGCTTTAAAGCACCTCCTGCTGGCAGAGAATGAATTTGCATTTTCAATAAATCTGTCTGATTTACGCAGCAAACATATTTTGCTTGTTATCAAAAATAATCTACTAGAGGGACTTAGCTGTTGTTATTGATTCTATTTGGAAGTCTACTGGAAGTTAAGTTAAAGCCACAAAAGCGCGCATGCGCAGTAATGTTTGTTTATGTCGTTGCCATTGAAACCTTCTATAGCCTTCGTGTGGAGCCGGTATCCTCCTGTGTTCTCACCTCAAACAGGTAGAAGCACTGAGAGGCCACGGCTACTGTCGGCTTGCTAAAACCGCTCCAGAGAGTCCGTTCTGTAGACCCTGTCGAGCTCCTCCGTCCCCTCGGTGGCCAGAAGTGGCAGAACGTCCGGCGCCAGGCCCTCACTCGATGAATCTGTGAGAACCAGTAGAGGGCTTGGTTCCGTATGTAGAGACCTAAGTGGATCCCATAAGTGTAAAGTCCACAGTATAGCCTCTGAGCCCGTGTTTTCCCGGCAGACTCCTGCCATTTTCCAAGAGAGTTACAATCACCTCTAATCTTCCATATGCACCTAAATGGTTGTTCATATGTGTAAGTGCTTCCGAAACCTCCTTTGGGAAGGGTGGGGCTTCCGCAACGTTCCAGTTCCAAGTGGAATGGGTACGTTTTCCCAGTGTTATCCAATCTCACTGAGTGGGTAGTGCTACGACAACAGTGACTGGCTTTCTTGTTGCGAGCCCCAGCCTACACCCAAAGGGGGCGCAGGAGGCTTGCACAGGACACTGGCCAATGTGCATTGGCTCGTTCAGTTTACACTCGAAGTGGATGATCTCTCTAAGCGAGATCCCAATTCGTCGGTCATTACTGACATGATGTCTCCATTCCCTCCTTCAGGGAACGAGGGTTACATACAGTGGGTACGGAAAGTATTCAGACCCCCTTCACTTTTTTCAATTTTGTTATGTTGCAGTCTAATACTACAATTGTTTAAATTCTTTTTTTTTTCTCATTATTCTACACTCTGTCCTTTATAATGACAAAGTGAAAACAGAATTTTAGAAATGTTTGTAAATTTATTAAAAAGAAAAAAACTGAAATATCACATTTACATAAGTATTCAGACCCTTTACTCAGTACTTAGTTGAAGCACCTTTGGCAGCAATTACAGCCTCGAGTCTTTTTGGGTATGACGCAACAAGCTTTGCACAACTGGATTGGGGGAATTTCTGCCATTCTTCTTTGCAAATCCTCTCAAGCTCGGTCAGGTTGGATGGGGACCGTCTGTTGACAGCCTTTTTCAGGTCTCTCCAGAGATGTTCGATAGGGTTCAAGTCAGGGCTCTGGCTGGGTCACTCTAGGACATTCACAGAGTTGTCCCTAAGCCACTCCTGTGTTGCCTTGGCTGTGTGCTTAGGGTCATTGTCATGTTAGAAGGTGAACCTTCGGCCCAGTCTGAGGTTTTGAATGCCCTGGACTGGGTTTTCATTAAGGCTATCTCAATATTTTGGTGCATTGAGCTTTTCTTCTACTCTGATGAGTTCCTCAGTCCCTGTTGCTGAAATACAGCCCCACAGCATGAGGCTGCTACCACCACACTTTACTTTTGGGATGGTACTCTGCAGGTGATGAGAAGAGCCGGTTTCCTTCAAACATGATGCTTAGAATTGAGGTTCATCAGACCAGGTAATCTTGTTTCTCAGAGTCTGAGGGTCTTTTAGGTGCTTTATTGCAAATTCCAAGTGTGTTTTCATGTGTCTTCACTGAGGTGAGGATTGAGTTTGGCCACACTGCCATAAAGCCCAGATCGGTGGAGTGTTGCAGTGATGTTTGTCCTTCTGTAGGTTTCTCCCATCTGCATATATGATCATGGAGCTCAACTAGAGGAAGCACCAGGTTCTTGGTCACCAGTCTAGACAAGCCCCTTCTCCATCAGTTGCTCAGTTTGGCTGGGGACCAGCTCTTGGAAGAGTCCTGGTTGTGCCAAACTTCTTCCATTTGAGAATTATGGAAGCCACTGTGCTCTTGGGAACCTTCAGTGCAGCAGAATTTTTTTTGTAGCCTTCCTCAGATCTGTGCCTCAATACAATCCTGTGTCTGAGCTCTGTAGACAGTTCCTTTGACCTCGTGGCTTGGTTTTCGCTCTGATATGCATTATCAGCTGTGAGGCCTTTTACAGAGAGGTGTGTGCCTTTCCAAATCATGTCCAATCAATTTAATTTACCACAGGCGGACTCCAATCAAGGTGTAGAACCATCTCTGCAATGATCAAGAGACATGGGAGGCACCTGAGCGAAATTTCAAGTGTTGTTGCAAAGGGTCTGAATACTTATGTAAATGTGATATTTCAGTTTTTTTCTTTTTAATAAATTTACAGACATTTCTAAAATTCTGTTTTCACTTCATCATTATGAGGTACAGAGTGTAGATTAATGAGAAAAAAAATGAATTTAAACAATTGTAGTATCAGGTTGCAACATAACAAAATTTAAAAAAGTGAAGGGGGTCTGAATACTTTCCGTACCCACTGTACATAACAGAGACATTTCTATTCTATTCTATTCTATTCTATTCTATTCACTTTAAATGCTTCAGTTTTTTTTATATTATATTATACTATATTATATTATATTATAAACCTAATAAATAATTGACTTCAAAAAGGAATTAATGAGCAATATCTGCTTCATTTTTTTTATATTATATTTTATTATACTATTATAAAGAAATGAACTGTTCTGCGGGATTTTTTTTTTTTTTTTTTTTTAATGATATTTAATAGAATTTCTTGGTAACAGCACTTTAAAAAAAATGTTTTATCAGGTAACATAAAATGTGCTTCATTTAGTTACATCAAGGGTCCAATCAAATATAAATAGGACATTAAAGCTAAAAGTTACACACTTTTTTGTGTGTGCGCAATACAGGTCTGGTGTAAAGAATGTATTTGCTCAGGTGGCCGAAATGTCTGCCCAATAGAGAAAAGTTTTGTTTAGCAAAATTAGAAATAAGAGGGAACATTGCTGGTCTCTGTTTTTTTTTTTTTTTTTTGATTATGTGCTGTGAGAAGATTGCAATTCTGATTGCTTATGAACATTATCTCCTTAACAAGCCACACAAACGTAACTATAATTTATGCTTTCCTTAGCAACCATCCCTTGCTGCAGCACTAGTAATTAAATAATAAGGGGCACAAATAACTAGGTTTATTGTTTTTTAGACATGAGCATACCATGTTATTGTATGAGGTACTTTGGGGAATTATGTAAATAACATGATGTAAGAATATGGTAGTCATTTAGTATCATGGTATTACTATCTAAAACATCACTGTGGTATCACCACTATATTTTTGTAAGAATACATCCGGATGATGTTCCACAATGATGCAAAAAATGGATATGAGATTGCTCGACAATCCAGGTGTAAAACCTTTAACACAGATATGTGCTGATGATTAAATATGAAAATAGAACAGCCAGAAGGAGATTTAATTCAGATTTTTATTACATTTCCTCTTGGATCGGTGGAGCAGAGAGAAAGAGAGAAAAAGAAACATTAGAGTGCAACTGAGGTCAGACACTCTCTTTTATCATACCTGTCTCTCTGACTCCTGATCACATCCAGACCTCCAGGAAGGTGAAGGTGGGTTGAGTGGAAGTCTGACCCCCCTAAATGCAAGAAAATAGAGCAGGCAGGAAATTATACCTCATGCACTCACTTTATATCAGTACATTTGTAACCTCTGTGGCACAGATGATATAGTTGCTTGTGCATATTTTAAAGACAGGAAACACAGACGAGATCTGCAATAAATATGTATGTATTTCATGTTCTGTTTAGATTTGGGTGACATACATAAACACTAATGGACCAGTTACATTTTGAATAAGATATAAATGATGGCTGACATCAAGAAAATACCACAAATCAAAGGGAACTGCAACCCAGGCTCTACAACATGCCTCTACTTAGATTTTTGCAAAACTCTAAAAATGTACCTATACATGCTGAAATGAAAACTAGTGGCAGTAAAACACCAACAACCAAAAAATTATGATAGCAAATTATGATTATCGATTAATAAAAACGTGTTTCCATGCACAACACTATGTTATTGACCTCAAAAAACTTTTCTATAGTTCATGATTTGTAGACTAAACACATTTGGACGTTTGTATCAAATAATCAGCTCCATATGTACGACTTTTCTGACATAGTAAATTTGCTTGTTAGCTCAGCTGGTAGAGCGCTGAACCTGCGATGCAGAGTGCTCAGGTATGAAACCTGTGAAACAAGAGTCACAATGAAAGTGCTGAATGACTTGTAGAAGCAAGCTAAAATGGCCTGGTTGCTTCCATGTTTAATTACATTTGTTAACACTTTTAGTTTTTAGGTTTAGTGTAAGTGGTACATTATTTTCAATCACAAAGCACAAAACTAACCTTTTAGTGTCACTCACCCGACATTTCATTTCTGAACAACCAATGTACTAAAACAATGCCAGATTCATGTTCATCTGTTTCGGATAAAACTGAACATGATTTTAGCACCATTCACTAAACATTTCACTTTGAATTTGTTGTGAAATGTGCAAGAAGCAATGCAATATAATTTTGCAGAAATGTTGCCACATGCACATTTTACCAAAGAGTTTGGGTTGGTTAAATGTTGTCAGGACATTGTTATGTGTTTGCAATGGATGTTCTGGGTGGTTGCTTACAGTATATTTACATTGGTTATTCTAGCAATGATATAGCTGTCAGCAAGATGCTAAGATTCTCTCTCACAACAACTGAGACTAGCTAGCTGTGTAAAATGAGAGGACAACTGGAGATTTTGCCTCTGCTTTTGTCTAGCATGACATCTCTCTACATCCAGTATCTGTGATGAAGAACCAGAGGATAAGTGATCCATTTTACACATTCCTCCATATACTGTGCCCAAAATGGCTTAACCACTTATTTACTAATCACTATATAGTAAATGGAACAAAGCTTGTTATCTGAGTGAGTGAAAATTAGTGTATTCTGATGCAGCTTCAGATAATATTGCGCACATTAAGTACAGACCACTCCTCATCCTGAACAGTCAGAAAACTACTTGATTTCAAACCACATCTAGATGTATTGCATGGCTTGACCCTTTAATGTGAGATTTTGTCTGCTGAAATTTTTCACACAATGTATCATCTACCAGAGAAAAGTCTGATTACTTAGAAAATAATGAAAACCCCTAATCTCAAGTACACTTTAGCAATCACCAATAATACATAGGAAGGGGGAAAAAATTGCAATCCTGTATATGAGCAGCATTTACTCGAGGAAATGGCAAAATCACCCAGTTATGTCATTCTGTCACTCACTGAATCAGACATTCACTTTCTCTGTATTTCTCTCTGTTCCTGCTGGTTTTTAAGACTTCTTTCCTATAATGAGACCATATGAGATTGTGGTGAAAATATTAGTGGTAACCATTTTGAAGCTGAGTGTAGAATAGTGTTATTATGTGTGTGTGTGTTTGCTTCCTAGCAGCTTCTTGATGTCTTTTTAAGGAAATGCACAGCAACAGCTGTGATGAAGTTCACAGCTGAGAAAGCATGTGTTATTAAACAAGAATGACTGCACTGGTGGCTACCATTAAAGTTTTCAAGCAATACCAAATCCCTTCAGTTGATTTAAAGGTTATGTATGTAATTTTTTGAATTTGCTTTCTCCTATCTTAGATTAATGCGCAGAGACAACTTTAAGTAATGGCCAGACACATTTAAGAAGGTTTAGTTATGCCTGGTTTACACCTAGTAACCAGTAAGAGCAGCCTAACAATGGCTAGCAACCAACCACAAAACCCTAGCAATGCCAACAAACAACACACAACCAGAATAGCCAAATAACACTTAATGAGTTCTGCACTCATTTAAAAGACATCAAGGCCACTCACATAATAACTCTATATTCTGCATTCAGCTTCAGAATGGTTACCACTAATCTTGTCACAACAATCATGTTCTTCTATGGACAGAAAACAGAAACAGGCAGAAATACAGAAAATAAAATGTGATACAGTGACAACCACATAAGTTGGGTGATTTTGTCATTTCCTCAAGTAAATGCCACTCATATACAGCATTGCACTGAAAGATATTTATCTGCTATGCATTAGTGGTGGATCTCAGCCTGTCTGACAGACATCTAGACATGGATGAAACAACACTACCTTTAACTCAACCTAGAAAATCCCTTATATATTACACAATATTCAAGAAACAGCAAAAAACTTAGTGAAGTTGCGATAGAGATAGCAACAGAGCTTTTCTTCCATATTGTGATGCACATTGCACATCCAAGTGAAGCAGATTATCAAAAAAAGAAAGTGTGAGGTCTTGATTCTATGATCTATAGTTGCTGCTTAGATGGGGGCAAATCTGAATGCAAGCTTACAGTCATAAGAAAAAGGCAGAGTTTACTCGACTAAATGATAAGAGAGACCGGCATACATAACCAGAGGTGGGTAGTAACGAGTTACATTTACTTCGTTACATTTACTTGAGTAAGTTTTTTGGGTAACTAATACTTTTAGAGTATATTTAAAAATGGGTACTTTTACTCTTACTCAAGTACATTTTTAGTGAAAAAACGGTACTTTTACTTCTTTACTGTGGGCGACGCTCCTCTCGTTACCTTAATGTAATACAAGTTAAAAATCCTTCAATTTATTCCAAACAAGCAGTCTACTTTTTTTCTGGGCAATGAGCGATGCCCGTTCTCAAATGATTCATTCTTTTGAGTCAATTCTGTTCGAAGGCTTGATCAAACCAATTGGCAAACCAGTGAATCGGTTCGCGAATCAGTTTGAATGATTCGTTCAGTTCTGCCGCACGCGCTGATCGTCTGAAGCGGTTCTCACTCAGAGTTGTAACAGAAACTTTAAGAACATCAAGAGCGTTGAAGACGTGTCTTTGGATCTACAGTCAGTTGAAAGCAAATCTGCAAAGGCTATGGTTTGCTAGCTATGAAGATCTTTATTAGATGAACACCGCGTGTGCTGTCGGTTCCACAGGTAGAGATTCAATTACAGTACACGATACTATTATGACATTACCAGTTTGTTGTACATGTACCTTACACATTAAATACAATGTATAATTTATACATTAAATAAGCTGTCACAGAGTATGAAATGAACACCCGCCAAACCCGCGTTAGTTCCAGGAGGAATGCCTTTGCCTAGATACAATTAATATTGATATTTTCACAATATTTACGCTTGCAGAAATAAAGGCTACATTTGTTTACATTTTGCAGAACAGACGGAAGAAGATTTGTTTCGTTATGTTCAGATGTTCTGTAGCGGTCATGTGAGGAGTTTTCACTCTTCTCCGTGTCAGAGGTTATAAACATATACATTTATAATACATAATTAATATACTTTAAAATATAATTTAATTCAATTCAGTGATGCAAATCAAAATTTTTAACAGCTGTTACTCCAGTTTTCAGAGTCATATGATCTCTCAGAAATCATTCAGATATATTGATTTATTATCAGTGTTGTTGAAAAAAACAGCATCTGCTGGTTAGGTATGTTTTGAAGCTGGGATGATGGTTTATGCTGGTCCTTAGCTGGTTTAAGCTGGTCATGTGCTGGTCATGCACATGTCCAGTTTAAACCAGCTAAGGATCAGCTTAAACCAGCTAAGGACCAGCTTAAATCAGCTCAAACCAGCATCCCATGCTTCAAAACATACCTTACCAGCAAAAGCTGGTTTTTTCAACAGGGAACAGTTTTGCTGCTTAATATTTTTTGGAAACTGTGACATTTTGTTCAGGATTCTTTTATGAATAGAAAGCTATAAAAGAACAGCACTGATAATAAATCAGGCTGATAAAAATTCTGATTTGCATCACTGAAATAAATTACATAAAAAAAAAAAAACATTAAAAGTATTTTGAATGGCAGTGTGTTTGTGTGTGTGTGTGTGTGTGTGTGTGTGTGTATATATATATAGAGAGAGAGAGAGAGAGAGAGAGAGAGAGAGAGAGAGAGAGAGAGAGAGAGATAGAGATATATAGATATTTAGATAAAATTTATATATCTAAATAAAAATAGACTATTTTCAGTATATGATCCAAAGTAACTAGTAACTAACTACTTGAGTAGTTTTTTTATCTGATACTTTTTTACTCTTACTCGAGTAATTATTCAGACTATTACTTTTACTTTTACTTGAGTAAATATTTCTTCAAGTACTTTTACTTTTACTTGAGTACAGTTTTTGGGTACTCTACCCACCTCTGTACATAACATGACAGAAGTGTGTCAGTAAGATCACGTTATGACATTTTTAAAAATTATGTGGTCTTTTTTTATTTTTTATCTTAATGAAACATATATTATACATGGATAAATTATTCTAACATACATTTAGAAAATAAAGAGTGAATTTCCATGTCATGTCAACATCAACTCCTGAGGGGAAGAAAAAAAAAAAATAATTATATATATATATATATATATATATATATATATATATATATATATATATATTTTTTTTTTTTTTCCCCCTCAGGAGTTGATTGATATATATATATATATATATATATATATATATATATATATATATATATATATATATATATATATAAAACTCTTAATTTGTCAATAAACTCTATAAACTCTTTAATTTGCTTATTGATAGTAAGTAAGGTAGTTGTTGTAGTTATGTTTACGTATGGGGTCGGGTTAAGGGATCTGAAATATGGTCACGCAGAATAAGGCATTCATATGCTTAAGTATCAATAAACAGGCAACTGTTTCAGGCCAGGCTTTGTCAAGATAACACTGGTCTTGACACATTTTAATTTATGTAGTTATCAGGCATGCAATCAAAAAAACAAAACAAAACAAAAATAAATAAGAGGAAGGAAGGAAGGAAGGCTGCACCCCTCAAATTGTGTGAATTAATTAATGATTATATGCACACAAGCACAAATTAGGCACTTCAAGTATTATTTAGCCTTATCTGCAAACTTCAAAGCTTTCATACACATTTTCTGGTATTCCTGTCTTGATCTTTGAACTTATGCAACAATGGCATCGTTGGCCTTTCTCTTGCCATCAGTTGTCTTGACAGCTGCTTGTTCTGCTTTTGTTTTTCTGTGTATACCTATCCTGTCTATGCATCATGCCATGATGGATTCTGTAAATTAGAACTGGCAAATGAAATAGAGGAAGCCAGCTCGTATCTATTTTACAGCCAGATCTTTGCTCTTCCTCCTCTAGCTATAAGCATAAAAGCAACAAGCCTGGAGTGTGGATTTTAAATTGAAAGTGAAGAAGCAATCAATCATTTAGAGAGACTCATTCGCAGTACTCTGTGTTTAGCTCTCTCAGATCAGTAGCCAAGTGGCAGTAATTGAAAATGTCCATTCCTAAATGGCACCATTGATCAGGTGAAAGCAGGAGATAACTGCTGTGGCAGATGACTAGTGCCACAACATTTATAAACGAAGAGAGAATGGTTGACTTCTGCAATGTACAAGCAGAATGGCCTGTTTAATAAAGGGATAGTTCACCCAAAACATAAACATTATCATTATTTATTGACCTTCAAGTTGTTTCTATGAAATACAAAATGAGAAATAATTTACACTTTTTCCACTCAGAACTTTTCAGCAGTTAATAGTGACCCCAGCTGCCAAATTCCAATGAAAATTAAACAAAATACCATGAAAGTGGTTTGAGAGCAAATTTCTGAAATCTTATTTGCATCAAATTTGGGGAAGTCGTGGCCTGATGGTTAGAGAGTCGGGCTTGTAACCTAAAGGTTGCCGGTTCGATTCTCGCACCAGATCAGCACCGGCAGGAATTGAAGGTGGGGATTGTGAGCAAACAGCACTCTCTCTGCCTTCGATACCATGACTGAGGTGCCCTTGAGCAAGGCACCGAACCCCCAATTGCTCCCCGGGCGCTGGAGCAATGGCTGCCCACTGCTCCGGGTGTGTGTTCACTGTGTGTGTGTGCATTTGTTCACTACTCACTGCTGTGTGTGTGCACTTGGATGGGTTAAATGCAGAGCACCAATTTCGAGTATGGGTCACGACTTCACGACTTTCACTTTCACTTTAAATTGACAAATGGTATGCAAAGTTTCTGAAGTCATCAACATCAATTTCTTACACATTTCTCATAACCAAATATGCAGAATGGAGATTTGAGAGCTGCAAAAGAAGGGATGATTTTCAGCCAGTAAAACATTTCTATCTGTTCCTATGTATAGTGAGATACAGTGAAACATGTTTTATGGTGCTTTGTGGAGTTTGACAGTCACGGTCACCCAACTAAACACCAGCTTGGTTAGTCTCGGAGGTCAACTAGACCAGATTGGGTAGCCTGGGAGACCATCTTAAACAAGCCCTGTCCATACCAAGATGAATATTCAGCACAAATGTTTGAATGTGATTTGTCTGTTCAGATAGATGCACAAAAAAAAAAAGACAGACGGGTTGAAAGAAGATGCTAATTCACTCTCTGACTGTAGAAGGCACTTTTAGAAAAGCAGAAATACCCTTTACTCTGAGACACAAAACTGTATGTAAATTTAGAAAAGTTTCTGACACCCACTTGTCACAGAGAATCAAAGAATTTAAAAACTATTTACATGTTTTCAAATAGCTGTTCAGACTTTTGTATTTGCTTTGATGTTTATCAAGTAACACCTAATGCAACAGTACAGAGACAACAGTCTCCTACTTTATTCGCAAGCGCCATCAAATCCATAGTGGGCACGTGACCGAAAGCATAAATCCTATTTTTTTAGTTAGTTTTCTTCACAGTGCAATAGAAAGGAGATTAGAATAGCTCTCCATAAAAATATGATATTTGAATATTCACACTCAAAACATGCTGGGTTAAAAACACCCATTTCTGGGTTATTTGGCAACCCAGTGCTGGTTAAATATTGGACAGAACACATGCTGGGTTATTTTGACCCAGCTTGTTGGGTTAAATGTTTGACCCAACATGCTGGGTTGTTTCATTTAACTCAACTATTGTTTAAAAATTACCGGCATAAAATGGCTTTGAAACTAGAACACACAGAATTACTAGAGGCAACAGTAATAATCAAGAGGTGAACATTAATTATTAAAGCAAGAACACCCATGGACAAAAAAAAAAAAAAATATATATATATATATATATATATATATATATATATAAAAATAAATTGAATTTGGATGAATACAGCACTTTACAATATTACATACATTTAAAGTCATTTAACAAGCATTTCAGGAAAAAAAAAAAAAAAAAAGTAACACTGAAAAGTAACATTTTAATTCAAGTGTATTCAACTATTCTTTGTTCTCTCTTTTCACTGAAATAGTGTTGATTCATGCCGGTGTGTCGCCAAAATCTAAGCTAGTGATAGGTTGCTGTTCGGCGGGGGAACTGCGAACCTTAGACCGCCGCCTCGCGTTTCACTCGTAGCTGAACGATGCCATGATTGACTCCGCAACCTGCCCATAAACAAACAGTACTGCGATTAGAGAATATATTTTAACATCAAAATTAACTTATTTTCATTATTACCATGAATAAAATCAGTTTATGTTATGCAAGGACAAAGGCGTTTCCATCATGCAAAATGGCCATTGCGGACACATTTAGCTGACTGACATCTGTAAAATAAAATAACTTAAAGCACAGTAAAGACTATATAGATTAAATAAAACATGCAAACCTTTATTTCACTGAAGAGGTGCACCAATTAGGCAGCGCTGAGAACCGCCCTCTCCTGAAGAGGAAGCAAAAAGCCCGCACTCTGACTGTAAATCAACAACTGAGTTGTTTCGTCGGGGGAGGGGGGAGGGGGGGTTAAACTGGTAAAATTACTACTCTATAGTTTGGCATGTTTGAGATGTTTACAGCTCAAGGTTTTCTTGCGCTTTACACCATAACCACTTCCACATTTCACACAGAAATATTTATGGTTTGTCACCGCTCTTTTGGCTTTTGCCGCAGTGTCGCATGTTTAGATGGAGGAAATTTGGCAGTGGACATAGTGAATTTAATATCCTTTCAGCATCCATTCAGTAGGCTAACTGCAATGAAATTACTGTGTATCTACTGTGCTGGTCTTATCTCACTGTTCAGGGCTAGCGGAGGCATGCTGTGTGTTTACCAGAGATGCTGCTGACTCATAAGCAAGGCTAACATGGTACACAAACAAAAGCGCTCTATTTCTCTCCCTCTAGCTCATGAAACCAACACATAAAGGTGAGAACTCACACACACATAGTTCTGTGGAAACAGAAACCCACATAGATGAGCTGACAGTTTGGTGATGAGAATCATATAATCCCTCTAGCATGCTGAAGCTGATAAGAGCAGTGCAAGCTAGACCTTGTGGTGATCATGCTTCAAACAGAAACCTCAGAAAGATGCACTCTATAGTACATTCTGAAATGACATCAAGAATGCATCGATGCATTACCAGAATTACTGAGTCACAATTATAGACATGAGTAATTGCACTGAATGTAATGAAACATTAGAGGGTCAAAAAATAAAAACAGATGCACTTGCCATAACCATTTCCCCGTCGTGGTACGAAATATGGTGAGACCTACTGTAACACATGAACCATCACAGGTAATCGTCTCAGGTTACGCATGTAACCATGGTTCCCCGAGAGGGAACGAGACGCTGTGCCCCCTAGGGGGCACTATGGGGAATGCAGTCTGCATGACCGGTGTCTGAAGCACATGTCAAACAACGCCAATCTATTGGCCCACATGGCCCATGACATCATAGGCAGGGTGCCCGGAAGTATAAGAGGGCACCTGCTGAATAAGTCATCCATGATGTAGACAGGCAGGCCGAAGGCATGGCAAGGGGGCGCAGAGTCTCGTTCCCTATCGGGGAACCATGGGTACATGCGTAACCTGAGATGTTCCCCTTCTAGGGAATGCCACGCTGCGCCCCCTAGGGGGCACTATGGGGAACAAAATCCAACCACGCCATGCCGAGGCGCATGCCTGTCCTGATGGGAGAGCACCAAGGAAGCGACATACATACACCTAAGCCTAGACTTAGAAAGGAGCCGTGCCACTGACGCCACAGGCCGCTCACACAAGTTGACAGAAATGGGGGAACCTGAATAGATCAAGTGGAACATCCCACCCAAGTTAAGAGCACAGCTATCCTCAGATAGCTATGCTATGTGAGCAGAACTAGCCTGGATACACAAGACCACTGAAGAGTCCAACTAGAAAGCCTCAGAGGAGCTCAAGAGATTGCTACTTAAATCACAGGTAAAGAGAGTAGCTACTGAGCGAGAACACAGCTATCCTCAGATCAGATCAGGTCTTATGAAGGCTTGTGGACCAGAATAACATAGCTGATATAGCCTTCCTACAGAGCTGCCTAGACCACGGAGAGTGGGCTATCTACTTACAACCCTAGCAGGGGAGATAGCATTGTGTAGGCATGGGCTTAAGGAGACCGGTACTTAAAGACCCTAAAAAGGGGAGCAGTCACTGAGCTAGCGCATAGATATCCTCAGATAGCTATGTACCTAGGAAGGGCTACCCGAAGGGGGACTGGCTCCAGAAGACGACTCACCGTAACTGCAGTAGAAGACAACTTAGCCTCAGATAGCTGTATTCAGGTAAGCCTGACCTGCCATAATGGCTGGAATATAACCACCCTCAGATGGTTATACTGAGGAGGTCCCCAGTCCATGTCAGTCCCACATAGGCTAGCTAAGCACCGTGTTATTGACCAGGAGCTCACAAAAGGGAGATCCGGACCCTCCGTAAAATGATTCGCTAAAGAGCGAACACAAACATCATAGTCAGTGATCAAAGCCTGATGTAAGCTGAGGCCATAACACTAGAGAGCTGGACACAGCTATCCTCAGATAGCAGTTCACTCAGATAAGGCTGAAGATTGTCCACTTCCGTGGTCTGGGCCATCTACGTAAAACCCTGAAGGGAAGACAGCACAGTCCATGCAAGGGGCTCACGGAGACCTTTTAAAAAAAAAAAAAAATAAATAAATAAATAAAAACCACACACACAAAGTCTCCAAGCTGGAACACAGCTATCCTCGAATAGCAGATTCCTAGACAAAGACTTCAGCGCTTAATTCGGGAGAACTTATGCCAAGGGGAACCCAACCTAGTTAAGGAGCCAGGCTAGAACTTGGCTGCCCTCAAACCGCCATATTCCAGAACAAAGTAAACCGGGCTGGAGCATAACCATCCGCAGACAGATACACTCTGGCTTAACACAGGAAGAGACATTCCCCATAACCACTCTAGGTGCTGAAAACCCTGGGAGAGAAAACTCGCAAGTCTGTCTCCACAGAACATAAAAATATATTCATGCCCAGTAATGCTCTCCACACACAAAAACATGCATATTAGAGAGGCACAGCCGAGCTGAATATAGCTCCGCCCACGATCCCGCAGTATCAGGGCTGAAACGACTCCGTGCTCACACTTCATCGTCATAACCCAGTAGTATCGGTGATATCCAACAACCCGTTTAGAGAGGGTGTGGATTTCGCAGATCATGACTGAGAAACTGTGCCGTGGCAATGGCGGAACCGCGCCGCGAAACACATACGCTTTGTTCCGCATCCCTCGGGAACAGGAACGAACGCGAGCGGAGCCTAGACACCGTGACTCATCACGATGCGCGCGTAACTCTGAACGCGTGTGCTCTTCGCCGAGACAAACGCGAAAGTAGAACTTACCCTCGAGTGTTAGAATCCAAACACGGAGCCACACATCCCCTAAAGCGCTGCTCGACTCGAGAGCTATCCGCGGGATCCGAAAACCCAAAAAGAGCGTCTAAAACCCGCGAATCCCGCGATCCGAGTCTTTGCCGTGCCTCTGCAACAGCGGGACCCGAACCGCTAGACGCAAATACTTGTCACTCATCTCTCGAGAAGAGGGCCAAACGCAAATAGAGCTTCCCATTGGACAACACTCACAATGAGTGCGTTCAGCGCCCTCGAGCACTGAACAAGCAGCTCCTGACCAAGACACATGACAGATAGTTCGTGCATGTCCTCAAGTGCCAGAAACCTCTGGAACGGAGGCACACACTTTCCACACCGCTCACCTGCCTTGGTCTCTCACACGCACTTCAAACAGACGGCTCCCAAAGACAGCAAAGAGGATGAGGTATTCAGCAGGTGCCCTCTTATACTTCCGGGCACCCCGCCTACGATGTCATGGGCCATGTGGACCAATAGATTGGCGTTGTTTCACACGTGCTTCAGACACCGGTCATGCAGACTGCATTCCCCATAGTGGAGTTCCCTAGAAGGGGAACTAATGCTGCTTTCACGTGCTATCGGAATTATCGTAAATACGAGTTTCCTAATCGGAAATTGGACGTGAATGGCCTCTCAAGTCGTATTTACTACTGGGAAATTCGGAAATAATTTTGATACCCGAGTTTCCGAGTTGGGCGGGTCATAAACTTTAAACATGGTGGAGGTGACAACCATTGCTGCTGTCAATGCTGTTCTCACAACAACTACATCCCTTTGTCTTGTCGCTAAAGTAGTGTATTTATAGGCTAGATATGAACGATCATGCGAAGCATATTGTGTGTTTTATAAGCAGTGAAATAAGCATGTATTTGACCGAAATTCCAGAATTGTCAGCGAACTGCATGTATAGCGCGGTGAATGTTTATAAGATTGTCAACCAATGGGATGCTACATTTTATCCTTTCCGACATTAAAGCACATGAATACGACAAGCTCGTAATCACGACTTCATAAGTGGGAAATAGGAAATTTCTGATAGCACGTGAAGGCAGCATAAACAACAAGTTGAGGGGGTTTAAATAAAAGTGCATTTTTTTTTTTTTTTTTTTACAAAAGAAAATAAACATTTACACAAAAAAACACAAAACTTACAGGACAGGGCATGTGTTTTCACCTACGATGGAGATGCTTGAAAACAGAGATTCGTTCAACTAAGGATGTAACCATAGAAACAGTAGGCTGCTTGAGCACTGGTGGTAGGACGGAATATTTTGAAAAAAAAATATTATTATTTGTCATATTATTGATCACTGCCATTTAATATAGTTCTGTTTATGACAAAAACATAAGAAATTGTATTTGGCTAACTGTTGTAGGGGTGCCAAAAGAGAATTAGGGTGTGCACCTTGATTTATTCTTGAATGTCACTGTATAATTCACCTACACTGTCTACAATATATAAAAAAAAATGATTAGACGCATCCACTGTTTGGACTTTAACAGGCTTTTTTACACCATCTCTCCAGATAGAATTGGAGTCTGTTTGATCTCAGACACATTCTTATCAACAATTCACAGCTCTCACCTTGCTGAGCCCCTACAGTGAAAAGAGTACCAAAACAACAACAACAACAACAACAACACATCTAATCAGAGTCCATCATATCCAAAAACCAGCAAGTTTTAAATCCGTACTATTCCTATAAGGTTATTTTGAAGGTGAAATGTGTTCATAAAAGTCAGGGGTATTTGCCTACCACAATTAACATTAAAGAGCAACTACATTTTGTTTAAAAGATACATTTTTTTTGTACATGTTGTAATGATAATAGAACTAGTAATCCATCCCAAAATTATGATCAAGTGAGAATCAGGTATTTATACAGGCCCAAAGTGGAGTGCTCTTTTGACATTTAAAGGGTTAGTTCACCTAAAAAAGAAAATTCTGTCATTAATTACCTGTTCCAAACCCGTAGGACCTTCGTTCATCTTCAGAACACAAATTAAGCTATTTTTGATGAAATCCGAGAGCTTTCTGACCCTACATAGACAGCAAGGGTTCTAACACAGTCAAGGCACAGAAAGGTAGTAAGGACATCGTTAAAATGGTCCATGTGACATCAGTGATTCAACTGTAATTTTACGAAGCTACGAGAATAATTTTTGTGCACAAAAATAACCAAAAATAGCAACTTTATTCAACAATTATTCTCTTCTGCGTCACTCTTGGGGCATGTGTGTGGTGCTGCTGATGTAGAACACACATGTCCTGCACCTTGTTTATGAGCAGAGGAAAGCAGGCGCATGCGTCGTGGTACTCTCCATAATGGCGCCTATCTTAGTTTGTGTTCCGAAGATGAATGAAGGTCTTATGGGTTTGGAACAACATGAGGGTGAGTAATTAATGTCAGAATTTTCAAATTTGGGTGAACTAACGCTTTAAAATAATCTATTCAGTCTAGCTGTATTTTGCATCATTCGGAAACGAGAACTCAGAAGCCACATGTTTGTTATTTGATTGGCATCATTTTGAAAGTGAATAAGTTGCTTAACAACCTAGACAGTGTGTGGAAACAAATGGCGTGAAACCTAACTAATTAAATAAATAAATAAATAAAATAAATGTTTCCTGCAATATTTACTCAATGAAGCCACAACATCACTAGATGGAATAGTCATGGCCTGTACCTACTGCAGTGTGTACATGCATGTACTGTTTCCAAATCCACTCATTCGCTCACTAACTATTCAGTACATAGTGAATGCCTGACAGGTACACCACTGACAGGTGACGTGAATAACATTGATCCTGGCATTCATGTGGATGTTACTTTGACAAGTACCACCTATCAAAAGACTCTTGCAGACCACATAGACCCCTTCATGGCAGTGGTGTTTCCTGGTAGCAGTGGCTTCTTTCACCAGGACAGTGCACCCTGCCACATGGCAAAAACTGTTCAGGAATTGTTTGAGGAACATGACAAAAAGTTCAAGGTGTTACCTTGGCCTCCATATTCCCCAGATCTCAATCCGATTGAGCATCTATGGAATGTGCTTGACTAACACATCGGATCCATGAAAGCCCCACATCAAAACCTGAACCCTTGTTTTGGCAGCATGACCTACATAATATAAGTCAGAAGGTTTTAATGTTGTGGCTGATCAATGTATGAATAATTAACACTATGTAGAAAACTAATTGAAGCCTGGGTAGGTAATTTTGTTCAGAAACAATCTTTGAAATGCTGGTTGAAAGTCTTTTCACATGGCAATCACTAAGTGGTCTAAATGTATTTATATAGTCTGTGGAAGGCGTAGGACCATAAAATGTTTGTCCAATTACATCCCTCATTCCGAGGACTATGATAGTCTGTCCTACTTGCCTGTCAACATATGTATTTGCATACCTCCGATCACCCTTTTCGTGCAGACATGATACGTCATTAGTGCATTCCATTACGCTATTGCAGACAGAGAGAGAATAGAAGGCATTATTATCGTAACATTATGGGCTTTGTACTGTAATGTTTTCTCACTGGTGAATGAGGCATGAGGTAATCTGACAACATTGCATTCAACTCTCCACCAACGCCATCTCTCATCGTGACGCTGATTAGCCTCTGGTCTGCCTGCACGTTCATGTGTTTTGGAGGAGGTGTGGCTTTGGAGAGTGAGGGGAGGGTGGGATCTTATGCTTTTAAAGCTAGCTTGCTATTGCTTGCTATTGCTAGCCTCTCCTAAATGGCCTACCCTACCTTTAAGACTAGATTCTTGCCTAACACTACTGTACAATTATAGTTTACATGATCGAGATCATCTCATTGACTTCATATTTATTTTTGTTGGAGAATTGACACGTCATAAGAAAATGGTACTCGACAAAGGTCAAAATAATCGAGGAGAAGCATTGGAAAATACTAATATACCTTAAACACACCGAAATGTTCTCCAGAGGAGATTAAGGGCCAGATTTACTAAACAGGGCAAATTAGTGTTAGAGCTCAATTCCATAAAAGCACAGATGGGAGGGGAACATTGTGCATGTGATTTACTGACAATGCACACATTAAAGAACACAGACTCAGACAGATCATTTCCATAATGACCAAGAGCAATCTACTAAGAGCAGCGCAAATTACTGCCTGCTTTAAGATCTGCTTGCTTTTTTGGGGGGCGTTAAATAATGGCACAAATACCAGTAATTTGACGAGCGCAAACGTTAGTAAATCGCATTGCATGATTCATTGTAATACCCTCCTCCTATAAATTATGCATCTGAAAGGGTAACTCCTACAAATGCATATTCAATAAGGTCAGGCGCAAAAATAACTGTCCACGCCTTTTTAGCGCTAATTCTTCACTGCACGTCTTTAGTAAATCCTGACAGTAATATTTTAATGCTAAAAGATGGTTTGCACTGGCGCAAGCTGTTAGTAAATCTGGCCCTAGATTTCTCAGAGGCGCTCTGAGTTACTAGGAAAACAGAAATTGGTCCAAGTTATACATGATAGTTTATGCCCCCTTGTCTACTCATACCCTGCCTTCTTCCCTCTTCATTCCGCCTCTGCACCTCTTCAGTCCGCTCTGATTGGCTGTTGCATCTAAGCCCTGATAACTTTAGACACACTAAATGCCGAGTGTCTCCTTCATTCTCTTAATTGCGTTTTTTTTTTTTTTTTTTTTTTTCTTCTCGCAAATCTTCAAACAAGCATGTATGACTCTAAATTGCAGGTTGGATATAATTGTCACATTTCACAATTTGCGTATGATTTTCTGTCCCTCTCCTTGATCTCTCACAGTTGGTGAGTTGCTTTTGTATCCTGTTGAAGAGCAAATCCAGTTCTTTCCCATTTCCCCTCCACAATCAGACATGAGATTTTATGACATAATTATGCAACAACTTTTACAGCTTTTTTTTTTTCCTGCAGCTCAGAATATTTAATTACATTATACTAGTATATATAATTATTGTCTATATATTATAATAATAATAATCAAGTTTGCCAAAGCTTTGCTAGAATCTATTTTACACAGACTGTATTTTAAGTGTTTTAATATCATATATTTATTCGTGTACAACAGGGGGATCACTCAGTGTTATTTACTTCCTCAGTGTGATAAATCGTTGAACCTTCTAATTTCATTTAGACATTTCATGAATTTCATTTGTCGGCAACCGGGTTTTTATAGTTAAGTAAAACTAAATCTGAAACTAAACTAAAACTAAAACCATAAAAAATTCTGTTACTTGAAATAAAATAAACATTAACTAAAATAAAATAACATATAAAAAACTGTATATATATATGTGTGTGTGTATTAAGGATCATATATATATATATATATATATATATATATATATATATAATCAAAAATCCACCAAATAACACTAGTAAAAATATTATGATAAACCTTTTTTTGTGTGTGTGTTTTTTTATGTTTTTAATTCTTTATCATTTTTATTATATATTTAGTTTATTTTTATTATTTTTTATATTTTTATTAGATATAATTTTTTTATAAAGCCCCTTTTTATTGCTTTCTAATAAAATATATATTTTAAAACAGGAAGACTATGCTTTTAAAACAAAGCCAAAACTACGCTTTTAAAACAAAGCTAAAACTATGCTTATAAAACAAAGCCAAACTAAGTTTTTAAAACAAAGCCAAAACTACTCTTTTAAACTAAGCTAAAACTATGCTTTAAAAAAAAAAAAAAAAAAAAAACTAAGCTTTTAAAACAAAGGAATTATGGCTCTGATGACCAGAACTACCAATGCTCTCATTTTCATGCTCATTTCAGATGGGGCTGTAAGGATGTGAACAGGCTCTGAATTAAGGGGGTGCTCTGAGCTCTCTAGTTTTGCTGTAGTGGGCTTACATGAGGGTTTGAGTTTCCAGTTTCCATCAGCATATGTGAATCCATTGTGCTTTTTCACTGGAAAGTGTGTGTCCAACCCTGGGAAAGAAAAACCCAGAGGATTCTTCACACTGCCTGTCTTCGCTCACATCTTTTTTCTAGTCGTCATATTATAGTATAACAAAATTGTTAAAATGAACTCACTTCACTAATCATATTTTAAATTTACATCATATATGATCCAAAACTGAAGATGAATGTACACTGGTAAAACTGATGTGTTAGATTTACTTAAAATATATATGCACCATATTTGCATCACACTTTTTAAGTAAACCCAACATGGAACAATTTTACTAAAAATAAACAAGATAATCTTTTTTATATGAATTTAAATATTTGAGTTCACTCAGCGTTCTTTACTTAAAACATGCAACATGATATAATCTACTAAGTAATTTCAAGTTGTGTTAATTTAACATTTAAACTCATTTATATTAAAAATATAATTGAGTTGAACCACAATAACATTTTAACTTATTTTAGATCTTCAACTATTGCTCTGCTTACTGCACTGCTACATTTCACTCAGTCACCATTTATAAAATATTCTCAAACAATGTAGCACTACGGGGAAAAAAACATGCTAATAAAGCATGTGGTTCACTTACATACATATAAGTAAGCAAGTAGACAGCTTATTATCCTTTTAAAATAATATGTGTACTCAATATAATTATTACCCAAATTAACACAGAGACCTCAATACTTGGTACACCATACACAATGACGGTAACAATCAGTGAATCGTGTATGAATGGGTCATTTTTGAGTAGAAAATGAACTCCAGATGTCACAAAACAATAAGTAACTAAACCTAACAACAAAAGCAACCATAAAATAGTGTAAATACAACTCAAAAAGAGTGAAATTTTTTGCCTTTTTAATTATTCATGCCCCAGTGCATGATGGGAAAAACGGGATCATAACTTAAAGAATCCTTGTAAACATAACAAACAATTCTAAGTAAAATATACTTATAAGTTCAAACTTTAATTTCTACAAGCTTAAATTGAATAATATTATAGAATTTACTTTATATTTTTTAATTAATGCCTGAACTAAGTTATTTAATGTAGAAATTACATTTGTTTTTATGTAGAATTTACTTCACCAGTGTTTACTTTTGTCAGTGTAGTTTCCTACTCTGTCTGTTACACTGTCTCACCTCTGAAACCAATGATGTTTCGATCCTCTGACTCCCTTTGTTTTAGATACTGTTTGAAACCAGTCATGCTGCAAGATCTGCTCAAGGGCCAGCCGTTCAGTTGGATCACGGGTTAGGCACTGGGCAATCAGATCACGGCATTCTGTTTTGAGGAGAGAGCTGGTTAGTCATGGCCATGTGACACTAATGTTGGCATGTATGAAAACAGCTGCTGAAACGTGGTTAATTTAAGGTTAAGGGAATTTACAATTATTATAAATATACCTCTGAACACATAATTCTAATCTCCAGTGTCAGTTGGTGAACATTTAATTCTGTGTTTTACTATGTTAGACAAGACATTCTCTACCAGTGTTTGTTATTTCTGTGCAGAGGCTGTATGTGTGTGTGTTATCATTGCTATTCTCTCACCTTTAGATAGTGGCTTACATGGTTTCCGTTTTGTTGCGAAATGGAGAACATGTGTTCATCATCTCATACAACAACACTCCAAGAGCCCAGACGTTTGTGGAGACGGCATGGAATTCGCCATAGATGAAGAGTTCAGGTGGGAAGTAAGCCCTTATTCCTGTAAGCAAGACATTTTCAGCATTGAGTTATTCTTAGAGGCATCACATGATCAATAATATGTCACAACATGCTGGTTTCCACACACTGTTACACAAAATGCCAGCTCACTTCTGTATTTCCAGCACTCATAGCCTTCCCTACTAAGTAGATGACCGCAGCCAAAGTCAATCAACTTGAGCTCCAAAGTGTGATTTCTCAACAGGATATTCTCTGGATGAATATCGTTATGAAAGACACAGTGCTAAATACAGTGCTGTACTGCTTGCACAGCCTGACGCATGATGAGCCGTGCTGTTGTCTCATTCATTTGAGGATTATTGCTGATGAAGTCCAACAAGCTTTCGCAGGAATCCGGATACTCCATTATGAGAGTGATTTTCCGAGGGTGCTAAAACCACTCGTATAGTTGGATGACGTGGGGGCTTACGGGTTCTTGCCTCATCATTAGCACCAGTGCAACTTCTGTAATGAGAGGTTTGGAATGCCCAACCTAGAGAAAAGATGCGACAAAAGGTTAGTTTGGTAAAACTCATTTTTAAATGTACTTTACTTTACATTGCTTTGAGCATTGTAGATTTCATCAACAGAGTC
Source organism: Spinibarbus caldwelli (assembly GCA_039654775.1). Lineage (NCBI taxonomy): Eukaryota > Metazoa > Chordata > Actinopteri > Cypriniformes > Cyprinidae > Spinibarbus > Spinibarbus caldwelli. The sequence goes on from CM077243.1 coordinate 25,206,739, forward strand.
AAAGGTTTTTGCTGCATAATTGTCTATTGAATTTATGCTTAATGCTACCTACAAGTGAATTAACTATAGTAATCAGCACTTAAACAACTAAATAAATAAAATGTTTTCCTAACTTACTGTTTGAAGATACTGCTCCCGTCTAGTCTTTTGAATGCATTTGATGGCAACCTGCAAAATGTAAAAAACACAGTTGAGCATATTGAACAACCATGAAGAATTGAGGACTTATGTATAAAACTATCTGTATGTGCTATACATTTTTGATCAAGACAGTGTATACAGACCTCAATGTAAGAGCAAAATGTTTGCTTACCTTTTTGCCATCAGAAATACGGATTCCCTCATGCACCTTGCCATAGCCTCCTTCTCCAATAATCTTTTTCACTATAAAGCGAGAGCGAATGGATTCTGAAGAAAAAAAAAAAAAAACACATATATAAACATGAGAACATATAAGCTTGCTAGATCCTTTGAAGTTGCATAAAAAGCTTAAAGCAGTATAACTAGTTATTCTTTCTTTTCTTCTTCTTCTTCAAGATTTGTAATAACTTCCAAAGTCATTACAAGTAACAAAAAATAAGACTGATTGACCCTTGGCTCACTGCTGGTTGGTGAACTCTTAAAAGGCACAGTCTTAATTTATACAATTGGTGCCTTGTGACAATAAACAATTTTAAAGGGATAGTTGACCCAAAAATTAAAAATCTGTCATTACTGTAATTACTCACCCTCATGGCATTCCAAACCCTTAAGACCTTCGTTCATCTTCGGAACACAAATTAAGATATTTTTCATGAAATCTGAGAGCTCTCTGACCCTGCATAGACAGTAACGCAACTGAAATGTTCCCAGGTCCAGAAACGTAGTAAGGAAATCAGTAAAACAGTCCATGTGACATCAGTGGCTCAACTTCAATTTTGCGAAGCTATGAGAATACTTTTTGTGAGCAAAGAAAACAAAAATAATGACTTTATTCAACAATTCTTCTCCCCCGAGTTACCGTCTTCTGCCATATTGGTAATTATCACGACGCATGCGCGCACTTTCCCTTAAGCGTAAACAACATTGATTGCGCTCTTGTGTACTCTCCAAAATGGCAGAAGATGGTAACTCGGGGGAGAAGAATTGTTGAATAAATTGTTATTTTTGTTTTCTTCACGCACAAAAAGTATTCTTGTAGCTTTGCAAAAATTAAGTTGAGCCACTGATGCCATATGGACTGATTTACCGATGTCCTCATTACGTTTCTGGACTTGGGAACATTACAGTTGCGTTGCTGTCTATGGGAGAGTCAGAGAGGTCTCAGATTTCATCAAAAATCTTAATTTGTTTCTGAAGATAAAAGAAGGTCTTACGGGTTTGGAACGACATGAGGGTGATTAATGACATAATTTTCATTTTGGGGTGAACTAACCCTTTAATATAGAAAAAAACAAGGCACAAATATGTTCAAGAGACAGTAGTTGCCAGCTAGCTGCAAACTAACTCAGTTAAGTTTAAGCACATTTAAATAAACTTAATTAAAACAGTTTATTACTTCAATTACATGTATCTTGTTATAATGATCACAGATTTACCATAAATTGGGTCGCAGTCTGAGGACTCTGGGACAGGTGACGGCTCAGGATCATCCAGCTCTGGTGGAGGCACAAAAGGCTCCACCTTGTTCTGGCAGCGGAAAGGACGCTTCATAGCCTTCCACACTCTCTTGAAGAAAAAGCGGATTCCTTTTCTCTTCCTATGTTCTTTTGTAGCCTTTTTTGTAACTAAGATCAACAAATTTGATAACAACTATTAGAAACATCTCTGACCTTGAATTAAATTAAAATAGTTGATATTTTTCTTTTACACCTACATGAATGTGTCTGTTTGTAATGCAATTTTATTCTCACCAGAAGTCTCCAACTTCAGTCTCTCTATACTGTCCACAGGGATGACATTAGGTGTAGAGTCATCTAATCTGGACGCTGTCTTTAGGCTCACCCAGGTGAAAAAGACGTAGTATTAAATGTGTTAAAAATATACTTGAAATTCAAGTAGTATGTTTATAATACATTTGTATTCCCAACATGCTTATTTGAAGTGCATTAAAAATATATTGAATTGCATTTTATATTTCTAAAAAGTATACCAGAAATACGTTGGTAATAAATATATGCTTAGTTACACTTTTAAGGAATATGCTAACACAAGCACACTATTAGTATATTTCTAAAAAGTATAGTAGAAATACTATGTTAATAAATATATTTTTAGTTACACTTTTAAGGAATATACTAAACACAAGCATACTTTTAGTTACGTTTTAGTGTATTTACAGAAAACATACTTATGTTACCCTTACTTAAAGTATATTTTATGTGTACTTTGTGTAAGAACATAAAATGATTACACTTTTAGTGGGTTTTTAATGTACTTTATATTGCAGTAGGCCTACACATGGTTATATTTTAAATATTTATGTATTTCAAATTTTAATACTTGGAAAAGTACAATATTTTGAAAAACATTTTTAACATTTACAGTGTACAAACGTTTGTCAACTATTATTAAGCATTGCAATATTTAAAATATATTGTTTAATATGTTGTTCAGTTTTACTTGAAAGGTTTTGCTACACAGCAAATTTAAAAGAGTGAGTTTAACTCCCTTAGAGTTAAAATTAACACTTACCCAGAATATATATGGGAATCACTGCTAAAGTGTTAAATTAACACTTTTGAAAGAGTTAACATTTTTAACACTCTGACAGTGTTAACTAACAAACTCTTAAAATCTAAAATATTAAAACCAGAATTGATAATGAGAACACCAAAGTTGGTGTTGAAAGTTAACACTTATTGATTAACTGGTCAACACTGCACCAGTGTTCAGGTGAAAATATTAAAAAATAAACTCACAAAACAATACACGTTTACATTTATTTTATTGAAACATTGTAAATCTTTTTCCCTGCACCAAAATGTCTTCACACTCAATGTTTTCAATACATGTAAAGAACATGTTCTTACAACAATTAAACATCACAATGTAGAAGCAAATCAGTGCAAAGACACAAAAACATTCTTATTTGGTCCATATGTACTCTTAATGTCATAAGGTTTATAATGCTGACATTTAGGAGGTTAAACAACAGCATTCCCTTCATTACCATAAAAGCTGAATGCATGTTAATGCTCACTAATCATAGTCTGTGCTGGTGTTTGGACCTCCTTGGAGAGAATAGTCTCATTCTTTTTTTCAGAACGATGAGATGCGTTTCTCTGCAGTTTTCAGCCAAGCAAGATGTCCACTCCTATTTGCAGCATCACAAAACTTCCCCTGTAAAATTGAAAAATAAATAAATATAAATACAAAACCAAAACAGGATCATTTCACATCCATTTATCAAAACTATTATCAGGTGAAATGTCAGCGACAAGTATGAATTGCAATACAAGAAGTTCACCCAAAATTGAAACTTCTGTCATTATTTATTTTTCCTCCTGTGGTTCCAAACCTGTGTGACGTTCTGTCTTCTGAGTAACATAAAAGGTTATATTTTGAAAAATCTATAGAAGAAATACATGGGACCACTCTGATCCTTTTGCATCTTTTTTAAAAGCTTGATATTAATTGGCCTATAGTAACATAAGGACAAGCTGGTCCGAAAAAGAAAGAAGGGCATACCGCATTAGAAACACACAAGGGTGAGTAAATAATAACTTGAAGGGTTAGTTCACCTGAAAATTAAAATTACCCCATGATTTACTCATCTGCAAGGCATCCTAGGTGTATATGACTTTCTTCTTTCAGACAAATCCAATCGGAGTGATATTAAAAAATTTCCTGGCTAATCCAAACTTTATAATGGCAGTGGGTGGGTGTTTCTGTTCAACAGTCCAAAAGAAGTGCAATAAAGTGCATCCATCCATAATAAAACATGCCTCACATGGCTCTGGGGGGTGAATAAAGGCTTTCTGTAGCGAATCCATGTGTTTTTGTAAGAAAAATATCCATATTTATAAACATTTTATACTTTTCTCTAGCTTGCGCTAAATGTTGTACGTGTAAGCCCTTCCGGGCGGATAACGCAGGACGTCGGTGTAGTGCATGCACCGGTGAGAAGTGACGAACACGGAAGAGCAGAGGAGAAAGCAAAACAAATGAATCATGAATTAGAAATACAAAACAGGGATTTGTAAAGAGAAATGTCAGAGGATTTCGATGTAAGCCAAGAAGAGAGTGGTTTTTCTTTGCTAAAGTAAGGAAAATTTGCTTCCTTTGCTCCTGTAAACAAACGTGGTTCTTGCGAGACTAGCATATTTCACTGGAGCCAAAACTTCACTAAAGTCCTACGTCATCCACCCGGAACGGTTTGCGCACACGACAGTTATCGCAAGCTAGAGGAAAGTGTTTGTTTTAAATATGGATATTTTTCTTACAAAAACGCATTGATCCGCTACAGGAGGCAGTTATTCACCCCCCGTTGCCGTATGAGGCACTGTTTATTATGGATGGATGCACTTTATTGCACTTCTTTTGGACTGTTGAACAGCAACACCCACCCACTGCTATTATAAAGCCCGGAAGTGCCAGGATATTTTTTAATAAAACTCAGATTGGATTCATCTGAAAGAAGAAAGTCAGCTAGGATACCTTGAGGGTGAGTAAAACATAATTTTAATTTTTGGATGAACTAACCGTTTAATTTTCATTTTTGGGTGAACTATCCCTTTAAGAAAAAGCATTTAATTCACTGTAAATGTATTTTGTAAAAAGAAAGCCAGTCTTACTAGAAAATGGGTCTTCTAACGACAATTCCAAGTGCATACTGATCTCTCTGCATTGAGGTTGGACGACTCCTATCAAAATTAATGCACATAAATGGGACAGCACATAAATAAATGACAGTCCAAGCATATCAAAAACTTAGAGTTGATATTTATTTTTTAGAAAGAAATCAGACTCTTTATTATTATTATTAATTTTTTTAAATAAACATGACAATCAATAAATTTAAAATGTGCAATTGTGGCTTACCCATGTATTAGTGGCTTCATACTCTTCAAGCACATCATCTCCTTTTGATTTTTCTGTTAAGCCAGCATGAACCATCTGTAACAATATTAAAGAACTAGTTTACATAAAATTAAACTAAACACAAAAAATTAAACAATTTAATGCTTAAAGATTCACTCAGTATAAAGAGTTTGAGTTTACTGAAAGTGTTATTTTCAAATTAATTCAATGAAAACAGCACTCAAATCCAATATAAGGACACATCAGCATCATGAAAACTCAATTCATGCTTAATGAAATCACAAAAATTGGTCATGAGACACAAAAACAAATGACTTATATTGCCATCTAGATTTGGGCAGTTTACAGTGGTTTGATTTGACAAAATTACATTGTAATATACATACTGTATTATAAATGAGGTAAAACACTTCCCTTCAAATTCAAATGTCATCTGTGAGAAACGTTTCGGATCGTTTAGGTGCGCACATCTATAGATACTGTCATAAAGTAATATTATTTTATAAAATACATATCGTAAATGAAGTAAAACACTTACTTTTGGTGTTTTCCTCGTTAAATCCAACTTCCTCATCTGCTCCGGAGCATCACGAGTTAACGAAAATATCTTTGAGAAAAAGTTTAAGAGGGCACAGCAGATAAATATCACTATAAATCAATATGATGTTATAAAATATATATTTTAAATGAGGTTAAACGCTTACTTCAGGTGTTTCTGTTAAAAGAGTCTGCACTGCATAGCAATATAAACCTGTGAGAAACGGTTAACGTTAGGCTAGTTTAGGTGCGCACAGCAAATAAATATCATCATAAAGTAATATTATCTTATAAATACATATAATAAATGAGGTAAAACACTTACTTTCGGTGTTTTCCTTGTTTAAACCAACTTCCCCGAGAGAAAGAAAATATCTCTGAGGAAAAGTTTAGGAAAGCACAGTACATAAGTATCGCTATAAATTAATATGATGTTATAAAATACATATTTTAAATGAGTTAAAAACACTTAGTTACTTTCGGATTTTCCCTTTTAGAAAAGTCCTCGTCTGTTCCACATCACGAGTGAAAGGAAATGCTATTGATAAAAGTTTAGGCGCACACAACACATTAATATCATTATAAAGAGAAATTATATTACAAAACACACTTTGTGAGTAAGATTAAACACTTTATTTCGCTGTTTTCCTTCCTAATATGCTCAGCATCGCGAGCAAAGAAAATGGCGTCTGTGAAACATATTTCAGACGGATTAGGCGCGCACAGGAGAAAATGTCCCGGATGTGACTAATAACACTCAGCAGTGTTAATAAGAGTAATTCTCTGTATTTACTCCGGCCAGAGGGTGCTGTTTACACTAGCTAGTGTTAATCCTTTAAAATTCAACACCACAACTTTAACTCTTCACTCTAAAAGTCCTTAACACCGGGATTTCAACACTGGAGATTTTACTGTGTACTTTGGTTGATTAGGCTGTTGTTCATTACATGATACATTAATTGTAATAAACTAGGTGTTTATAAATTTGTTCAAGCTTGACGCCTTTATTTTCTAATATATATTTCTGAAATTCCCACAAGGATTTCAACATCATATCTGTGTTTAAATTCAAACAACACACTGACTAAACCTGATTGGTTCCAGAGCCATTGAACGGCTCTGATTGGTTCGTATGATAATGAGCTCGCACCAGAGAGCTTCATATATAAAATATGATGTGCGTGCAAACGTCTCTTTTAAAGTGAAGTGACATGTGGCCAAGTATGGTTACCCATACTTGGAATTTGTGCTCTGCATTTAACCCATCCTAAGTGTGCACACACACAGCAGTGAACACGCGCACACACACACATACACACACACACATCCGGAGCAGTGGGCAGCCATTTATGCTGCGGAGCCCGGGGAGCAGTTGGGGGTTCGGTGTCTTGCTCAAGGGCACCTCAGTCGTGGTATTGAAGGTGGAAGAGAGCGCTGTAAATTCACTCCCCCCCACCTACAATTCCTGCCGGACCTGAGACTCGAACTCGCAACCTTTGGGTCTCTTGATTGTGAATATAAGTCTAAATTTAAACAGTATTATATAGAGCGATCGTGTCTCTTTAGTGCGTTTGGAGGAAACCACGTAATTCATATGGATTACTTTGGCAATGTTTTTTTGCAATTTCAACTTTTTGAAATGTGAAGTTTTTGGTGAATCTTCTTTCATCGGAGGGACATAAATCTCTCAGATTTCATTAAAATATCTCAGCTTTTCTTTCGAAGATCAACAAAAGTCTTAGATGGTTTGGAGCATCTTAAGGGTAAGTGATGACAGAATTCAAATTGTTTTGGTGGAACTACGAAATTAATTAGAAAATATAGCGGTATGTTCTTATTTTTACCAGCTTCTGCAAGTGTGTATGGCGTCTGGCTTTTGGAACCTCACTTTGACTTCAGGTAAATTTTGCATTTAATTAACATTATTTGTCTGTGCCAGTCGTGTTTTTGACACATGCATTGGCAGAAAAAAAAAATAAAATAAAATTAGTCATTATAACATGTACAGCATTAACATTCTTTTATTTGCAAATTGAAGTGTATTTATTTCTTATTTCCTGAACAATTTGGCTTCATTGTAATGAGGTTAATGATCTTTGAAAAACCATGATTACTTTGTCTTGATCTGATTAGCTAACTATGGTAGTGTTCGTTGATTGGTGTTTATGTTTGTTCAAGCTTGACAGCCTTATCGCCTTTATTTTCTAATATACATTTCTCATTACAGATAAGAACAAATATTACATTGTAAGAAGGGTTGCTTATAAGAGAGCATACAGTACATCAGAAACTGCTGAGGCTGGGAAGATTTTTGACTATATTACCAACCAGGTACATTGTTCTCAGTGTACTGTCATTCTTAAAAAGAAAAATTGTGTGTGTGTGTGTGTGTGTGTGTATTGACATTTGTTGTTTTTCAGATCAGCTGCTATAGAAGACAAGCTGTCGTCCTCCCATCACCATCACCATCCCTTCGCCACATCCTGCCATCATCCCGCACCTTTGCCTGTCACCATCCCTACGCCATCTCCTCGTTCACCTACAAAATCCCCTCCATCCCTCCCTATTCTGTTGCTTTGAACTTCAGTCTTTGCACACACACAGCTATTCACTTCTGCACTTTGTTTTTCAGTAAATTTTTATGTATTTTTTTCTTCAGAAAATTGCATTGTAATTTTTATTTATTCATTGATGTAAAATTCTGTACTTTTTAATAAGACCGGTATAACTGAAATGTTCTACAAATAGAAAAGATAGCTCTGCCATAGCATTTCAGTCTTTTTTTATTTATGTTTTTTTTTTTTTTTTTGTATAATGTATTAAAATGTACTTGAGTATGTTTGTAGTAATCCAAATATACTATAAAAATACTTGTATTTCAAGTGCATTTTTAATACATTTAATAGTATGTTTTGTTTTGTTTTTCACCAATGTATATATGCTGCTGTACTTTTTTAATGTACTTTATGAATATTTGTAATGTACACAGCAATATATAATACATTAAAGTTTTCTAGATATCAAAGTGTGTACATGTGTGTGTATATACTGAAAAAAGCAGCTTTATAATACACTAGTAGTGTAATGCTAATGCATTTCTAATGACCTGAAATACAATTGAAATTTACTTGAAGCACATTAAAACGATGCTTCAAATATACTCTAACTGTAGTTCATGAAGTATTAAAAGGACATTTTAAATGTATTTTAAGAAATACACTTAAATTGCACTAAATATACTTAAAGTGGTTCCAGTTTAACAATTTCAATATATTAAATATATTACAAATATTAATTTAAGTTCGTATATTACGAACTTAAGCATATCTTGAAATACACTTAATATACTTAAAGTTGTTTCAAAATAATACATTTAATATGCACTGAGTATAGTATAATTAAAATATAATAAGTGTATCTGAAAAAGCACAATTTAAATATATTTCTTTTTCACCTGGGCAGGCAAGCTGAAGCCCCTATTGGCTCAGCAGGCACTTCACCTGGAAGCGTATAGCTAAACTGCTCTTGGCAGCTATCCGAATCAGATAAACTGGCATCACTTCACCCTTCCAGGCTATCCACAGTTCCTCTCTTAATGATGCATGTGCCTATGCTAAGGCAGTGCATATCCTGCCTGCTGAGGCTCAACAGTTCCAGTCTCTCCACACTGTCCTTAGAAATGGACAAATTGACGTCCGGTGTAGAGTTGTCAAACTGTGGGTCCAGCTGTGGTAGACAGTCCACTGTTTTCTTGGAGATGAAAGGGAAGCTTCACAGCCTTACACGCTTTCTTGAAGAAAGACAAGATTATTTTCTTCTTCCTCCAGCTTGTATGTTTTTCTGAAACTAAGCAAAACAAAAAAGAAAATACAAATATGACCCAGGGTTATCATCTAATCTTACAACTATTAATTAAAATAACTACATAATTTTAATCTCACCTGTTGAGCTCTTCTCCACAGAGGGAGCCTTCATGACACTCAATTGGCTCTCTACACTCACCTCAGAGATAGATGATGATCTTGAAGTCATAATGTCTGGTGTAGATTTATCAAATTTGTACAGTGCATTTATGTATCTGTAATTCTGCAATGTAGACTCTGTACGGTATGTAGACTCTGTATGGTCTGCGCTGTGTTTGTACATATGAAGACTTTTGTCAATAGACAATTTTACTCATGCTGTCTCTTTAGACTGAAGCTAGATTAACTCTCAAACGAGACTTAATTAATGTTTGAGACTGGCAACCGTATGTAATAATTGATGTGGCTCTGAAACTGTCGAGTCACTACTGTATGAAAGATTAACTGACATAAATCCCGTTCACGCAGATATAACCACAGTATGCAAACCGCACAAACACACAATGCACATTGTCACAGACATGGTTCAGTTCAAGCAGCGAGTATGCACTAGTGAGTTCTGGCTTGTCATTTCTACTAAAGCATAAAAATGCCATAATATGTTTGCAGATATTTAGGAAACTTGCTAAGTTCACATACTCGTTTCTCCGAAAAACAATGCTACAGCCAGTTATCCTACTTTCAAATGTGGTTTGATGTCGGAATGTTTGTTTTTTGTTTTGGTCAGTGCGATACCGCCCAAAAGTATTTTGACATCCTGGGTTGCCAATTGGTGGGAAACAGCGTATTGCAGCCATGGAAGCCAGCAAACAAATTGGGTCAGAGAATGCAGTTACATACCGCACTGACTTAATTTGCCACAGTTGCCATGATAATGAATATCATTATTAATATTTATTGTGTGAAAAAGATTTATACAACTATCCCTCATTTCTGTCTTTTCCGCTAAACATTTTGCCCACAATAAAGTGTTGTCAAGAACTACTTTGCACAGAAAACTGTGTTAGTGAATGAAATATGAGAGACATTTGTAAAGAAATGAAAAGAAAAGAAAAATCATGGACATTTTAACTTATATTTATTTTTATATTGTGCATCCTTTAATGTACAGAGAGAAGGTGGATAATGATCTTTTGAAAATACATTTGTGTGTGCTCAAGAAACCTTGTCTAACATTATCCGTGGACCTCTGCAAAACAAAAATTATTAAAAATGATGCTAAAACCCCTTTAAGATGGCTATGGTATTCCTGTTCTTGTCAACATGTGTGACCCATGAGTCTGGTGCAAGTACGGCACTCGTTACAATAGTGAGTTATCAGTGGAAAGTGCAGGATAATGGAAGCCATTTCCACTTCATCGCTTCTATCATACCCTTTGGCCAGTGCTCAATAGAGATATGCAAATCCATCAACCCAAATCATCCTCTGATGACACGGAGCCAGTGCGACTCAGCAGATGGTTTACTCAGAATAGTGTGTTTGAAAATTGTGAAAATGAAGATAAAATGGCAGCGTGAAAGAGAGTGTGCATGAGTGTATGCTGCAAGTTGTTTGAAGATATTCTGCAGAGAGTCACATATGAATAAGCTACAGATGTCACCTGGGTAAAGTGGCCATTACCCTGTGATCCATGCCTATGAATATATAAAAGGCAGTAAATGAGAACCAGCAGGCCTGAAGGCAGCTCTGCTGTGAGGATCCAGTAAACTTCTAACTTCCTGAAGACCTTAGCATGCATTACTTGAATAACTCATAGTGCCTTAAAGGGGTCATGAAATGAGAAATCTAATTTCCTAGAATCTTTTGACATATAAAAGGACTAATATAAAAAAGTCTCTACTTCCTCTACATTGTGATAACATAAAGCGATAGATATTTGCACTTGACTGCCTCCACGACAAAACATCAATGCCTAATGTAACTTATCAGTTTCATAGCTGACCCAGCAGGATTAGGCCCAGCAGGATTACATTGGGATTTTTTGTTCCATATTAAATTGTTAAATATATATATATATATATATATATATATATATATATATATATATATATATATATATATATATATATATATATACTGTATATTAACAACTTAAGATGCAACAAGAAATCCTAATGTACATTAGAAAAAAAAAAAAAAAACAAGATAGTTATTTCAATGAAAAAAACATGAAATGGGAGCTGTGACATAGTGTCATAAGGTTTGAAAATCATATTTTTTGGTGATGATATTGGCCAAAAAAACAAACAAACAAACAAAAACCTTTATCAAAATTACAAGTGATCCTCATGGAAATAAAAAGCCATTTCATTATCTCTGTATGCAATGTCAATGTCATGACCCCTTTAAAGCTTCAAAGCATAACTAATATTTATTTAATAGATTTAATGCTGTGGATAGGAATATAATATGTAGTGTGCTGTTATTTTCGTCATTCGTCATTCACATTCGCTGAGGTCAAAAAGAGATCTAGTTTGTTTGCTCATGCAAACTATATAAGTTGTTGTAAGTGGTTTCCAGGGCAATGCTATGCAGTTACTAAAGTGTTTTCTGTGTATTTTATTCTGCTGCCACATGGTTGCTAGGTTATTGAGGGTGGTTGCTAAGGAGTGGCTAGAAGCTTGAGGTTGTTCTGGGTGGATGCTTGGCCATTGCTTACTGACCCAAATCAAAATAGCCTAGCTCTAATCTGTAGCAAGCACCATACTGAATTTGATGTGGATGAAAATAAGGCTGTGATGAATAGACCTAGTCCTTACAATGGCATGCAAGCAGTTTTCAAAACTCAGAACTTCTATGTTTTTGTCTGCTGAAAGGTTTTTGGAAAGATATTTCATCAGCTAAACAACTGGCATGTTGTTAAACAACAGTACAATTCATTGAACATACTGTGCTTCTATCACTCACAGCCTCGTTTTTATTTCTGTCAAAAATGAAATATAATGCTACCTTGATAAGGTGTCCAAGATAGTAGGGTAGACCGAGTTGGAACAGTCTATTTTTAGGGGTAAGATTTTCACTTCACTTCCTCCCTTCAACACTGAATAGCTTCTTGTTCTTTTATGACCATAAAATGGAACTTTGATCTTTATGATCCTTAGCCTGTCCTCAAAAAAATTGCACTATTTGATAACAAGGAACCCTTCGGTGTTACCGTTTAGAGCGGGTCAGGGTGGTCAGTGGGGTAAAGATGAAATGCATTCTAACAACTGTAACTGCAGTAGAATCCAATTGTGTCAGATGCTGTCAAGGCCTAGACATTGGGGATGAACTGATGGAGCTACAACTGAACCTGACACCAGTATGAGTATTTTTGTGATTTAAAACTGTTGTTAAATGTTTAAGAGATGAACTGTTCCTAATTTAAACACTTAAAGGGATAGTTCACTCAAATATGGAAATTCTGTCATTAATTACTCACCTTCATGTTGTTCCAAACCCGTAAGACCTTCATTCATCTTCGGAACACAAATTAAGATATTTTTGATGAAATCCGAGAGCTTTCAGACCCTCCATAGACATCAACGCAAATGAAACATTCAAGGCCCAGAAAGGTAGTAAGGACATCTTTAAAACAATCCTTGTGACATCAGTGGTTCAACCTTAATTTTATGAAGCTATGAGAATACTTTTTGTGCACAAAGAAAACAAAAAGTAGTACTTTTTCCAAGTAATTTGTCTCATTCACAAAATACGGTCAGTCAGAAGAGTTCTCTGTTTGTGTGATAATTGTGTTAAAATGACTGGGAATTGTCAATTCTTTAACAGCATTATGAAAATTGAGTATCTTGAGTGATTTCCTAATGCATTAGAAGACCAAAAGATTATGCAAAGCACGATAAAAACATTTGAGAGGGTTGACTGCATGAGAAAAAAATATGCCTTGTATGATACTAATGCTTTGTACTCTTATGCAACTAAATCATCAGGGCATTTATCATTTTCAAAGTTCATTATTCTCTGAGAGGGCGCACAAAGTGGACAGTGTAATAGAGTATAATCTCTCATTTCCTCTCAGCCCTGATATAATTGCTCATTTGGATGAAAGTACGGCCAAATACTCGACTGAACACTCTGGCCCACCACATTACTGAATACATTGAGTACATCTTAAATCTAACTTTGCATGCAAATACACGTCTCACTCTTAATATTGAATTGCCAGATCCATAGGTCAGTTTGAAACAAAGCAGCATGGCATGAAGTTTTTAAGAAGGATACTGTTAAGGTATTATCTGCTCCACTGATCAATTGTCTATTCTTGCCTAATCTATTTGTAACTTTTCTCTCTTCCTTGTTTTGTGTCCTATTTTAACCTAAAATCACATCACATCAGTCATACCGTGCATGAGCCAACAGACATAATAGAGGCTCATCAAGCCATCTGATATGTATTAAATGAGATGCACATCTCAGAAAATGCCAGAGGGGCTTGCTTTATTGAACCTTTACTTCCATCCAAAGCAATTTACCTGACTGCTCCACTGGTGATACAGCAGATAATGGCACAGCAAAAGCTATTATTATTTTTTCAAATTTGTTTTGCTGTACTCTTCATCCATTGTAAAGTGTTATCCAGTGAAATTGAAAAGCGTGTTTATCTTGAGTAAAAATTATGAGTAAAGAGAAAAAAAAAAGTAATTTTAGTAGTTTTAGATTTAGTTAAATATTGGTTTCCATGTATTTCCAAAAAGTCTACCCAGCAGGCTACTGAATCATATTGAATGAGAAAGCAGAATGAATCAGAATAAAAAAGACTTAGGTGCCTTTGCTGTGGATCAAACCCTTTTTGATTGTTGGAAAGTCAAACATGAATTTGCATTGACCTGTATGATCTGAACACAGCAGTGAGGAAAGCTACAGTGAAAGAAATCACATGAATCAAAGTAAAATGCTATTGCTTCTGGCATCTCAAACTAGATGAAGCCAGCTTTGGTCTTTTCACAGTCCCTTTGTCAAATGCAGAATTCTTTTGTTTTCCTTTTAGGATAACCTCAACAAGTTTGCAATAGGATGGTAAGACAGCAATGGCCTTCAGGATGTCTGGGCAAAATCTAAAGAGCAGCATGACCTGAGAACTATATTGAGGAATTTTAGAGTAAATCTAAAGAAATGCTGAACAGCACTCGAGGAGATGAAATACCTTGGCCAGATGGCTTGAAATCTGCTCTGAGCAGAATCGAGGCAATCAGAAAATGCTCACCCTAGTGAGCAAAAAGATTTGGTAAGATTTATTGGGATGGACCTCACAAAGTTCATTTCAAACTTGTCACAACCAATTTTAGAAGTGATTTAGAACTGATTGTCTAAAATGACTTGGACTTCCCAAAACAAGCTTTCCTTTTAAGGTTTAGGTTGATACAACGCCTTAAAGGCAGGCTGAGGAGTAGCTTCACAAAAGGTTTCACTTCTAAAACTACACTTTAATGACTGTAATGGCTGAAGGCAGTAATGAAAGGTTTGAGGACTGTCTGAAGAAGGGGTTTCAGACTCAGATTATTTGAGGGTTTTCATTTTAGATGTCTCTAAATTGAGATTTCCCTGAAAATATCTCTTTTTTACTGCACATTCAAAACGTCTCACAAAGAATAATATGTAATGTGCCAGAAATAACATGTGCTTGTTTAAAAACATTTTGTCATTGTATACATAGTGTTTAACTGGGATTTTGATTTTACTGAAAGTAGTAAGGAGAGAGCATAGTATATTGAAGATGGCTTCTCTTTAGTTAATTGCATTAACAGACTTTAGCTTCTCCCCCAGACCATCAAAGGGAACCATCATCCAAATATTAGCTTAGAGTAACTGTCGTGTCTTAACACACTTCAACTGTGGTAGACTTCCTGTTTGGTGTTATATAATGTGCTTTATTTAATGTTTTGTGAGCATATAGTATAGTTAAGGTTTTGGTTATGTTACTGATCGCTTGCAACTTGCAAGGTCGGATCTTTTCAACTGATTAGAAAATGTTTTTCTTCAAGTTTATACATGTAACAATATTCTAGGGCTGCGTCCGAAAGCTCTAAAATGCTGCCTTCGGAGGCAGCATTCCATGGCGGGAAGGCATCAAGGCACGTCCAAATCCAAATTCTGCTTCACTTCCTGTCTCTGGAGGTACCTTCTTCTGATAGAATTTTGAAGGCAGCGTAGATGTATCCTTCGCTGCCTTTGATATCCCACAATCCCCTGTGTTCTATACCGTGATGGTTGAGCTAAACGGCAAATGGCATCTGAAAGTTTCATTTGGTGGTCAGTTTGTGTGTAAATGTATACTTATGACTAACTTTTTGATGTTATTTCTAGTGAGAAATCAGTATTATAGTAATTAAATATTCATTTTGTTATCACAAAGACTCGTTCTATTTTGTTGTAGATCATTAAACCATTATGCTGCCTCAGAAGCCTGTCCGAAATCAGTTTCATGAGGTGCCTTCATGCAAAAACGCTGCCTGATAAGGCAGCAAGTCAGCTGCCTAGGTTTTCGGATGCAGCCTAGATGTTCATGTCTAAAGTTACTGAGAGTACTTGTGTGTGTTTATATAATTCCACCATTGAAACAGCACACTCTTGTAGGATGGAAGATAGTTGAGTTACTGGAAGTGCATCTATTTGTGTTTCTGTGCTATCTGATGACTTTCCAGAACATATTCAGCACTCCGCACTTTCAGTTGAGACAGCAGCTTGCTTGTGGGCCTAAGTGATGGAGGAGGCATTTAAACTAAAGAAGCAGTAGATAAAGGGAAGGGAATGGAAGAAGAGAGCCTTGTACCTGAAAACAAATAAACATACCGAGAGGGTAAAACTGGAAAACTTATTTTCAGTCATAAACTATGACAGAAGAGAAGAAAACAGAGTTGAGTGGTGTTATAGTAGAGTTTGGTTGTTAGTTGCTCAGAGTGGCCCAGCAGTACGTCTCTGCTTCTCTCTCCTCTTTCTCCACCCACTGGTTATCTAAGGCTACTTTTCAATGTGGACAAGTGTTATTTATCCCTCTAACATCCTTTTAAAGCTGCTAGGGCTCAAATGCAAGCAACCGCCAGCACTTTTAAAGTAAATCTTATTCCTCGGATAAGAAAGAGCAGCAAATTCAATGGTGGCAGCTTGAACCAAGACAGCAAATTCACAGAATTAATGTTGCTAGTCATATTACCATGGAATATTGAGATGCCCTTACCTGGAACCAACTTCTGCTTTCATACATAAAAAAGTTAACCTCAAAGAGGAACAGAATGTTGCTGAATAGTAATTATTGTCATTGTATTTTTTCACAGTGTAAACTTTAAACAGATCCAAAGACATGTTAAGCCCTGCATTTAAAAGGTTGTCTTAGTTTAAATTTCGATCATTGCAACTTATTTTGGCAAAGAACCACACGCTTAGAGAGAAACAGAGCATTTCACCAACATTTAAAGTCATAAACAACAGTTCATTAGATGCAGTAACTACACCATTTGGTTTCTGCATTGACATCCATTTAAAAAAGAATTATATTATGCTAAGGCTGCATTTATCTAATCAAAACCAGTAATATTGTGAAATACTATTTAAAACAATGTTGTATTTAATTCCTGTGATTGTAAAGCTGGATTTTCAGCATCCAGTCTTTGGTGTCACATAATCCTTCAGAAATCATTCTAATGTTATTAAAGCAAATGTTCTTAATATACATATTGTTATTATTATGTTGAAAACAGCTGTGCTGCTTAATATTTTGTGGGTACTGTGATACACTTTTTCATGCATTCCTAATTTTGCAAGAATGTAAGCTTTTACTGCAACTTTTGATCAATTTAATGCGTCCTTGCTGAATAAAAGCATTAATGATAAAAGCGTTCAAATAAATAAGTTACTGACCCCAAACTTTTGAATGGTATATATTGATAATATTTCTTTATATTAATGTGAATGTTTTATCAGTGACAGATTGTTTTTTTTAAAAAAAGAGCATGCCATGATATATTTTGTTAGTCACATGTTTATGTTTTCTGACCTTAGTTCCCATGAACAAAGATGGCAGACTTCAAATTTCATATTTGAGGGTCCTGTGCCTGGGGGTAGGGCTTTCTCAAAATGGCAGTTCCATATTATATTATTAATGAACATAAATTGATTAGTATTATTCTGATAACTGATCTAAAATCAAGGCTGAAGCATCATCCATTTTTAAATCTTCCCCAGGCAACCCAGACATCTTTGACTCACTAAAGCATAAAGCCAAAAGTATGAAATAAAAATGAAGAACAGAGTAAGAAGCAAAAGGCCATAAGCCAAGTTAATATTTTTGGCAATCATTCAGGTCAGGTTGACTCTTAACCACCTACACAACCTGGCTAGAGACAGGGCAGAGATGAGTAGACACAGCCGTGTATAACATTGTCTTAATTATTTCGATCTGGAACAAGCTCGTATTGAGACGTAGCTCATTAATGTGCGACAGCACCGCGACATGGACCCACCAGGCACGGTGAGGAGGTAATTAGAGGCATGACGAATCCTCATGGATTTCTGTTATGAGCCTAATTAGCGTTCAGGGCACCAGTCTGACTGACCACACGCCACCACTCCAGCTGCCCCTAAGAGACGGACACACAGTTATCTAGCGACGGCCAGACTCTTAAACCCACAGTAACAATTTGTGGAGGATACTGAGAGATGCATGCAAGCCGAGAACTAACATGCACAAGTCAACTTCTGTTTGTTTTGATATATTGCTGGCACAAACTGTGCTTAAATGCTGGATTAAAACTTACTTCTGAAGTCAGTTTTTTATGCCAGAACCTATTACTTTTATCAAACGGGGTACTGATTACTAAGATGAAGAGGAGCTCTCGGCTTTTGAACACAGCGCAGACTTGTAGGAGGTTACACCCCTGCAGGACATGTCAGTGCAACCTGTGCTTTTCTCTCAATCACAAAAGGGATTTGGAGAATGTGAGGAAAAAGTCCATTTCAAAACACAGCGTGAATAATTACAAAGTACTTTCATCATGAGAAGCCCAGACGTATGTGAATAAATGAGGCTGGAATATTAATTATGAAATAGTTTGAATGCATGCCAAGAGTAATCTACAGGGCCAGGCTGAGCGTGCCAAACCGCTCAAATCTAACGAACACATGACAATGGTAATTAAGTAATGTCAGCATTATTGTTAGATGAAATCAACAAATGTTGGGATAAAAATAAGCATTGGGATGAAAATAATAACAATTTCTTTGGTCCTTATACAGCTGTGAAATTTGACAACACTGTCAGAGTCTTTCTTTCTGTATTTAGTTTTTTATTTATTCATGTAGAACATCTTTGAGCATAATTGCAATACTTATGAGCAAATTTACATGAAGAGGAAACCAAACACTCTTTGTGTCCCCTTCTTCTTTTAAGAACAAACCTTTAAGAACTGCTTAAGTGCTTATATAAGAAGGAAATTCTAAAAAGAAGGAATGGTTAAAATGTAAAAATGTAAAATCCTGTAATCATTTATTCACCCTCATGTTGTTCCAAAAGAATTTTCCTTTTCCATGCAATTCCAGTGAACAAGGACTGAGACACCAAAACACCATAGCATAGAGAAGAGTGCTTATTCCAGATTTATTCATTTGTGTTCCACATTTAAAATGATATGAGGGTGGGTTACAAAAATGACAGATTTTTTTCAGATCTGTTTTTAATCTTTAAATCTGTTTTCACTCTCTATCTAACATGACACACCGATAATAGATTAATGGTCTCTACAGCAAAGATGATTTACCCTTACAGCACAGTGAACAGTGAAAGCATTAGTTCTGTTGTGCAGATCTGTTTTCATTACATTTAATCTGTGAAAGAGACATAAACAAAAATACAAGGGGTTTTAATTAAGGAAGGCTCATTGATCTTATCTTCTCATATTGTGCGCAGTTGCTCAGTGATTTTATTGCGTACATCTGCGGTAGATCTCTTATGGAGCTCTTCAAGACAGAATCAACATTTTGAGAGCGTACAACATTCCCTTTAGTGAAAAGACTTTGTGTCATCTGTGGTATGAACAATCAACCAAAACGTGCTTATATTTTAGCTTCCTCTGGTATGTCTTCATCATGTGTGGTCTGCTCTTGCTTGGAAAGATTTCCCCCCACTCCAAAGCTCAATTGGAAAACACGTATTGCCCAATTCTTTGTGAACTATGTTGTGTCATCATACTTAAGCAACAGTAAAAATGTTGTAACAATCCTCCCTATGAACTAGTTGCATATTTGCATGCCTATTATTAACATATTGGCTGTTTATTAGTACTTATAAAGCACATATTCTGCATGACCATATTCTACATCCCTAATCCTACCCAATACCTAAACTTAATAACTATCTTACTATTAATAAGCAGCAAATTAGGAGTTTGAGGCAAAAGTCATAGTTAATCTTTTGTTAATGGTGAGAATCGGACCTTAAAATAAAGTGTGACCAAATATGTTTATGGGAATTTCCTCTGGTAAGTAGCTCATTAAAAATACTTAAAATATAAATTAACTGATATTAAAAATGCTTAAGTATCAAAAGTACAGGTATAACTAAAATAATGCAATAATTGTATCAATGGCAGCCTATAGCTGAGTGGTGGGCTGTTGGAGTCTTTAAAAATGAAAATTTGTCATCATTTACTCAACCTCATGTTGTTGTCACAGTACACAGGCAGAGACACGAGGTAAGTGATCAAACAGGGAGGTTTATTGATAGTAGCAAGGAGCGCAGCAGGAGCAGATGAGAGGTGAGTAAGATAATGAGAGTCAGTCCTTTAAGGCTTAGCTTTAGGTCATAGATCTGTCTCTTTGCAGGTGGATTGTGGGCGCACTGGATCAGTGGAGAACCGGAGCATCTAAGGTGAGCCAAACACAGGTACATACTGGTAAAGTGAGTCTGGCTTGGTTCAGGGTGTGAACGGCAGACCAGACGATCGTTGACTGAGTGCAGCGTGCTCTTAAAGGTGATTTGATTGGAGAATGGCAGATGCAGGTGATCAGAAGTCAGGTGAGTGTGATCTGGTGTAAGTGGTGGCTGATGATCGTGATGACGGTGGAGGCTGTGACTGCGTGACAGAGACTCTCTGACTGTTGTATAATGTTTTTCTTCTGCACATACAAATTAATCTTGGGGTTAATATTGGTTAATATATAAAGTGTATAATAATGCAACCTTACTGCAGTGCCACAGTTACACTGAATAAACATGAATACACTGTCCTAGAATATCATGCACTTTCCAAACTAATAAACTAAATACTGCGTGCTTCACTCTGGTTCATGTTCAAAACACTATAGTAAAAATATGGTACTTTCTGATACTTTGTTGTATGTGACATGTAGCCTATAGTGTAAAGTGTAAAGGGTGAAAGTGATGCTATTTTTGGAAATAGTAATACAACGTTGGTTATGATCTAGAGCACCCCCTGCTTCCCAGCCACCCACCTTGCAGGTGAAGCCATACTTCTAGCTTCACATCTCCTGGAGATACAATACAATACGATAATATACGATACAATATGATACAATACAATACGATTATTTACCAGCTGGATGCATGGCCTGAGAGACCCAAGTGGTGATGTTACGCATTGTTTGGTATGCTTCTCAAGATCTAGATTCAGATTTGTAAAATGGATCATCTATAACTCTTTATGAACATGTTTGATAGAATCAAAGGAGCCAAATTTATCAAAAGGTTCATTAGCGATTAGGATGTTGCTAGGACCAATCAATCAGCATATCTTTTCTTGCTGTTATTTTTTGCACTTTGTATTTCTGGACAAATGTGTCAGAGTAAAAGTATCATTTGAGTGGAAAAAGTCAACAAAAATATTTATATACTTAAGTAAAGTAGAATTTTCCAAAAACTAAATTTGTAAAGTATATATGTAGTAACATACTATTATATACTATTATAGTATGCCTATTTATTAATATTTTTTAATTAACTCTTATTTTTTTCTTTTCATTGTAGTTTTAAGTAATTTTATGTGCTTTTGTCATTTTTAAATATTTACATATAGCTTTATTTATATTTATTATATTTATATTTATAATTTTGCTTTAATTTATTGCTTTAACTGAACCCTATTTATTTTTATTCTGTTTATTTTTCTAATTCTTATTTCAGTTTTTTAAGTTAATGTTATTCATCTAATACGTATATTTTCTTTTTCTCTGCTTTATTTGAATTACTGAACAAAAAATTTTAATAGTTAACAGTTACAATACACTACAACACACAATTCGCCCCTGCCTGTTTGTGTGGCAGTTTTGATTGATGGCGATGATAATTTCTTAATTAACTTGTTTGTTTGTAGGTTATAAAAGCCACCTCTCTTGTTTTCTCTCTAGAGGAATTGTGGCCTTTCTCTTTCATTCTCACTTCCATATTTTGCCCCATAAAAAGTATTATTTATTCTCTAGACATTTTTATTTTCTTCATTACAGTTTGGCTGATTGAATGAATTTGAATTAACTTTAAAAATTTATTATATCTCAATTTTTGTGCCTGACTCCGTTTTATGTGCTCGGGAATGAGCTTTTCATAATGTATAGGTTATGGAAAATAAAACAATGATGTGGTGTTGTTTTTCGTGCCCAGGAGCAGGCATTGTTTTTATAATATTTTATTCTGTTTCGATGAGGTCCTCATTTAGCACAAGACCACTACAACCTGCTTTTCAGAGCTCTCTGCCACTAAATCGCTTTTTAATTAAAGTAGATTTATAATCAGGACTTTCTATTTGCTATGAGTAATTAAAGCCCATGGCAAGAGCTGTAATTATCAGTCTTTAATCATTGCTTCGAAATTGAATAGTGTTCTGCACATAGTTCATAATCTGATGTCTGTATCAAAATACTGAACTGAATGAGGGATAATATCCCCTATATTCATGTTCATGCACGGGTCTAGGGCCTGCAAGAATAAATGTCACTCACAATGTAAACAGGAGACTAACTCAATAAAGAAAGAGAAGAGGCTCCCTCTAGCTGTCATGCCTTTTCATTTTATGAGCGACCCTTTTACTCAGAGAGCAGCATGCTCAAGGTTTGAAGGATCTGCATTTTAACTCGCATCAGAATTTGCATCTATCTATCTATCTATCTATCTATCTATCTATCTATCTATCTATCTATCTATCTATCTATCTATCTATCTATCTATCTATCTATCCTTTCGCTACTATGTCACATCAATTTCCAAAGGTTACTTGAACAAGTAACCTTATAAAATTGATGTCATATACTAGCAGAAAGCTAAAAATTATTTCAGCAAAACTATGAATACAAATATGTATACTACTATACTCTGGAGCATGACAGCACTTTGGTGACTTAAATGTATGTCATGTTACTAATCTATTATCTATCTGAGCTATTAGGCTTAAAATCTGTTTGATACTGTAAACTGAACCGATTTACACACAATTGTTGGCCACAACTGGGGCCATTATGAGAAATGTAACCTTTTATGGGGTGGCGATTGTTTATGAATTTGTACGATTTGATTTGTAAGAAAACAAACATTTTTTAAATAAACATTGAGTTTCAGCCCTAAACCTAAACGATAGTGGGAAGTAAGCAGTATGAATTAGAATGTACGAATTCATTCAAATTAGCCACCAATTTGCCGAAACGTAAAATAGGCCTAGTCCCGAATTGCCATGAAAGTGTGTTGGACAAAACATCATTTAATACACAATAATAAAATAATACATTAATGAAATTAAATTAAATCTATCATAAACACTCCATTGTAAAACACTGATAACAGAAATGAGAAGAAACTAACTTTTAAAATGCGTACAAATGTGATTGTTCGCACAGGGGATTCTGGTAATGCCTATTCTTTCATAAATTATATGGTGAGTCATACTGCAAGACTGTCAACAGTTCTAGGAATTGCATCATAAGGGAAATCTGTAAATGCACTTGAAATATGAATTATGAAGTTTGTTGAGCACAATAAGATATTTGAGGCACTTTAAAAATGTGCTTTGAGGTTCTCCAGAGGGTTCAGTCAGTGCAGTGATCCGAGAAAACACAAATGATGCTTCACTGCATTTTACAATGTATTAACTCTTTTATAATATGTGACCCTGGACCACAAAACCAGTCTTAAGTAGCACGGGTATATTTAAGCAAAAAATACATTGTATGGGTCAAAATGATTGATTTTTCTTTTATACCTAAAATCATTAGGATATTAAGTAAAGATCATGCTCCATGAAGATATTTTGTAAATTTCCTACCGCAAATATATATATATATATATATATATATATATATATATATATATATATAAATATATATATATATATAAACTTAACTTTTGATTGGTAATATGCATTGCTAAGGACTTAATTTAGACAGCTTTAAAGACGATTTTCTCAGTATTTGGATATTTGCACCCTCAGATTCCAGATTTTCAAATAGTTGTATCTTCGCCAAATACTGTCCTATCCTAACAAACCATACATCACTGGAAAGCTTATTTATTATTAATAAATTATTATTTATTCAGCTTTCAGGTGGTGTATACATCTCAATTTCGAAAAATTGACACTTATGACTGGTTTTGTCGTCCAGGGTCACATATATGAAATTTTAAAGTAGGCTTAGTAATTTTAAGATCCATGTTCTCCTCCAAAATGATTCAAAAATAATATTACTAAGGAACTAGGACATTATGAAGATTGCGCAATGTGTAAGTGTTAGATACTGAAACCTGTTTTTAAAAGTAGACTCTTGACACCAGATAAGTGTCTCCTGAAATCTGTGGATAGACAGTAGAATATCGAGAGAAGAGACCTGAGTACTTCTGAAGCTATGTATGTGTGTGCGTGCATGCATGGGTGTGCGCGCACGCATAACATCGCAGTTCGCGCCCGGTGCTTCGCTCGCAGGTTGGATTCGGTGCGTCGCGGAAACCGAAGTGGCCTCGTGATGCCGCGTGTGTGGAGTGGAGATCGGCGGAGCGCACAGGTACAAGCGCACCGCAAGCGCGCAAGATTTATCCAAACCGAAGATGCCATGAGAGACGGCGTTATCTCCAGATGCTTCCCACGCCGCGTGGTGGACACTTGAAGAAGGGTGAAGCGTGAACTTTGAAGATAAAGCTGGGAGTATTTGACGCTACCCACTGAAAATGACTTTCATCTGCACTCAAGGATTTAAAAGTTCGCAAAAATGAAGTTTGGCAAAAGCGTCTGTATCATAAACGTGGGTGGCACCAAGTATGCTTTTCCAAAGGACGTAATCAAGGATTTCCCTTTGAGGAGAGTGAGTCGTCTCCACAGTTGCGCCTCAGAGAGAGAAGTGCTGGAAGTGTGCGATGATTACGATAGAGAGAGGAACGAGTTCTTCTTTGACAGACATTCAGAAGCGTTCGGCTTCATTATGCTGTACGTGAAATACGGCAAACTGCGCTTCGTCCCGCATATGTGCGAGCTGTCGTTTTACAACGAGATGATCTACTGGGGTTTGGAAAGCTCTCATCTGGAGTTCTGCTGCCAGCGGAGACTCGACGACCGCATGTCCGACACCTACACTCACTTCACCGAGGAGCACCACGGAACGACCGATGAATTCAGGACGGATGAGTCGCCAAACGGGAAGCGGGACTCAAAGTGGCTGGAGCGAATGCGCAGGACTTTCGAGGAGCCCACCTCCTCCCTGGCCGCGCAGATTTTGGCGTCCGTGTCGGTGATTTTTGTCATTGTGTCCATGGTAATACTTTGCGCGAGCACTCTTCCCGACTGGAAAACTGCCGACAGCAACATAGAGGAAGAGCACAGGTACACAGACTCTTTAGAGCATCCATCCGGGTATTTATGTCTTCTTTCTTGTATAAACTTTCTAACTTTTTTGTGGGAAAATGATCCTCGCAGGGGTCGTTGACACGGAATGCGTTCTTGTGTTCAAAAACAGCTGGACGCCACATCTCGACTAGGTGTCTCGACTAGTTCTTAAACGATTAAAGCTCTAATTAACAATCTTAATAAAACTCTAGACATGATAAAATAAGTAGTACTTTTTATAAAGCCTAATTGCCTAATGACAGCTGTTTTATTTTACATGGAGAGGGTCTCCTCACAGGCTGACATGTTGAGATCACATGACCAGCCAAATGCTACTCCACTTAGTAACTTTAGTACTGAATCCTTTCTCTCATGGGGGGAAAAATTAATTTGAAATGTTACCCTGAAATAAAGCGGGCCTTCATATCAACCAATACAACATAATCAAAAAGGTAGTGTCTGTAACTTTAACATACCACAGCATCTTAAAAATGTAAAGTTCATGGCATGGGATGCTGAAGAAAAAAAAAAAAAACAGTGAAATGAATCACAGAGGTCAAAGATCGTCTAACCTGGCTATAATAATCCACCATTGAGCTCTCTCATTTGTACATTTTCTCTTCTGATTTTCCGTCCCACTACATTCATGATAAATTTATGCTCTCACTGTCCAGACTAAATTATTTATTTATTATATAATTTGTTTTTTTGTTTTTATCACTAGAAGAAGTTTGTGTTTCGTATGGATTAATAATTAAATGACAAATCTTTAAAACTTTCAAATGGTTTTCTCCTAAGTTACTCTTTACCCTGATCGCAACATAAATTTGGTTACTTGTGTACTGAGGTAATGCCTACTACTGTGCAGTGTGCAAGCTTGGCAAACTAAATGGACATATTTTTTCAATTTTATTCAAGAACATTATTGCAGTTCTTGAAATGTCTGGACTCACATAATTAATTGTAGTAATTTTATTAATTTTATCCTAGGCTATGTTCTGTCTGCACTATTTTTAATAGTTTTATGCTAAATAGGAGTCAGATGATGTCTTTGTCACACCATGAGCAGTCAAAGTCAATTCAGCTTTTAAAAACATGTCTTAGTTGTTTTAATGCAAGCTGTTTGTCCAGCTGTTTTAATACAAGAACATGTCACCCGTGTATGTGCCCCTATAAAGCAATGCCTATAAATATAAAATCTGCAGCCACACGTCTACAGTCTTCTGTATCATGTGTATATTGTCATGTTGTCCTATTTCCTAAATGTTTGTCTTTTATCTTTCAGCATGAAAAGAAGTCATAAAGTTTCATAGTCTAGTCAACAAATAGCCCACTCGAGCATCTCGAAGCTCCTCGATTTTCACTGATTGTGAGATTGGTAACAGTGTGCGTAGCTAAAACTGAAGCGAAGCTGGAAAGCATACAGTTCTGAGGAAGGTAGAGCTGTCTCTCTCCAAGGTGTTGAATGAAGGTTGAGAGCCAGCAGTTTGTAGATCATGTGGAGGAATGGATTCTAAACAGCAAAACATGTCAGCTTTTTGACATTATTTAAGCTGTACTGTTTTTTGTTCTGATCCCATTTAAGGCCATTTTAAACAAAAAAGCTAATTAATGAAAAAAATGACAATAAGACTAATAAATAAAAGAGCAAAAGGTGAGTCGAATACTGGTGCCACTAGTCATTTACATAGTTATAAACCTCCAACAAACAATGTAGAAACAACCACTGACCACTAGTTTGTTAGCAATTTTCTTTGTTTTTAATATCCTTTTAACCTCTGTGTTTGTCTGTTCTGTATTCATAACTGCCACGTGGACTGTTCTGAAGGTACTGGTACCTGAGGAGCAAACTTCCATACTGTGTGTGTTTGTGTGTAAAAAATATAACATGGTCTATGTTGCCGAAAAATCAGGTTTGTTTTTTCAGCTGTCATTAGTATGAGTTGTCTTTGGGGACAACTTTCGATGTCTCCATTTTTCCTCCGCTATGCTTCTATTCCAGCTCAAAGTTGACTTCTGTCAGAAAAACACGTCTGACGTGAAAACGTCAATTTTGTTGCATATAAACTAGAGCCTCACTCCACTTGATGTAAAATGGGACATTTTGCGCATCTATTTTGGGGTTTGAAACACTGGAACAGAAATAGGCTACATCAGTCATTTCAGTGTAACAGCTGCTGATAAAAGACAAAATCTGAATTTGTTTAAAATGGAAAAACAGTTTTTATGTTCAGTTTGTCAAGTGGATTTGAAACAGCAACTTGTTTCTCTCTCAGAGAACCAAAAGGAAATAAACTTCGCTATCTGTTGCCAGATCTGTTCCACCAGTTCTCAGCTCACAAATTCTAATCTCATCTTCAGAATCAAATTTGAAATTATACTGATTTTGTTTTTAAAACAAACAGAAATTGACAGGGCTCTGAACTGGAATGGTTTGCCTTTATTTATTTATTTGAGTTATTTATCCAACCCTTTAAGCCCCAGCAACCGTTTGAACAAAATGCCAAAACAGATAAAGACAATGAACATTGACATATCTTCTTAATATTAGTGTTTTTCACTCGGTCACTAACAATTACTGGCATCCTGTGAATACGCTTCAATCCATTATCCTGTCTGGCTTTCATCAGACATCATTACTGTCATCATTAGACTCTGAGAGGAATACAGATACTGTGATCAATATTGGCATTACTCCATGAACGGTGTTGCTAGGCCTTATGGGATTCCAGTTGGCTGCATGGATTAAGTAGCAGAGTGCAAAATGCTTCAAGACCTTAATATTTCAGTTTCACGTAATGAAAATATAAATTTACTGTGCATTTGTTTCAATTAGCAATTAGTTAATGGACATTTGGATCACAAGATAATAAAAGAGCTGTTCATTTATTTATTTGCTAGTGTAATTTCATCAGTTCATTAATTCTAAGCCATTATTAAAGTTGTAGGCGCAATCTTGCGTTCTTGAACAGAGGCATAATTCTGAAGGAAGTCAGCTCATTCCTAAAGCAATTGCTGGCTTTTTGACCTTACTACTTGTTGCCTTAGAAAATTTCAGTCGGCTTTTCAAAGGATCTGCGAGGGAGTAGCAATAGCAATGTGTAAATCACTCAACAGCTTAGCAAACAAGATGATGATTCTCAGTGAAAGCTTTAAAATGGCTTTGAATTATTTCAAACTTAGGCACCTTGAACTAAACATCTGATGTGGTTAATGAGACTGCTCTCTATTTCCTATTATGGGTTCCTTTTCCCGTTCTTTCTCTCTCAAACTTTCTTTCTGTTCTTTTCCCCATCACCGCGCACCTGTCCAGGATCATTGAGGCAGTGTGCATCGGATGGTTCACGGCAGAGTGCATCGTGCGCTTCATTGTGTCCCGAGACAAGTGTGAGTTTGTGCGGCGTCCGCTGAACATCATAGACCTGCTGGCCATTACCCCCTATTACATCTCTGTCACCATGACGGTTCTCACTGGAGAAAACTCTCAGCTGCAGAGGGCCGGCGTGACGCTGCGCGTGCTGCGCATGATGCGAATCTTCTGGGTCATCAAGCTGGCACGTCACTTCCTAGGGCTCCAGACTTTGGGGTTAACATTGAGGCGCTGCTACCGTGAGATGGTCATGCTCCTGGTCTTCATTTGTGTGGCCATGGCCATATTCGGAGCGCTGGCGCAACTTCTAGAGCACGGCTTGGATCTGGAGTCCGGGAACGAGGAATACGCTAGCATTCCTGCTGCCTGCTGGTGGGTTATTATCTCCATGACCACTGTCGGCTATGGAGACATGTACCCCATCACTGTGCCGGGACGTGTGCTTGGTGGCCTGTGCGTCGTGAGCGGAATAGTGCTTCTGGCTCTTCCGATCACCTTCATCTACCACAGCTTTGTGCAGTGCTACCATGAACTCAAGTTCCGCTCGGCTCGCTGCACCCGAAGTCTGTCCGCCGAGTTCCTCAATTGACTCTCTGAGGTTTGGCTGTGGCGAATAATGGGACCGTTTTGCTTGAGAAATCAATGGCTAGTGCAAAGAACTCCCGAGGTATTTTCATCTGCCTCATTCATCTCCAGAACAGACTCTTTCAGTATGTGCTGTATCTGTTACTCAAGAGGCTGGAGGAGGCTACCATGGTGACTGTATCACAGAGGCCAGGTGTCCTTGACAGGTACACACTGCTGGAGAGAAAATTTCAGAGGCCTTGAAAAGACTCAACAAGCCCTCGCTCTCTCAGAGATCTGTGCGTTACCTTATACATGTGGCGTTCCTCCAAAGGATTTAGCTTTTGAATGCCACTTAGGCAGCCCACAGTGTTGGCAAGCAGATACGAGAGAAATAATTTAATCATCTTGTCACCCAGGAACCTTTCTCTTTGATGATGCCTTCATTTATAAGCAATGGAGTTTTAAAACAGTACCACTTTTCCAGCATTTAAAATATTGAGAGGCTCTCATTTTTTACTGACAATAGAATACAAAAACATGAATTTTAATCAATCTGTTCCATTTTCTGAACACTCTTTCCAGGCTAAATTGTTGTGTAGACCCAATTCAGTGTGACAGCAAACCTCCAGAGGAAGTGGGACATAATGAGCGGAATAGACTGAGAATTACAAGGATAAAGTGAGAGCTGTGTGGGCAGCTATGCTGAGAGGAACATAACGGGCCATGGAGAGAGAGTGATGTCATGGAGAGTTGGGTGTTTTGGATGACACCACGCAGAGCGTGTAGAGTTCTCCCCGAATCTTCTACCTCTCAACGTCCTCTACCGCCCTGCTGGTTTTCAAACGGGAGCGAGATGCCTTGAGGCTCCTGCACCTTCAGGGGTTGAACAGAAAGCTCTTCTATGTATGTCTATGGAAGGTTCTGGAGATCTTTAGTGACACAGGTATCTCAAGGCCATCTCCTCCCATGGAGTCACCCATGCCACCCACTTCTCCCCGACTCACTGCTGTCTCTATGTTGTTGTGGCACTTATGTTCCTTAATGCTTTTAGGGGAACATTCAGAGATTGTGCTGTTATCTGGGTTTTTGTCTTGACGCAATTCTTTAAGTGCGTCATGGGAGGGCTTCTGCTAAAAAAAAAAAAAAAAAAAAAAAGTAAAATTGTAACAAAAGAGTTATTTGATGTCAAATAAAGTGAATAATTTTGACCTCTTTAAATTTTTAAATGGAAGTAAACATTTAAGAAAAAGTGATCATGAAAATTGACCCTGTTTTTTTTTTTTTTTTTTTTTTGCACATTCATCTTTGCATATTATTCCAGATTCAAAAAAGTTTGTCTTAACTTAATTTGCCCCACCTCTGAAATGACTTTCCTTAGCTGATTATGTTTATGTCCTGTTATGTTTTTAACCCCTCCGTTCAAACCACATGGTCAGTTATGTTATGTAATATTCCTTTTTCACGATTCAGTCAGTTCCAGATAAATACAACAAAGTCCTATAATACATTTTTCCTCACTGAATATGCTGTTTTGTTACACATGTAAATATTCAGAGCACAGAAGTAAAATGGATTTCATGTTTACTTTGTAAATGTAACGTTGTAACATTTCGCATTTTAGACATTGTTGCAAACTACACAATTTGTTTTTAATATGGTAAACATTTTAGTAGTTCCAATGACAATGTATGCATCTCACTATACATAAGATTATGACTATGATATGGTACGATATTTTTTTTTAACAGTGCAATAATAAATTAGAAGTTTTTTTTAATTCTTTTCTTTTTATGTATTTATTTATTTGTTTAGTTTTTACTGTTAGTTTTTTTTTTCTCCTTCAGAATGACAATGTGTCTCTATCTAGCCCCTCTTGCCAGCTTGTAGTGTTTTTGTATTTTCTTCTATATGTTGAAATCCTTTGTTTCACAAATATTTAACTGCAGAAGTGTGCTTTAGGACAACTATTTGGTTAAAATCATGTTACATTTTATTAATTTTTAAGGGGAGCACCAGGCAAAAAGCATCAATAATGTTATATTCAGTATAATTTTTATGAAAAGGCATTTTATATTGTGTACAAAATGTCCTGTCCCATTGGAAAGTGTTTATTTATTTATTTTATTTATTTATTTATTTATTGAACTAAAAATTGACATCAGATTGACAAAATGTCTGCTAAATAATTCACTTCTTAATATTGCAAACGATCACCAGTTTAAATACAGACACACTACCTGTTTAAAGAAGTGAGCGACAAACTTTCCCCTTTTCTAAGAATAATTCCTCTTGTGCAGGGTGCGGTGCCTCTCTCCTCTGTAATTACCACATTCTCACTAATCCTCTTCATCTTTATTCATATTCCTCACAGCAGTTTATGGATGGAAACCAGCAGTCACCGACTGTAGCACAGGGCTTTGTGAATTAATAATCGGAAGTTTGTGTGATTGGAAATAGATGAATTCCGTTTTGGGTTACAGGAAGAAAAATGTGTCAGACCAAAATGTGTTAAGATTTCCCTCCTCATTAATTAAACCTCCTGAAGAGATCATGCTGAGGTGTTCTCCAGTGCGCCTTCAGATCACTTCAGACACAGACTCCCTTGGCTCACATGTACACACAACAACACCCAGAAATTAATGTGAAAGTGAAAATGAGCGAAATCCCTCAAATTAATTGCAGACCGCAGGTGTCAGCTGCCACTCATTGGTTCTTATACACACACTGATTTTTTCATCCCACTGCTTCTCTCTATTGCCTGCTTCATTAATCATGGTAAACATAAGGGATCCTGTTTACTTTAACACATCAGTGCTCTAATGAAAAGCTCATGACAGCTAAAACCCTTGAACATGTGGATAACGTCTCTTAAACCGATCTCCCAGTTTGTCAGTAGGATGTGATCTGTTTCATTTCAGTCCCTGCTTAAATCTCACAACAGCAGCAAGAGATCCAGAGGAACGTGTAACAGTTTTTTTTTTTTAATAATTTTTAAGGTGCACAATGAGAATTCCCATCTGACACTATACACCATCATATGACTTCTTCACCATCATATGACACTTGCAAAACAGTGTTGCCAAAAGTGGTCTCAATGGACAGAAGTATGTTTACTGTAATACTTTTAATATTTCTCTGTTGTGTTATTCTATTTAATTCTGCAGAAATAGGCTTTTGACACACAGTTCTGACACAACTCATTGAAACTTGTTAGGTTTTTATTTAACTTATTTTATTATTTGTAACAACAGTTGTGCATTATGATCATGTTGTGTATCACTGATAAAATATCTTGGGCTTATTACACATGGCTTGAGCTTTTTGTAGGGATTTTTATACTCCAGTAATGTTTAGTTATAGAAGAGTGTTTGAAATCCTGCTGTAAAGTCTAACTACAGTTAGGCTGTTTTTTCTCATTTTTTCCTGCATTCACTAGTAATGTAAGCTTTCAATGTATTTTTTAAATAGAAAGTCTATTTTGAATAAACTAGAATTTGCCTTTGTGTTAGCTAAAGTGGGTCTTGATGAAATTCATGAACACTGGACATTAATAAATAGCATAAAATAATTTACTGTTTTGTGGTCTTTTCCCCATCTTCCAAATAAACACACACAAAGGCACAAAACTGTTTTATAATAAGCGCCATATGCTATGCAACCTGGCATTTTATTTTTTGAACAGCAATATTAAGAGAAAACAAAAAAAGTATAAATCATATTAAAAAGTTTCATTTGTGTTTTAAATATAAGTTTAAATTTAAGTCTTAAATCCCAAACAAGTGGAGGGCGGAAAAAAGGTCAATTTCTGAAGGTAAATGCTAATCCCCTTTACATCTTAAACTGAGCTATAGCTGGTGTTTATAGCTATGTACACTACTGTTTAAAAGCTTAGGGTCTGTATAATTTTTAGTGTTTAGTGAAGAAAGTCTTATGCTAACCATATGGTTGCGTAAAGTCTAATATCATTTGATCAAACATGCAGTAAAACAGTATTATTGGGAAATATTTTTACGATGTACAATTTACTGGCCACAAACATTTGAGCAGCAGCGTAAATTATTTGATTCACAATTTAATAATAGCATTTTGTCTGAACAGAGGCTGACGCTTTTTTAATCGGGCAAGAATCGGGCTTCTAAGTGACGTAATTTCCGCCGGGGTCCTCTCACGCTCGGGCACAGAGAGCAGGTGGTGGGACGCGATCTTGTGTGCGGTGTGATTCACAGTATTATCAACAAACATGTACTATAAAGTCAGCGGAGTCACTGGGAAATTAACGGGAGCGACAGCAGCGTGCGCTTACAGCCCGCAGGTACTCAACACTTCCGCTGAAGCGACCTTCACAGACACTCTGCCTTTTTATTGTGCTGATACTATAAACACTCACAACTAACCTTGATTTACTGTCAGGGTTGGCTTTAGTTTAAAAGTAGTGCAGTCTACGTTTGTCATTAACGTTAATGAATCCGAGTGATTAAAGACTGCAGTATGGCCTCAGCCGGATTGTATTTCAGTCTGTAACTTTGATCAGATGTCATTCGTTAATTCCTTATATACTGTTATTCTTCCATCAAACAGTTAAGGAAAGCTCGTGCAGCTCTTTTCCCTGCTATAACAATTCATATTGACCGTATCTGTAAAGCTCCAGAGAGGATAAACCACTATAAGGGTCTTAGATAGTCATGAATGATGATTAATTGACTAGTTTTTGGATGTCTGATGTTAGTGTATCCAGGTTTAGAAAATTATGCTTTATGGTGATTTTTTTGGGGGGGTCATTTTCCAGATCTTGAGATACGGTTCACTATGAGTGACCTTTGTGGGGTGTGAGTGTCCTTTTGAGTTCAGAGGAAGACAATGCCCGTATAGGGGTTTGGACTGATGTGTAAATAAGGGCAGTAGTAATGTTTTGGTGCTGTAATGTCTCTGTAGCTCATAAGTCATTGTGTTTGTCCTGACAGGGGTTGAAAGCCACGGTTCCCCCTCAAGCTCCTCAGATGATCTTTGCTGTACCAACCAAGGTTGTTTCAGAGACCGGGTCTGTGGCTCACTACATGGGAATCAACAAAGTCCCTGAGCTGCAGAAGGTTTTCCAGGTATTGCACTGTGATTTTTTTTTTTATTTGTTTATTTTATTTTTTTTTTCAGCCCAGTGTTTTAGATATTTCATAACAGAAAAGGTACTCCTCTGACGATTTTCTTTTTTTAGCTGACACTTAGACACAAACCAAAACAATATAAACAGTTGTCTGTCATCAGTCCCAAAACAGCTTCACATTTAGCAACACCCGAGTTAAAAACAAAAGACTCAAAACAGTACAACTAATATTATAAATTCAAACTCTAAACTGTAATTGGAAAAGGCACATTCAGGTTCATGGTAAAAGGGCAGATGTGTTTTTGAACACTCATTAATGCAAGAAGTTGCATTATTGTTACAAATGATAAGTTTTTGCTGCCATATGTAGGTAAAGTTTTTGCTGCCTTATGTATCTACCCTGCTGATAGATGTGTAAATGTATTGTTTATTCTGCTGTCTATATATGATTAAATTTCTAAATAAATAAATAAATATTTATTGGTGATGCTAAAAAATGTTTGAATTAGGGCTGGGTATTAACACAGATTTCACAATTTGATTCTGATTTTAATATTGATTTGTTGGATGTATCAGCTACAGTACATGTCCATTTTTCTTAAGTAAAACAATCTCTCAACTAATGCTGTAAACTATACAGTTGGCACGTTACAGTAATATTAAAGGTTAAAATTAACATTCAAATTCAACTGCTATTTAGTTTTAAATATAATAATCAACACTTATAAAAATTGAGTTGTATGAAAACGTTGTACAAGACAGTTTTATAAACTATTTTAATGATAATTGTTTCTACTCTAATTTGTTATGTAAACCTTTAAAGGTGGCTGTCATAACTTGTTTTCATGATAGATTTATTCAAACATTCAATAAATGAGTTGTCACTGACAGGGTAATTAAAAATATAATGTAATATAGTGCATATGCTTATCAAAATGCTCACCTAGATTTTTAACAAAATTATGGATAATGAATGTCTTTCGTAAGGTAAATGTGAAGTTACGTGACATTGTTTACTATGTTTTACTGATGTTTTTCCAAGGTTGAAATACTAAGAGATACATGACACATTTTGGTAATTTGTACTGTTTCTTTCAACATACTTTTCGTTGTTCTTTTATATTTTTCTTGTTATAACTAGTCATAAACAGGAAAAGATGTTCAATTCATCTCTGTGCTGCTGCTTGAACTGATGTGAATACAGCGATCTGTAATGCCATATTAAAAGAGGAAAATGCTATTTATTTGAATTTGTGATAAAATTAAAAGAATTTGAAAGCTTGAAATTATGCTTCATATCAAAGTTAACAAAGCACAAAGCTTACTGAAATTATTGGATGGGAGGCACACACAAGTGATGTTTAGGGAGGTTTTGTTCACGCAGTCAATATTGGTTCATCAGAATGAAGATCAATCAAAATTGATTCATTGTTATTGTCAGCCCAGCACTAGAGTGAATCATTTGCCAACATCTCACTAGCTGTGTTTCCATTACCCTTCAAATTGCACAAATTGAAATTGCAAATTGAAAATAAGCCCAGTGGAAACACGTAAATTGCACAAAATTCCCAGATATCGCAAAAAAGTTTTTATATTCGCATGAGGTGGTTTTTCAGACAATTCAAAAAAGGAATATTTCACAAAACTGCAATGGAAACATTCATTGATAAACTAGTGCTTTCGTTTTCGGCTTAAGAGAAGAAGTCGGCGACACTGACTCATCTCCGCAGGTAGTGATGTGCCTGTATGCACGTTTCATACGGATTACATAATCTGAGAATATTTATTTTCCACTTGAATTGGTTCATTTGAAAGTAGACATTTCACTCTCTATAGATATATTTTTCATTTCTGTAAAGAGTACACAGATTTTCTGAGTTTTGTGCTCAAGTTCACAGAGACAGAGGCGGCAGAAAGCGCATCTTGTTTGCTTTAAAGGGGTCCTATTATGCTCATTTACAAAGTCTTGATTTTGTAAAACGGTAATGTATTATGTTTATTGTTCTTTAATTCTAACATTATAACATGAATTGCAGTGAAACTGTTATACAGTTTAATTTATTTATACCATAGTCCCACAGAGTTACACTATTTGTGGTGGCATATATATGCAAATTCATTCTCTGCCAGCGGGAGGCGCTGTTGGAGCGCGAGAGAGCGAGGTTTCCCCGGTAACGCTGTACACAAAGCAGAGCTCCGCTCACAAACACTGCTTTATCAGACATTACATGCAAGATGAAATGAAAATGACATCCAAAATTTTCTGAAGATAGTCGGTTTCCTTTAGAAATACAGTGATATAAAAACACCTGCACCGGGTTTCGATTTTGAAACGTGCATTTGAATTTCCGGAGGCGGGATTTATTTTAATGATATTCTAATGGGCCAATTTGTGATGTCACAAATACAGGAAAACAACTTTGTAGTCCAAACGAGCAATTCGTTGTAGTTCTTGAAAAGGGATTTTTTAAAAACAAAATATCTCCCTTTGGAGTGGACTTTGAGATTTGTAACTTTGTAGATCTGTTTTATGCCCAAACATACACACTGACTAAAATTCAAAAATTGAAAAAGCATAATAGGACCCCTTTATTTATTTTACAAAAGTGCAACGCTTTGTTGTTATTGTGAGTGCACACAAATAAACGTAGTCTTTACAGATTTGAGAGATGTATGACCAAAAATGCTGGAGTATTTTAAGAACAAGTGACCGCACCGGCGCCTTCATCTGTCATGCAGTGAGCACTACTGTTCAGCTTCCACACTCTTGAATAGCGCACATTTTTCTAGGTTGACATTAGATTGCACGGCCTTGTAAATTTGCTACTACATACATCTTTCAGATGAAAAGTTATGTTTGAGGTTGATGAATGATAGGTGAGCGTTTGAATGTCCTGCCCGATGTACACATAGACCAGCTGTTAACGATCTGTCCGTCATGGACTGTGTGACTTCGCCACTTCCTGTGTTTTTTTTTGTTTTTTTTTCTGCGACTAAGATTTACTAAAATTTTGGTTGACCAAGCCTCTTCTGGTCGACTAACGGTTAGTCGACTATTAGGGGGCTAGCCCTAATGTAGAACAGAACCCAATCTGTTCCATGTATTAATCAATATGACCTGTTCCAGAAAACTGATGGAGCACCGGTTCACCTGAAGCGTGGAGTCATGGACAAAATGCTGTATAGGACCACGATGGGCTTGACGATTGGTGGCACCCTCTACTGTTTAATGGCCCTCTATTTCGCTGCCCATCCCCGAAAACCACAGTGACCTGCCCTGCCTGTGCCCTCTGTAATTATTAAATGTATTGTAATTATTATGGTTGGAGTGTTGACATAGACTTTTGTCATTTTGCTCTAAAAGACTGTGACAGAATTATTTTATTTACCCCAGTATTTAGCTCTCACTCACTGGTTATACAAGTACATCTTGATCAATCTTGAGAAGCGCCATCTGATTTCATTGCATATGTACATTTATTACATAAGAGTTTATTGTTTTGGGTTTGGTCAATCATTATCTTCTCATATGGTCATCTGATGGGTCCCTCTTTCGAGACAGTTGTTTATCTTAATGGTCTGTTTTTAACAATCAGGGAAATTTAAATGATTCACACACTGATGTACTGATCTATTTGCATCCCCTTATATCTTTTGAGTAAATGACAGCAAGCTTGTCAGCCTGTAAATGAAGTCCTTTCAATTTGTACCTAGCAGAATAAATATATTTTGTTTGTAAAAATTGAACAATGAAATCTTCTTGTGTGTCATCTTTGTTGAGCTGGAACAGTCCGGATGGCATTCGATTATTAGCAACAACATCCTGTGGTCTTTGGCCCCGTCTCATCATACAGGATATCAGTCTGATGGGATTGTAAGTGTTATTAGTGTTAATCGATACATAAAAGCATTTCAGAACCTATAATTCACTGATATTAGATTAGTTCCTTGGGGTACACCATTATCAGTCACATTTAGATGCATTTTGGGTCAGACAACCAGAGAATTAACATTTCTATTGATTCTTGATATTAGATTGCAATATAGTGCAATCTAACAGTGCTGCATAACGCCCATTATTGATTTACAGTATCTCACAAAAGTGAGTACACCTCACATTTCGGCAACTATTTTAGTATATCTTCTCAAGGGACAATACTATAGAAATGAAACTTGGATATATTTTAGAGTAGTCAATGTGCAACTTGTATAGCAGTAAAGATTTACTGTCTTCTGAAAATAACTCAACATACAGCCATTATTGTCAAAAAAGGTGGCAACAAAAGTGAGTACACCCTAAGTGATAACAGCTATATGTCATTTAACCATGCAAAGCCACATGTCCTATTCATCATGTTCATGTTTTTGTCTGCTTGACAGGACCACACAAATTTGGGTCCCACTTTATATTAGGTGGCCTTAACAACTATGCATTTACATTTAAATTATTCATTTGATTCAATGCAAAATTTGGTGCTTTGAGTACAGTTCTCTCATACTGAGCACTGGATGTTCAACATGGCACCTCATGGCAAAGAACTCGCTGAGGATTTGAGAATTAGAATTGTTGTTCTACACAAAGATATAGGCTATAAGACCTAGGCTATAAGAAGTCCGGTAACACCCTGAAACTGAGTTACAGTACAGTGATCAGGGTCATACAGAGGTTTTCCAAGACGGGTTCCACTCAAAACAGGCCTTGCAAGGGTCGATCAAAGAAGTTGAGTCCTCGTGGTGTGCGTCAGGTGCAGAAACTGGCTTCAAAAAACAGACGCATGAGTGCTGCCAGCATTGCTTTAGAGGTTGCAGAAGCGGAAGGTCAGCTTGTCAGTGCTCAGACCATACACCACACACTGCAACAAGTTGGTTTGCATGGCCAGCAAACATATATATATGTGTGTGTGTGTGTGTGTGTGTGTGTTTTTTTTTTTTTTTGAAAGACAGTTTTGAATAATGTTTCATATTCAAAAGTGAAAGTAAAGATGTTTACATTGTTACAAAAATATATTTAAAGTATATTTTAAAGTAAGTCTTTAAATTAAAAAAAAAGTAACACAAGGTTGTCCCCCCCCCCCCCCCCCCAAAAAAAACTTTTGAACAGTAGTGCATTTAAATAATATCACATACACCAAGCTTACATTTTCACTAAATATCAACACTGTTGTTCTTTAGCCTGGAAATATGAGACAGACTAAATCCAAAAGAACTGTGGCAACGTCTCCAAGATGCCTCAAGCAACCTACCTCCAAAACTACAGTACTGTTAAAAGTTTTAGGCACTTGTGTAAAACTGCTGTAAAATGAGGATGCTTTAAAAAAAAAAAATGTCATAAATAGATTTTCTTTATCAATTAACTTCTATTAACTAAATTAAATCAACATTTGGTGTGACCATCCTTTGTGTTTAAAGCAGCTTTTGCCCTAGGTACACTTGCAACATTTTCAGGTAGCTTTGCATGTAGGTTTCTTGAAGTATCTTGGAGACGTTGCCACAGTTCTTCTGGATTTATTCTGTCTCAGTTTGTTCTGTTTCTTCATGTCATTCCAGACGGACTGGATGATGATCAGATCAGATCTCTGTGTGCAGCACTGGATGTTGTCAGACTCCTTGTGCAAACAAAAATCTCACTGGATTATTACAATTAATGGCAAAATGAATTTTTGGAAATGTAAACTGATATTTCCTACTGACACACTACAGCAAAATAGCTGACTTAAACCATTTTTTTTGAGCTGGTGAAAATACTAGTGTTCTAATAATTTTGTCCTAAAACCAAAACAATACAACTAAACAAAACAACTTTGATGAACTTTTTTGATCCGCTTCAAATGTTGACTACTATATATACGGTCATCTCTCTAAAGTCAGTATATGTATTCATGAGTCATGACAAACAACTTGAAAAGCAATCATCTTCCAAAAGCTGCATTAAAAATAAGAATAATTCCTATAAGACCAAATGTTATATGTATTAGCCATTTTCAATATATTCATTGTCCTAACACGCATATCAGCTGGCTGTCTCTTATCTCTGTTTGAATAATGGTGCGGCACACAACATTGCTGCTGCCTGCACTTATTGAAGGCCACAGGGTAATCATACAGCTAAGACCGGCATGATGGACCCATCTCTCCAGATAGTGATTACAGCTGGACAGAACAGCTGTTGCCATTAGACCGACAGTCTGGAACTTCTAGACAACAGCGTCATTAGTGTTATTTATGCCATCTTATCTCTGTTTGCTATCGACCCGTACAGCATAATTGCATATTTGTTAATGCCTATGAGACATGATCATTTATTTGCTGAAGGATTACAGCAACAGCGGTTCTCATAGCAACCGACTGGGTGTGATAACTAGCCTGGTAAAACCAAAGCCCCTACAAACAACTACCCTGACCTCACCTACACAATTGAGAGCTAATGCAGGTGAAACTGACACACACTAATTGAAAAGCCCATCTGCTGTCTTATTTTAGTTCTCACAACATACTGCATTTCTGCTCCCCAGTGTATTTACTAAATAGCAACCTTGTGATGCATTGTGTGAAAAGAATTGATGTTTTTTTAATAAAATGTGTTCTTGGAGTCGATTCATTAAAAATATGCTCTCAGGAAGCTGTTCCAAAGAAGAAAAAGCCAACAGGTTTGGTCTATATTTTATATATAGCACCTTGTGAACAAGACTGGAACTTGATCTTGAGAAAACAACAAGATCATGAGACAAGTTGTCAGTGTCAAGACTGAAAACTTGTGGCTCAACCTTTTTTTTTTTTTTTTTGTTCCTCAGATTGAGCTGTTTTACTGGCCTGTCATTACAGGTTTTTCTCGATTGCTTAAACACATTTCTTGAAAGTATGCCTCTCTTTTGGGAAACTCTAAACACAAATCCATAACTTCTAACGCAATTCCCCAAACTTCCTATATTCATGTCAAAATGAAGCTCTCCACTCAAAACAACTCAATCTTGCTGTAAAACCAAAGCTCTCAGACATGACACACACAAACCCTCAAAAACACACTCACTACAACACAGTCTTACACACTGATGAGATAAATTCAAAACAACACTACAAAAAACAGTAATAAGTGTTGCTTGTGGTACTCCCCAAGTGTTTTATTCCTTAAGTTAATGTACTGTAGAGTACAATACAGCAAACACCAACAAAAATAAGCATTCTGCCCCAGCATCCCATCTTTGGTCTGGAACAGGCCAAAAAACCTCTTCAACATCACAGGCTATATTGGCCCTGGCCAGGCAGCGGGGGTAAAATCCTCTTGCATGCCTGATCCAACCCCAGCACGCATCAACTAAAATATCTGAGACTGTTTGTCTTCTTGCCCTTGCCCTTCCTCTTTCTCTTCCATGTTTTCATCCTCGTCCTCCTTCTTTTCCTCCTCTTCCTCTTTCTCCTCCTAATCTTCCTCTTCCTCCTTCTCCTCTTCCTCTCCGTACTCCCTCTCCACCTCGTACTCTTCCTCTTCCTTCATTTATTTCTCTACTCCCTGTTCTCCTCCTCCTCTGTGGTGTCCTTGACCTCTTCCTTCTCGTCTCTCTGGATCCATTGTTTCAAACCTGAATACAGGTTTTCTCAGTCGCTTTGATGCATTTCTCGAATCATCCTTACTGTAATATTTGCAAAGAAGTATGTGCATTTCTCAAAACAATTCGTACAAACAGCAATGGATCCACAATGGATTTCCTGCAAAAGCCTGTAACTTATTCAAAATCTTTAGTTCATCTCTCAAAAGTAAGTATTTGTCAATGAACATATCAGTGCTATCAGAATGAAAAGTCCTTGTGTCATTGTTCACAAACAAGATAGGCAAAATGCTTGGTCATGTTGTCAATATAACACTGCACTCTTTCAGTATTGCCTGCTGTAAACTATGGCAGCAGTTTGGATGACAGTTACTGTACTGAAATGCAGAAGGCTGCATTTCTTATGTATGCCATATATCATTTCAAAAGTACAAATTTACACATTACTGTATGTGGGATATTGATTGGAAAAGCCTGGGTATGATTCACAGTTACACTTTTACTAGTGGTCTGACCAAATAAATAAATAAATAAATAAATAACCTATGTGAAATAGAAAAGAAAAAGAAATATGGGCACAAAGGCGAAAATAAAAATTAGAAAGTCCATTGTCAGAATTTGTAACTCTTGTGTTGTCCTCTGTCTATTTATGCTTTCCAATTGAAGGTTCATGATATGTACCTTTGAGCTATTTCAGAGAACTATATAATACATTTTGAGCAACATGACAATAGCAACTGATGATGTAGGAAACCACAGACATAATCATAATCAGTTGCATGAAAGTACCAAAGCAATCGCAACTTGTTCGAAAGAATGAGAACATTTTTATAATGTGCACAAGTGACTAGATGATGTGGAGGTTGAACAAGTAGTTTTGAGAATTTCATTTCTGATCTGAGAAATGCACCAAAGCCACTGAGAAAAACTGTCAGCTGACTTTGGCCCTTTTATCTATCCATCGAAGGTTCTGATTGGTGTGTGATAAATTCTGACTCCCAGTGTTTCCACTTGGGTAACTGTGTGATAACTTTACAGACTTGAGTGAACAACATTGAATGCAGGTGCTTTCTAAATGATCACATGGTGTAAGCACTGAGAAATGTAGGGATTTGTGTGTAGAGTTTTGCAGTAACAGTTCACCAAATCTGACTCGTGTCAAAGCAGAGGAATAGTGTTCATAGTTTAGGGAAATGGGTGTGCGTTTTTAAAAATGGCGTTATGGTTTTGAAATTTTAGTTCAAAAGCCTGGTTATAGTGTTTTAGCAATCGAGAAAAACTGTAAAAAAAATAAATAAATAAATAAAAATCTATATCTCCTGTCTGAGCCGATAGCATCATAGCCAGCATTTTGACATGGTTGCCCTCTTCACCTTTTTTCTGTTCTTTGTACTGTTCTCTATAAATAAAGGCAGAAATGGCAAAAACTGGTCTGTACCTCCTGTGAAGAACAGGCTATCTGTTCCAGTCAATTTAAGACCTTCTCATTTGTTCCCTCACAGAAATTACTGGCTCCTGATGGACACCCAGAGGGAAGGCTGTTATCTAATGATAATTTGTCTCCTGTGTGTAGTTTTTGGAAACGCTCTCAGCCAGTGTGAATGCAGAAGTGCTTAGCACAGAAAGTCCCT
Organism: Spinibarbus caldwelli; assembly: GCA_039654775.1. Classification (NCBI taxonomy): domain Eukaryota; kingdom Metazoa; phylum Chordata; class Actinopteri; order Cypriniformes; family Cyprinidae; genus Spinibarbus; species Spinibarbus caldwelli. The sequence goes on from CM077243.1 coordinate 25,250,175, forward strand.
GTGGAGACTCTTATGTGACAGTCCTCAGTGGTTAAACTGTGTTGGTGATTTTGAGTAAGTACTCTCCAAAATAAATGTGTTTAGTGACTTTGACGAGGTTGAAATGCACTGCAGTATTCAAAGTGTCCAATATTAGAAGTGCATTGCAGGATTTAACACATGAAACTATAAAAACCAGGGATGATCTTCAGTGGACCCAACGGAGATAGCTATTTCATAATGCAGGTACTTTCTCAGTTATATTTCATTTAAAGTGCATCTATTATGCTTTTTTATTTTATTTCATTTATTTTATTTTATTTTAACCTTCCTTTAGTGTGTAAAATGATACCCAGCCTAATAAAAATGACAAAAACACTGAATAAAATGACTAAAACTTAACTACAATTAAAATGAATCTGAAAATAATAAAAATCTAATTCTACTGTAGTTATGATACTAATATACTGCTTCAATATATATATATATATATATATATATATATATATATATATATATATATATATATGAGAAAAAAATGGTTGGACCATGATATTTAAAAGCTCTAATTTGCAAACTTTCTACTTTGTAGGAAGGGATAACTCAAAGCCTGGACGACCAAAAGTACTCCTGTACATAAACTGTGACGCCTATCAGTATTTTGTATTTTATGGTAAGTGAAAATTTACTGAAAACTGACTCACCCTCAGGCCATACAAGGTCTAGATGAGTTTGTTTCTTCATGGGAACAAATTTGGAGAATGCAGTGAATGGGTGCCATCAGAATGAGAGTCCAGACAGCTGATAAAAATATCACAATAACCCACAAGTAATCCACACCACTCCAGTCTATCAATTAACATTTTGCGAGGTAAAAAGCTCTGTGTTTGTAATAAAACAAATCCATCAAGACAGAGAGAAATGTCCGCAGATCAAACATCATTTATAAGCCAAAACAGATATTCTAAACAAATATGTCAGTGGATTTTGATGTGAGAGGACAACAGGGGAGGGACTTTTTCACTGGAGGAAGTGTTATTATGGATTATGGACTGTTTTGGCCAGAAGCAACTGTTTGAAGTTTTAAAAAATGCTTTAATGATGGGGTTGTTTCTTACAAACACTTAACTCAGGTCAGATGGGTTCAAATGACAAGTTCTAAGCCAATGAGCAACAAGCTGTGTTACACGAACTAGCAAACCTATCAGCATTTTTTTTTTTTTTTTTTATGGTACACATGTATTTAAAAACATTTTTGCAAACTAAGGCACTATGAACTCTAACTGTACTTGATTTTTCCCCAGCCATTCTGCTGTAAACTCCTCTGCGCTCCCTCTGTGGAAATTAGGTTCACTAGACCCTCTGATAAGAGACTTTGACATAGCGATGCCTCGTTAATTTCAATTTTGTGTTGTGTCTGTATAAATCCTTATTTGCATAAAATAAAATAAACAGCAGATGTTGTGACTGGCCAACTCATGAAAGGCTGATTAGAGATCTAAACCGGGATGTGAGGGGGAGGAAGAGAGTTCTGAGACTGCGAGAGGAGACAGACAGTTCAGAGAAGAGTCTGGAACAGTATATACAGTATACAGAAGCTGTATCCATGAGCGCTTCAGAAAAATATTTAACGTGTGGTTTTGAGAGAAACCACCTTTCGGAGCACTCCTGGCTCAGAGAAATCATATGCAAGATGTCAAGCACTGCAACTTGAAAGTACAGCTGTTAGAGTGTCATGAAACCCACATTTCAGCACAGGTCAGGTCTCACCACAGCTTTGAAAAATGTGAAAAATTGAAGCGTGGAAAGATGCAGAAAGGGAGAAATGGGCCAGAGAGCACAACCGACTGACTGATCCAGTCATTTTTATTTAGCTTTATTTAGCTAACAGTATGAAACACAAACACCCTGCAATTCACAAATATACATGCAACATAAATGCACAAATATATTATACCACAAACCCATATATGATGATCTTCTAATGCAATGTCTATTTAATCCCCCCAAAATTGAATTGCATGCAGTGGTGGTGATCACCAGCTCTTGAAAATAAAGATTCTGGTAACACTTTAGTTAAGGGACCAATTCTCACTATTCTCACTGCCCAAACTAAAGTGTGAACAAGGTTCTTTATTGGCATTTATGGTTCCATGAAAAATCTTTAACATCCATACAAACTTTCCATTACACTTAAGGTTCTTTACAGTGGAAAAAGGATTATTAAATTGTTCTTAACACTATGAAAACGTTACGTTACAGTATAAAATGTTTTTTTTTTTTTTTTAAACTGTTTGCTGAAAAGTTCTTTGGGAAACCCAAAATAATTCTCCTATGGCATCACTGTGAAACCCATTTTTGGAACATTTATATGTTGAATTCTAATCTAATTCTAGTCTAATTTCACTGTCACATACTGAATGTTTCCCCTTGCATTTCAAATTCTCTGCTACCAGCTTTGAGAGATGCCTTCATTTGACCAAAGCCCCTGGGCCAGACAAAGTTAAAAGTGGTGATAGTTTCTTTCATTTTCGTTTAATCTAAAAAGAAGCAATTGTTCATTATAGTTATACTCATCTAAAGTATCTTTCTCTCATATTCTTTTACCCCCTCACCCCAATTTAAGCTTCACCTTACCCTTAACCATCTATTTAAAAAACTACATCCTGTCTTGGGACTTCATGCATGTCTCCGTTGCTCTGTGGAAGTGTGTGCTGAGAACATGAAGTGTCTGGATCATAAGAATTTAATTCGCTCTGTCTGCTTCCTGTCTGTCTTTCTGTAGGTATATGGGTTAGGTTTTTGGAGTATGGTTATTAGTATTCCTATGGATTCCTATCCCAAGCTTTAAATGCTAGTTTTATGAGAAAAATGTGTTAAAATAATAATAATAATAATAATAATTAATTAAATAAATAAATAAATAAAAACTACCTCATGAATTTAGCATCCCACATCCTAATGCATATGTTTTTTATGATGGTGGTGGTTTCGTAACCATGAAAGTTTTAAGTCATCCTAAACCATCATTTAAAGGGATCATGACAAGAAAAACAAAAAACAAAAAACAAAACCAAAAAAAATATATATATATATATTCTTGATTTTTTTATATATAAGAGATCTTTGGATCTTAAAATAGCTTGATTGGATATTATGGGATTTGTAATGTTACATTGGTGAAAATATTTTCACATGACTGACTCTAGAGCATGACTAGAATAGAATAGTTATACATCATTGCACCACAAGCCCCGCCCACTGGTGTTCAGTCACATGAAGACTGGCATCTGTCTACACCGAATGCAAGTGTCACATCAAAAGCAACTAAAACCCATTATAATTACACTGGATACAGTATACATATGCCGGCACACTTTCTGATGTTCTCCATGTGATTGAGCTACTCCTGACAATAGGACAAATATTTTTAATGGCATCCTAAATCATGCCCGGAGGATTGTATGTTTATTCATAGCATTTGACTGCAGATTGTTTTGCAAATGAGACACAGTGTAGAGTTCGCAATCGGATCTGACAGCAGTTGCATTGCAAACAGCAATTAAATATTTTCATAATGCTTTAAATTATGGTTTTCTATAGCTAACGTTTTCAAAACACTCATGTGCAAAAGCAAGGGGGGCGTTGATACTTTTTTTCTATTCAATAATGTTAGCCAATTATAACAGTGGGTGTTTACTGAAACGTGCACATTAAAAATGTCGTCAAGATGTAATAATTTGCTCTATCTCTGAAATGACTGTTGTCACGCTACAGTGTAGAGAGATCATGCACAAAGAAGATGATATAGGCAAATAGTCTTTAATAATCCACATAAAGGTAAAGCCACAGGCAGACAGGCAGGTAACACACGTAAACGCTAGACATTCACAACACCGGAAAAGGGAACACAGGACAGACTAGTACTTAAGTAGCAAGGTACATGAGGATAATTAATGAGACACAGATAAATCAAATGACGAAATCAAAGGGGAGATAGAAACTAGGTCACACAGGGAAGACTAATGCTGTATTCAGGTGCTATCAGAATTATCGTAAATACGAGTTTCCTAGTCGGAAATTGGCCATATAAGGACTCTCTAAGGCCGTTCATGTCCAATTTCCAACTAGGAAGCTTGTATTTACGATAATTCCGATAGCACGTGAATGCAGCATAAGACAATGACATGCCATAGACTGTGACAACTGTTTTACTGATGAACATCACATGCGATTAAAAGCAATGAGGATATGTTTTTCAGTTCCTTCCCATATAAAAATATGGCACAAATAGTAAGAGAATATGATGGTATCCTATACAGAATTCAAGCCCCATGCAAACAGAATTTCATATCGATTTTACACTGGAAGATCTACTTACAACCTATTTGATGTAGTCTGTATGCAAAGTCATGCTTTGACTCTTTGACCTAAATGTGAACCTGCTACTCTGAACAGAAATAAATTTGAATGTACTATGCATGAATGTCTACGCATGCAATAACGACCCAAAGTGCGCCCAAAAGTGTCAGGGTTCAGAACAGGGGATACTTGTACTAAGCAAGCAATGCAAATGTACATGGCTTGAACTAGATTTTGATGGAAATCAGAGCTGGTGGATTGTAAATAAGCCCAGAGCTCTGAGGAATTTTCCTGTTGGTAGAGCCAGGAATCACCTCACAACCCACTCCATCCTTTCCTTCTCTGACGCCCCAGAGCTTTCTCAACTTCACCACACTCACATTGACTGAGACATCCCTGAAACCCCATCTCCCTGCAGCTCCATGTGTTTTAAAGAGCTCAGATGAGAGCTTTGATGCCTGGCTGTGGAATGAGGTTGAGCGAAGTGGGAATAAAGGAAAGATGGCAGGATTTGTGAAAAGTAATAAAAAATACATCTGATGAGAGACTAATAATCCACCTGGGTTGCAGCGGTCTAAATAAGCTCTCTTTGCTTTGTGCACATGCACACTGACTTTATAGACCCTCTTGGTTTCAAGTCCCAATAGAGCATCTATCTGGTTGCCATGGATACTAGTACAGTGTTTGAAATTTTATGATCAATAAGGACAAAAAAACTAAGCCAGGGTCATGACATCAAGTCCATTAAATGTAACATCTGCTTTGCAGGCTGTTGTGTTGTGCTTTATTTTTGAGTGCACTAGATTTTTGATGCTTTTTATTAAAGGAAATCATGAATCTGTTAGCTTTGGAACAAATAAAAAATGTGATCAAATTGAGATCTCACTGTAAAAGTCCGTTTGCATGAGATAGTTTAGCCTGTTCTTTGTTTTCGGAAAAAAAAAAAAAATGAGGTCAGTGCGACCCGGTCTGTTCTCTGTTGCTGTAAACATCATTTATTCTTAATAAGAGGCCATGTTGTCCTTGATAAATCTGATTTGTAACTCTGAATTTGTCCTTGAAAATGCAATTGAGGATTTGAGTTTTGTTTGAGGTTACATAATATGCATAGAACAGGCATAATATAGGCATATGTGTGTGCGTAATTGTATAGATGGGAATATGAGTGTCTTCAAGCTTATTAACACTTTTCAGAACACCGCGTCCTGGGGTGGTGATATGTGACACATTTCAGAGAAGAAGTGATTTCACAATGAAACCACAGGGACCGATTTTAATTCTCTTCCCCACTTGTAAGTAGGACAGCATATGGGCCATGTCATGACTGCCTTTGGACTTTTCTTGTGCTCAGTTGAACCCAGTTGAGAAGAACTCTGCAAAGTAGAAAAAAAAATATTTCTCAAAATGTTTTAAAATATGCTGTTTTAAAAGTAGGATAATAACAACTGAAAACTGACATATTTATTTTGCTGTCATACCGAAGAATGTTGTAGAATCTACTATAGGGTAGCAGGTAGCTTTTTCCTGGTATTTTTAGTAATTATGGGAGGTAAAAGTGACAATAGTAAAAATAGTTGCTTACTAATTATATTTGAACATCGCATTCACTATTTTTAGGCTGTATAGTGGCTCATGCAGTTGTGGCATGATTTATTCCTTTTATTATTATTCCATTACTGTTCTAAGTACTGCGTAGGCCTTCCATTACAGTACAAACTGCAGAACCACCCACTATTAATACCATCACGCTAGTCCATTATATGCTATTATATGGCTTGTAGTAATAATCACAAGCACTTGGTGTATGATTTGTTGCTTTGAAACTTCAGCCAATGCCAAAACTTACACAGGGTCAAAACAGAAGTGCAATAATTTCCCGAACAAAAGTAAGAACTGTACCATTGTGTATACACAATACTTGATACCATATACCATATGCTTGATGAGAAGTTACTCTGTTACTGTATTACTGCTGGAAGTCAGGTGATTAAAATTTGCTTGAGATGTGCAATATAGTAACTTTTCCCCAAATCCTTTTGTTGTGTAGGGGAAAAAAAAAACAAAAAAAAACGTTTGAATGCATTATCCAATTATTAAATATGGAATAGCATATTACCATATAACTCCTACTATAGACTTGAGAAACGTCATCAGTTGTTGCGCACATACTGTTTCAATTCAAAGTTCACATCTAGTCAAGTACAGATCAAATCCCCAGATGTGTTCTTGCTCCACCCCTTTTATCAAGGATGCATCAAGAGGTGACTTGTGCGAACTTGAAACAGACAGGAATCCCAGAATGCGTCTCGCACCAACAAGGAAACGTTAATGGTGGAGGAGAAAACCCATGTCATTTTCAAAAAATTACTGTTATTGTGTCATGAAATGTAGTTTTTTCAGACAAGAATGTAGTCAAATCTGCAGTTTATTTAGAAAGATAACACCTGTTTGAAAATTTGTTCTGAGGTTTTCAGAGATGTGAGCTCCAGCCGATCACCGCTCATGAACCTGCCAAGAGCAGCCTTACCTTATTCTGACACTTGCCACTGGCTCTGATTTCTCTATAGTGATTAAATATGAGATATAATTAGTTTTGGGTCTATCTAACATCTTTGGTCTTATAAATGTATTATTTGTTCCTGGTCATATTGTTTTGGCTGAGCACAAAGTTGAGTTTTATAATTTTATATTTTTATTTAACTTTACTGTTGAAGTAGATCACTGACTTTGTAAGTTTGACTGAATTGCTTGCTTGTCTTTATTTCCTGTTGTATTCATTTCTTATACTTTACACTTTTATTATACACTTTTAGAATGGATATTATTGTTCATTAAAACTGGCATTTAACAAAAACAGCATAGAGTTGTGTTTTATGTCATATTTTATTCTAAGCAGTGGCTATTTACACTAAGTGCAAATTGCGATAGATGCTATTTACCCTATAAATATAAATAGCAGTTGTTTCTTTGCAATAAGTGCAAATAGTAGATGCTGTTTATACTTAGTGCAAAAAATGGCAGAAGTTTACACCTCAGTATTTTAGTCTATTATAAAACAGAATGCAGTAATAACATATTAAGTGTAAATTACCATATTTATTTAAATTATTAAATGGATGATGCCTTATATTGGGACAGTAAAACCCTCCCTACACCTACCCCTAACCCTACCTGATTAACACATTTCCACTTTTTTTTAATATTTCCTTCATTATTTTATTTTATTTTATTTATTTATTTTTTTAACAAATGTCTTTCCGATCTGATATGTGATAGGAAAGGAGAGAAGAAGGAGTTTGGCAAAAGCCGGATTCGAACTTGGGTCAATCAAAAGCATGCGCCTTACTCTCTAAGCCACACGTTTAATATGCATCTTTTGCTTTGTAGTCTATGCCAACCAGACAGTGGGTGGAGCAAGTGTAAATTTCCTCTGCCAACAAGATGCGCTATTTGCTATTTGGACAAGTGTAAATAGACACAGCTTTTATTTTATTATCCAAACAGTAAAACATAATCTAAGTATGTACACATTGACTTTTTAATTTGTTTTATTGTAAATATACAGTGAGGATAACTGGAATTCAGAATTCAGCAAGTCAGTTGTTTCATTCCTGAGTGGATCAGAATCTTTTAATAAATCGGTTAAATAAATGATTCAATGACTCACTCATTCTTTTGATCATGAATGGATCAGTGTTTGAAACAAACTGGCTGAATATATGATTCAATGATTCACTCATAAAGACATGGTCACTTGTCATCACCTACTGGTATAACAGTATAATCTGCAGAAAGACAGTGTAACGTCACCCGAGTACTGACTGCTCGCCCCTCCATCTGCTTCCTCTACTGACACTTCCTGTTTGGTGGCCTTATTAGCCGAATACTGACCACATGGCAGGTTGCGAAGTATTGCCAGTTAACCTGCCTTACCAAGCGTTTTCCATAGTTATATTCTGCCTGACTTTAAGTGTATTACTCTGCCTGACTATTTGCCCCTTTCCTCTGTTTGCCTGATTGGACTGATGTTTGTGTATGAGCCCTCTGCCTGCCTGCTGACTCTTGTCTTTTGGATTGCCCCTGTGTATGTCAACGGGTTGAACTGTTACTCAGGTTTAGACCCTTTGCCTGTCTTCACGTTTCTGTCTACTGCTAATCCTTTTAATAAACTTCTGCGAATAGATTCTAGTTCTGCCTCAGCGTCATCCTTACAGACAGGTAAGACAACAAAAAAAGTGTTGTTGGACTGTTATATCTGCACTTCTGCTGCAAAAGCTTCTTGATCAATAAGAATAGTGACTCAAAAGTGATTGTTTAATGCAATATTTTATTTATTTAGCAAACATTCTCTTATATATGTACAAGAGCAGACTCTCAACCTGGTGTAGAGGTCATTGGGCTGAAGGCCACAATGATGGTGCCTAATAAAGCATTCTTGCAAGGGTGAAACTTTTGACTTAATTTATCAAACAGTTACATATACAATAATCTGCATCATCTGCTGCAATTCCAAGTCAATCAATCAGTCAGTTGGTCAGTAGTTTCATGCAGCACTTTTGGCACAAATGAATGTACTGTGGGCGGACGGTGGGTGCGCTGCCTGAGGCTGAGCTTGACTGATCTGTTCCTCAATCAATCAGAGAGTTGGAAAAAGATTTCAAATAAAACTACATCTTTCCTGTGAATATAAAAGGGAAATTTACTTGTTCAACACATCACACTATTACTCGTGGACATGAAGTTTGTTCATGTAAGTGGATTCTGTGCTCTTTGCTTCCTACTAAACGTCCTTTGATGTATAACATCTTATAAAACAGACCTATTCTCTGTCATGCTCATAGCAGGTTTGACCTTTAATAAGAGCGAGTCATTGCCTATCTTCAGCCTGGCACAGCTGCTGCACACAGTTCCAGAGACTAAGTGAGAAAAGAGCCAATGTTCCCCGGTCTCTCTCACAACACTCTGGGAATTAATAACGCATACTGCTGAACCAGGAGGACCCTGTGAACTGTGCTGCTGGCTGCCTGAGTTATTTGTGAGGGAAGCTTTTGAATTGTGATCAAGGAGCATGTTTGTGTAATAACGAGAGAGACAGAGTGTGTGTGAGAGCGAAAGCTGAGAACGAGAATAGGTGGTCTGAGGTGGACATGATCAATAATAGAACCTTTTTCTGCATTGATGTTTCTGGGACACTGAATCTCATGACAGTTACTGCATCTTGGTGACTAGTTATTGTACGCATGAGGTGGTTGACTGCTCACCTGTATTAACGTTCAGTGGATTGGCTGCCATGTTTGATATTTAAACGTTTGCTGGTCAGACCCAGAGAGAATCATGCTGATTTAGTTATTCAGGGGCTGTTTTCAGTTCTCCTGCACTTCATGATTGAGACACATTATGTAGACAACTAAACTAAACTAAACTAAACTAAAATAAAATAAAAATATAATAGAATAAAATAAAATAAATATTTTAATGTTTGCATGCTTTGACCTCTTTTTTTCTAAGCAAAAAAAAAAAAAAAACTTTTTAATTGATCAAAAGCAACACTAAAGTCATTTATAATTCATCAAAGAATACTGAAAAAAAGTAAAAAAAAAAAAAATAAATGAATAAATACAATCTCAGTTTCTACAAACATTAAGCAGCACAACTGTTTTCAACATTAACAATAATAAGAAACATTTCTTGAGCAGCAAATCAGCATATTAGAATGATTTCTGAAGGATCACGTGATACTGAAGACTGGAGTAATGATGCTGAAAATTCAGTTTTGAATCACAGAAATAAATCACATTTTAAAATATATTTAAAAAGAAAGTGGTTCCTTTTAAATTGTAATAATATTTCACAATATGACTGTTTTTTTTTTTTTTACTGTGTTTTTGATCAAATAAATGCAGCCTTGGTGAGCATGATAGATTTGTTTTAAAAAAACATTAAAACAATCTTACCAACCCTAACGTCTGAATAATAAAATATTATTAATATATAAAACATTTATTGTGTTTTTGTTTTCTGGTCAGAAAATCCTAAAGAAATCTCCATCATAATGTAGAATACATTCAAAATCAGATAAGCTCAAATAAGAATCCTCTAAAAATAGGAAAAAATAAATGATTGTACAGTAGACCAACTGAAATTCTGAGAAAAAAAAAAAAAAGTTAGAGAATGTGAATATGACTAAGAAAATCATTTATTTCTTTCAAGGATTCTTCACACTCATTTTGACAGTTTTACACAGGAAACTGTTTTGCATTTTCCTCCTAATTCTCTTAATTTAAAATCAAATGCATTGTTAATTTCAAGGCTTCTTCTTAAGTTTGCAGTACAGTGTCGTCACTCTCCATCTTTTGCACCCATCTGTCTAATCCCACATCATCTGTAATGACACTGATCTGCAGACACCTGAGAGAACTTTCCAGCCATGATATGCTGCTCCTCTCCTCTCCTCTCCTCTCCTCTTGATTCATTGTGTTCTTTAATTTCCTCATTTATCTTCTTTCGTTCATTCCTCTGTTCTGGTAAACGACCTTTTCCCTTTGGAGAAGACACAGTTATCCAGAGGCTGACCGCACAACAGAGAACAGGAAGACAGAAAGAGATGAACAGAGACAGAAAGCCATGAATAGGGTGAACGAACGAGAAAACAAATTGGCTGTAGGTAGATGGACTAAGTGGGAGGATCTTTTCATCACTCTGACCTGTCAATCAATGCTCAACTGCAAAGACAGACCTGGTTCTTAAGTTCCTGTGACTCGCATAAGAACAAAATACAGACAGCCCGTGATCCATCAGCTTTAGAGTGTGTGTGACCCTGCTCCACACCGCTATCATGTGTTCAGTCAAGCAGCATTAACATTTAAACGCTGGATCACAGGGGAGGACGCTCCAGGAAAGAGAAAAGAATCGAACAGAACTGGTGCTCTAGATGCTCACAAAAACACACACACACAGCCTGTACTGATGCATGAAGCCCTGGGGAGGAACACAGACTGGGCACATGTCTCCGGCTCGTGCTTTCATTCTGTTTGAAGCCCAGTGGGATTTCTAAGTTCTTGGATGCCCGGTGCCACTGCTGGCGGTTCTCTTTGTGAGCACTGAGTGAGTGAAAGAATGGAAGCAGCATGTGTTCAGTGAACTGCTACATGTAGTCAAGAGCTAAAGGGAATGAGTTTTTAATGATGACTGAAGAAATTGTGAGGTTATCTGAAGAGGCTGGAGGTTAGTAAAGGTTAAGAGTTTAACTTACAGGTAGTCCCATCTCAAACGCACAACATTGTTTGAGTTTGTAAGTGACATGTTGGAGCATTTAAAGCGATTCAGACCTATGAATGTGTTATTGTAGATGCATGTTAACGCTGTGATGCATGGTGTTCACTACAGTGATCTCTAAAGGGCATTTTTATCCATTCAGTGACATTACATCCAAAGTACAATGGGTGAACTTTATTTGAACTTTATATATAACTTTATATTTACCAAACAATCTTGAAAAAGTGTCACTGTTTCCACAGAAATATTAAGCAGCACAGCTGTTTTCAACATGATAATAATAGGAAATGTTTCTTGAGCAGCAAATCAGCATATTAGAATGATTTCTGAAGGATCATGTGACACTGAAGACTGGAGTAATGATGCTGAAAATTCAGCTTTGCATCACAGGATAAACTGAGGAAGTTTGTGAATGAACTTTGAAGTCGGCTTGAAAAAGGCTTGACTGAAAGTTTGAAGTATGTAAAAGCTTGAAGATATGATGTTGATAACATGTTGATTTAGCAAATTGCTAACATGATTAGCATTTTGTTAACATGTTCCTAGCATGATATGTTGTAGTATATTTTAGCATGTTGTTACCAAATTTTTAGCATGATTAGCATGTTGCTAGCAAAATTCTAGGAATATTAGCATGTTGTTACCATGTTTAACGTTGCTGACATGTTTTTAGCACTATTAACATGTTTTAGCATGATCAGCATGTCCCTGGCATTTTTAACATGATTAGCATGTGTCTAGCATTATTAGCATGATTAACATGTTGGTAGCATGTTTTTAGCATGAATAGAATGTTGTTAGCATGTTTTTAGCATGATTAGCATGTTGTTGGCATGTTTTAAACACGATTATCATGTTGTTAGCAGGATAAGCACATTCTTAACATGTTTCAGTATGTTGCTAGCATGATTTAGCATGTTGTCCTAAGATAGTCATTAAGCTTTGCTACTGATAGGCAGCTTAAGTTACATTTTAAAATGTATTCAAATAGAAAACAGATATTTAAAAAGCGTAATAATATTTCTCAGTATTACTGTTTTACTGTTTTTTTGATCAAATAAATGCAGCCAGAGCATAAGAGCCTACATAAAAAATAAATAAATAAAAATTAAGTTAATGAATGAATACATAAATACATAAAATCAAACACAACCCCAAACTTTTCAATGCAGTGTATGTTTAAAAAAATGTATTTGTTAAGATTTATTTGTTTGAAATAATCATGTAGCTAACTGACACAAGGATGTTTCTTGTATAAAACAGCATTATTGATAATAATGAGACTTACTGTATAGCCTGCAGTAGACGCACAATAAGGACACGTGCATGCATGTGTTCATGTGTATGTTTGTGCATGTGTGTCTGTGTTTCTGGAGTGGTAGGTGGTGTATATGTGGTGATAAGAGGGTTGCCTGTGCACATGTGTGTCACGTGTATGTACAGCATGCAACCTTTCTTTACTCCTTCAAACACCTCAGATACATTCTGTTATATATTTACTCAGGAAGAGATCATAGTTTACTAAAGTGTGTTATTTTAAGAGTTCATAACTGTTGTGAATTAATAGTTTAAAAATTAATTAAAAATGATGAAATGGCTTTATATGTAATATATGCATTAGGTGATTAAACTGGGAGAATGCAACCTTATTTATGTCAAGTGAACTTTAAATGCAATGCGATTTTTGATTATATTATAACTCAGAAAATCATATGTTTGCAACTATATACTATTTGCAAAAAAGTGATTGTTGCTTGCAATTAAAAAAAAAAAAAAACTTGATTTTGACCCCTTGTAAAGGACAACCCCATGTTGGCAGATGATGATAGTTATGCAAAGCGTAACAGGAGTGCAATACTGTTGTTAAATCTAGTTAATTATTGGTATAATGGCACATTTTAATGGCGTTCACATTGCCTTAATTCACTCATGCTTCAAGGCATCGCCTGCTGCCTAATAACCTTATTGCTCATTGCTGGCATTTTACTAATCAAACAAGCATTAATGGGAACAGATATAAAAATGCATGTTTTGTGTGTGAGAGAAAGAGAGCAACATAGCAAAGGAAGATAAATTCAAACGTGAAAAGTTCTGACCACAGTTGGTTTTCACCTCTGTAATATCAAAGGCTGATGCTGCAACAACCTAATAAAGAGCAGTTAATGGAGGCCCAAGAGGGACGATTCTCATAAAAGAGCCATTCTCTGTGACTAAAGGGCATGTAATTTCCAAAGCTCTGACATGTACACTATGCAAGGACATGGACTGTTAGCTCAGGTCCCTCAAATGTATGAGGAGCACCGACCTGAAAATCTGTGAGTCCCAGCACAACTCGATCAAGTACTGTACATAACATCAGTATGCTCATCTCGACTCATACCTCTCAAAACATCAGCGTGACATTTTCTCTCACAATACTTCAAGTAATAAACAGCAGTCAAGAAGTAAATTGCATCTAAAGCAGCAGAGACTAGAATCTATAATGCATTTCTTACATCACCCACTTTCTATCACAATGTTAACAAAGCATTTTACACTTATGCATCTTGGCAGGCACTTTATCCAAAGCAACTCCCAATATACTCAAAATGTAAAAAGTTTTTTTTTAATCAGAATGCAGGTTCCCTGGGAATTGAACCAGTAACCCTGTAGTGCTAGCACCAGTATAGCACATACTGTACTTAACGCTTAACTAGCTTAACCATCAAGAAATCCCTAGTCAACCGGAAGGACAATGCTAATGATGGTCAACCACTTTAGAAGATCTGCTGGTGACTATTTTAACTTTTCTGGCTTTGCAGCACCAAACCACAACTAACTAGCATAATCCTCCCTAGACCAATATAGATATTTGTGCATGTCATTTCAGCAGGGATCCCTGTCGTATAAACTGATGAAGCCCCATCTTCTCTCCAAAACTTCATCATTATCAATGAAATGTCACATTAGGGAGGTCTGACACTTTCTTCAAGATTAAAGTCATTCGTAACAGTATCTTGAAGAGGAGAGAAACCTGAAAAGGTCAGTCTTCATCGTTGAGTGCCACTGCACAATTGTGTTTCTCCGCTCGGACATTACCACATTAGGTCACGTCTGACTCGAAATGAAGCGATAAAATGAATGCAATGATGATCTGTGACGGAGACAGTTTTTAATGACCACTCAGGTCAGTTCGATTGCCTGAAACCTTCATGCACTGTTTACTAAAGATTTGTTGACAAATGGCCTAAAAAGAATGTGAATATAAATAATAGGTGAATAACAGCATGTAGTAACAAATAAAACTAATATTTTAAGAAACATTGTTTTAAAAAATGCCAGTTGGTTATAAACAAAATTAATAAATAATACTTTCATATAAACTATAAATATAAGTACACAAAAACTGTATAAACATCAACATGTAGTTTTATGTTGAACAGAAAACAACAACTGCATACTAACTGCTAAGATTACATTTACATTATCATAAATACAGTAATAACAGTAATATAGTGAAATAATTTTACAATTAAAAATAGCTGTTTTCTTTTTTACTGTAAAATGTAATTTATTCCTGTGATGCAAAGCTGAATTTTCAGCATCATTACTCCAGTCTTCAGCATCACATGCTACTTCAGAAATAATTCTAATATGCTGATTTGCTGATGTGAAATACGTACCAATAAGTACGTCACATGCAGTTTCCAAAAGAAATGAACACTAGAGGCGGTAAAACAGCGAGCACTTATAATCGTTTTCCTACACAGTAATGCTTACAGCTCATATGTTTCGTTTTCCAGACGTAACAAGCTTCCTCGATAGCTCAGCCGGCACAGAACTGGACTTAAGATGTGTAATTCTTGGGTATGAATCCCGTCAAAAACATGATTCAGGATGAAAGAGCTGAAAGATGAGAGATTAAAAAACAAGCTAAAATGGCATGCTTGCAATTGCGTTTTTACATCACATTCGCTTTTGTTCATACTATCGAGTAGGTTTAGGTGTAGTGCCGATGGTATGTTATTTTAAAACGTCAGGGAGCATTAGAGTTATAGTGCCACTCAACGCACATTTCAAGTCAGAACTGCAGTGACACATACAAAACCAACGTCACATAAAATGTACCATATGTATGTTCATCTGTTCTGGTGAAAAAAAAAAAAAAAAAACTAAACGCTCTTTTAGCGCCACTCAGTGGACATTTCACATCAAATATGCCATGAAACGTACATGGCGGTATGTATTTGCGCCTTGCAAAAAAGTTTCCAGAGGTATGTTTTCGACATATTAAAGTTCAAAATAATTGTGCTGCTTAATATTTTTATTTTTTTTTGTGGATTCCATGATTTTTTTTTTCAGCATTCTTCGATGAATAGAAAGATAAAAACAGTGTTTATTTGAAATAGATGTCTATTTCAAAATGACTTTGTCACTTTTGATCAATTTAATGTGTCCTTTAATTTCATTTGTTCAAAAAAAAAATAAGCATACTGAGCCCAAGTATTTGATCAATCATGTAAGTCTAGAAACCTAATTCAGATGCATGCGAAATGCAGTAACAAATTTACATTTTAACTGAAATATTCCCAAGTGAATCGATATGAAGTCAAATCACAATTGAATACAACAGACGTATGCAGTGACAAATGCTTGTTCAACAACCACACACATACACTCACACATACAAGCCATACTACCCACCACCTCTCACGCCTCGTGTGGTGTAAATTATTCACCAAAGCAACACAAACGAGGGCTGCACGACTTTAGCACAGGAACAAACAGAGAGTGAGAAACACTGTGTGTTGAGGAGAGGTGTAGGAAAGACAGATGGATGCGTTCGGGCGCACCTGTCGTTCTGCCTTTCTATCTCTCCTCTCCTCCTCCCGCCTCCTCTCTTCTTCTCCCAAAGTAGCACATCAAAGTGTGCAAGGTCGCAAAGGGCAGCACCAAAGAGAATTGACAGGTTTGTGATTAGCGTGGACTGAGGGTTAACCTTATGGGACCTCTTCTCTTTCTGCTCTACAACTGCCTGCCCTTCTTCCAGGGCTTTTTATGGACTTATTTCTCCCAGTAAGCGTTCTAATATAAGTAGATGACAAGAAGCATCTGAATGCAGCTCTAGGTTACCTGACTTTTTGGCATAGTACCGTTACCTCCTGCTGGTAGATGTCGCAACTACACAATCTGGCAGCAAAAAAAACAGTCATTCAGAAATATTGGTCAAGTTGTGGTAGTTAAGAAGCAGATAAGCATTACATGTTGAGTATCCAAATCATTCTGTTCAGTAGAAATCTAAATAAAAAAGAATGCGCGTGTTTTGCATGCACTGCTTTCAGCATGATGGAAACAGAAAAGAGTATACTCTCTGCTCTCAAATCATACAAAAAAACATGGACAAAGTGAAAATACTGTACAGATGCAGTTGTTACTAGGTTCAAAGTGTAAAACTAGACACTGAGTTGTATAGCTGCTGTGGTGCGATTATGGGAATCATCACCAAGTGCTACTGAAGAATGACTCAAGTTTGATCATCCATAATGAATGGAAAAGCAATACCTCACTATCATCGCTATTCACATCCATAACGTAACGTCAGCTGGTCATAATCACAAAATAATTCCCAGACAGCATTATCAAGACCATGGTGAAAACCCAGGAGGGATTTATTTTTTGAAAATGATTGTAAATTATACAATTATTAATATGCATTCCAAGTTTATTTATTTACTTATTTATTTGTTAGTTTGTTCATTTGTTCATTTGCTATGGACTAGTCAACAAAATGTTACGTTTTCCTCTAATTTATGTTTTTTTTTTTTTTTTGTGTGTAAAAGATCTTTGCTTAATTGTATGTGCACTTGCAGTATACTTCAAATATTAAAAGTATTCTTAAACAACTGTACTTGTGGATAATGTAATATTAATAAAGCAAAAGGACACTTAAGTGCACTTAAAGAGGCTATACTTTAATGACTGTTTCTCAATAATGTCAAATTAAACATTTAGTTTAAATTACATTTTAATTGTTTTATTGTTTTAATAAACTTTAAAGAATTACACTTATTTTAATGTGTTGACTAACTAAAGCACATGTAAAGTACTTGATCATGCTTTTAACTAGTGTGTAATTTAATATTACATTTAAAGTTAATATATTTTAAACAGACTAAAATGCAATTTCTTTTTCTCTCAAACGATGATTTTGCTTTCTTGCTTTAACTGGGGACTGTTCTATAGGGAGCCCAGTAGTGCACAACACAACACAATTTGGTCCCACTTTATATTAGGTTGCCTTAAAGGGATACTCCACCCCAAAATGAAAATTTTGTCATTAATCACTTACCCCCATGTCGTTCCAAACCCGTAAAAGCTTTGTTCGTCTTCAGAACACAATTTAAGATATTTTGGATGAAAACCAAGGCTTGTGACTGTCCCATTGACTGCCAAGTAAATTACACTTTCCAGGCACAGAAAAGTATAAACATCATCAAAATAGTCTGAATCAATCTGAATTTTATGAAGCGACGAGAATACTTTTTGTACGCAAAGAAAATAAAAATAATGACATTTATTCAACAATTCGTCTCCTCTCTGTCTCTCTGTGTCAGCATAGCGCCATTTTAGAGAGCATCTGATGAACGCAAAGTGCGTACGCTATTCTCTGTAATCAGTAACACATGGATACGCGGTTTCCGTTCAAATCAAAGCGTAAATAAACATACAATACATATCCATGTGTTACTGATTAATTGGATGTTATTTTTCCTTGTAATAATGAGCACGCTAATCATGCACAGTTGCTCTTGTGTACAGTCCAAGACAGTTCACAGTCAAGCTCTTGATGAGACTGAATAAGCACCTGGATGTGAGTGTAATCAACACCTGCTGATCAGCAGTCCTGCTCTTCTAAAACAGACTCATCCTGAACTATGAGAGGATCTGACACAGAACCAATTCCCTCGGTTATGTGGGAATTGCAACAGCACTTCAACTTTATAAAAATAAAGTGATTTGGCTGTTACATCAGCCCATAGAGGTAGAGAAAGTTTCTGGAAAAGCTTATACCTTTGAGCTGTTCGAACCACAAACTCAATAAAATGGCCTGTCCAAAAATACAGCTTGGTCAAAGGCATCTGCAAGGTTTTTAAAATAAATGCACTGTAAAGTTTTATCACCTTTGAAACTGAATCACCAGTAATGGCTACATAGTGATGATTTTTCCTCAGATTGAGCATTACCTCATCACCAGGCTTTTAAAACTTCACCAGGTTCAGGGCCAACAGACTTATTCCCCATTTGTTGGTAAGCAAACATGATAAAGGCCACAACATGTTGTTCTCTTGCTTTTTTTTCAGCTCTTTCCTTTGTTTGGAGGTATAACACAGGACAAACATATGGTTATGTGGGTGCTAAACTCAATTTTCTGGACTGCAGCCTCAAAGTGACAATTGAATTAAATTATGCTGCTTTTCAAACGTTGTCAGGGAAGAACAGTTGATATGTTTTTGAAAAGACGAGTAGATTCAAAGTTAGCATTTGTTACGATAAATCAAGTAAGCAATAACTGACGCAGGGCTGATGAATCACCACATCGGATGTGCATTAGTTTTTCAATATAATAACAGAGCGTGTGTCCAGTTACCACACCTCAAGACATTGTTCAAAAGTTTTATTTAAAATATATTTGTTTGGTATATGAATTGGCAATGAATTTATCATTATTTGTTCTGTGTTTTTAAAAAGATGCTGCAGAGCGTGATGTAATATCACGACCGCTGCACTGTCAGAAAAAAATGTCTACATATTATGTGTGAGAAAGAGCAGGAAAAATATGCTGTGGGCCCCCCTCAAGCTCTTACTCAAAAAAGTCTTTATTGATATAAGTATCAAAAAAATGCCCTACCTTATTGCATGGCATTAAAGCAGTCAGTACAGCACAGTCAAGAATAACTTAAAGAGGTTGCCATCTTTTAATAAACTATGGAGTAGTTACATTTACATTTACATTTACATTTACATTTACATTTAATCATTTAGCAGACGCTTTTATCCAAAGCAACGTACAAATGAGAACAATACTCATTTGTTCTCATTTGTTTTAACTTTTGCTGCTGATTTGAGGGGAGATGCTTCCCATTACAAATGTCTGTTGATGGTCTTTCATTTATAACCAGAAATGTGCATGCTGCTGTTCTGATGTTTATTGAACGTGGCTTTTTTCCAGTTGTGATTCAAATGTGTCCATTTTGGACTCGTTGCCACGAAATGTGGGACACGTGAAGAAAAAAACAAAACGATCAGTTGTGGGACAATATTCAAGCCAGTCATACATTGCTGGAAATTAAATTACTGGTTCATATGGCCAGATCTCAATAAAGTATGCACACTTTTTTTTTTTAAATTATTATTTATTTAATTGTGTGGCATGGTTCCATTGTGTTGCGGTTTGTTTCCGATATGTTGTTCTAATTTCATTGTGTTGTGGCTTGTTTCTGTTGTGCGGCGGCTTGTTTCCATTGTGTTGTGCTAATTTCATTGTGTTGCGGCTTGTTTCCGCTGTGTTGTGACTTGTTTCTGTTGTGTTGCGGCTTGTTTCTGTTGTGTTGTGGAGATTTTGTTGTGTTGCGTCTTGTTTTTGTTGTGTTGTGGCTTGTTTCCATTGTGTTGCGCTGATTTCGTTGTGTTGAGGCTTGTTTCCATTGTGTTGGGGCTTGTTTCCGTTGTGTTGTGCTAATTCCGTTGTGTTGTGACTTGTTTCCGTTGTGTTGTGCTGATTTCGTTGTGGTGAGGCTTGTTTCCATTGTATTGTGGCTTGTTTCTGTTGTGTTGTGGGGATTTTGTTGTGTTGCGGCTTGTTTCTGTTGTGTTGTGGAGATTTTGTTGTGTTGCGTCTTGTTTTTGTTGTGTTGTGGCTTGTTTCCGTTGTGTTGTGCTAATTCTGTTGTGTTGTGACTTGTTTCCGTTGTGTTGTGCTGATTTCGTTGTGGTGAGGCTTGTTTCCATTGTGTTGTGGCTTGTTTCTGTTGTGTTGTGGCTTGTTTCTGTTGTGTTGTGGAGATTTTGTTTTGTTGTGTCTTGTTTTTGTTGTGTTGTGGCTTGTTTCCGTTGTGTTGTGCTAATTCCGTTGTGTTGTGCTGATTTCGTTGTGTTGAGGCTTGTTTCCATTGTGTTGGGGCTTGTTTCCGTTGTGTTGTGCTAATTCCGTTGTGTTGTGACTTGTTTCTGTTGAGTTGTGGGGATTTTGTTGTGTTGCGGCTTGTTTCTGTTGAGTTGCGGGGATTTTGTTGTGTTGCGGCTTGTTTCCATTGTGCTGTGGGGATTTTGTTGTGTTGTGACTTGTTTCCGTTGTGTTGCGGCTTGTTTCTGTTGTTTACATTGCGTTGCGGCTTGTTTCCATTGTGTTGTGGCTTGTTTCTGTTGTGTTGTGGGGATTTTGTTGTGTTGCGACTTGTTTTCGTTGCTATAAGGATAGCCATAGGGGTGTGGATGCTTTTATAAAGATAAACATGATGAAGAAGAGAATAACGTGATTATTTGTGGACTGCATTTCTGTGATTCAAAAATTACTGTAGGTAAAATAATTAAAAATTCTAATTTTAAAAGCATATGCAAAGAATTGATTATTGATTTGAAAGACCCATTTGCAAACAACATTTCTATTCAACATGCCCATCTAGCCTTGAATTAAGTCTTCTATCAGTGTTGTTTTTTCTAAAGCCACTTTCTTTAGCTGGAATAATATCCTTTCTCGCTCCTCCGGGAAGCAGAAATGTATAGAACTCCAAGCATTCCGTGTCTGAATGAAAAACATCTTCACTGATTCTTTTCAACAGTTCCAATCCCAGTTGCTATGGAACGGGTCGTTAGAACCATGAGTTTAAAATGAAGACAGTTTCATAATTTAACCCACTGACATCTCTCTTTGATTGGCTCCCTTCTACAGTTTACACTGACACTAACAGTGATGAGTCACTTGCATTGTCTCCCACTGACGCAGCTGCCGTCCAACCTTCTTCACCAGTCATAAAAATCATTCTTGCTGAAGGAGCAGGCGAAAAGAAGCGATTGGAATCGTTTCAGATTGCAACTCTCAATGGCTTTCACCTTTCCATTAGCTGTGCGTTTAGATTTCACATTGCCACCCAGCTTTGTCCCTATTGAGGTGTCATTTGGTCTCCATTGGGCTCGGTGCCACAGTCTCAGATTCGGGTCTCCAACTTTTTGAATAGTCAGATGTCTTCTGCTGTTTGTTAATGGCACACACTACATCTTCTCTGACAGGTGGATCGATGGCTCAAATGAAGTTAAGCAGCAAGAGCAGGATTAATTTTTTCCATCTGATAGGTAATCGAAAAGTAGGTCCACAGGGACCATGTGTGCCTCTGTGTCACACCATCACCTCCATAAACAAAGCCAGTGTGTTGGCTACCCGAGCCCGACTGACAATCAAAGGGTCAGATGCAGTTAGTTTGTTCAAGTTTGTTTGCGCTCGGGTGGGCCACATCTGTCCATCAGAATCTCTGAAGCCTGTATTTGGTGGCAGGGCTGACCTATTGACTTATGGGACGTGACAGCGAAGGAGAAACTTTACTGATTAAAAATTCCTCTTAGTCAGCTATGTGCATTTCCACAGAAAGATCTATAGTGGTCTATATAGACTATACAGCAGGGCTCATCAACTAGTGGACTGCAGGCCGAATCTAAGTCGTCAATCATTTTTATGAAACTCTTCGATTGATTTAGATGAAATCGTTGTGCTGAATCATCTATCAGAGCGCTTTCTTTGCAAATTTTAGCCTGCAGACTATATTCGGACTGGAGCCTGTGTTTTCTGTCCATAGTTCATCTTTCCAAATATGAACCATGCAGGCATGAATGTGATTGTGTCTTGTCCTATCAGATGTATTTATGCAAATAACTTGGCTTCAGACAAATTTTCAGTCATAAAAAGATGAGTTGAGATGGTGCGTCAGTTTATGTGTGATGACACGCTGGCTTATTTATATATATGAAAAACCTTCAAAGAAAAATGGTCTGTATTTTGTCTTATTCAAGCTGCTTTATGTGTAACATTAGTAACGTTTGTATTAGTAACATTTGGGCTAAAAATATGATAGTATTGTTGATACTCGCAGTATTGAGGAGGTTTAGATATTTGTTTAGTTTATGTTTACATAGAAGTGCTAAGAATCGCTAAATACTGACTGGCCCTTGAACAAAGTATAGCCTAGACAGCATATCAAATATCTCAGAAGCAATGCTTTCAAGTGTTAATAACAAATTAAATTTTTAAAAATTAATTAAAAAAATGTATTTTGTATTTTTCATAACTAATTAAATTAGCACGTTAAATCAACAGCCCTAATATATAATCACAGATCAGAATAATTAAACATTTTGTATTAAACTAGTGATCTCAGACTTTTGTATCTTCATTTTAAATCTATTAAATGAAAATATTTTGCTGATTTGCAAAGCAGAATTACAGCCTCTAGAAACATAAAAAGTAGACATCATTATTTTTTTTTACCACTTTTCCATCGTTTACATTGTCAGTGATTTAACAGACAAAGTCTTTCTCTTAACAGTTTGTGAAATTTGCCCATGAAGCACATGATTAGCGTTTTGGTGAAGTGCTTCAGGTGAACCTAGCCTATGATTGACAGTCATTTACATGACATGCTCATCTAAATGACCCCCTTTTAATTAACTAACATTCAACTGGCATTTATCATACATACACAAAGAGGTAGTCTCCAATTACAAAGATATTTTTACACAGCAGCCCAGTCGTGTGATAATGTGATGAATTAATAAATTACTTCAAGCATGTGCTCATAATCACTGGCACTCATTAAGTAGTAGAAGCATTAGCCTCATGTTAGAGGCGAAGCATTTCAACCTGATGAGCTCTTTTTAATTTGAAAATTAGCATTGTTCCAATAATGAGATAAGCGCAGATGCTGTTAAGTAACAAGAATGATAATCAACTCTGACCAGATGTACAAAATGCAGCAAATGTGCCTCCCAACTCATTCGGTACAATGAAGTTCTGTATACCATATAATTTGTATAATAGTTCATTGTCTTCTCTGAAAACCCTGGAGCAACAAATGAAAGACCTGCATCGCGGCACAACAACTGTGCTGTCTTGGATTGCAAAACCAGAGGCAGATCACTCTGGCATGTGGATGAAACTATGAGGGGGCTGAAGAGCAGAGAAAAGGGATTTCATCAGCATGCTTTGCTTTGAGTGAAGCATCTCCCTGCCGATTTAGCTTTGTCTCACTCTGTAAGACACGCATACACACCCACATGATGTTTTGAAGCTTGTTCAGATGTGTGCTTTCTTATCATTCATCCTACTGTTTAACCCTTCAGTGCATGATGCTCATAACTGTGGACATGCACTAGAGGAGCAAATAACATGGACTGCAGAAAATCACACCTGTTTGTGTTTGTTGAGGATTTCATTTCAAAACCATGCGTTAATAGAGAACCGGTCCTCCCTGACAGTTTCCACTCATCTGGGAAAGGCTGTCCACTTTATTTTGGATCTAAGCTGTGGGGATTTTCCTTCATTTAAACACAAGTATCATGAGGTCAATTCATTTCAGGTGTTTGAAGGGGTTCAAGTCTAGGCTTTCAAGTGCAGGCCATTCTACAACTACAAAACAACATCCCCCAGCACTGTGGCGAATCAACAACTTGCTGAAGACCTGAATGAGTTCTTCTGTAGATTTGAAACCCCCCGCACCCATTCTCACCATCTCTCTACACAACCTCCAGCAACCCCCCTCTCCCCCCCTCCTCCACTGCAGATCAGTGAAGATGATGTGCGCCAGGTCTTCAGAAAGAACAAAAGAAGAAAAGCACCAGGCCCAGACGGTGTGACACCAGCCTGTCTGAAAACCTGTGCTGACGAGCTGGCCCCCATCTTTTCACAAATCTTCAATAGATCTCTGGAGTTGTGTGAAGTCCCTGTCTGCTTCAAACACTCCACCATCATCCCCGTCCCAAAGAACTCCAAAATAACAGGACTTAACGACTACAGACCTGTGGCGCTAACGTCTGTCGACATGAAGTCGTTTGAAAAACTGGTTCTGGCTTATCTGAAGGACATCACAGGACCCCTACTGGACCCCCTGCAGTTTGCTTACAGATCAAACTGGTCCGTGGATGATGCAGTCAGCATGGGACTGCATTACCTCCTGCAACACCTGGACAAATCAGGGACTTATGTGAGGATCCTGTTTGTGGACTTCAGCTCGGCTTTCAACACCATCATTCCAACACTCCTCCAGACCAAACTAAACCAGCTCTCTGTTCCTAGCTCTATCTGTCAATGGATCACCAGCTTTCTGACAGATAGGCAACAGCTAGTGAGAATGGGGAAATTCATGTCAAACAGCTGCATCATCAGCACTGGCGCCCCTCAGGGATGTGTTCTCTCCCCACTGCTCTTCTCCCTCTACACCAACGACTGCACCTTTAGAGACCCCTCTGTCAAGCTCCTGAAGTTTGCAGATGACACCACACTCATCGGCCTCATCCAGGACGGTGATGAGTCTGTTTACAGACAGGAGGTTGAGCAGCTGGCTGTCTGGTGCAGTCTAAACAACCTGGAGCTCAACACGCTCAAAACTGTAGAGATGATAGTGGACTTCAGGAGGAACCCCCCTGCTCTCTCCCCACTCACCATCATGGACAGCACTGTGGCAGCAGTGGAGACATTCAAGTTCCTAGGGTCCATCATCTCCCAGGACCTGAAGTGGGACACTCACATTGACTCCATTGTAAAAAAGGCCCAACAAAGGTTGTAGTTCCTTCGCCAGCTGAGGAAGTTTAACCTGCCACAGGAGCTGCTGAAACAGTTCTACTCAGCCGTCATCGAGTCTGTTCTGTGCACATCAATAACTGTGTGGTTTGGCTCAGCTACAAAATCAGACACCAGAAGATTACAGAGAACGATTCGGACTGCCGAGAGGATTATTGGTGCTCCCCTGCCCATCCTTCAAGAACTGTATACATCCAGAGTGAGGAAAAGAGCTCAGAAAATCACTCTGGATCCCTCACATCCAAGCCATCCTCTCTTTGAACTCTTGCCATCTGGTCGGCGCTACAGAGCACCGAATACCAGTTAAATTGTTCCCCCCATTA
This sequence comes from Spinibarbus caldwelli, assembly GCA_039654775.1. NCBI lineage: Eukaryota > Metazoa > Chordata > Actinopteri > Cypriniformes > Cyprinidae > Spinibarbus > Spinibarbus caldwelli. Next base: position 25,275,936 of record CM077243.1, read on the forward strand.
TGCAATAAAAATGTGCAATAACCTAATATTTGTTTGTTACCACCTCCATCTTACCACATCCCTGCTTCTCATTCTATTCTATTCCATTCTATCATCTATAGCACAACTGTGTACATACCACTTATTTATCTCTCAATTTATTTTTTCAAATTTTTGTCTATTTATATTTACATGTGTAATTTTTATTCTCATCATATTTTTATTGTCTGTGTGCTGTTGTTGTCTCTGTGTACTGGAAGTTTATGACACAAAAACAAATTCCTTGTATGCACAAGCATACTTGGCAATAAAAGCTCTTTCTGATTCTGATTCTGATTCTAGTTCTTCAATTATAATACTATGCTTTCTTTGTAGACTGGAATAATTGCTTCTAATTACTCCTCTAGTGTATGTCCAAGCTTCTTTGTTAATTTGTTAAAAAAATATTCACTTTTATACATTTTTCATTTTTTCACTGTTATACATTTTATACAAAATATTTAATGCAATTAACGCAGCATCCATTTTTTCCTGGCGTTCTTTGGCTAGCGTTACAGTAGACATTATGAACATGCTATCAAGCACGACAAGACGCAAATGCATTGAGTTAGTTTTCGCAGACAAAAACACAAAATTATGACAAAATGCCCATTTTTGGCAAGTGACTTTGTAAACACAGTCTTAAATACGTTAAAACGTCTACCTGGTCTCGCAATGAAAACATACCTCTGGGAACTTTTTCGCAAGACGCAAAATACGTACCAATGAGTACATATCACAGCAGTTTCCAACAGAAATGAACACTAGAGGTGGTAAAACAGCGAGCACTTGTAATCGTTTTCATACACAGTTATGATTACAGCTTCATATGTTTTGCTTTCTGGACGTAACAAGCTCAGCCCACAAGGAATTGGACTTGAGTATGAATCCCATCAAAAACATGACTCACGATGAAAGAGCTGATAAATCAAAAAAGATGCTAAAACAACATGCATGCGATTACGTTTTTACGTCACATTGGCTTTTGTTCATACTATCAGGTAGGTTTAGTTGCAGTGCAGATTGTACATTATTTTAAAATGTCATGGAGCATTAGACTTAAAGCGCCACTCAACAGACATTTCAAGTCAGGACTGCAGTGACACCTACAAAACCAATGTCACATAAAACGTACCATATGTACGTTCATCTGTTCCGGGGGAAAAAAAAACAAACAAACCCTCTTTTAGCGCTACTCAGTGTACATTTCACATTAAATATGTCACAAAACATACATGGTGATACGTATTTTGCATCTTGCGAAAAACTTCCCTGAGGTACGTTTTTGTCATGAGATCAGGTTGTAAAAAGTCCTAAATGGCTGTAAAGAGTTCGAGCAAATTGGATGTGTGTCAGATCTGCATCATGTGCAAAGAGACAGTGCTGTTTTTTAAAGTAAAAACTGCTGCAGTGTCTTTCATCGAGATTATTCAAAGAATAAAAGAAAAATAGAAATCATTCACTGCTCTTCACTGATTAACTTTTGCAGCTTGAATAAATATTCATCTATATTCAATTTATAGTTTATGCATATACAGTTGATTGTTTATGTGAAGATTGTTTTAAGTTCCCTTTCAGTCGGACACTCTCGACGTCACGTCGGTAATCTCGGAGCTGCGGACCAGGCTCTGTTACCTCAAAAGGGGCGGAGCTCCGTTGCCTGCCTCGATCCGGTTCTCGTCCTGGCTGTAGCCAGGTGAGGACTACTTCAGGCGGTAGTACGGGTGGTCTGAGGATTACAGTGGTGGCAAACCCTCCAGAGAACCAACCCTCGAGGGACCATCGCTCCTCTTGCACTCCGCAGCCAATTGAGCGGCCGAGCGAATGCGCTGGGCCCTCTCAAAGAGTATACCAGCGGTATCCTTCGGCGCTCCTCCCAATGACCGGATGTCGATCGCTGCATCGGAGGGTGAGCCAGAGCTTTCTGGAGAGGAATATTTGGTTGCGCTGCCGCTCTCCGGGCAGTGGCAATGCATGAGTCTGATCCGGAAATGACGGCTATGATTTCCCAGGCCGCCGAGGGGGTAGGGCTCGAATGGACACCTCCAACGTGTCCTGAGCCCTCGAGGTTGGACGACTGGTTTCTCGGGGTAGCTTGTGTTGTTTCTCAGTGCCCTGCACTGGTTCCTTTCTTCCCGGAGGTGCATGGGGAGCTTACAAAGTCATGGACGGCACCTTTTACTGCCACAAACCAACCTGCTAGCTCCTCCTCCCTCACCACTCTCGGCAGTGGTACAGCTAGGGGGTATACGGGGGTCCCCCCAGTGGAGCGGTTGGTTGCGATGCAGTTGTGTCCTAATACTGCCTTCACCCGGCAGGGCAAACCGTGCCTCCCCTCCCTGGCCTGTAGGTACTCGTCTGGTCTGTCTGGCGATGCTTATGCAGCCTGTAGAGAAGCTGCCTCCACCTTACATGCTACGGCATTACTGCAAGTTCTTCAGGCTATAGCACTGAGGGACCTGCATGAGGATGGTCACGATCCGGAAGTTCTGAAAGAGCTCTGAACCGCAACTGACCTCGCACTCCGAGCGACGAGGGTCACTGCGAGTTTTCTGGGTCGTGCGATGTCCACACTTGTGGTCCAGGAGTGCAACCTCTGGCTGTGTCTGGTTGACATGAGGGACGCAGACAAAGTTTGGTTCCTCAAGGTCCCTGTGTCCCAGACTGGCCTCATTGGCGACGTAGTCGAGAACATGGCCCAGCAGTTCTCGGCTGCACAAGAGCAGACTGAGGTGATCCAACACATCCTGCCCCGGCGGGCAGCTGCTGCCACCACCCGTCCGCTGGCTGCAGCGCCCCAGCCTGCTTGTTGCCGAGGGCGGCCCCCTGCATCCACCCCCACTCCCGCGCTGCATCCGCAGCAGCCTCCAGTCAAGTAGCACCGTGGAGCGGAAGAGCAAGAGGCCTCAGGACGGGCGACCCAGAGGGAGAGGGAACTGCTCTTCGGGAGATGGTGAATGCACCTCTCCCTTCCCTGGATGAGGGCCGGGTGGAAAATTTTTTTGTTTCCAAAAATCTCAACAAAAGACCAGTTTTCTCTGTCTCTGGGTCCCAAGAGGGCATGGAGAGTTGAGGATGGACCAACACCGGACCACACTCATCCTCCTCTCTCGCCAGTAGGCAGCAGCGAGTGGTTCGAGAGCATCATCAAAGGCCCTACTCACGCACCCTCTGCCAAACCAGGGAACCAGGTAAGCGTTCCACCGTACACTCAGACCCCTCTTCAGTCCGCCCACGGACCGGGTCCCTGCGTTCCACTTTGCTGCCCCACCGCGGGTACGTCGGTGGTCCCGCTGGTCCAGCTTGTACGGTGTCTGGGTGCCTGGCTACCCAAACCTTCTTGCTGGCTCCTGCGGACCATCAGACTCGGCTATGTGACTTAGTTTGCCCAGCGTCCCTCTGAGTTCAGCGGCATCCGCTTCACATTAGTGAAGGTGGCCGATGCTCCTGTCTTGCATGCAGAGATCACAGTCCTACTGGTGAAGGATGCAATAGAGCCGGTCCCTCCAGCCGATATGAAGATGGGGTTTAACAGCCCCTACTCCATTGTACCCAAGAAAGGCGGTGGGTTACGTCACGTCCCTTCGCCACAGCTGCTGTACCACCGCTGAGCGGCCGGGTCACTGGCTCGGCTCCTCAGTGAAAACCTGAATATGCGTTGCACCTGCTGCCTATTTATGCTCACGCTGTCATCAGCGGCAGCTGGATGCAGTCATCGCATGCCAATGTGCATTGGCTTGTTTAGTTTACACTCGAAGTGGATTGGTCTCTCTAAGCGAGATCCCAAAGTCGGTCATTACCAACGTGAAGTTTCCGTTCCCTCCTTCAGGGAATGAGGGTTAAATATGTAACCGAGACGTTCACTTAAATTAAAAGATGTTATATATTTTAAAGCCTATTAAATGTTAAAACAGTAACTTTAAATTATACTGTAACATTGAGTGGCATTAATGGTCAAGGGAATAAATAAGGTTAATGGAAAATGCATCTAATAGCCTACAGTCATCAGTAGCAGTATTGGTATCAATGATACTGGCCTTATAGTAATAGGTTACTTAGTAAAAAGATGTAAATGATGTCATTAAATACGTTTAAAATATATCATCTATATGTTTTTTTTTTATTGTTTTGGATATAGATATTGATATTTACCTGTTTCAATGTTACGTTATTTGCTTGCTTTTATGTTAACGCCATATATGCTTTGATCTAAAAATGTTTGCACTTGCAGTACTTGCTTTGTTAGAATGAATAAGCCACAGTTGTGAAAGTTAGATGTCTGAGTTTGATGCTCTGTAATGAACCACTAAGGTTAACAAGAGGGTAAAAGACTATAGAGAAAGAGTGCTAAATGCAAAAAGACTGCAGAGAAAGAGTGCTAAATGCAGACAACAGTGTAAGTGACACAGGAAGGACATCTGTCTTATTAGACATGAGTCACAGACATTGATATGTAATTGGGATTCCCCAAAAAGTAGTATAAAAAGTCAAAGGGGTAAAGCACTCTTCAGATGCTGCCTGCATTAAGTGTGAAGGACACCTGATACCCTATTGAGGGGAGCTTAACAGCATCTCCAGTTTTGCTGTTTAGAGTTTGATTATAGAACTTGTAGCTTAGCTGATTTTGTTTTATTTTTGCATTAACTGCTGTGTATTGTAACTAATAAAATAAGAGATTTTATTGTTATTATTGCCTCCTGTGAGACTTTACTTATAACTACAAACTGAGCCTCAAACAAGAACAACCACAAGGCAGTCTATTCCTGAAGAACTTCAACCTGCGAGCAGGTGAGTACTTCATGGTTTAGGCAAGATTTGAATATCCTTACCCTACCTGAATAATCAAAGTGTTAAAGGTACAAGATAAAAGGACACACAAAGTAACAGTATGAGATTCAATGTGAAATTATGACGATATAAATATATTATATTAATATGTGTTTAATTAGTTAATGTATTAATCTTAATTAATTTTAATTGGTTGACAGCACTAATATACACAAATAAAAATTGCAGTTGTAGTTGCCAGAATTTTCAATTTACAGTTTATATCTACAAAGTATACTTTATAAACCTATATAATGTTAAGATACCAACATACTGAAGTACTAAAATCTGTTCAGTACCTTATAATACACTGGTAAAGAGCTTTTCTACAAGTTGAGGTAAATATTAATATATTAGTATATTAGCAGTGACATACACACATACATGCATACACATTAACAAAAAAATCTGGAAAAAGTTTGGAATAATTAAGATTTGTTAATGTTTTTGAAAGAAGTTTCTTATGCTCACCAAGGCAAGGGTCAAAAAAGCAGTAAAAACAGTAATATGATGAAATATTATTAAACTTTAAAATATTTTCACCAGTGTCCCTTCAGAAATAATTTTAATATGCTGATTTACTGCTCAAGAAAGAATAAGAGACTTCTTTCAAAAACATTAAACATTTGCTCACTGCTAATATGTCAAAGGTGTTTAAGGTAATTTTAAGAATGAATGAGCAAAATACAAAAAAATAAATAAATAAAAAATTGCCCACCATCTGTTACCAAAAAGGTTTATATTCTTTATATTCTTATATATATTTGCAATGTAATATTTTGTGATTCACAGGTTTAAAACAAAGTTCATCATGTGCTCTACTGGAGCCAAAGGTTCATTGCAAAGTGAGGACAGCAGCAGCGGCTCCCATCTGTGCTCTTCACTCTTGGATCTACTGCAGACAACATAAAACCCACATCAACCATTTTAAGCTGGAATTCAGTGACTGAATTGATGACAAATGAATATTACATTTGCCAGCATTCTCAGGAAAGTGTCAGTGTAATAACATGTCCATCACTTCTTCACTCTCCAAATAATCCTTGTTTTTCAGTGTGAAAAGTAACATTTTAGGAGAATACTGATTGTTGCTGTACATGCGTTGCAACTTCTCTCTGAAAAGATCTGGGTCAAGGGTTTGAGGAGTCGCACAATTCTCAGGCGCTATTTTTGCACAAAATATGTGCTTGAAAGTGTCTCTCTCTCTTTTCTGGTATTCTCCTCCTCACATTTTAGCCCAAATCTTTTATTCAATAGAATGGGTGGAGAAAAGCACTACTTCCACTTTTTAGGTCAAAATATTGATATGGCCTAAAAAGACTTCTATGTCTATCAGTCTGTGTGATGTGATTCCTGTATGCAGACAGACACTTTTAACACCCTGTCAAAGCACAAGTGCACTCACTCAGTTTGTAAAGCACCTGAACAAGTGGAAGCATAATGCTGGATCATGCTAATATTCAATCAGTCACTCAGATTTGATCAAACACCAAGACATCGATGTAGAAAGCGATTTATTTCAGGGGAAATGCTCTCAGTTGCTGGTAAGTAACTCAATCAGTGACATTTGTAAGGGATTTGCTTTGTTTGTAGCCTTCCTAATTCCTGAATAAATGAGATTTTCCCACCAGGGAAAGGGGTTTCTATGGCCGTGCAGCTGCATGCAAACTTAGAATCACCACTCACGGGGCTGAGCATCAGCTGGAGTGGTGTAAAACTCACTTTGATTGGACTACAAAACCTAGAAATGCAATTGGTGCACTGATGATCACGCCTCACCATCTGGCAGTCAAAGGACAAATTTGGTTTCAGTTGCCAAGAAAGTGGCCATCCACGTGCATAGTGCCAACTGTTTGGTGAGAAGGGAATAGTGGTTTAAGACTGTCAAAGGTTCTGGCAAGGCTTTCTCCTCAATACCTCATTGTTACTGAGTGGACCAAATTTCTGATTACTCAACAGACGTCATTGATGTATAAATGTAGATGATCATCTGATAATGTTTTCATCTTCAAAAAATGCTCTTTTTGAATGTTTTGAGTACTAAATGTATATTGAGCTCTTGCACCTCAAAAGATCAAATCAATCGAAATTTGCAGTTAACGTGATGATTTGGAAAAATGGTTATTCCTCAAAATACTGTAAATTGCAGATGAGTCAAATCTCTTCCCTTGTGAAAAATAAGGCTACTTTTAAAATGAAAACTTATTGCAAAAATGAATGTAATGCAATGTTTTAGCCACTTTACAATTAAAGTTTAAATTTATATTAAATGCAATTAGTTGAACTTAAGAGTGCTTTTTAACAGTAGAATTAAATACATCTTTAAATTAAATTTCATATACAATTGCCTTTGTAATATGATTAAATGTACTGAAGTAAGCCTATGGGCGAGACTTCCGTTTCATTAGCCGCTATAGGGAAATAACGAGAAGAAGAATAATATGACACACTAAAATAATATGGTAAGACACACCAATTTGCAGTATCAAGCAGCAAAAAGAGAGTTTTGTCCAGCTAAAAATAGCTGGAAGCAAATGAGACCGGAAGCAAGACCCATAACATGAACAAATGGCCACACCCATTTTTACATGAAGAATAAGGTGGATACTTTTAAGATTTTGAAGTGCACATTTAATAAGTATACTTCTTTTTCACAAGGGATTGGCTTCGTTTTAATAAGTAAATAGTATGTGACAGTTCAAAAACTATGTTCTGTTTTAGTTATGTTGCAAAATTCTCTTACTGATACAGCCATATTCTTTTTTTTTTTCTTGGCATGACCAAGAAAACCAACATATGTGCTAGGGAAAACATATGCAACATCTGTTTCATTTGATTTAAAGGAGCAGATGAAATCTCATGCACTCTGACCCACCTGCGCTGACCAAAACCACATCCACTTTAGTGGTTTAGAGACCTAATCCCTGAAGATCAATGTTAAATAGATCACCATGGACTAAGCCAACTGCAAAATCACAGCAAAGCAAGACCAGAGCCACAACGATCAGCAGTCTGGAGTCTGAATGAATCTGCCAGCCAGTGTTACAGAGAGCTCCTTCTATCTAACACCATTTCTGGAGAAGCTTTCCTTTTGGCTTGGGTTGGTTTCATAGGGTGCCAATAGCGTGTTGACTTACAGCATATGGTTGTATGATCACACACACAAGACTTCTATCGACACATCCATTTAGTGCAGTTATACACCCTTGTGAAAAACAAGTACACTTTAGCATACTTATAAAAGAGTACTTATTACTTTAAACGAGTCTACCCCCCAAGATTACTGTTACAAACATGAGCCGCCTCCAAAAGGCAAAGGGGGAGGTGTTGCTACAATTTATAGCAATATTTTCAATATTTCTCAGAGGTCTGGTTTCAAGTATAATTAGTTTGAAGTAATGGTGCTTCATATAACGTTATCCAAAGAAACGTCTCTGTTACGTATGTAACCCTCGTTCCCCTTTCAGTCGGTCACTCCGAGTCACGTCGGATGACCGACGAAATTGGGATCTCGCCAGAGAGACCAATCCACTTCGAGTGTAACTAAACGAGCCAATGGACATTGGCATGCGATTATTGCATCCAGCTGCCGCTGATCACAGCGTGAGCATAAGAGGCAGCTGATGCACCGCATCAATCATCCTTTCGCTTCGGAGCTGAGCGATAGTGGTTGAAGCTACTGCTCTCCCTTCCAAGAGAGTGTTCTGCGAGCGAGTGCGGGCGTTATGGCGCGGCAGCGGTGGTCACGGTGTCCGGGAGAGAAAGATCGTCTTCCTGCTGACAGCCACACTGGGAGTGTGCGGTGGCCAGTTCCCCTGTGTGCTTCATCACTAAAAGAGCATTTCTCTGAAAGAGCAATTTCTCTAAAAGAGGAACACGGGTGATCGCGTCTTTTTAAAGATGTCTTTTCACCCGTGCGTTTCTGGGTGTGGTCGTTTCCTGGCACCTCAGGATGGTCACGATCGCTGCCTCACGTGCCTGGGCATTCAGCACGCTGAGGTGGCTTTCGTGGATGGTTCATGTTCTTCTTATGGGGACATGACCATCTCGGAGTGCGACTCCGCTATGTCAAACATGGCGGAGTCCCTCTGCCTGCCGCGATCCGGCGTGCACACTGGATCCGGTGGAGTCAGAGGTGATTTGAGGATTATGGTGAGGGCTTCCTCAAGTGGAGCTCCTCACCCCTCAAGCAATCCGCAGCCGGTGGAGCTGCCGAAGGAGCACGCTGGCCACGCGTTTCCTTCGGTGCCCCCTCTGATGACCAGATGTCGATCACTGCATCGGAGGGCGGGCCCTCTCTCTCCGGGGATGATGACCCGGCTGCATTGCCCCCTTCGGGTGTGGTAGCGTTGTCCGTGCCAGACCCAGAGATGACGGCTATGCTTTCCCGGGCTGCCGAGAATGTCGGGCTCGTGTGGAATCCTAAAAAGCCACCGTGTCCCGATCCTTCGAGGCTGGACGAGTGGTTTCTCGGTGGGGGTCGCGCTGGTTCTCAGCGCCCCCCTCCGGTGCCATTCTTTCCGGAAGTGCATGAGGAGCTTACAAGGTCGTGGAAGGCACCTTTCACTGCCCGAAACAAATCTTGTGGTTCCTCCGCTCTCACCACCCTCGATGGTGGGGCCGCTTTGGGGTATGCGGCATCCCCTCGGTGGAGCGTCTGTGGCCATGCAACTGTGTCCAACAGCCGATTCCACCCTGCGGGGTGACCCGTGTCTCCCCTCACGGGCCTGTAAGTACTCGTCCGGTCTAACTGGCAGTGCTTATAGAGCCTGTGGGGAGGCGGCTTCTGCCCTCCATGCCATGGCGTTACTGCAGGTCCACCAGGCCAAAGACCTGAAAGACCTGCACGAGGGTGGTCACGACCTGGCGGTTCTACATGAGCTGCGTGCTGCGACGGACCTCGCGCTTCGAGCGACGAAGGTGACCGCACAGTCTCTGGGTCGTGCGATGTCCAGGAGCGCCATCTCTGGCTGTGTCTCGCTGACATGAAGGAGCAGGAGAAGGTACAGTTCCTGAATGCTCCCGTGTCACAGACCGGCCCTTTCGGCGACGCTGTCGAGAGCTTTGCCCAGCAGTTCTCGGCAGCCCAGAAGCAGACTGAGGCAAACACATCATGCGCTGGAGGAAACCTGCTGCTTCCACTCCGGCTGCAGCCACTCAGCCTGCTCGTCGCCGTGGGCGCCCCCTGTGGCCGCCCCCGTTCCCACGCAGCCGCAGCAGCCTTTCACCAGACAGCGTCGTGGAGCCGGTCGCAGGCAGGACGCCCAGCCCGTCCAGGCCCCCGCCAAACCTGGCGGCAAGCGCAAGTGCAAGAGGCCCTGGGACGGTCGACCCAGAGATGGAGGAGACTGCTCATCGGGAGATGGTGACTGCACCACTCCCTCCCCCGGAGGAGGGCCGGGTGGAGTATCTTTTGTTCATTTTGTTCCGCCGCTGGCCCAGCAGCCAGCGGTACCCAAAACATCAGTAAAGAGCGGTCTCCTCAATCTCTGGGTCTCAAGAGGAGGAGAGTGGTGATCCGTGCATCACAGGATCGCTTCCCTCCTCCTCTCTCGCCAGCAGGCAGCGGGTGGTTGCCCAAGAGCACCCCTCCTGCCCATTCGTGGAACCAGGTAAGGGCAGTAGCACTCCAGTCCCCGCTTCAAGTCGTCAAACGCCGGGCTGTCACAAGCCTCAAGCCGGGTTCCTGTGTCTCCTCCCACGCGAGGAGAAATCAGGTGAGTGCTACACTACACACCCAGACCCCGCCCCCTGCCGTCAAAAGTCCCTGTGTTCCACCTCGCTGCCCCACCGCGGGTATGTCGGTGGGCCCGTTGGCCCCGCTGGTGCGGTCTCTCGGACCCTGGTTAGTGCTCCCCAGTCCGTCCCGGTGGCTCCTGCGGACCATCAGACTCGGCTATGCGATTCAGTTCGCCCGGCGTCCCCCCAAGTTCAGATTACACCGGCCTGCCGCAAGACCATCAGCCCGTGGTCAGATCCTTCGTTCCTTCGGGCAGGAGTGCCCCTGGAGCAGGTATCCAGGCATACTGTGGTATTCACGGATGCCTCGGCCACCGGCTGGGGTGCCACGTACAACGGGCACGCAGTATCAGGGGTTTGGACGGGCCCCCTTCTGCGTTGGCATATCAATTGCCTCGAGTTGCTGGCAGTACACCTTTCCCTGTACCGCCTCAGAGGATGCCTTCGGGGCAGGGACGTTCTGGTCCATACGGACAACACTGCGACCGTTGCGTATATCAACCGGCAAGGCGGTTTGCGCTCCCGTCGCATTTCGCAACTCGCCCACCACCTCCTCCTCTGGAGTCAGAAGCATCTGAGGTCCCTTTGTGCCATCCACATCCCAGGAGTGTTCAATCAGGCGGCCGACGAGCTGTCTCGAGCGGCACTTCCTGGGGAGTGGAGACTCCATCCCCAGGCGGTCCAGCTGATTTGGAGTCGGTTCGGAGTTGCTCAGGTAGACCTGTTTGCATCTCCAGAAACCACCCACTGCCAGTGGTTCTACTCCCTGTCCGAGGCAACGCTCGGCACGGATGCACTGGCACACAGCTGGCCCCAGGGCTTGCGCAAGTATGCGTTTCCCCCAGTGAGCCTGCTAGCACAGACATTGTGCAAGATCAGGGAGGACGAGGAGCAGGTCCTGTTAGTGGCTCCATATTGGCCCAACAGGACCTGGTTCCCGGAACTCATGCTCCTCGCGACAGCCCCTCCCTGGCCGATTCCTCTGAGGAAGGATCTGCTTTCTCAGAGACGGGGCACCCTCTGGCACCCGCGTCCAGACTTGTGGAAACTTCATGTGTGGTCCCTGGACGGGACGCGGAGGTTCTAGGTGACCTGCCCCAGGAGGTAGCGCTCACTATCGCTTCAGCACGAGCACCGTCCAAAAGACGGGCCTATGCACTGAAGTGGAACCTGTTCGTCGAATGGTGTTCCTCTTACCAGGAGGACCCCCGGAGATGTTCGATCAGAGCCGTGCTTTCCTTTTTGCAACAAGGGTTGGAGCGTAGGCTGTCCCCCTCCACCCTTAAGGTATATGTTGCTGCTATTTCTGCCCACCATGACCCCATAGAGGGGAGGTCGGTGGGGAAACACGATCTGGTCGTCAGGTTTCTTAGGGGGGCCAGGAGGTTAAATCCTCCGAGGCCTCCCTCCCTTCCCTCTTGGGATTTGGCTTTGGTGCTAAGAGCCCTCCAAACTGCCCCCTTTGAGCCGTTGCAGTCAGTCGAGTTGAAGTTTCTTTCTATGAAAACCCTACTCCTGACTGCATTGGCCTCAATCAAGAGGGTGGGGGACCTGCAGGCATTTTCGGTCGACGAGTCGTGCCTTGAGTTTGGGCCGGCTGACTCCAGTGCAACACTGAGGCCCCGGCCCGGCTATGTGCCCAAGGTTCCTACCACGCCCTTCAGGGACCAGGTAGTGAGCCTGCAAGCGCTGCCCCTGGAGGAGGCAGACCCAGCCCTAGCTTTGCTCTGTCCTGTACGCGCACTGCGTCAGTACGTGGATAGAACTCAGAGCTTCAGGACCTCAGAACAGCTCTTTGTCTGTTACAAAGGACAGCAGAAGGGGAAGGCTGTCTCCAAGCAGAGGATGGCCCACTAGATAGTGGATGCTATCACCTTGGCCTACGAAGCACAAGGTGTGCCCTGCCCGCTCAGGTTGCGTGCTCACTCCACTAGGGGTGTCGCATCGTCCTGGGCGCTGGCTCGTGGTGCCTCGCTAGCAGACATCTGTAGAGCTGCGGGCTGGGCGACTCCCAACATGTTCGCTAGGTTTTATAGCCTACGTGTCGAACTGGTTTCCTCCTGTGTTCTCACCTCAAATGGGTAGTGGCACTGAGAGGGCCGGCTCAGAGTCGGCTTGCGGCGTCCTTACGCCTAATTCTCCAGAGAGTTCCTTAACCAGGCAAACCCTGTTGAGTCCTCCAGCACTCCGGCGTCCGGATGCGGCGGGGCGTCCGGCGCCAGGCCTTCAGCCAATGAATTCCTGAAATCTGGTGCGAGGCTAGTGCCCATATGAGAGACCCTGCCGGGATCCCATATGTGTATTCCACGGTATGCTTATTAGAGCCGTGTTTCCCCTGGCAGACCACGTTCTGCCATCTCTAAAGATGCAGCCTGAGCCATCTCAGAGACTTCCATGTGCAATAGGGCCCTCCGGGGTTACTTCACATGTTTGAATGTCACTTAACCCCCTCTGGGAGGAGGTGACTCCGCAGTGTGCCTCTTCCAAGTGGAAGGGCACGCTTCCTAGTGTTATCCTAGTCCTACTGTTTGGGTTGCTCAAGGAACACCAGTAGTTGACCTTCTCTGTGTAGAGCCCGGTCCTATCGTCTGCCTTATAGGAAGGGTCAGGAGACCTACACAGGGCACTGGAAGGGGCAGCTCCTGTGGCGCTTTGGTAGGGATCCCAATTTCGTCGGTCATCCGACGTGACTCGGAGTGACCGACTGAAAGGGGAACATCTCGGTTACGTATGTAACCCTCGTTCCCTGAAGGAGGGAACGGAGACGTCACGTCCCGTCGCCACAGTCGCTGTACCACCGCTGAGCTGCCGGGTCGCCGGCTCGGCTCCTCAGCGAAAGCATGATTGATGCGGTGCATCAGCTGCCTCTTATGCTCACGCTGTGATCAGCGGCAGCTGGATGCAATAATCGCATGCCAATGTCCATTGGCTCGTTTAGTTACACTCGAAGTGGATTGGTCTCTCTGGCGAGATCCCAATTTCGTCGGTCATCCGACGTGACGTCTCCGTTCCCTCCTTCAGGGAACGAGGGTTACATACGTAACCGAGACGTTCCCTGAAGAAGGGAACGGAGACGTACGTCGGAACTGACCTACGAATTGGGGATCACTTTGGGAGACCAATCTACTTCGCGTGTAAGAAAACGAGCCAATGCACATTGGCATGCGATAATTGCAACAGCTGCTCTGCGCTGCAGCGCGAGTATTTAATGAGCAACAGGTGCGTCGCATATTTGCTTTTCCGCTGAGGAGCCGGGCTAGTGACACGGCCGCACAGCAAAGGTACAACGACTGTGGCGGCAGGACGTACGTCTCCATTCCCTCCTTCAGGGAACAAGGGTTACATATGTAACCAAGACGTTCCCTTTCAGTTGGTCACGTTCGACGTACGTCGGAACTGACTGAAGAATTGGGGATATCTACCAACACGCCACTGTTGCTGGCCCTTCCAGCGCTCTGTTTGAGACTCCTGGACCGCCCCCAACTTCTTGGAGCGGGAGTCAGGGCTCTAAGCAGAGAAGGTCAGTCACTGCTATTCCACAAGACCCACTCAGTGTGACTATTGGATAACGCTGGGAAAGCGTGCCCTAGAAGGAAGGGGGACGCTGCGGAGACCACATCCTGCCCGTAGGAAGGTAAATGTGGCAGTTACACATATGGACTGGCCAACAGGGTAGTACAACATATGGAAGTCTCTGGGGTGGTTCCAGCCTAGTTCTAGGGGGGAAAGAACACCAGCAGAGATGACAGAGCAGGCTCTGTCGAGTGAAAGACACAGGCTAGCCAGACTGGGTAGCTTTCTGTGGAAGAATACACATATGGGATCGCTGCTGGGACCGCACATATGGACACCCAGCCTAACATAGTTTCCACAAAACAACGAGTGAAGGCCTGGCGTCAGACGCTCCACCATGTCTGACTGCCAGGGGGTGACGGAGGAACTCACAAGGTTAGCCATTTCTGGGGAACTCTACTGGAGCAAAAGATGCACGTATCCGGCCCAGTGGGCGGGAGTGGTGTTGCAAGCCGACACTTAGAACGGGTCCTTCGCGCTACTGGCCACTGGTGGCGAGTACACGGGAAGATACCGGCTCTACACGAAGGCTATAGAATCTAGCGAACGTGTTAGGTGTCGCCCAGCCTGCAGCTCTACAAATATCTGTCAGCGAGGCACCTTGAGCCAGCGCCCAGGAGGAAGCAACACCTCTAGTTGAGTGTGCTCGCAACCCGAATGGGCAAGGCACGTCTTGGGATTGGTACGCCAAGACAATAGCATCCACAATCCAGTGGGCTAACCTCTGCTTGGAGGCAGCCTTTACCTTCTGTTGGCCTCCGTAACAGACAAAGAACTGGTCTGAGGTCCTGAAGCTTTGAGTTCTGTCCACGTACAGCCACAGAGCACGGATGGGACAGAGAAAAACTAGGGCTGGGTCTGCCTCCTCCGAGGGCAGCGCTTGCAGGCTTGCTACCTGGTCCCTGAAGGGAGTGGTAGGAACCTTGGGCACATATCCAGGCCGAGGTCTCAGGACAACATGAGAGTTGGTCGGCCCAAATTCTAGGCACGATTCATCAACCAAAATGCCTGCAGGTCCCCTAACCTTTTGATGGAAGCCAATGCAGTCAGGAGAACTGTCTTTAGTGACAGAATTTTCAACTCAGCTGACTGCAAGGGTTCAAAGGGAGGTCTCTGCAGTGCCGTGAGCACCAGAGACAGGTCCCAAGAAGGTACCAAGGTAGGACGAGGAGGGTTCAACCTCCTCGCCTCTCTAAGGAACCTGATGACCAGGTCATGCTTACAAGGAGACTTACCATCAACTGCGTCGTGATGTGCGGAAATTGCGGCAACATACACCTTCAGGGTGGAGGGAGACAGCCTACGCTCCAACCCCTCTTACAGGAAGGAAAGTACGACTCTGACTGGACATCTTCGGGGGTCTTCCCAGTGGGAAGAACACCAATCAATGAACAGAAATGAATCTATGAACAGCATAGAGGCGCCTTGTAGAGGGGGTTCTAGCGGAAGTGATGGTGTCTACCACTGATTGGGGTAGGTCACCTAGAACCTCCGCATCCCGTCCAGGGACCACACATGAAGTTTCCAGAGGTCTGGATGCAGGTGCCAAAAGGTGCCCCGTCTCTGAGAAAGCAGGTCCTTCCTCAGAGGAATGGGTCAAGGAGGGGCTGTCGCGAGGAGCATAAGTTCCAAGAACCAAGTCCGGTTGGGCCAGCATGTCGCAACTAACAGGACCTGCTCCTCGTCCTCCCTGACTTTGCACAGGGTCGGTGCAAGAAGACTCACTGGGGGAAATGCATATTTGCGAAGACCCTGGGGCCAGCTGTGCGCCAGTGCATCCATGCCGAGAGTACCCTCGGCCAGAGAATAAAACAGTTGGCAGTGGGTCGAGTCTGGAGAGGCAAACAGGTCTACCTGTGCGGCTCCAAAGAGATTCCAAACCAGCTGGACCACCTGGGGATGGAGTCGCCACTCTCCCGGAAGTGCAGGCTGTCATGAGAGCTCGTCAGCTGCACGATTGAGCACGCCAGGGATGTGAATGGCCCGAAGCGACCTCAGATGCTTCTGACTCCAGAGGAGGAGATGGCGGGCAAGTTGTCACATGCGGAGGGAGCGTAGACCTCCCTGGTGGTTGATGTTTGCAACGGTCACAGTATTGTCCGTACGGATCAGCATGTGCTTGCCATGTAGCAGCCCTTTGAGGCGGCCCAGCGGAAGGCGTACTACTAGCAACTCGAGGCAGTTGATGTGCCAATGCAGTTGAGGTCCCGTCCACAGACCCGACACTGCATGCCCATTGTACGTGGCCCGCCAGCCCGTGGAAGAGGCATTCGTGAAAACCACAGCATGCCTGGACACTTGTTCTAGGGGGACTCCTGCCCAGCGGAAGGCGTACTACTAGCAAATCGAGGCAGTTGATGTGCCAATGCAGTTGAGGTCCCGTCCACAGACCCGACACTGCATGCCCATTGTACGTGGCCCGCCAGCCCGTGGAAGAGGCATTCGTGAAAACCACAGCATGCCTGGACACTTGTTCTAGGGGGACTCCTGCCCGTAGAAACGAAGGGTCTGAGGACCCAACTCGGGAGCCACTGAAGCGGCCCGAAGTGAAGTCTGTGTGAGATGCGCAACACTTACCTGGTTCCGAGGTGGGACAGAGAGTGTGTGAGAAGGCCTGGCAGCGTCCTCGAACCACACTGCTGGAGGGAGGGAGAGGGAGTGGCAAGATGTCTGCAACACGTCGCTTACTGCCGACCGCGCCCTCTTGTGACCCAGAGATAGAGGAAATTGCTCTTTTTTTGAAAATGTGGGTATCGCTGGACTCCGAGGAGCCAGCGGCGAAACAAAACCAAAAGGAAACAAAAGATTCTCAACCCGGCCCTCCTCAAGAGGCCGGCCTAACAGACAGGGGTGTTGAGGAACGGAACTTTGTCGGGTTCATGCATATCTGCCAGGTTCAGCCACAGGTGGCGCTCCTGGACCACTAAGGTGGACATCGCCCGACCCAGGGAGCGTGCAGTGACTTTTGTCGCCCGTAGGGCGAGGGCCGTCTCTGTACGCAGTTCCTGCATAACCCCTGGGTCGGAACTACCCTTGTGCAGCTCCTTGAGCACTTTGGCCTGGTAGACCTGCAGAAGCGCCATGGCATGCAGGGGGGAAGCGGCTTCTCCACAAGCTGTGTAAGCCTTGCCTGCCAGAGAGGACGAGAACTAACATGCTCGGGAAGGGAGACGCGGATTATTCCGCCAAGAGGTAGCGGTCCTGGGACACAGTTGCATCGCAACAGACCGCTCCACCAGGGGGAGCTCCACGTACCCCTTAGCCGCCCCGCCATCAAGGGTAGTGAGGGAGGAAGAAGGACTAGACCGGCTTCGGGCAGAAAAAGGTGCCGTCCACAATTTAGTCACCTCTTCATGCACCTCTGGAAAGAAAGGTACTGGGGCGGAGCGCTGAGAGCCAGCACAGACCGCCCCAAGAAACCAATCATCCAGCCGCGAGGGCTCAGGACACGGTGGAGGGTTCCACTCGAGCCCGACACTCGCGGCGGCCCGGGAAAGCATAACAGCCATCTCTGGGTCGGACTCGGGCAACGCTACCACACCCGAAGGGGGCAGCGCAGCCGAATCTTCATCCCCGGAGGACATGAAGGATCCCCAAAAGTGACGACTGGTACTGCACGAGGCAGATCAGCACAGCCTCCTGGAAGCTCCACTGGTTGCAGTGTCATGGAGGAGTGAGGAGCCCGAGGAGGTTGATTTGGTGGGGTATTCCTCACTGTAACCCTCAGGTTACCTAGGTTATTAACCGAAGTAGGCTTCCTCTGAGCTGGCCCAGAAGAAGGACTAGATCGGGGAATATACGAAGGGGCTCCAGTCTCTTCTAGATACTGAAGTCTCGACCTTAGCACTGAGATGGTCATGTTCCCGCAATGAGAACATGTACCATCCATGAGTGCCACCTCAGCGTGTGCGAGGCCCAAACACGTGAGGCAGTAATCATGACCATCACCGGGGGCCAGATAGCGACCGCATCCAGTAGCACACGGTCTGAATGACATCTTGAAAAAGACGCAGGGTCAAACCGTGTGTGCACTTTTAGGAATTTGCTCTCTACTGGTGCTGAAACGCACAGGGAAATGGCCGCGGCTACACAACAGTATAATAGTGCAAGCCTGTTATGAGCACTCACACTCTCGTTGAAGACGCAACTCTCAGCTGTATAAACAGCAATCTCGTTGAAGGCGCCCTCTCCACGAGCTGTGAGAACAGCTGTTTTTGCTCTCTCGTGAGATTGTGACCAACACTGTCAGCGCAGTCACACCCGCACCAGACACGCAGAGGCTCCTTCCCAAATGAGCAGCTCGTCTTCCACCACTTCCGAAGAAAGAGAAAACACACAAGCAGGAAGCATGTGTTCAGCTCCGAAGCGAAAAGCAAATATGCGACGCACCTGCTGCTCATTAAATACTCGCGCTGCAGCACAGAGCAGCTGTTGCAATTATTGCATGCCAATGTGCATTGGCTCGTTTTCTTACACTCGAAGTAGATTGGTCTCCCAAAGTGTTCCCCAATTCGTCGGTCAGTTCCGACGTATGCCAAACGTGACTGACTAAAAGGGAACAAGTGTTAATGATAAATCCCCTGTGATGTTTGTACTGGCTACTGTATACAGGCCACCAGGGCACCATACAGACTTTATTAAAGAATTTGCTGATTTTCTCTCTGAGTTAGTGCTGGCTGCAGATAAAATCCTAATTGTTGGTGATTTTAATATCCATGTTGATAATGAAAAAGATTCGTTGGGATCAGCATTTATAGACATTCTAAACCCTACTGGTGTTAAACAACACGTGTCAGGACCTACTCATTGTCGAAATCATACTCTAGATTTAATACTGTTGCATGGAATTGATGTCAGTGGCATTAAAATTTTGCAGCAGAGCGATGATATCTCAGATCATTATCTAGTTTCGTGTATATTTCATATAGCTAAAGCTGTAAACCAAACTCCTTGTTACAAATATGGTAGAACCATCACCTTGACCACAAAAGACTGCTTTATAAATAATCTTCCTGACTTATTTCAGTTCCTCAGCATATCCAGTAGCTCAGAACAACTTGATGATGTAACAGAAACTATGGACTTTTCTAGCACTTTAGATACGGTTGCTCCTTTACGCTTAAGGAAGATTAAGCAAAAGAGTCCAACACCATGGTATAATGACCACACTCGGACCCTAAAGAGAGCAGCCCGGAAAATGGAGCGCAGCTGGAGAAAAACAAAATTAGAGGTATTTTGTATTGCTTGGCGGGAAAATATTCTCTCCTACAGGAAAGCCTTAAAAACTGCTAGATCTGCTTACTTTGTCTATTTTAGAAGAAAACAAACACAACCCCAAGTATTTATTCAATACAGTGGCTAAATTAACAAAAAAATATAACATCAGCGGTTGCAGACATTACCCAGCAGTACAGAAGTAATGAATTTTTGAACTACTTTACTTCCAAGATCGAAACTATTAGCAATAAAATTGTAACCATGCAGCTGTCAGACTCTGAGGAACAATTCCACTCATTCTCTTCTATTTGAAATGAAGAATTGTATAAACTTGTTAAATCATCTAAACCAACAACCTGTATGTTAGACCCTGTTCCATCTAAGCTCCTAAAAGAGGTGCTTCCAGAAGTAATAGATCCTTTTCTGAATATTATTAACTCATCATTGTCATTAGGATATGTCCCAAAAACCTTCAAACTGACTGTTATTGAGCCTCTCATAAAAAAAAAAAAAAAAGAAAATTATGTTGGCATTAGAGGAAGTGCACTGGCATGGTTCAAATCGTACTTATCTGACCGCCATCAATTCGTGCCAGTAAATGAAGAGGTATCATACCAATAACAAGTGCAGTATGGAGTACCTCAAGGCTCAGTACTAGGCCCCTTACTTTTCACGCTTTACATGTTACCCTTGGGAGATACCATTAGGAAACATGCTGTTAGCTTGCACTGTTATGCTGATGATACTCAGCTCTATATTTCTTCGCAACCCGATGAAACATACCAATTTGCAAAACTAACGGAATGTATAGTTGATATCAAAAACTGGATGACTATACACTGTAAAATGTAACTGATGATCTTACTAATAAAAATAAGTGATTATAATTTATTTTGAATAAGTTTGTTGACTTTACTAAGTTTAACAAAGTAATGACAACTTTTTAGCACTGAAAGTTATTAAACTAAATAGGTACAATTAAACTTTACTTACAATAATGAGTATTTTGAAATGAGTGGTTATGCACAGTTCCACCGATAGGTGGAATCGATTTGCAGCAGTGCGTCTGACCATGGGAGAAGCACATGGAGAGGTGAATCATCTCGTGTTTGTCATATTTTTCAGTTGCTTAATATACAGTAATCGACCAAGTAAAAATCAGATTAAGTAAGGCAGAGTTACATGGCAACATTGGATGTTATATTTTTTTGATCAAATTGTTGGATTGTGCTGGATTGTGTTCATCGAAATGAGCAGTCTAACATTTGCTAATCACTGCATCTTTGGCTGCATTTTTTTAATCATGTTTTTGTTTTGAATGGCCCCATTCTTTAAAATTCACCTGAATGAATGTGTAAGTTGTTCATTCCATTCTGATGTAAATTTTTTGGTTCATGAAAGTGTTTTCTAAATGTTAGTAGGTTTTACACCTGCTTCCAAGCACATTGAAAAGAGATTGTAGAGAAGGAGCCTCCAGTCCAGATCTCAGTCCATTTATTGCAAGTGAAGAGGTGCTACAATGTGAAAGCTCAAAAGCACAAACAGATATTGTTACATTAATCCATGCAACTCTATATGAACTCAGGGATGGGTTATTTTTATATTATAAATTTACTCATTTGGATTCATCTGAAGGTAGTCATGTGAATCTAGGACAGCATGAGTGTAAATTAAACAATTTGCAAGTATCCCTTTAAAAGAGTAATACAAAGCCTAATAGACTTTTCTGTTTCCTTTTACAGATCAGTTCAGAGTTTAATCGAATTACAAGCAAAAACCTCAAGCAAGAATTTTTCTCTGCACTTAATCAACATGCTTCACAATTTCTTCAGCAAATCAAACCTGTGGGAAGCTTATCAATGCTTCTTTCTTCAACTAAATTGTGTTACTGTCTTAACTAATTTCATTATGTTATACATACACTGTAAAATGTAATTGTATCTTCTTTTTTTTTTTTTCCAGAGCACTGACATCACTGCAAAGCGCACAGCTGTTCTTTGTGGCCTTCCACTCATTCTTGGAGAAGAAGCCTCTGACTTTTTTACAACAGCACTGGTAAGTACCTTTACTATAACCCCCACACAAACATCACATATAAGCATTCAATTATGCTTTAGTCAACTCCTTAATTAGGACCAGATAAGTAAATTCTTCTTTTGTTTCACTTTTCTTAAATCAAGCCCTTGTACTGTTCATTTTGTCAAATTTCTACAATGTACTTTAACAACAGTTTTGATTAGTTGTACGTAGAACATGGCCCAAGAGATGGTTCTGATTCTTTAAGTGACATATACATTTGTGAGATTTCCCATTTATAATGTAACACGAATTGTAATATTGTTGTTCCTTTTTTTTTTTTTTTTTTTAATTAGGACTGCGAATTTGACACACCCCAGATTTCCATCGGGATACTGACTTTGATATCAGAAGATAGCCAGGATTCCCCACAAGCACTGCATTTGGAGGCTTTGAACACTGCAATCATCTTGGAAGGAGTCATCGTGATGGATGATCTTGAAAATCTTCCAGATGCCATTTGTCTACTTTTTGGGCTGATATATGCACTGAATTATATACCCTCCACAGCTCAAGAACACCTTTGATTTTATTCAGAGAGTGTTTCTTTCTCTTGGACACAAATCTCTGAAACCAAAACTACAGTCACTTAAAAACCTGCTGCTGATGTAAGTTGAAGCTGTTTGAGATTGTTTTAAAGGGATAGTTGAATCCCTTTAATCTTCTGGTTGCACAGAAGTTTGTTTAATTAAACTTTTCAACTGTTACCTGTCAAACTTTGTTGAAAATATTTTTAAACGTTAAAGAATGTTTAAAAAAATGTTTTTAAAAGTTTTAGAGCAGTGTTATTGCTAAACTTTTTTTTTTTTTTTTTTTAATTGTAAGCACTGTTAAGACTTAAGCTAGTGTTGATTATTTTAAAAGGTCACCTGTTCAGTTTCAGGTCAAAGATTGTCGAGCAGTCAGGATGCTTGTTTTAGCTGCACTTGCACTGCACTTTTAAGTTACTTTAGGAGATTAACATGCGTAACGATGTGTTTTTCAAAAATTGTTAATGCTACATTCAAAAAACTGTTTATAGAGTTGGGTCATCTGACTTTGTTTGGTACGCTGTAGTACCTGAAGTGATTTAATATATAATAAACAATGTTAAACTCAAGTTCAGTTGTTGCTTTTTGTCTTAACTTATTGTTTTTAGTTTAGTTTACTTGGAATTTTTAAGGCAATCGGTTTCCTAATATTTTCCTAGTAATGTGAACACTAATAGAAAATTAACTCAAATAATGATTTTAAGTCAACAGTACTTAAGTATACTTGATTAACAAGTTGTCTCTACAAATTGTGTTAAGTTACGCCAACTATACACTAATTACTCTACTTGGAAATTTTAAGGCAAACGGTTTCCTCAAGTAAAGTCAACTTATTACATTTTACAGTGTAGCAATTTCTTACTGCTAAATTCTGAAAAAAAAAATAAAAAATGTTAATTATTGGACCAAAAACTTTTGCATGTAATAACCAAGATCACTGTCTAATACTTAGTGGCTGCTCTGTAAATTCTTCGTCATCAGTTAGGAACCTAGGCGTACTTTTTCACAGCAATCTTTCCTTCGAAAAAACATGTTTCTAGCATTTGTAAAACTGCTTTTTTTCATCCTAAAAATATATCTAAATTATGACCTATGCTCTCAATGTCAAATGCAGAAACATTAATTCATGCGTTCATGACCTCGAGGCTAGATTATTGTAATGCTTTATTGGGTGGTTGCTCTGCGCGTTTAATAAACAAACTCCAGCTGCTTCAAAATGCAGCAGCTAGAGTTCTTACTAGAACCAGGAAGAATGACCACATTAGCCCGGTTCTGTCAACACTGCACTGGCTCCCTATTAAACATCGTATACATTTTAAGATCTTGCTAATTACCTATAAGGCCCTGAATGGTTTGGCACCTCAGTATTTGAGTGAGCTCTTATCACATTATAGACCTTCACGTCCGCTGCGATCTCAAAACTCTGGCCATTTGATAATACCTAGAATATCAAAATCAACTGCGGGCGGGAGATCGTTTTCCTATTTAGCGCCCAAACTCTGGAACAATCTACCTGACACTGTTCAGGAAGCAGATACACTCTGTCAGTTTAAATCTAGATTAAAGACCCATCTCTTTAACCTGGCTTACACATAATACACTATCACATTTCTATAATTCAAATCTGTTAAAGGATTGTTAGGCTGCATTAATTAGGTCAACCGGAACCGGGAACACTTCCCAAAGCACCCGATGTACTTGTTACATCGTTAGAAGAATGGCATCTACACTAATATTAGTCTGTTTCTTTCTTATTCAGAGGTCACTGTAGCCACCCAGATCCAGACTGTATCCAGATCAGATGGTCACTACAGCCACCCGGATCCAGTCCGTATCCAGATCAGATGGTGGATCAGCACCTAGAGATGACCTCTACAGCCCTGAATGTCAGCGGAGAGGACAACTAGATGAGCCCCAGAGACTGACCCCCAGTGAAGACCCTGTCTCCTAGACGGCCATCGGGACAAGACCACAGGAACCAGATGAGTCCTCTGCACAATCTGACTCTGCTGCAGCCTAGATTTAAACTGCTGATTTTGTCTGGCTAGAGGAGAGTGACACTATTTCGACACACTATTTCCCCGTCTAAATACTGTATAGCTAATGTAAAGCCACCCAGCTTTAAATCAGGCTGATGTAAAGCTACTTTGACACAATTTGCATTGTTAAAAGTGCTATACAAATAATAGTGGCTTGACTATTATAGAAATAATGTATTTATACTTATACTAAAAAATATTCTTAATTGCGAACTGAATGTAATGTTCCTAGACAATTAATTATATTATTTGCAATTAAATGAAATGTATTATAATTTCAATTTATATTAAATGTAATCAGTTAAACTTAAGAGTGTGTTTGACATACTCAAGCAGGTTTAAAGTACACATTTATATGTAATTTCATAATTACTTCTATTGTCTTTAAAATATGGTTAAAGTGAAATTTATATTTTTAAAATACATTAACTTTAGAATACATTAAGTTAAAATATATTAACTATTAATGCAATATTAAATAAAGCACTAAATTTAAAATTCTAATCAAGAACTTTACACGTGCTTCAGTATGTTAGTCGACACTTCAAAATAAGTGTACTTCTTTAAAGCATGACAAAAATTATTAAAAATAGTGATTTAAAATGTACTTCAAAGTAAAATCTTTAATTTGACATTATTAAAAAGTGCACATTTTTTAAAGTGTGTCTTTCAGTACACATTTTATTTCATTAATATTTTGTGTGCAAGTACTTTTTTAAATACAGTTATAATTTGAAGTACACTACAAGTGGACTTTCAATATAATTAGTGCACTGCTTTTTTACAAGGGCATTCGCTCTCTCCACACAAATTAAACATTCAGACAATAATTAAAGAGAGAGAGAAAAGAGATTGAGTGTTAAAGATTCATATAATGTCCTTTTGAAAAGACTAGCTTAAACCTGTATGAATAGGTCCTACTGTTCACAAGCAAAACTTAACTGGTAAAACAGCAAAGCAGCATTCAAAACACAACAAACACTGGTCTTTTAAAACCAACACAACATATGTAGGGCAACTGAATTTTAGTCACTGTGTGGAACAGAGTTCTTTTCTAGGTTGATTGTTGATGAGCACGTTTCCTCCTCACACGGGGCTATTCCCGGAGCCTGGCTGGAGCATCAGTGTGAATTACTGTTAGAGAGGCTGCCTGACTGCGCTGAAGTGAATCAGCGGGAGACTGGGGCGTGAGACTTCTGTCCCTCAGATTCTGATGTGTCTGATCACACAAAACCACAGAAACAAAGCCAGTGAAATCCCACTCCAGACTTAGAGTCCTTTTCTTTATTTTCTTTTGCAACACTCTGTAAAAAAAAAAATGCCCTCTACAGCCTAAAGCCTTCAGAACAGGAAGTGGGCGGTTCTGGAAGGTCTTTAGGATATGAGAGTAGATATGAGAGAGAGATAAGTATCGCTTTTTATTTATCCTCTTTCCTATTACTTGTTTCACTTCTGTTTTAGTTTTTTATAACCATTTCTTGTATGTTTGGTTCAGTGTTATTTTTTAGGATTACTGTTAAACTAATGTAGTTTGATTTGTATATGTTATCTATTTTAATTTTAGTTACAGTTGTAGTAATGTTTGTGATTTTATTAGTTTTTTATTATGTCTGTATATGTTATTTATTAAGTTTTAGTTTTATTTAATTTGAGTTATTTTAGTACTTCAACAAACTAAATGGAAATGAAATAATATTGAATTTATGGATGTGTGTGTGTGTGTGTGCATACGTAGTTGTTTTTGGTGTTTGGTTTAGTGTTATGTTAGAATCATTATTATACTCTTATACCTTTTGTTCTCTTAATATTTTGAATTGCTTGTAGCTTTATTTTGTTTTCATTTAAATGTTAAGTTTAGAAATTTTGTTGTATGCATTTGTCATTTTTATTTCATTATTTTTTTTTAATGTGTGTGCATATATAGTATTTATAAAGTTTTTGCTTTTACTTTTGGATCAGTTTTAGTTGTTTTAATACTACAGTTGATTGTTTCTGTTGTCCTCATTTGTAAGTCGCTTTGGATAAAAGTGTCTGCTAAATGACTAAATGTAAATGTAATGAGAGGGTCACACTTTATTTTAGGGTCTAGTTCTCACTATTAACAAACCATTAACTACGACTTTTGCCTCAATAAATTCCTAATTTGCTGCTTATTAATAGTTAGTAGGTAGTTGTTAAGTTTAGGTATTGGTTAGGATTAGGGATGTAGAATATGGTCATGCAGAATATGTGTTTTATAAGTATTAATAAACAGCCAATATTTTAATAATAGGCATGCTAAAAAGCAACTAGTTAATAGTGAGAACTGGTCCTTATAGTTAAAGTATTATAATGCATTATGAACTGGCAAACGGTTCACTTTAGCATTTCCTGTGTCTCCATGTCATAACAGGCACAGCAACATTAACATACTTATCAGAACAACATTAAAGAAATCCCACAGGGAGTCATTTTACTGACCGTTTGGACTGCACTCAATCTAATAACTAAATGACAACCTCGTCATTGCATTCTTCAGCCATTGGCATTGATTAGCTTGAAACAGATGTAGCTAATTTTCCCAAAAGCAAATAACATACAGCTGCACTACGGACACTCCATCTGTTATACTAAACAACGATGTCCAGATATGTGCTTTTTAAGGCTCGTTCAGTTGTGTCATATATGTGTATATATATATATATATATATATATATATATATATATATATATATACAGGTGCATCTCAATAAATTAAAAAACACAAATTAAGATATTTTAATGGAACCTGAGAGATTCTGTTCTTTCACTGAAAGTTCATTCCACTAAAACTTTGATGCTTCTAAAAAAGTTCATAAAAATAATCCATATGAACAGGGGCGATTCTAGGATTTTCATTTTAGGGCGGCTCAGCCCCCAATGAGGGTATAATATATATATATATATATATACATATACATACATACACATACATACACATATATATATATATATATATATATATATATATATATATATACATATACATACATATATACAGGTGCATCTCAAATTAGAATGTCGTGGAAAAGTTCATTTATTTCAGTAATTCAACTCAAATTGTGAAACTCATGTATTAAATTCAATGCACACAGACTGAAGTACAGTAGTTTAAGTCTTTGGTTCTTTTAATTGTGATGATTTTGGCTCACATTTAACAAAAACCCACCAATTCACTATCTCAACAAATTAGAATACTTCATAAGACCAATAAAAAAATAAATAAATAAATAAATAAAAAACTTTTATTGAATTGTTGGCCTTCTGGAAAGTATGTTCATTTACTGTATATGTACTCAATACTTGGTAGGGGCTCCTTTTGATTTAATTACTGCCTCAATTCGGCGTGGCATGGAGGTGATCAGTTTGTGGCACTGCTGAGGTGGTATGGAAGCCCAGGTTTCTTTGACAGTGGCCTTCAGCTCATCTGCATTTTTTGGTCTCTTGTTTCTCATTTTCCTCTTGACAATACCACATAGATTCTCTATGGGGTTCAGGTCTGGTGAGTTTGCTGGCCAGTCAAGCACACCAACACCATGGTCATTTAACCAACTTTTGGTGCTTTTGGCAGTGTGGGCAGGTGCCAAATCCTGCTGGAAAATGAAATCAGCATCTTTAAAAAGCTGGTCAGCAGAAGGAAGCATGAAGTGCTCCAAAATTTCTTGGTAAACGGGTACAGTGACTTTGGTTTTCAAAAAACACAATGGACCAACACCAGCAGATGACATTGCACCCCAAATCATCACAGACTGTGGAAACTTAACACTGGACTTCAAGCAACTTGGGCTATGAGCTTCTCCACCCTTCCTCCAGACTCTAGGACCTTGGTTTCCAAATGAAATACAAAACTTGCTCTCATCTGAAAAGAGGACTTTGGACCACTGGGCAACAGTCCAGTTCTTCTTCTCTTTAGCCCAGGTAAGACGTCTCTGACGTTGTCTGTGGTTCAGGAGTGGCTTAACAAGAGGAATACGACAACTGTAACCAAATTCCTTGACACGTCTGTGTGTGGTGGCTCTTGATGCCTTGACCCCAGCCTCAGTCCATTACTTGTGAAGTTCACCCAAATTCTTGAATCGATTTTGCTTGACAATCCTCATAAAGCTGCGGTTCTCTCGGTTGGTTATGCATGTTTTTCTCCCACACTTTTTTCTTCCACTCAACTTTCTGTTAACATGCTTGGATACAGCACTCTGTGAGCAGCCAGCTTCTTTGGCAATGAATGTTTGTGGCTTACCCTCCTTGTGAAGGGTGTCAATGATTGTCTTCCCCATGATTGTGTAGCCTAGTGAACCAAACTGAGAGACCATTTTGAAGGCAGATGTTTTGAGTTGATTAGCTGATTGGCATGTCACCATATTCTAATTTGTTGAGATAGTGAATTGGTGGGTTTTTGTTAAATGTGAGCCAAAATCATCACAATTAAAAGAACCAAAGACTTAAACTACTTCAGTCTGTGTGCATTGAATTTATTTAATACATGATTTTCACAATTTGAGTTGAATTACTGAAATAAATGAACTTTTCCACGACATTCTAATTTGAGATGCACCTGTATATATATATATATATATATATATATATATATAATACCCTCATTGGGGGCTGAGCCTCCCTAAAATGAAAATCCTAGAATCGCCCCTGTTCATATGGATTATTTTTATGAACTTTTTTAGAAGCATCAAAGTTTTAGTGGAATGAACTTTCAGTGAAAGAACAGAATCTCTCAGGTTCCATTAAAATATCTTAATTTGTGTTTTGAAGAAAAATGAAAGTCTAATGGGTTTGGAATGACATGAGGGTGAGTAAATGATGACAAAATGTTAATTTTTTGGGTGAACTATCACTTTAATGTAGGCATTAAGCAATTGTCATTTATCCTGCTAGCCATTTTGCTTGAGTTGATAGGTGCATACAGTGTTATAATGAGGCTTTTTAAGATTTCAGAAACCACATCCTTAAATCTCCTTTGCATTTTAATAATGTACTATTGCATGAAAACATTCTTTTATTCATATTTATTTATATAAAGAAACAAGCGCTTTTAGATATGACACTCTAAAAAGCTCACTCTTCAAGCAAATGTTATCAGCATTAACAGCTACAAAAGACCCAGCTGCTCCAGCTTCACCTGTGATAGAAGCGCTCCAAAGTATGGATGAATCACTGCGTTTGACAATAAAGAACATCAGGAACGGTGCATATTATGTATGTAAAAGCCGTTCAAGTAGATTAGGATTCAGTAATGGAGGTCTTTATATGAAAATATAATAACCATCCATCCTTCCTTCAAACCGCTTGTCGCAGGAATGCTGGAGCCCATCCCAGGATCTCGGGCCGAAGGCAGGGAAACAATATAATATGACATCATATAATATAATTTTGGGCATGAAATGTCCTATTTCTGATTGTGATTACCCAGCCTGGTCTTATGTTTATATGTAGGTATTAATATGCAACATTTACAAGCACAGAACGTACATTTTTGTACGTTTTAATGACGCTAAAACGTACAATTTTATAAAAATTGAAATACAACGTATTTCAATTTTTAGCTAAAAAGCGTAAAAATATTTACGTATCTTTTATATCATTAAGATATTCGTATCAATGCATTTTTATCATTTTATCAATAACCGATTTAGATTTTTAGACCCCTTAACCTACCCCCAAACCTAAGCCTACCTATTTTATAGTGAATATGCATTTTTATCATTTTATCAATAAGTGATTTAGATGTTTAGACCCCTTAACCTACCCTCAAACCTAAGCCTACCTATTTTATAGCGAATATGCATTTTTATCATTTTATCAATAAGCGATTTAGATTTTTAGACCCCTTAACCTACCCCCAAACCTAAGCCTACCAATTTACAGTGAATATGCATTTTTATAATTTTATTAATAAGCAGTTTAGATTTTTAGACCCCTTAACCTACCCATTTTATATTGAATATAAAAGGATAAAAAAACGCAATTGACCGAAATATGCAGGAAAATAACCATTTTAGTAAAAATATAGCATTAAAATATTTTTTTTAGTCGCTAATCCCACTCCTACCTATAAACCTAAACATTTCTGTACAGAATAAGAAAGCATGACAGACAGATAAATGCAATTACAATCATTTATTTATTGTCAAAAGCACTACCAAAAGTAATCCAAATGATGACGCGTTGCAGCCGCAGTCCTCTCTGGCGGAATACAGTAGGTTTGTGTGAGGTGCAGAGCAGAATATATGTTGTTAATCACTGAAAATATTATCCAAATTATTTTCCCGATCCTCTCCATGAATTTGTGAAGGTGTGCGCTCGCATCATTCAAACACACCTCACCAGAAACAGGGCATGTCGCAATCTGTAATGAATGCAGGCGAGAGCCAATGAGTGGGCGAATTCCAAACGGCTTTTTTGCTCCCTTGAAGGGCACTTTGGGAAGGGGACGCCATTTGTAGGGACGTTCCAAACGAAAGTGTGCAACTGAATCCCTTCACGAAGGGCCCTTCCAGAAGTCCGTTAGCGAAGGGAACATGCGATGGTCGCTTCACGGAAGTGATTTCCGTTTGTGATCATTTGATCTTCAGTTAGGAGCTCTTGCGATGCATTTTAAAGCAAAGTTGGGGTTGATTTCGACTTCACATACAAGCATAAGTAGAATAGGCTGATTAAATTTGTCTTTATTTTAATGTGATACAAAATATTTTTTGTCAGTGATACAAATATGATTTAAGACGGTAGTGTAAGCTAGTTTAAGCACGTTTGTACTGCATGATGATTGAAATCGCGCAAATGGCCTTGAACTATTATCTAAATAAACAGGGAAAAGATTGTTTTCTAAAACATAATGGACGGAATGATCCTGAGAGCGCTGCACGAGCTCGTGGCGCCATCTGCAGGACAGTTAAAAGTGTTCAAATGATTCAAAGCGCCAGATGCGAGTAGAATCGGCGCTGAAACGTGTTACTCGACCCGGTGACTTTCTATGAATGGCGGTGAGAATTTGAGATTGCTAATGCTGTCATAAAACTCCCAACGGTTGTGATGTAATTATATAACAGGCTGTAGTCTGACGCGCTACATGTCTGCTGTTACAGGACTGTGTTTAGTTTCGATTTACTGTTAGTGCTCGCTGCGCTGCGATTGGTTTGAGCCGCTTTAATTTGCATTTAGGAACGCAACATTCGTCATTAGAAACGTTTATAAATCTGTTGTTGTTTACAAAGAGAAGTTTCAGTGTCACATAATCCTTCAGAAATTCAATTCAATTCAATTCAAGTTTATTTGTATAGCGCTTTTCACAATACAAATCGTTGCAAAGCAGCTTTACAGGAAATTAAGTTTCTACAATATATTTATATATTGTAGAAACTTAATATATTTAACTTATGGCGAAATTTGGTAGTTCTGTATGTTGTCTGAGGGTATGCTTCATCTGAGGTCCTCTGAGGGGTTGGCATCATCTCTTCTCAGGTGTTCTGGATCCAGACTGAAGCTTGTGTAAATCCTAGTTACCACGGGATGTTAATCCCGTGGCAGAAACAGAGAAACAAATAGAGACATAATTAGCGTAGCTGCTGTTCCAACCAAGCAACAATTATTTGTTCAATCCAAGCTAAAGAACAATAATGCGTGTTTGATCAGATATAACTGCAGTACAAGATCATGAGATGCATTATGTGAATGCTTGGCTAAAGAGATGTGTCTTTAATCTAGATTTAAACAGAGAGAGTGTGTCTGAACCCCGAACATTATCAGGAAGGCTATTCCAGAGTTTGGGAGCCAAATGTGAAAAGGATCTACCTCCTTTAGTTGACTTTGCTATCCTAGGTACTACCAAAAGTCCAGAGTTTTGCGACCTTAGGGAGCGTGATGGATTGTAGCGTGGTAGAAGACTAGTTAAGTACACAGGAGCTAAATCATTAAGGGCCTTATAGGTAAGTAATAATATTTTGTAACTGATGCGGAACTTAATAGGTAGCCAGTGCAGAGACTGTAAAATTGGGGTAATATGATCATATTTTCTTGACCTAGTAAGGACTCTAGCCGCTGCATTTTGGACTACCTGTAGCTTGTTTATTGAAGATGCAGGACAACCAGCTAGCAGTGCATTACAATAGTCCAGTCTAGAGGTCATGAATGCATGAACTAGCTTTTCTGCATCAGAAACAGGTAACATGTTTCGTAGCTTGGCAATGTTTCTAAGATGGAAGAATGCTGTTTTTGTAACATGGGAAATATGATTTTCAAAAGACAAGTTGCTGTCTAATATAACACCCAGATTTTTGACTGTAGAGGAAGTAACAGTACATCTGTCTAGTTGCAAATTATAATCCAAGAGATTCTGTGTACTGTTTTTTGGTCCAATAAGTAATATTTCTGTCTTATCTGAATTTAATAGGAGAAAATTACTGGTCATCCAATCTTTTACATTTTTAACACACTCTGTTAGCTTAGATAATTTAGAAGTTTCATCTGGTCTTGTTGAGATATATAGTTGAGTATCATCAGCATAACAATGGAAACTAATCCCGTATTTTCTAATAATATTACCAAGGGGCAACATATATATTGAAAATAGCAGAGGACCTAGGACAGATCCTTGTGGTACTCCATATTTTACTGGTGATAATTGAGATGACTCCCTGTTTAAATAAACAAAGTGGAAGCGATCAGACAGGTAGGATCTAAACCATCTTAAAGCCTGCCCTTGAATACCCGTATAATTTTGTAATCGATCTATGAGTATGTCATGATCTATAGTGTCGAACGCAGCACTAAGATCAAATAAAACTAGCAATGAGATGCAGCCTTGGTCTGACGCAAGAAGCAAGTCATTTGTAATTTTAACAAGTGCAGTTTCTGTACTATGGTGGGGCCTGAAACCTGACTGAAATTCTTCATAGAGATCATTTTTTTGCAAAAAAGAGCACAACTGAGCAGATACAACTTTTTCTAAAATTTTAGACATAAACGGAAGATTAGAAATGGGTCTGTAATTTGCTAGTTCATTAGGATCTAGTTGTGGTTTTTTAATAAGAGGCTTAATAACCGCCAGCTTGAATGATTTTGGAACGTGACCTAAAGATATCGATGAGTTAATAATATTGAGAAGCGGTTCTTCTGCTACAGGTAACAACTCTTTCAGTAATTTAGTGGGTACAGGATCTAATAGGCATGTTGTTGGTTTAGATGCATTGATAACTTTATTTAGCTCTTCCTGTCCTATAGTTGTAAAGCACTGCAGTTTTTCTTTGGGTGCAATGAATGGAGCTGAAGTACTAGACGCTGCAGAATCTACATTTGTTATTGTATTTCTGATGTTATCTATCTTATCAGTGAAGAAATTCATAAAGTCATTACTATTAAATTGTGAGGGAATATTTAGATCGGGTGGCGTCTGTTTATTTGTTAATCTAGCCACTGTGCTAAATAAAAACCTTGGATTGTTTTGGTTATTTTCTATGAGTTTGCGGATATGCTCTGCCCTGGAAGCTTTTAAAGCCTGTCTATAGTTGGACATACTGTTTTTCCATGCAATTCTAAAAACTTCCAAGTTAGTTTTTCTCCATTTGCGCTCAAGTTTACGAGTTTCTTTCTTGAGAGAATGGGTATTACTGTTGTACCATGGCGCAGTACGTTTTTCTCTAACCTTTTTCAATTTGATGGGCGCAACAACTTCTAATGTATTAGAGAAGATAGTGCCCATGTTGCTAGTCATTTCATCTAGTTCATGTGTATTTATGGGTACACAGAGCAGTTGAGATAAATCAGGCAGGTTATTTTTGAATCTATCTTTAGTGGTTGGAACAATAGTTCTTCCTGGACGATAACGCGGAGCCATATAGTTAATATCAGTAATACTCAGCATGCACGATACTAGGAAATGGTCAGTAACATCATCACTTTGAGGTACGATATCTATGTCAGTAAGACCAATTCCATGTGATATAATTAAATCTAGCGTATGATTAAAACGATGAGTGGGCCCAGTGACGTTTTGCTTGACTCCAAAAGAATTTATTAGGTCAGTAAACGCAAGTCCTAACGCATCATTTGTATTATCGACGTGAATGTTAAAATCTCCAACAATTAGCGCTTTATCAACAGTAACCAATAGGTCTGAGAGGAAATCTGCAAATTCTTTTAAGAAATCTGTATACGGCCCTGGCGGTCTATACACAGTAGCCAGAGCAAGAGACAGGAGAGATTTCTTTTGCATATCTGACAGTGTAACATTAAGCAGAAGCAATTCAAATGAGTTAAACCTGTATCCTGTTTTCTGGGTAACATTGAGAATATCACTATATATTGTTGCAACACCGCCTCCACGGCCAGTCTGACGGGGCTCATGCTTATAACAGTAGCTTGGTGGAGTAGACTCATTTAGACCAATATAATCATTTGGTTTGAGCCAGGTTTCAGTCAAGCAGAGCACATCAAAACTATTATCTGTGATCATTTCATTTACAATAACAGCTTTGGGTGCGAGTGATCTAATGTTTAGGAGCCCAAGCTTTAAAAATTGCTTTTGTTTATTTGTTTTGCATTTTTCTGGTTTAATCACGATTATATTATTTCTAGATCCTGCATTAAATTTATATTTATATTTTGGCTTCACTGTTCGGGGAACAGACACAGTCTTTATAGCTTGGACAGCACAAGTATTTCTATCATTTAAGTGGGTAGAACAAAAGTCATCATAGCAGTTATTTGTGAATGGTCTTACTAGTCAGATGGAGCGTAGAGTCCTGGAGATGTTGTCCGACAGGAGTTCTGCTCCGACTCTGCTGGGGTGCAGGCCATCAGCGCGGAAAAGCCTAGGACGCTCCCAGAAAAGATTCCAATTATTAACAAAGAGCAGTTTCTGTTCTTTACACCATGACAATAACCACTCATTTAAAGCAAAAAGTCTACTGAACCTTTCGTGTCCTCGTCGATACGTGGGAAGCGGTCCAGACACGATGATCGTCGCCGCGGGTGATGCGCTGCGCACCGTCTCGATCAGGCTCCTGAAGTCCGTCTTCAGTGTCTCCGTCTGCCGCAGCCTGGTGTCGTTCACCCCCGCGTGCAGCACGATCGCGCTGATGCTCTCGTCGTCCTTCAGGATCGCGGGTATCTGCGCAGAAACATCGAGAACACGAGCGCCAGGGAAACAGTGAGTGTGTGCTTTACCTTCAGCTAACGTAGCACGGACGTGCCGGACGATGGAGTCTCCGACGATCACAGCGTCGCGTTCCGTCTCGCGGAGGGGGGCGAAGCGGTTCCGGGTGGAGATCTCGAAGACCGGAGGCGGCGGAGGGGGAGAGGTCCTCGCCCGGGGCCTGGCTCGCGTCTTCCGCTGCTGCTGCACCCAGGGTCCGTGGTGTCCCGGCGCCGGAGTGAAAGACATCTGGGAAGATCGCGTCCTGGGTGCACAGGATCTGTGCAGAGAAACACACGGAGTAGAGGTGGTGGGAGTGTTAGCGGCGCGCTGTATACTTACCCCGGACTTGTGAGCGTCAGCCCGGGATGTTTCCAGCGCGGCTCTCCGCTCTCTCAGCTGGGCCTGCTTCTCCACCAGCTCACGGATCTGCTTCTCCACGGCCTCCAGCTCCAGCTGCACCGAATGCAGCTCGAACGTGTCCTCGCCTGCACTCAAAGGTAGACACACATCCGCCATTTAAGCAAGTAGCAGTGAGTAAAACGATGGTAATGTATGTGAATAGAGTATTAGCAATGGAAGCGAGATTAGCGGCAACCTTCCTTGGTTGCCGCTAATGCAACCACGCTGGCGATGCTAACGGGCTATAAGCTAATAGCGGACTCTGGAAATCAAAATAAAACTAGTGATAACAAGGCGCTTTGATTGTTTTTGTTGTAGAATACGATAGGGGATATATTCACACGTTATAGAAACGAAAATGATGGTGTGTAAAATAGATTTCAGGATTAGAAAATAGTCGATAAAGAATTAACTTGACGGAGCTCAAACTCAAAACACGCAGCAGCAACAAACAGGAAGTCACCAAACAGGAATATGCAATATTGTGAAATATTGTGAAAATCATTCTAATATGCTGATTTTCTGCTCAAGAAACATTTCTCATTATTATCAATGTTAAAAACAGTTTTGCTGCTTAATATTTTTGTGGAAACAATGATACCACTCAAACGTTTGTATAAGATTTAAAAAAGACAGGAAAATTAATAATTTTATTCATAAATGAAATTGATTAAAAAAAAAGTGAGTGAAGACATTTAAAATGATTTCGATTTAATACACGCATTAACAAATTTAATTAATATATTTGATAAATGCAAATAAATGCCGTTCATTAAACTGTTCATCAAAAAATCCTGAAAAATAAAATGTATCACCATTTCCACACAAAATATGAAGCAGCAAAATTGTTTTCAACATTGATAATAATCAGAAATGTTTCTTGAGAGTCAAATAAATTCTAATGATTTCTAAAAGATCATGCAACACTGAAAACTGGAGTAATGAAGAAAATTCTGCTTTGCATCACAGGAATAACAGTACATTTTATAATATATTAAAATTTAAAACTTTTTTTTTTAAATTTGTAATTATATTTCACAATATTGCTGTATTTTTTTTTGTTTGTTTGTTTTTTGTTTTGTTTTTTACTTTAATCAAATAAATTCAGCCTTGATGAGAAGAATATATTTATTTCAGAATCATTAATTATAATGTTTCCAAACTTTTGGCAGGTACTTTAATAATAATAACAATTCTATATACTATATACTTTACTATAATATTTTATAGTACTTTATTATAATATATTATATTGTTATCATGATTAAGTGCTTTTTATTTTTTACAGGACAATAGTATGTATACATACAGTATAAGATATACCTTTTAATGTGCTAAAATATATATATATTTTTTAATAAGTGCTGGGGGCGTGGCTTGTGGGTGTGACTTGGGGCGTGGTCAGATTTACCTTCTTTTTTGTCACTAGCTGATCACATGCCTGATTACGTAGGTCTATTCTTGGAAACGAGCTGGCAGCAGAAATCACACAGCAAAACGAAATGTTATCATTTCATATTAAGTAAACGAGTAAACAACTGAATAACGCAATTGAAAACAAGGTAATTGATATGACAACTAAAAACAACTAATAAAATTAATGCCGCGATTTCAGTGTTCATAAGGATTCATTTTTAGATGTCATACGTCAGTTTTGTACGTTTAGATGCTGAAAATACGTCAGCATTGTACGTTTTAGTGCCTGTAAAAACGTAAGTAAATGTACGTTTTATAGAACCAGATTTTATTTAAAATACATACGAATTATGAGATCACGTTGGATTACCAGCATTATTAAATTATTAGATTCTTTCTGGCCACACGTTCACTGTTGCACTGTTGTAGTGGCATAAAGTTGGCTTGACTTTGGACGTTCGATATTCGCATATTTAGGGACCGTCTCTAAAGTTACATGCGATATTGGTATACATTTTTATAACTTCAATAGCATATGAGCAGAATGACTTACAGTCATCAAAACAACTGTAAACTGTACATCTAGGTGTCAACTATAATGCACACCTTTTACATTTTTGATATTTATTAAAATAAACACTCAATTATATGTTATTTTTTTTTTTTTTTTTTTTTTTTTTTTTTTTCAGTACCGAATGGGCTCAAATGCAAATTTAAAGCTCAATAGCATTTGAGGAGAATGATTTACAGTTGTAAAAACAACTGTAAACTGTACATCTAGGTGTCAACTATAATGCACACATTTTACATTTTTGATATTTATTAAAATAAACACTCAATTATATGTTTAAAAAAAATATTTTTTTTCAGTACCGAATGGGCTCAAATGTAAATTTAAAGCTCAATAGCATTTGAGCAGAATGACTTACAGTCATTACACAAACTGTAAACTGTTCATCTAGGTGTCAACTATAATGCACATCTTTTACATTTTTGATAATTATTAAAATAAACTGTAAATCATATGTATAAAAAAAAAATAAAAAAAATAAAAAAGCTATTTTCAGTACTGAATGGGCTCAAACGCAAATTTAAAGCTCAATAGCATTTGAGGAGAATGATTTACAGTTGTAAAAACAACTGTAAACTGTACATCTAGGTGTCAACTATAATGCACACATTTTACATTTTTGATATTTATTAAAATAAACACTCAATTATATGTTTAAAAAAAATATTTTTTTTCAGTACCGAATGGGCTCAAATGTAAATTTAAAGCTCAATAGCATTTGAGCAGAATGACTTACAGTCATTACACAAACTGTAAACTGTTCATCTAGGTGTCAACTATAATGGACACCTTTTACATTTTTGATATTTATTAAAATAAACTGTAAATCATATGTAAAAATATGCTATTTTTTCAGTACCGAATGGGCTCAAATGCAAATTTAAAGTTATAAATATCAAAAATGTAAAAGTTGTGCATTATAGTTTACACCTAGATGAACAGTTTACAGTTTGTTTTATGACTAAGTCATTCTCCTCAAATGCTACTGAGCTTTAAATTTGCGCTTGAGCCCATTCGGTACTGAAAAAAATAGATTTTTTTAACATATAATTGAGTATTTATTTTAATAAATATCAAAAATGTAAAAGGTGTACATTATAATTGACACCTAGATGTACAGTTTACAGTTGTTTTGATGACTGTAAATCATTCTGCTCATATGCTATTGAAGTTAGAAAAATGTATACCAATATCGCATGTATCTTTAGAGACGGTCCCTAAATATGCGAATATCGAACGTCCAGCGTCAAGCCAACTTTATGCCACTCCCTGAGTGGTGTCTTGTGTTGTACTTTCATGTTGAAACTCAGGGGCCTCATTTATAAAACTCTCCGTAGATTTCATCCTAAAAATGTACGTACGCACAAAAATTTTCAGATTTATAAAACCATGCGTACGCCAGAACCTGAGCAAAAATCCCTTTATAAATCCCGGTCAGGGGAGGATTGTGTGTACATGCATCTCCACCCCGTCTCCTCCCTGAAATCACCATATTTGGAGTTTACAACGGCTAGTTTTACTATGCATAACCTCATCTGCATATCATTTCCATGCATATTCCCATCCACGTGACAACATGTTTAACACCGTCAAAGGTACAAGACATTAAGGAAATACGAGATACGGACTTTAGCTAAATGCCATTTGTGCCATACATTAATTTTTACTGCTAAAAATCATCAAATATCATTGTTATGTTTTAGGATAAATATATCAAAATATTTATAAAAACAAAACTGTTTAAACTAGTTATCAGATAAATATTTTAGAATAGAGTTGATCTCATTCTTTTACACTGGCCAAATAGTATTTCAATTGTTTTAAACAATTCATATTAAATTATGCCGTTTTGCTGATAAGGCGAACATCTTTTAGCTATTTTTAGTGAAAACAGATAGGCCTATATTTATTGCAGTGTAGCCTAAATGCAATTGTCTGACTCAGTCACTGACAAAGTATTTTAAAAAGGAAACGTGTAAATCTTACCATTCTCTTCAAGTTGTATCCTTCAAATACAGTGGTGTTTTTCATAATTTTATGGAGATGCCTTCACATGACATTAACACCTCCGTGCAGCTGCGGTTGTAAAGTAAGCTGTTATCACTGATCCTATTCAAACCGAACAATGGACCATTCAACCACCAAATCCAGCAGTGTCCGCGATAATATCGAAGTAAGTGCGCGTCATCGATCATTGTTCTCACCAAAAAAATAAATATATATATATATTCTCATAACGAGATCTGCAGTTTAGTGTAAAGATGAATTATTGTGCACCTATAGCACTCCTTGCTGTCATTAAAAGAGGAAAAGTGATCAAGCGCATCCATTACAAATATGTCTAAATTCATATGATTTTGGTTTAACTTTTGCGTAATGAATTTATGTAATTTCAGTGCTTATCTCTATTAGTGAGAGTGGAATATTTAATGCAAATGTGTATATCGACATGAAAACAGAGTTTAAAATCGTTGTTTTTACTTCATTAATTTTCTCACTCCAGGAAAAAGAGTTCGTAAGCATGGGTCAGAGTTTGCGTGCATTTGCGCAAATTTTCCTGTCAAGTTTGTTTTTATAAAGACCCATGCGTACGAACTCTTTTTCCTGGAGTGAGAAAATCCCCTGGGGCCTCATTTATAACCGTTGCATACGCACAAAACCTGCCCTGAAAGAGGCGTACGTCACTTCCTACGCAAAAGGTGTGATTTATAAAAACAAACTTATCGGGAAAATTTGCGCTTCTGCACGCAAACTCTGACCCATGCGTACGAACTCTTTTTCCAGAAGTGAGAAAATTAATGAAGTAAACAACGATTTTAAACTGTTTTCATGTCCATATACACATTTACATTAAATATTCCACTCTCATGAAGTAAATAAGCACTGAAATTACATAAATTCATTATGCAGAAGCTAAACAAAAATTAGGCTTTATGAATTTAGACATATTTGTAGTGGATGCGCTTGATCACTTTTCCTGTGGCATGCTATGTTTTAATGACAGCGAGGAGTGCTATAGGTGCACAATAATTCATCTTTAAACTGCAGGTCTCATGTTATGAGAAAATATATTTAGCGAGAACAATGATCAATGATGCGCACTTACTTCGATATTATGGCGACACAGCTGGATACTCGGTGGTCGGACGGTCCACTGTCCGGTTTGAATAGGTCCAATGATAATAACTTACTGTACAACCGCAGCTGCACGGAGGTGTCAATTTCGTGTGAAGGCATCTCCATAACATTATGAAAAATACCATTGTATTTGAAGGATACAACTGGAAGTAAACGGTAATTTGCACGTTTCATTTTTAAAATACCCCCCTGTCAGATAATTGTATTTACACTC
Organism: Spinibarbus caldwelli; assembly: GCA_039654775.1. Classification (NCBI taxonomy): domain Eukaryota; kingdom Metazoa; phylum Chordata; class Actinopteri; order Cypriniformes; family Cyprinidae; genus Spinibarbus; species Spinibarbus caldwelli. Next base: position 25,316,854 of record CM077243.1, read on the forward strand.
CCAATAAATATAGGCCTATCTGTTTCCACTAAAAATAGCCAGTGTAAAAGAATGAGATCAACTTTATTCTTTATAACTTTAAAACTTTATTCTAAAATATTTATTTTATAACTATTTTAAACTGTTTTGTTTTCATAAATATTTTGATATATTTATTCTAAAACATAACAAGGATATTGGATGACTTTTAGTTTAACAAAAAACAAAAAATAAAAATGTTTGGCACAAATGGCATTTATAGTCCGTATCTCATATTTATTTTATGTGTTGTACCTTTGACGGTATTAAACATGGTGTCACGTGGATGGGAATATGCATTGAAATGATATGCAGATGAGATTATGCATAGTAAAACTGGGTGTTGTAAGCTCCATATTTGGTGATTTCGGGAGGAGACGGGGTGGAGATGCACGTACGCACAATCTTCTCCTAACTGGGATTTATAAAGGGATTTTTGCGCAGGTTCCGGCGTACGCATGGTTTTATAAATCTGAAAACTTTTGTGCATACGCAAAATCGAGCTTTTGTGCCTACGTACACTTTTAGGATGAAATCTATGGAGAGTTTTATAAATGAGGCCCCTGGTCTTTTAGTTTCTCTGTTGATTAGCTACTTGATTGTTCTCACCTGTGTCTTGTTACCATGTTTAGTCTGTGTGTATTTAGTGGTTCATTCAAATTGTGTCGGAAATATCATATTTACAAGTTGATTGCACACGAACGCCACCACAAAGTCATAATTATGAGTGGAAAACTGAATTTTTCTTTAAGCCCAGAGTTTCCGAGTTGGGAGCTTGTCAGTGAGAAAACATGTCAGATGCACTGGATGCAGCCAAAGACTATAAGATATGCAGCGTCTTTATTGACAGTAAATTTGCTGAAATAAAGGAAACGATTATTTTTTTTTTTGCCATTTTCAATAAAACTAATTTGCATAAAAAGAAACATGATAGTATCAAACAATTACAATAGAATATAGAATGATTCGGTTTACAGCACACTGATAAATTGAATAAAATTTTTTTTTAAAAAGTCGTAAATACAAACTCCCCAGGAGGACTTGAATGCACCATAAGCCCCTGTGTTTCCAATATTCATTCTGTGGTCATATCCTTCCGTGTTTTTTGTTGAGGTTTCTTGGTTCTTGTGTTTTGTTTATTCTTTATTGTTATTATTAAAATTCATCTGCACTTGGATCCACTCTCTGTCATATCAGAGTTCCTCAGCGTTACAGACCCAGGTGAAAAACAAATGCACTTCCATAATGTACTTAAAGTGCTCTATTTTCACACGCTAATTTTGTACTTAATATACTAACAATTATTCTTTAGTACTTCTTCAGATAATCTTAAGAACATCTAAGTGTACTCAACTGTGCTATTGTTGGGACACCATGAATGTGAACCAAAATGTTTTTTTTTAACAAATCTCTGACTCTGTATTTAAAAAAATATATTTAGTTACCACTTGTACTACACTTGAACCCATCTTTCATACATTATGACTGTAATACTCGACTGTGATGGGCTGTGCCGGCGGGATTTTGTTTCACAGGTATTGCAGACAAGTCTGGTTGTCCCAAGTCCAGTGGTCCCGGAGGTCCCTCAATTGTCTGCTGTGCTGCCTGTAATGGCAGCTGCTGTCTTTTGTGATTGGGCCATGCTCACTGATACAACTCCTTGTGAGGAGGTCCTCAGCATTACACTTCCAAGTGGAGCAGTAAGTAATGCTACTAAATTATTAGTTATGTTATAATTTTAGGTATAATGTTTCTAAATGGAAGATTAACAGTTTTATTAGCTATTTCAGTCATTGACTTGAGGAAAGATTACCTATAGTCAGCGCAATGCACTGTCACTGCCACTACTCTTACATGAGACTAAAAAAGATTTTCATTTTATCTTGTGTTATAAAGATTACCTTAAATATCATGATTTCTTAGGAAACTAGAGTGAAATGAGACTCTAGTGTTTATGTTCCACCTGAATGAAGACACCATGGATGAACAAGTAGAGAGGTTCGATAACCATAGATGGTACCGGGGTCCAGGACGTGAAGGTCAAAGCCCATGCGACCCCAGACATACTTGTGATTTGGTGCCATTGCTGTTGTCATGTAATAGCAGGTTAATCATTCACACAAAGTGGAAAGAACACAGCAGTAATCCAGTTTGAACAGCACCCACTTAGTCTACACAGTACAGTAACAGGAACCAAATGGTATCTTATCAGAGGTAAACAGCAAGCCTATTTCGATGAAAGGATTCTTGATGGCAGAAATAAAGCAATTAATCAAAGACATCAGAGGTAATTTACTGTGCTACACTGAACACATTGTTTGTTAAGAAGCCATTTAGCTTCCCCCGTTCTCTAAGTGTCTGCTTCCCAGTTGGCATTTAGATGGAGTACCACTCATTCTGATTGAAATGGCAAGTTAGTAAGAAAATAAAGGGCTCACCTTCGCTTCAGTGGAGTCTCTTCCACTTGTTATTTTGCATAAAAGATAAATGATGCAGAAATCCAATTAAGCTGATGTGAATGTGTGTGGACACACTGAGGCTCAGGTAATTGATTGATGGTAGGAACATTTCAAAGCCAATGACCTTCTCCATTAGGTGTCCAGTGTCTCTGATGTCCCACATTTCCCATGGGAAACTCCCAGCAATCGCTCCTTCTCCCATCCCCACCTCCATTTCTATGCCCCTCACATCCTTGACCTCATGCCCTCCTCTTTCTCTACGAAAATCTGAGGTTAATATCACATTGCCTCATGTTATGAAAATGAAACAATTACCCCCAGCAGTCCCCCCTCATTTTCAGACTGCCCTTAAGATCAGTCTCAGTCTAATGGGCTTCATCAACCAACCGCATTGTCTTTTGCTACGCTTTCAGCGAACACCGTCCCCTCTGTCTCTTGTGGTGTCTGTGTTAACTAGTCAGGCGCAATGTTCCCTAACTAGACGCTGCCTGTGCGCTGGCTTGCAGGAGCTAATTTGCAGAGGGATAAGCTAATGAGGACATAGCAAAGTTAATCCGGTCCTTGTCCCATGCCTGATTGAGCTAGTCGTAATGGCAGGATAGCGAGCGAGCCTCATTTCCTCCAAGCCTGTTCTCATATTTATATGGAAATATTAATGAGTGCACAGTTGAATGGTGGCGGGTTTGGGACAGTGCTTTGTGGATAAGAGGAAGGAGAGATTGGTGGGAAGAAATGTTGGCTGCCGAGGAGAGTATGTGGAGACTAGGGATGGTGCATCTCCATAACTGAGGCAGATGAGATACACATCTCGATGCATAGCCAACGATATGATACATTAAAGATACATATGAAGCAGCAACTGATGTGATTCACCCCTATTAGCCTCGGCCTCCGTAATGTTGTGATATGTCATATTTACGTAGCAGCAGTGGTGACAGAGTGCAGAATGCTTGACAGAGTTTAGAGGAGAACTCATTCTACATATAAAATATTGTTCACAAATTATGTCACTTTCTAAATAATAAAAAGTATAGTGCATCTACTAATAATTATATATCAATAAATATTTTTTTACTGATGCAAATATGTTAGAAACAATGCGTCGCAATACAAATGCCAACTTGTATCCGATGCACATATTCTGTGAAGTCCACTTAGCAGGGCACTTACGGTCGAATAGAACAAATGTCTGAAGTGATAGAGATACATACAAAATGTTCAGAGCAGTGGGATCCAAGGACTGAAATTGAGAACCACTGAGTTAGATCAAGTAAAGGCCAAAGCTGATATTACCGTTCATCTTTGAAGTTCATTTTTGGAATATATGTGGAATAGAGCATTTTGACATTTTTGTAGGCCGACCTGGAAGTTACATTTTGTTCAACATGGTAATCTTCATAAATGAACACCTGCATTTTTTAAAGCCTGAATACAAACTACACCGTGGTGCCACAATTGAAGGCAGGAGACAAAGGGTTAATGCAAACACATGTGGGTTTATTGAATGAGTTGCAGAGTGAGACAGAGGTAACGGTGAGGAGGTGAGTAGAAACACTTTGGGCAGTTCTTGGGTTCTTATCTGAGATGGCTGATGCGGTGTCCTTTGCAGGGAGATTCGGGATCGTGCTGAAGTCGAGGAGATCAGGATCGGAGGAGTGCTGGAGCATCTGAGGGCAAGTACAAACAGGTAAAACGTAGGAGAGAAACTGGTGTAGTTCAGGGTAGTGAACGGTAGACCGGACGATTAGGCTGTGGGGAGAGTGCAGTGATATAGGGAGTCTAATGAGCTGAGACAGGTGTGGGCAATCAGAATTAGGTTTATTGGGATCTGGTGCGCACTGGAGCTGAAAACTGAGGTGATGGTGGAGGCTGTGACTGCGGCTCCTTGACATTACCTCCCCCTTCCGGAAGGCGCGTCCCGCGTTGTAACATATCAACCGGGGAGGGGGGGGTGGGCGCTCTGGAGGCTGGCCCAAGATGGAGACACGAGAGGCCTCCAGTGCGGATCAGGGAGCTCGGGAGGCCATGGCGGAGCAGGGAGCTTGGGAGGCCATGGCAGAGCTGGGGACTCGGGGCTCCATGGTGGGACGGCCTCCGTGGCTTTAACCCCCTGGGGTCTGAGGTGATTTTGGGGCCCTTGAGATGTTTTGACATGCCCTGATATTTGTGCTTATTTCAGCTACTTAAAACATACTATTGACCAACATGTAACTTGTATTCAGCACAAACTGTGCTACAATAATATGTGACCCTGATGGATGTACATGTTTGCATTTTTTAGAAAAAAAAAAAAAAATAAATAAATGTAACTGAAATAAGGCCATAAAACCTACACTAAATAGTTCTGAATAAGACTTTTGAGTAATTAGTCTTGTAGGCTAGAATATTTACTTCAAAATTATGTGAAAATCATTCTGCTTACTCACAGAAAACAATATATTGATTTAAATTTTTAAAGACATGTTTTGTGATTGAAAGCCAATATGCGAGGGAGTGGCAATGGCCCTGAATATTAAGTGAGTCTCCCCTGAGAGACAAAGGGCCCTCCCCTAACGGCCCATCAGTGTGACTGAGGCAGGTAAGACAGAATGTGAGGAGACTGGGGAAAAAAAAAAAAAAAAAAAAAAAAAAAAAAAAAAAAAAAATAATGGGTTGTTTAAATTATTTGTATTTTATTTACAACACAGTATAAAATCAAAACATACATAATGAAGGTCGAAGACACATTGTGCACACTGACCACAGAGATGTGAACAGACTTGAGTCATTCCTGCAACGGATTCTGTCCAACAAGTAAATCATACCTGATATTTACGTGTGTTATTTAAGTGTTTCTGCTTCTTTCCATGGATTCAAGAAAAAAAAAAAAAAAAAAAAAAAAAAAAAAAAAAAACATTTTATATCTGAGAAACTAATTGTTTAGCATGTTATTAAAATCTATTTCTGAACAGAGTAGGCTATTAATAATGAACATGTTCTAAACATACTTCGACTCGTAGCATTGATCATGTTACAGTGTACACTCATATTACTTTTGTTTTATATAGAGCATGAAAACATCATCGCGCCGTATTCAATTTAAATACAATGAATTGCCTTTCATATTCAAAAATGTTTTACTCGATTTCAAACATTGTAGTCAGGAATTATAGTTTGGGAAAAACCCAACTATGATTTTGTTGTCATAGCCTAGTATGTATGATTTTATAGTAGGCTATGATATGATTCTGTAGCCATAGACTCACACATGTTTTGTACTATAAAAAGGATATTTTACGTCTGAGAAACTAATTGTTTAGCATGTTATTAAAATCTATTTGTGAACAGAGTATTAATAATAAACATGGTCTAAACATTCTTAGATGCCTAGCATTCATGTTGTAGTTTGGGAACAACCCAACTAGTAATGTGTTCAAGTTTGTCACAATAACACGTTAACTAATGCAAAAAAAGAAACATTACTTACTCATCAGATTGATCTCCTCTACTCGATGAAATCTTGTTCTTCTTTTGAGGGAAATCCAGCCTTTACTCAGCGCGTCTTCGCGATGAACGAACTCCTCACGCTTTGTTTATGTTGGCCGTTTACATGCGCACGTGTCTCACGTGGATATTTACATATAAACGGCGCGAGCCGCGAGGGGGCGGGATTGCATTAAAGATAAGGAGTTAGACGGGAAAGACTGAACATCGTGTTGGTTTCATACGGATTACTTTATCACAGAATGTTTGTTTTTTCGATAAGACTTCATTTAAAAGTAGACACTTCAAGCTTTCTATAGATATAACTCCCATGTCTCCTTGAGATTTCGCCGAGTTACAGTTCATTTTAATGACGCGTTTCTAAAAGCAGCTCGCGGAGACGGCGAAGACAGAGAGCGCACCCTGTTTGTTTTCTTTATTTTCAGAGAGCGCACCCTGTTTGTTTTCTTTATTTTCAAAAACCACAACATTGTTTTTGTGAGTGTACCCAAAAAAAAAAAAAAAAAAAAAAAAAAAAGTGTATATATATATATACACACACACACACATATACATATATATATATATATATATACACACATACACACACACTTCAAAGTTTCAATTGATGTATAACAGTTATCTGTATGACCAAAATCGACGGAGTATTTTTAGTGTCTTTCACACTGATAAGAAAAAAAATAAAATAATGAGCCTGTCTCACCGGCGAGACGGCCGACCCCAGGGGGTTAACCTTGACCCTCAGCCTGGTCACTTGGACCGGAGTCCTACTACCAAAAAAATAAAAAATACCTGGGGGAAATGCTGGACTCCGAGGCCCTCCGTGGGCCAACTGTGGGAACTGGATCCCTCTTGACTGGGGATCAGGAGCAACATTGCGAGTCTCTTCCTTCGCAATCTCCTCTTTAGGGCGGAGGAGAGAGAGAGAGCTGACCGTCGGGCTTGACCACGGAGAGGCAGGCAGGCTTGTATCAGCGGCAGGATTGAGTCAGCCACGGACGGCGGGCTTGACTTCGTCGCGGATGGCGGTCCTGGGCTGAGGACGAGGGTGGAGCTATAGAGGATACGGGGGCATTTGGGGTTGGGCAGGTGGTAGGAGCTGTTGGTGAGGTATGTGGAGGTTCTCGGCGTGCGGTGAGCTGTGGAGACCCGGCACGTTCCAGCGGGGGCTGGACGACGAGACTTAGTTTCCTTTATTTCAAATTCGGAACAGTTGAGGAAAAGAACTAGATTAGTTAGCACGATCAGGGGAAAATCATAGACGGGAAGATCGCAGCAGATTGTCTCGTCATCCAACCCCAGCTGGAAGCACACACCTAGAGCGGCACCATGCCAGCTCACCCGGTTGGAGAGCTTGAGAAAATCCTCCACATATCGCTCCAACCTCCGACCACCCTGCTGCAAACCCCACAATGCATCCTCAGATGCCGTCATCTTTTCGGTCCGGTCTTCTGTCACAATTCAAGGCAGGAAACAAAGGGTTAATGCTAACACAGGTGGGTTTATTGAATGAGTTGCAGAGTGAGACGGAGATAATGGTGAGGAGGGGAGTAGAAACACTTTGGGCAGTTCTTGGGTTCTTATCTGAGATAGCCGATGCTGTGTCCTTCGGGATCGTGCTGGAGTCGAGGAGATCAGGATCAGAGGAGCATCTGAGGTAAGTACAAACAGGTAAACCATAGGAGAGAGACTGGTATGGTTCAGGGTAGTGAACAGTAGACCAGACAATTAGGTTGTGGGGAGAGTGCAGTGATATAGGGAGTCTAATGAGCTGAGACAGGTGCGGGCAATCGGAATTAGGGTGATGGGGATCTGGTGTGCACTGGGGCTGAAGTGTGAGGTGACGGTGGAGGCTGTGACTATGGTGATTGAGACTCCCTGACACGTGGTTGCATGATTTACATGTCCATTTAAGATAGAACAACTCTTTCGTCTTTATTTAAAAAAAAAAAAAAAAAAATCCCTGAAAGTTTGAGTTAAAATAGTTTGCAAGAGTGTGATTATAAACACAAGGTTGTGAAAGTTAACCAGTGAGTAGATGAGTTTACCTGTTTGACGTCCCCAACAACCTTTGTAGTCCTATTTAGCCACTTTGTAGCAAGTGTTTTTTTTTTGTTTTTGAAGACAAGAGATTTTAAAAAAATCTGGCAAAAGGCATTCAGACCAAAAACTCATAAAAAAAAAACAACTGACCCATTACCCTGAAACATTACTAGATTTGGGGTACTTGAAAGTGGGACTTGGACTCAGACTGCAATTATCAGTGAATGAACTAGGACTTGTAGGGACTCGGTTGGACTTATGCTGCATTCACGTGCTATTGGAATTATTGTAAATACAAGCTTCCTAGTCGGAAATTGGACATGAGTGACCTCTCTAAGGCCGTTCATGTCCAATTTCCGACTAGGAAAGTCGTATTTATGATAATTCCAAAAGCATGTGATTGCAGCAGTAGACACAGACATTTTGGTCACCAAAACTTTTCAGAGTAAATACGAATCTGTACTCATGTGTAACATGAAACATAAAAAAAAAAAAATTAACAACATAAAATCAAAATAAAATATATTAAGAAATGTCTCCCACTCAAAGTCAACTGGTTAAGGACTAGGAATTGACTCAGACTCGACAAGGTGGACTTGCACATGCCATGGTGTTCCCAAAGGCTGGATCGTATCATAATGGCTATGCCTAGAGGTGGCCTATCTAATACACAGCACAAGACCAAAAAAGAAAGAAATTGTCATTGATGTATAGTTGCTGTGTTGTGCTGAACCAACTAATTTAACAGCACGAGGAGCTTCATAATTAATGCTTGATCTGTGCTTGGTTCTAATGATATTCAAAATCTTTGTGCGGCACCTATTAATGAGCCACTGTCACTTTAAATTTTAAATTCTTTCAAAATCCCTGGAATTGCCACATAGCTCCCCTTGATGAATAATACAATGACAGGATGTTAGCAGAACAGAAGTCCTCTCCTCTAGCGCCTTTCATCTCTTTCAAGTCCCATCAATCCCTTTTCTTCTTGCTGCACAGGCGTCCCATCTGTTTTAAGCCGAACTAATTTGTTCAAGACTAAATGAATTTAATTCAAGTACCTCTCAACCTGCTTAACACAGTCACAGTTAGCTTTGGGTTTCATCTAATAATGATGGTGTAAATTATATATTTTTCCATTTGTTTTCTTCGCTACCTAGACACACTCAGAACTCATTGAAGATGTATCCAGCCTCCTGTATCTTTTTTACTTTTTTTCTTTTTTGCCTATTTTATAGATTGTAGATAAAGTCTCAATGCAAGACATAAAGTTGCATAGCACTAAATTAAAAGTGGCATTAGTTATAGGTCATTCACAGTCATAGTGTTCCTGTGGCTCAGTGGTAGAGCATTGCGTTAGCAGTGCAAAAGGTTGTGGGTTCAATTCCCAGGGAACACACATACTGATAAAAAAAATGTGTAGTCTGCACTGTAAGTCGCTTTTAAGCGTCTGCTAAATGCATAAATGTAAATATGGTTCATATTTCAATGTCTAGGCAGGTCAAATAAAATGAGGCATTGACCTGCATTTGGCCATGGACCAAGAGTCTGACATTTCTTTTATTGTTTTCTGGAGTTTGCCGTACTATATTATATAGAGGCATTCAAGATTTTAAACTTTCAGAGCAATCAGAGCCAAACGTTTTGAGGCAGTTTTGGCAGAACAGCAATATTTCATGGAAAGATGGGAAGGTACACTCTTAGAAAAAAGGTATAAAAGCTGTCACTGGGGCAGTTTGAAATGTACATCTTGGTACCCTATTTACCCCTAAAGGGTGCATATTAGTATCTTAAGGTACATATTAGTACCTAAATGGTACATATACAGTCAAACCAAAAATTATTCAGATACCATATATAATTTTTTATTTTTTTTTTACTAGTGAGTGAGGTACACTATAGTTCATTTATGTAAGTGAGGATGGCAAAATAAAGTAAACTGTTACATATTATACCCAAAAATTCCTCATACAGTGGACTACCAGTAAAATTTATAAGAAAAAAATGTGACCAAAAATTAGATTTGACCTGACCGTGTTTTGTTACAAACAATTCTATCAAAGTTATCTGACATTATCAAGATGAATTTGTTCTGACACAATTTAACTCTTGAGTTCTTGTCATATTTTATTACCATTTTCTAAACTATAGCGAATAAATTGTGATAATGTGAGAAATGTTGAAAGTGTCTGAATAAATTTTGGTTTGACTGTAGGTACCTTTTGAAAAGGTATAGCTCCAGTGACAGCTTTTGTACCTTTTGTCTGAGAGTGTTGGTAGTTTAACTCGTATTTTAAATGTACTTTATCAATAAAGATACTTCATTTAATCACATTTGGGAAATTGAGATCATTATTATTGAAATTTTTTGGGAAATATATTGCATTGCAAACCAGACCATCAACACTGTACAGTACTCAAAGTTTATGTTTGGCAGACACTTTTATCCAAAGCAACTTACATTGCATTCAAAGTTTACACTTCATCAGTTCATGCATTCCCTGGGAATCGAACCCATGACCTTTGCACTGCTAACATTCTCTTCTGTTTGAGCTAAAGGAAAGTCATCAGAAGATATAAGAAAAACAGGATATTACAGAAAAGATACGCTATAAAAAATCCATTAGTATACATTACAACAGACAAAATTGCAAGATGAAACATTGTAAAGTATAGTAAAGATTACAAGTTAAAAACCTAAGATTCACATAACATGCACACTGTTTACAAAACATTTCTATACATTTACTATATCGCTTGTATATAACACACTGAACATTTGCATCTGGTATATTTGTACGTTGTAATTACTGTATTGTTGCAAAGAAACTTGCATAGTTGTATTTCATGTCTTTCTTTTCAGGGTTCTTTACTTTACAGGGCCGTTGCTTACTGCTAACATATTCAGCTCCCTCTGGGACAATTCTATTAAGATTACCTTGCTTAGCGTCATGGCCCAGTTGTGAATTATAATTACCTGTGTCTGTCTCTGTCTGTCTGTCTCTCTCTGTGTGTGTGTGTGTGTGTGTGTGTGTGTGTGTGTGTGTGTTTGAGCAGTCAAGCTTTTTTTCAGAAAGCAGATGAATGTGTGATTATAGGCTTTTGGGAGCTGTCTCATTCCAGTGGGTTTGAGACTTAATTTCTCAGTTTTCTTCATGCTGAGTGCGTGTTGCTGAGCCAGCAGCCCAGCAGTCATCACATTAACTCAGCGTGAGTGCTCTCATGGGACTCTTCCATTCAAAACAGCATTGATTACCCACAGTGTGTTCCTGTAACTCAACCGGTAAAAACACCAAGGTCATGGGTTTGATTCCCAGGGAACACATGTATTAAAAAGTATCTGTTGTAAGGACTGAAACATTTACTACGCAAGGATGATTTTGTGTGTTGTTGCATTTTGAATTGAGGCAATTTGCAATTCATAATATGACATAAGTATTTGTTGCATTCTCATTGCGCAAGAAGGGCTTTGACATAAATCTTCCTTTATGACCAGTTTTCTCTTCCAGGTTAACTACAGCAACAGTTTGAAAAAAAAATCTTGCTGAGCAAGTTAGTTAAAATCAATAAGCTTTAACCCTAAACCCTAACCTTAACAGTAGTCAACCTAGACAGGTATTTTCTGCTTTTAAAAACTGAATTAAAAGAGTATGGGTTTGGAACCACATGAGGTTAAGTAAATAATGACAGAACTACTTCTTTAATACATGGGAGGTGTCAAATATGATTGATCTGAAGTCTCCAAACTGTAGCCGATCAATAAAAATGAAAAAGGAGTACAGACTGGGCATTCTGGAGGTAAAGTCACAAGCCAAATAGCTCAGCTTTCAGTAGATGTCATTTTCATAGTTCAGAGTCAGGGAACCTCTGTGAAAAACTGGATCTGCAATTATGCTCTGTGGTGATAATTGCCACGGGCTTTCAGGTGTCTTAATTCATTTCTCAGGGACTTTCACCTCAAGTACTGCCCTTTAGACCTCACGCTCAGCATAAGGTATGTGACCTGATCAAGTATTAAATGGACCTTTGAAGAAAAGTTTTTCTTTTCTCTGAAGAGAACTGACAGCTTATTTGAAAGTTTAGGAACATTTAAAAGAAAGCAAAGGGTTTTCTAAGAGGAAATCACCAGGTGTTGTTACAGAAATGAAATTACTATTAAATTATTATCGCCAAGTATTTTAGACTATACAAACAGAAACATGTCTTATCAGAGCTATCAGATTTTTTTTTTTTTTTAAACGACAAGGAATGCATTGTATGTTCAGAAGACACTTGTCAAATATGTTGTCTTAGAATCTGTCTATAGTATATTGCTGTTATTTTTTTTATTATTATTTTTGTAAATATTACAGCAGACAAGAATGCAATAATCAAAATGTTTGTTTCTAAATATTTGCAAGAAATAAATATTTAATTTGTAATAAATATTGTACTCTTGATTACTGTAAAATTTAAGTTCATAATTAACCTATAGCAGACGCTAGTCAGTTACATTATCTTTTAATATTCAATATTCAACCAACTACTGTACACTTCTGTTATTTTAGTAAAAGTGTTATGTAATATTATAATATATATATTTATATAGAATTATTTATATACTTTTATAATATTTTTTTAATATTTTTTTAAATATTTTATTTTTATATTTTCTGTTTTCATTTTTTAAATTATTTTAGTTATTGGAGCTTGTTTTTATTTTTGTTTTATTTCCATACAGTAATTTTAGCATTTCAGTGTAAACATATTTCAGTTATTTGCAATTCAGTATTTTTTTTTTCAGCTCCATTTCAGTTATTCAATCAATAGTTTTTTGTTAAAGATAATAAAACATAATTTAAGGAACTGTTGATTTTATATCAAACTTTCATACTATGGAATAACATGTTATTAGAGTAATTTGCTTCTCCAGTGATGCATAGTCAAGTCAAGTCATCTTTATTTATATAGTGCTTTTAACAATACAGATTGTGTCAAAGCACTTAACAGTATCAAATTGGAGGATAGAGTGTCAGTAATGTATAATGATAAGATTAAACACTCAATTTTCAGTTAATGGCATTTCATTATTGAATTCAGAGATGTCATTGTTTAGCTCAGTTTAGTTTAAATAGTATCTGTGAAATCAAATTGACCATAATCGCTAGAAATTAATTGTCCCCAACTGAGCAAGCCAGAGGCAACAGCGGCAAGGAACCAAAACTCCCTCTGTGACAGAATGGAGAAAAAAATACCTTGGGAGAAACCAGGCTCAGTTGGGGGGCCATTTCTTCTCTGGCCAGACGAACCCGCAGTTCAATTCTAACCCCAGCCATGTCAGATTGTGCAAACGGCTTACCTGATTCCCGTGGTCTTGTCCCGATGGGGCATTTTAATTTATAATTTAATGTATTTGTTATATTTCTGTTTTATTCATTATTTGAAGTTTTTCATTTATATGATTTATTCATTTGCTACAATTTTAATTTATAGTTTAATTCATTTAATATATTTACATTGTATGTATATATATATATATATATATATATATATATATATACACACACACACACATACACATTTATATCATACTATTTATTATTTTAAAATGTATTTATTCATTTTTCATATTTGTATATTATTGTTTTAATTAATTTTAAATGTATAAATGTATTTTATTTCTATTTTTATATTGTTGCAATTTCTAACAATAATAGTATTATGTAATTAGGTATTTTATTATATTTTTAGTTATTTTCTTTTCTTTTAGTTTTATTGTATTTTAGTCGAGGTCTTCACTGGGGATATGTCCCCGGGGCTCATCCAGGTGTCCCGGCCTCCGCTGACGATCAGGGCCGCAGACATCATCTCCCGGCGCCGATCCACCATCTGATCTGGACACGGACTGAGAAACAGAATGGGAAAGAAACAGACAAATATTAGTGTAGATGCCATTCTTCTTATGATGTAACGAATACATCGTGTGTTATGGCGAGTGTTCCCGGTTCCGGTTGATCTAATTAATGCAGCCTAACAATCCTTTAACGGATTTAAATAATAGAAGTGTATTAGTATGTTATGTGTAAGCCAGGTTAAAGAAATGTGTTTTTAATCTAGATTTAAACTGACAGAGTGTGTCTGCCTCCCAAACATTGTTAGGTAGATTGTTCCAAAGTTTGGGTGCTAAATAGGAAAAGAATCTGCTACCTGCAGTCAATTTTGATATTCTAGGTATTATCAAACGGCCAGAGTTTTGAGAACGCAGCTCGCTCAAGTACTGAGGAACTAAGCCATTCAGGGCTTTATAAGTAATTAACAAGATTTTTAAATCTATACGATGTTTGATAGGGAGCCAGTGCAGTGTTGACAGAACCGGGTTAATATGGTCATACTTCCTGGTTCTAGTAAAGACTCTAGTTGCTGCATTTTGGACCAACTGCAGTTTGTTGATCAAGCGTGCAGAACAACCACCCAATAAAGCATTACAATAGTCTAACCTTGAGGTCATAAACGCATGAATTAGCATTTCTGCATTTGACGTTGAGAGCATAGGTTGCAATTTAGATATGTTTTTGAGATGGAAAAACGCAGTTTTACAGATGCTAGAAACATGGATTTCAAATGAAAAATTGCTATCATACAGCACACCTAGGTTCCTAACTGATGAAGAAGAATTGACAGAGGAGCCGTCAAGTGTTAGATAGTGTTCTAGGTTATTACATGTGTGGTTTTTAGGTCAGATAATTAACACCTCTGTTTTTTTTTTGTTTTTTTTTCCAGAATTTAGCAGTAAGAAGTTACTCATCATCCACTTTTTTATGTCGACTATGCAATCCATTAGTTTCTCAATTTGGTGTGTTTCACCGGGCCGCAAGGAAATATAGAGCTGAGTATCATCAGTATAACAGTGAAAACTAACACCATGTCTCCTGATAATATCTCCCAAGGATAACATGTAAAGCGTGAAAAGTAACGGCCCTAGTACTGAGCCTTGTGGTACTCCATACTGCACTTGTGATCGATATGATACCTCTTCACTCACTGCTACGAATTGATGGCGGTCAGATAAGTACGATTTGAACCATGCTAAGGCACTTCCACTAATGCCAACAAAGTTTTCTGGTCTATTCAAAAAAATGTTGCAGTCAATAGTGTCGAACGCAGCGCTAAGATCCAGTAGAACTAATAAAGAGATACAACCACGATCAGATGATAGAGGCAGGTCATTTGTAACTCTAATGAGAACAGTCTCAGTACTATGATACGGTCTAAATCCTGACTGGAATTCCTCATTCATAAAAAGGTGTGAAAATCAAACTCATAAATACCCAGTGCTTACAATGCATTTCTTTTAATTTCCACTCTCACGGATGAAGGGATAAAGTTACTCTTGTGTCCTCTAGCTTTAACCTGTCTTGCCTTGTCACAGAAAGTTTTTGATCCAAAGGCCGAGCTGATCAATAACACAAGCAGCTGACATGGAAAAAAAGGCCTCCATATGCATGTGTTTATAGGACACTGTGAGTGTTCGATCTAAATGCAAATCCACTCTCCCGTTGAGTCAAGATCTTCCTCATGCACCTGCCCAATGACCAGCAGCAGCCTGTCTCTACTAATCTTTCTTAATCATTCAACTGACAAACTGCACTCTATGGAAGAGAGACAGAGAAAGATACGAGACAGAGACAGAGACAGAGAGAGAGAGAGAGAGAGAGAGAGAGAGAGGTTTAACAATACCTTTATTTATACATTTTTACTTCACAATTCTAAACAATATGATCATCAATCTAATCACATTTAAAAAATAAATAAATAAATAAATAAAAATAAAATAAAAAAATTAAAAGTAAATAAAAAATCCAAAACTTTCAAAAATTAAAAACAAGCTGATCATCATGTAACATACATAAAACTTCATTAACACACCATACTTCACAAAAACCCCATAAATTATTTGTTAACCTATAATATGCAAATTCAATCTTTAGCCTCCCTACTATTAACCACTTCAACATTTCTTCAGAATCTGTATTAGCTAATTGTAAACCTTTATTTTTCCATGTTTTCCACACTGCCAGTTTAGCCGTTCCAATAAGGTAATTTAAGACACATTTTTTTCCTTTTTGAAAATGTATATGTTACTCCTCCAATGAATACCTTATCAGAAATTTTTTCATCAAATTTTCTAAACCAGTTCTTAAGCAATTTAAAAAAAAAAAAAAACTTTTAATCTCTCACACTTTAAAAATAAATGCTCCAAATCTTCTTTTTCCCCACAGAATCTACAATCTCCTTTCACAGCTATATTCAGGTGTGCCACATGTCGATCCGTAGCTATTGCCCCATAAATGATCCTCTATTGTAGATCACCAGTATGTTTCTCCACAGGAGGTTTGTATAGGGCCCTCCACCTGTCTCTTATTAGGAAATCTGGGTTCAACAAATCTGGCCACTTTGAAACTTTTTGTTTCCTCAATGAATCTTGATGCATTGTCTTTACTGTAATATTATACATTACTTTTTTGGACATGCTTTTAAAAGAACAAAAGTGGGGAGTCTGAGCAGATAAAATGGCATCCACCACTTCTTCTTCATCCTACTTTATTGCTGGAGAAACAATCAGTTCTGGAAAATTCACATTGTTCACAATATCCTGGATGTTCTCATGTCTTTGTGCAATAAATTTCCTGTATCCACTTGGTAAAGCATTATAAATCTCTTCCTTTAGTTTTGACACAAGACGTGAAGATCTCAAACCTGTTCCCTCTTTAAGTTCTTCAAGCGATTTCCACCCTTCTTTATTCAATAAATGGTCCAACTTCACAGTTCCATTCCTCAATAAACATTTCTGTACAGTCACAGAAGACAGCAATCTTGTTTGAATCAGTGGATTAAAAAAAAGTGGTTCCTCCCGTGCCCAGTGTTCTAGATTGTCCACATTCCTTTCTGTTCTTATTACATTTTTCCATGTCTGTAACATAGATCTGTAAAAAACAGTGAGCTCAGATAAATTTATCTCTTCAAGGTTCATTAAAAACAATTGTTTCTCAAGTCCAAAGCCACCAACTCTCCTCATGATCGCACTTGCAGTCTTTTCCCATAGCACATCTTTATCATATAGAAATCTCTGTGCAGCTTGTATCCTAAAAGCACGGATTCTGTTTCGTACATCCACCAGTCCTTGACCACCTTCCTGTATTGGTAGGTATAACACTGCAGCACTAGTCCAATGTTGTCCATCCCAAAAGAAATTGACTATTGTCCTTTGTATAATAGAGACCAACTCTTCTGGTGGCTCCATGACAATAGTTTTATGCCACAAAATAGAAGCAGCCAGATTGTTTACTACCAGAACTCTTCCTCGATATGATAATTGTGGTAACAACCATCTCCACTTCGACAATCGGGCAGACACCTTTTCTATCAAACTTTCCCAGTTTTTCTTTTGAAATTGTTCACTCCCTAAAAAAACTCCCAAAATCTTTAATCCATCTTTTTTCCATTGCAATCCTCCTGGAAGTTGTGGAAGATTCTCCAAATTACCAACTATAAATCCATCACTTTTTGTCCAATTAACCTTAGCAGAAGAAGCTTTTTCATATAATTTAATAGTATTTGTTAAAATTGTAATGTCTTCTTGACCTGGAATAAAAACTGTAATATCGTCTGCATAGGCTGATAAAAACCACCTTAGAATGACCATTAACATGAGGGATTAAAGTTCCTTTTAGATTTTTCCTCAGCCTACATAATAAGGTCTCAATAATCAGGCTGTATAATTGTCCAGAAATTGGACAACCTTGCCTTATGCCTCTTGTCACAGGTATTGGAGCACTTAACCCACCTCCCACTTTCACCATCACATGAACATTGGAATACAACAACGTAATATATGAAATAAAAACGTCCCCAAATCCATAGCTCTTTAACACTTTGAACAAAAAATCATGATCCACACGGTCAAATGCTTTTTCCTGATCTAATGACAACACTCCCAAATCATTCTTATTATTTTGGTTAAAATCAATTATATCTCTCAATAAAAACAGATGATCTATAATAGATCTCTTAGGAATGCAGTATGTTTGATCATTTTGGATCAGCAAATGTAAACAGTGCTTAAGTCTATTTGCCAAGCATTTAGAAAAAAAAATTATAGTCCAGACACAACAAAGCAACTGGTCGCCAGTTTTTTAACAGTCCAAGATCTGGACTGTTAAAAAATTGGAAGCAATGACAAAACGGCTCAACGACAACTTATTGGAAGTAGATTACTTTTGAAGCATTCTAAAATTACTTCATATAAATCTGGTCCTATCAGGTCCCAGAATTGTTTATAAAATTCCACCGGTAATCCATCAATTCCAGGCGATCTACCTTTAGATAGTTGCCTCAAAGCCTCTGCGAACTCTTGAAAGGTAATTACATCATCCAGAACTTGTTTCTGTTTTTCTTCAAGCTGAGGTAAATCTTTAAGTAATTCTTCAGTACATTCAATGTTACAACTCTCAGCTTTATATAATTCTTTATAAAAATTTCCTGCCAATCTCCTCATTTCTGTGGGATCTGATGTAACTTATCCATCTGCACGATGAAGATGGCACATCATCTTTTGCTGGACATGTTCCCTTTCAAGGTTAAAAAGAATGTGCTTGGAGCATCCATATCTTTAATGGAACAGTATCTTGTTCTTATCAATGCTCCTTTAGCTTGTTCATGTAGGAGAAAACTTTTTTTTCTAGAGACTCAATGTCCATTTGTAAAGCTTTCACAGTTGCTTTCAATATAGCTGATGAGTGGAAAGCATAATTTTGGCAAAACATTTTTATATTGGCCTTACCCACATCCCACCATTGGCTTAGGTTCTAAAATAATATTTTCTTCAATCTCCATATATTCCAGAACATTTTAAACTTTTCACAAAAAGAGACATCCTATAATAATTTAACATTAAAAATCCAATAATAATTAGATTTGAATGTCTTCTTCAGATTAACATCCAATATAACCATGTGATGATCTGAAAAACTGTTAGGTCTAATAAAAGTATTCATAACCTTATTATTCCATGTCTTTTTTTAAATAAAACCTATCCAATCTTGCTCCACTAATTCTGTTATCAACCATTTTTAACCATGTATACTGCTTTACTCCTTCATTTCTTGTTCTCCACACATCAGTTAATTGGAATTCATTAATAACTTTTTTAATACATCACTTGACTTATTGTGAGGCTCTCCCCCGTTTCTGTCAAAAATAAAATCTGTTGTACAATTCCAATCACCTCCAAGTATTAGACAAACACTGTCATCATATTTTTCAATGACCTTCCGTAATTCCATAAAAAATTTTTTTAAAAACCCAGCCGTTCTGGACCATTGTTAGGAGCATATACATTAACAAATACAAATTCTATTCCATTATACTCAATTTGCGTTAATAATAATCTTCCTTTAACAATTTATTCTATCTTTAAAATATTCACATCTTCAAAAAATAAAATAGCTACTCCAGCACTATTTCTTGTCCCATGACTCAGGGTAAATTTTCTTTTCCACCATAGGCCCCATTCAACTTCATTATCATTGTCTGTATGTGTTTCTTGTAGAAAACAAACATTAACCTTATCAATTCTTAAAAATTCTGAAATCTGTACTAATTTATTCTTATCTCTACCCCCATTAATATTTAATGATCCCACTCTCCACACATCCATATAGAGAAATAAGAAGTAGATAGAAACAGAAAGAAAAAAACACAGAATAAAAAGTGCCACTTGTGATTTGTTCATATAACTATTTTTATTTTTTTATTTTTTTTAAACTTTCACTTTACTTCTCCTTAATTTCGTTAGCATCTTTTTCAGCTGGAATCTTTTCTTTTTATCCAAGGCTTCATAACTCACTGTTTTTTGCAACCACAACACTGATCCTATAAATTTCTCCACATCTGGAAAGAACTCTTCAATATCAACAACTTTACCAAATGTTGTGTCAAGAAAGTCATTAATTTCTTCTAAGGAATATGTGTCCTCCATCACTTGTGACCCAATGTCAGAAATCTCAGAAAGTGCATCTTCATCCCTCATTTCTGCATCATATTTATCCTCATTTTCATTTTTTCCAACACCATTTTCTCCACTTGTTGTAGGCCTAACGTTTTCCACAGTTTCAATATTGTTTACAACCGTTACTGTTATTTCATCATTCAAAACCGCACTATTAATTTGACTATCCTTTTCTTCAGTTAATTCAACAACTTCCTCAACTCCTTGAGCTTCATTTTCTTCTACCACTTTCTCAACTCCCTGAACCTCATCATCCTCCACACTGCACGTTTTCAGCATCATTCACAGCAACCTCCTCACTGTGTCTAACAACTTCTCCAACGTCCTGAACTTTATGTGGACATGCTAATCGTTTATGCCCAATATCTCCACACTCAAAGCACTTCATATTTCCAGTATTTGCATACACCATATACGCTCTTCCTTCATGCCAAACTCTAAAAGACACATCTAACTCCTGTTCATTTAAGAACATAAATACACTGAAACTGTGACTGCTTACGTCAAAAAGTGCATAGATGATGTGACAGTCACCAAGACCATCACCACACCTGCCAACCAGAAGCCATGGATGACAGCAGAGGTTTGTGGGCTGCTAAAGACCAGAGATGAAGCATTCAGATCAGGAGATAAAGCAGCCCTCAAAACAGCAAGAGCCAATCTGTCTCATGGCATCAAGAAGGCAAAACATCAGTATGCTAAAAAAAAAAAAAAATCAACAACAACTTCAGCGACAGTAAAGACACTCGGACCCTGTGGCAAGCCATTCAGACCATCACTGACTACAAGGCCCCGCCACAGGCCAGCGACGATGACACATCCCTACCAGAGGCACTCAACCACTTCTACTCATGATTTGAGATACAGAACGACACACCTGCAAAGAAACTACCCACATCTCCAAACGACCAGGTACTCTGTCTCTCCCCAGCCGATGTAAGGAAGACCCTATCCAGGATTAACCCACGAAAGGCTGCGGGCCCTGACAACATACCTGTACGTGTACTGAGAGACTGTGCTGCACAGCTGACAGATGTCCTAACAGACATCTTCAACACCTCGCTGAGCCAGGCAGTCGTCCCCACGTGTCTCAAATCCACCTCCATAATCCCAGTACCAAAGAAGTCACATGTGTCCTGTCTGAATGACTATCGTCCCATAGCACTGACCCCAATCATGATGAAGTGCTTTGAGAGGTTAGTCATGCATCACATCAAGTCCAGTCTCCCAAACACGCTGGACCCATTCCAGTTTGCATACCGTCCAAACCGTTCCACGGATGATGCAATATCCACCACTCTCCACCTAGCTCTTACTCACCTGGAACAGAAAGACTCCTATGTAAGAATGCTGTTCATTGACTTCAGCTCAGCATTCAACACAATAATCCCACAACAGCTCATCCACAAACTAAACCTGCTGGGCCTTAACACCTCCCTCTGTAATTGGATCCTAGACTTTTTAACTGCAAGACCTCAGTCAGTCCGTGTCGGCCGCAACACCTCCAGCACTACCACACTGAGCACAGGTGCCCCACAAGGCTGTGTGCTCAGCCCGCTGCTCTTCACACTGCTGACCCACGACTGCACTGCCAAGTCCAGCTCCAACCACATCATCAAGTTTGCTGATGACACAACAGTGGTAGGCCTCATCAGCAACAACGATGAAACACACTACAGAGAGGAAGTGGCACAGCTGGCTGAATGGTGTGGTGCTAACAACCTGTCCCTCAATGTGGGTAAGACAAAAGAGGTTGTGATGGACTTCAGGAGAAACTCTGTTGACCACCCCCCACTGAC
The DNA here is from genome assembly GCA_039654775.1 of Spinibarbus caldwelli. Taxonomy (NCBI): domain Eukaryota; kingdom Metazoa; phylum Chordata; class Actinopteri; order Cypriniformes; family Cyprinidae; genus Spinibarbus; species Spinibarbus caldwelli. Next base: position 25,338,699 of record CM077243.1, read on the forward strand.
CATTGACGGCTCAACCGTGGAGAGAGTCGGTAGCACTAAATTCCTGGGAGTGCACATCACAGAGGATCTCACCTGGACCACCAACGTCACGTCACTCAACAAGAAGGGACAACAGCGCCTGCATTTTCTCTGCCGGCTGAAAAGGGTAAGTCTCCCTCCACCCATCCTCACCACTTTCTACAGGGGCACCATTGAGAGTGTGCTGACCACCTGCATCACTGTCTGGTATGGGAACTGCAGTGCTGCTGACCGCAAGACCCTACAACGGACAGTGAACACTGCCGCAAAGATCATCGGTGCCCCTCTCCCCTCCATCCTGGACATTTTCCTTGCACGATGCTCCAGCAAGGCCTCCAGCATCGTGAAGGACCCCACCCAATTTAATGTACAAAATAGATGTTTTTCTGCACATTTTCATGTACAAATATTTCTTTAGCACAATTTCATGTACAGTATTTATGAAAAGTTCTTGTACAGTCTCAGTTTGTGTATGTGTAGTCAACTAGGTATAGTAGTTATAGTATTTATAGTATATGTATAGTCAAATGGTTAAACTGTTGTATAGCTCTATTGTTTTTCCTATATTTGCATTGTTGTATGTTTATCTTATGCTTAAGTAGTATGTAGCACCGTGGTCCTGCGAGACACGACATTTCGTTCCACTATATGTCCACACATGTAGCAGAATGACAATACAGCTCAACTTGAACTTGAACCTGAACCTGTCTTCTAAACGACATTACGTGTTTAAGCGCCTCAAGCATCCTAAAGGAACTATTTTAATTGTGCTAGCTAACTTCCCATATCGCAAAAGCTCTCTTTCTATCTCCTAACAGTTACTTTAATAGTTGGAGCAACCAGTGGCGAAACAGTAATAAAGTCTCACCACTATTCCGCTGCTTACAAGACGATTCACTTGATTCTCTTCTTTTACAAACACAACCACCACCTTATTCATTCGCGAAGCAGATGAAATGTTTTGATATCCAATCTCTTCTTCTACGGCCAGTAACACTTCCTCCACATGCACCCCATTCGACGTCACACACCTAACTCCATGGCGAAAGGAAACAGGTGGCGTGAGGGACGCCATCCCGCTCCCTCAAAAAAAAAAAAAAAAAAAAAAAAAATTTCACTACCAAGAAAAAAACTACTATCAAAAAAAGAAAAAAAGTTTGGAAGTAAGTAAAAAGGAAATCACCCTTCCTTCTTGAAAACCCTCACGCACACCCAAACACTCCCAGCATGCACCGAGAGAGAGAGAGAGAGGGAGGGTATTTTGCCTAATTGTTTTCTAGTAATCTCAGCTTAATAACAACATCTGAAAACACAAGTGAATTTTACCTGAAAAGTCAAAATGGCTTAAGGTATGGCTTAAGATATTACGATTTATTTGTATCTTTAATATAATTGCATTTTGTTCCATTTGCTTTGCTCTATAAACTCCACCACCACATGTAGACACATGTAATATCTGTTTTACTGTTTAAGAATGTTTAAGTGGCCAACTTTAGGACCTGAATGATTTGAAAAAAAGACTGATCTGCTTGATCTGGACCAGTCAGTCTGGCACCAGCAGTGCTGCTGCATCTGTTTGTTGGATTCATTTAGGAAAAAATGCCACTCTTTTCCCTTCATCCGTCCACACACCAGGAGTTAATTACTTTTAACGGTCAGACTCAAACTAGAGCCAACCGCAAAATGCTGCTGCCTGCAGAAGTGGGAAGAAGACCGCAAAGTTAATTTGGCCAATTACTTTGAGTTTTCATACTTTTGATGTCTTCATCTCTCATGCAGAGAGTCATTTTGCAGATAATCATGCAAACTCAATTTGTTGGCAGGATGCATGATTACAAAAAAAAATAAAAAATACTCCCTGTATCATCAGCAATGAAAATATCAAACTCTGAAAATTGGAAGTGTTAGGCTAAATTGACTTTAGAGTCTTCTGATTGGTGTGGCCGCTGGTGGGTCAGTCCATGGTTTACCAAAAGGAAAATGTAAAGACTTTCCATTACACTCTAATACAACAACAATGGCTCATGCAGAGAAGCTATTGCCATTCAGCTATTCATCAGGCCAAGAAACTGCCATTGAGATGAAAGGATAGCTTTCTCCACTGGGCCTCATCATAGACTTCATTCATGAATAGAATTCTGGAGCTTTGAGAAGGTTACAATTTCACTTTTATATATTACATATCTGACCTTTGCAGCACCCTAAAATAAAATCCAAGAATCAGTCCAAAATGCATTCCTTTGAAAGGTGAAATAGGAAATTATTCACAAGATTTTAGGAAATAAAGAGTATTGCTTGGCTCAGATTGTTCCCTTTCTGACTGACTCACTTCTCTCTTTCTCTGTGGTCTGTTCTCTCATACCACTCAGTTCTATTTTATTTGAGCTAAGGGGAGAGAAACACAACATTTCCTATCATAATACACTCAATCATCTCAGTGTTTTCACTGCAAGGCCTCTTGGAAATGCCACACAGGTAACATTTTACATCGCCCACGTACTGCATTATCGAGAAAGCGTGGACTCATAAAATTTTAACTGGTCGTTTCTACTATGAGCGCTTGTGGATATTTAGAAATTAAAAGTTTCACAATTTCACCAGTTTTAGTTGTCCACAATGTGCAATATATTGCAGGAAAATTCTGTCATGTAGATCTACAGACTCTGTATCTGTTGGCATTAGCAAGTCTATACTCGCTATGACTGTTTTTACAATTTCGATTTCATGTCAGTATTTTTTTAGATTGAAGGTCTGGGTCTCTAGCTGAACAATAAAATACAATCTACATACAGTGGGTACGGAAAGTATTCAGACCCCCTTAAATTTTTCACTCTGTTATATTGCAGCCATTTGCTAAAATCATTTAAGTTCATTTTTTTTTCCTCATTAATGTACACACAGCACCCCATATTGACAGAAAAACACAGAATTGTTGACATTTTTGCAGATTTATTAAAAAAGAAAAACTGAAATATCACATGGTCCTAAGTATTCAGACCCTTTGCTCAGAGAGTAGAAGAGTAGAAGCACCCTTTTGATCTAATACAGCCATGAGTCTTTGTGGGAAAGATGCAACAAGTTTTTCACACCTGGATTTTGGGATCCTCTGCCATTCCTCCTTGCAGATCCTCTCCAGTTCTGTCAGGTTGGATGGTAAACGCTGGTGGACAGCCATTTTTAGGTCTCTCCAGAGATGCTCAATTGGGTTTAAGTCAGGGCTCTGGCTGGGCCATTCAAGAACAGTCACGGAGTTGTTGTGAAGCCACTCCTTCGTTATTTTAGCTGTGTGCTTAGGGTCATTGTCTTGTTGGAAGGTAAACCTTCTGCCCAGTCTGAGGTCCTGAGCACTCTGGAGAAGGTTTTCGTCCAGTATATCCCTGTACTTGGCCACATTCATCTTTCCCTCGATTGCAACCAGTCGTCCTGTCCCTGCAGCTGAAAAACACCCCCACAGCATGATGCTGCCACCACCATGCTTCACTGTTGGGACTGTATTGGACAGGTGATGAGCAGTGCCTGGTTTTCTCCACACATACCGCTTAGAACTTTTTGGCCTTAATTCTATCTTGGTCTCATCAGACCAGAGAATCTTATTTCTCACCATCTTGGAGTCTTTCATGCGGGCTTTCCTGTGTCTTGCACTGAGGAGAGGCTTCCGTCGGGCCACTCTGCCATAAAGCCCCGACTGGTGGAGAGCTGCAGTGATGGTTGACTGTCTACCACTTTCTCCCATCTCCCGACTGCATCTCTGGAGCTCAGCCACAGTGATCTTTGGGTTCTTCTTTACCTCTCTCACCAAGGCTCTTCTCCCCCGATAGCTCAGTTTGGCCAGATGGCCAGCTCTAGGAAGGGTTCTGGTCGTCCCAAACGTCTTCCATTTAAGGATTATGGAGGCCACTGTGCTCTTAGGAACCTTAAGTGCAGCAGAAATTTTTTTGTAACCTTGGCCAGATCTGTGCCTTGCCACAATTCTGTCTCTGAGCTCTTCAGGCAGTTCCTTTGACCTCATGATTCTCATTTGCTCTGACATGCACTGTGAGCTGTAAGGTCTTATATAGACAGGTGTGTGGCTTTCCTAATCAAGTCCAATCAGTATAATCAAACACAGCTGGACTCAAATGAAGGTGTAGAACCATCTCAAGGATGATCAGAAGAAATGGACAGCACCTGAGTTAAATATATGAGTGTCACAGCAAAGGGTCTGAATACTTAGGACCATGTGATATTTCAGTTTTTCTTTTTTAATAAATCTGCAAAAATGTCAACAATTCTGTGTTTTTCTGTCAATATGGGGTGCTGTGTGTACATTAATGAGGAAAAAAAAATGAACAAATGATTTTAGCAAATGGCTGCAATATAACAAAGAGTGAAAAATTTAAGGGGGTCTGAATACTTTCCGTACCCACTGTATAAAAGAACGTAAAACAAGTATTCTTGTGTAATGCTTTAATGTTTAAAATGGTAAAAGTTGAAATGTGTTTTCATAAAAATCAATCTCTAAGCCTTTGACAAAAAGAGTCAACTTTCAAAGAAAATAGCTTTTGATCAGACAAGCAGTCTTTAAGGTTTGTGGGAGGATGATGGTTTCTTGGCTCCAAGATAATTGTATTGCCTGGACTCAAAAGTATTGCAAATATCTCCCCTGTGGGGAGCAGAAGAGCTTCATTCAAATGAATCCCTGCCATTAAATTCCTGTGAGTCATATAACTGGAAAAGCATGACGAAAACCCATCAGTTTTATTTTCAGATTCCCCACTTCTGCTTTGTTTGAATTTAAACTTTTTGTAAGGGAACAGGGGTGAGGAGTCATATTGATTACCGACATTGTAATGGGCCTAGTGAGTGTGAAAGCGTGGAACTAAATCACAAAGTAAGAATACATTGTTTTTTCTGAAAGGATCAGCCATAGTGCAAAACCCATAATCATCAAAAGGATTGAATTGAGCTTGAGTTTGTTCAATGAGGCATAACATCCCATTAACAGGCTCATTGCCAAAATAAATAACCACCTATAGAAAACAGCTCTGAAGTGCAATTCCACAAAAAAAAAAAAAAAAAAAGATTTAAAATAATTAGCATCTTTGCTTTTTTGTAATACACTTTCATAAAAAAAGAGCTAGCTTTCTTTTAATGCGCTGCCTGAGCATGGCGTCCATTTGTGAAGAGTGACTGATATTAATATTTGAATTGGTGTTTTGCAGAAATTGTTTGTGTTGGATGCAAGCTGCAATTGCGTGGTGCCAGATATTTTTTCTAGTGGTAATGGAGGTGTGAGCACATGGTGTCAGTATGCATTGGGCACACTTAATCTGTCCCTCATCCTGCTGAGGAGCGAAAGACTGCATCGGCACTCGTACATGATTGACAGGCAGCTCTACACACTGAAGCACACACTTGTTTGGTTCCCTCTGTGAAAGGAGCTGGACTAAAGTACTTCTGCAGCATTTTACTGATTGCAACAATCTTCTAATCAGACGTCTCCCAGTACACAATCGTCACTCAAATATTTGCTGGCTATCAGAATCCTGACACACACACAGGGATGCACACATACGTTTCCTCACAGCGGAAAGTAGAGCAGGATGGATTCAGCTTTTCAGATGAAATTGAACAGATGACAGGAATGACCTTAACTCCACTTTCAGAATGTGGCCTATTTTTATACTCTCAGGCCAGACTCTGCGATAATCATCTAGTATGAACTATGAGGCTGCCGTTTTACTAATCTGAGGCTGCAAAATGATCAGTTAAACTGCCAATTATTGTAGAAATATTTCTGAAGTGAACAACTAAACAGTTTAAATTGATTTTAGTCAGGCTAGATCTTCAAAATTTGAGGGGTGAATGATTGACACCAAGAAACACAACAACACCTAAATGGACAGTACTTCTATTCTGGAAAATTAATTAAGAGAAACTTGAGGCAAGATGTCATCATAAGTGACAAAAAGGCACTAAAATAGAAATTTAGTTTCTTGTTTCTAATTATCATTAACATTATTAAGAACACACAACAGTATTAATATTCTATTCCAGCCATGTTACTGCATAAAATATACATTTATGTTTAAATATATGTGTTGGTTATAACATATGTAAATATTTAGATTGAAAATTTGGGTCACCCTTTCGGTAACACTTTATAGTAACTGCACACTATGAATCATTAGGTAAGCATTAATAAATAGTCAGTTCATCCTTAATAAAGCATTGTCCCAACATTAATAGTCATTAGTAAGCAGTTTATAAATACAGCTATAAATGCCTTGTTCTTGATTTATAAGCACAAAGGAGATTTAAAGGCTCCGTTATCTTCCTAAAAGAAAAATAAATAAATAAATAAATAATAATAATAATAATAATAATAAACAAACACTACACAGAGGGATACAGAACTCAGAAATATTTATTTCAAGATGCAAAAAAAAAAAAAAAATGAAACTGTACACTTGAATTTATTTTTTTTTTTTTCTATGAAATTGCAGATATTTATTTTTCATTTTTTTATCAAGTATACAGTTGTACAGTTTCATGTTTTGCATATTAAAAAAATATTTCTGTGTTCTGTATCCCTCTGTGTTGTGTTTGTTTAACTTTTCTCTTTGGAAGATAAATGAGCCTTTAAATCTCCTTTGTAAATGCTTTATAAGGTATAAATAGTCTGCACTTTAGATGAGCTCACAAAAATAGTTGGCTGGCAACTACTAAATGTTTTATAACTACCTGACTTAATCATGAATTACAGCAGGAATATGTGTTAATAAAGCATTTATTAACACACTGAGCAACTATTATCATGTGTCTAAATAATAAGATTTATAAATGAACATTTAAATAATTTATCAATCATTTACTTACACTTTCTAAATGATCTTATGAACCACTGACAACTCCTACATAACTAACTTGTAAATAAAGTAATAATTTGCATGAAAATACAATTATTAAACATTATAGATATGCTCAAGAACAAAACATTTATAGCTGTATTTATAAACTGTTTACTAATGCCTATTAATGTTGGAACAATGCGTTATAAAGGATGAATTGACTATTTACTAATGCTTAACTAATGATTCATAGTGTGCAATTGAAAGGTCCACCCGCTAGCCCAATTAACGGAATCCAGCGGCCTGGTCGAAGGTTCAATGCGTATTCTGTCTTTTACTTGCGCTTCTGAATTTATCAAGATTTAGTTTAAATTTTAGTCTAGCTCCATTTTCAATCTGACTCCAATTTCAAGTGATCATTAAATTTAGGCAATATTCTTAATCAAAAACTGATCACAGATATAGATTGTATATTAATTTAGATATTTGATTATTCTGGAAATCCCATACTTTCAACTATTCGTTCATTAGGGACCAGGTATCGCACAGGAATTACACTTCGGCCGATTTTAGTGAATCCACGGACACAAACTCGTCAGTTCTAAACTTACTCAGAGGGTGCAGAGTGGATATAATAACTTTAAGTGAGCTGCACCTGCATACTCATAACAAAAAGTGTATTTTTCCTATAACCACGAGAGCTACACCGTGTTAAGCCAGTGACAGTCAGAAATCTAAAGTCTCCTTCATGGTGCTCTCCATGGTTCATCCATTAGTGCTTTGGTGTGATCTGTCCTGAATGCAGATTTGCGGAAATACCCCTACACATTAATCTACTTGAAAAAATGATTTCAGAAGAGATCAGAATAAATCAAATATAACAATTTATTATTAGTCAGGTAAAGTTATATCATGCCAATTACATAATGAAACAATTAGAAGCCAATTTAGAAAGGATAATGCAATTGTGAATCACATTGTAACTGCGTGGCAACCCCGCTCCTGGACATAGACACTGTAGCTATATGGGAAATAGCCAAGCGATCTACGTAGGAAACAAACAAATTTAACATAGTCACACATGTAACAGTTATCCTAATTTAAAACAAGGCACATGGTCTAAATGCATTGTATCTTCCCTTATATACCCAAATAAGAACAACAAAGGAAACTTCAGATCAGTTGTAAAAACATAAAAGACCTTTTGGTTTTGGCTGCACCTGGCTGGAGATAAAATAAACATACTCACAGCCCCCTAAAGGGGGACACACCCCTCAGCAGCAGAACACATTTCTACAAAAGTTTTCAATATTTCTCATAATACCAGTGACTACTGTGAAATTGAGACCAATTTACCAATCACACCGAGACCTTTAAAATGATACCAAACATGAGAAGTTTACGCTCATGAATTCTGAAGATATAGTAAATATTTTATGTAAGAGTAGCAACTTGAGTTCTTGGCATTTCTTTGTCAAATTTCAGTGATCAGGACCATGAGCCCAGGGGGGAAGGATGGGTGAATGGACCGATGATCAAATGGTCTTTCTCTCAGATCTTCTTGTCTGATTAGAGAGTTTATTGTCTTGCGGCATGACATTTGCATTGTAAGAGTTTCTGGGTGGTGTTTGGCTTCACAAAGAGATCAAAGCCTGATTGAAGAGTTTATTGTTTTGTGACCTGACATTTGCATTGCAAGAGTTCCTAAGTTTTGGCTTCATGAGGAGTTCATTTCATAAAGGAAATAATTTCACTCCCTACACAGTTATTATAAAGTGTTACCAAATAAATTATTGTATAAGTGAATTTCTGGAAGGAAAAGTTTTTCAAATGGCAAATATTACATTTTCTATAGATTATGACTGCTGTGAACACATATTTTGTCATAGTGTGTTTATATTTATATTTATCTATATTATATGAAATTAATGGTTGATGTCAGACTAAAATGTTCTGTAAAAGTGACAAAACTGCCATAAATTGCTAAATGTGTTTATGTTTCTAACTAACATTAAACTTATTAATAACATGTAACAGTAAATATTCTATTCAGGGCTACTTAGATATATTCTTGCATAAAATACACATTTTTCTTTATATAAATTTATCAGTTATGGCATATGATAAAAGTTGAACTGTGTTCACATAAAAATCAATCTCTAAACCTCAGAGGAAATTATACTCAAGTATAAAAAAATAAATAAATAAATAAATAAAAAATGCATCTGACCAAAAACCTGAATCCAGGGGTGCAAATATATGGCAAAAAGTACATACTGTGAAAGGGTTTTCAAGTGACTAATTAAATTTCCTGTAGATTATGACTGCTTTGATCACCCACTTTTGTGGCATGTGTTCCCTCTAGTGGTAGTAAATGAAATGACAAACACTGAGAGAACAAAGCTAAAGTTGGAAACTGTCACAAAACATGTTCTCAGATAGGAAGTCCATATAGTTTGAACAGAGATCTTTCTGCATTCAAGACTAGATAATAAAGATTCAGACTGACTTCTAGATGTTAATCTGTGGTCAGTTTACACTAAGCTGTATGTATGCTTTTTCAGGCTCTACCTCCATTGAAGAAAATCATGTATGAGAATATATGAAGAGCCATAACCATCACAAACAAAGGAGGATATGTTCCTCTCCTATTCAAATACTTGGTTCATCCAATTTCTTTTTGAGGTTTTGTTTACCTTCAAATGAACATACCAGGCTGAGTTTGCACATTTATGTTTATAAAACACCATATTCAGAACAAAAAAGAGAAAGTAAATGTAAGCAACAGTCAGTGTTATTCAGGTTGTTACTTTTGTTTAGCATCTACCTGTTTTAAGTTCTACCTGCTGAACAACATTCTTAAACGACTGAGGTTGCATCTACTTGTGAGAAAATGAAAGTAACATTACTCTGCCACTCACACCAGAGACCTCGAGCAAACTTGGACAAATTATGAGAAGAAAAAAAAAAAAAAAAAAACACACACACACTGAAAAATGGCTTACCAGACTTCATTTTCAGAAGAAGATCTACAGTGCCCTGTGTGCTTTAAGCTCTTCAACAACCCTGTGGTTCTGTAATGCAGCCATAGTTTCTGCCAGACATGCATTGACAACTGCTGGAACGGTCAGTTCAGAAGAATATGCCCTATTTGTAGGACGCCACGTCTCAGTGAAAGGCCTCCAGCCAGTTTGGTTCTGAGGAACATAGTGGAGAGTTTGCGAGCCAGGCAACAGTCCAGTGTAGAAGAGACAGAACAATGCAGGGAAGAGAGGCAAGGAATGGAATCAACACAGACTCCAGAGGAGCGCTGTAGTGCCCATGGAAAGAGATTCTTCTTCTTCTGCGAGGATGACCAGGAGGCTTTGTGTATGGTTTGTCAGCGATCCAGGAGGCACAAGGACCATCAGATTATTCTACTCGAGGAAGCTGCCCAGGAACTTAAGGTCTTGTAAAACATTTAATTTCATGCATATGCTTATGCAGTGATTATTATTGTAAGTACAGTAAATCAAGCTGAAACAGTACTGTATTAAAACAAGTGTATTCAATGTATTGTGCTTCCTCAAAAGGGTCAAATCGTGAGGAATCTTTTTTATTTTTTTTATTTTTATTTACTTATTTATTTTTTGGTAACACTTTACAAATAGGTCCTATTAGTGAAATATGAAAATTCTGTCATTAATTACTCACCCTCATGTCGTTCCAAACCTGTAAGACCTTCGTTCATCTTCCACACAAATTAAGATATTTTTGATTAAATCCGAGAGCTTTCTGACCCTCCACAGAGAGCAATGCAACTGACACATTCAAGGCCCAGAAAGGTAGTAAGGATATTGTTAAAACAGTTCATGTGACATCAGTGGTTCAACTGTAATTTTATGAAGCTATGAGAATATTTTATTTATTATGTTAGATAATAAAAATACAACTGTTCATTAGTTCATGTTAGCAGTTCCATCAAATAATACAACATATTATTTTAGTAATGTATTAGTAAATGTTAAAATGAACATTTAACTAAGATTAATAAATGCTTTAGAAATATTTTTCATTGTTAGTTCATGTTACCTAATTTAGTTAACTAATGGCACCGTATTGTAAAGGGTAACTTTTTTTCAGTCGTTCATTGTGAAGACATACTGTAACACAAAACAAAACAAAAAGTTGCTGACATACAGCTAACAAAACAGTGAATGGAAACAGAAAAGCAGGTCAAACCAAGGTCAAAAAAGGCAGTTCCTCCAGTTAACAAACAATCACAGGCAGGGCTGGTAACCAGGTGTTATGAACCAGGAAAGCAAACAAACATCACATAAACAGACTTACTATAAATCGACAGGCAGAAACTCATAATCTAACTGAAAAGCAATGTAATCCAAGACCAAACAAATTTGATAAGACTTAAGAAACAGGATGACTGACACAACAAATAGTGTAACACGATCTGGTAGAGAACAGGAGAAGAAGGAGGATGTAAATAGAGAGAGAAATGAGACACAGGTGAAGTAAATGAGGTCAGCTGATCCACAAATCTGAAAAAAAAAAAAAAAAGTGTTATCTGTAAACAAAAACAAGCACACATGGGAAAGAGAGAAAAACTAGCCTTTTTGATCCAACTTTATAACTGACCACCTTGGGGGTCCAAGGGATGTAGAATTTAGATGGGGGGTAGGATATGACATGATTCTCACACTAGAACCTTAATTCATAAGTTTACACCTTTTCAGGAGAAGGTGAGGCTCTCATTAAGGCCACTTCAGGAGGAGTGTCTCAGGACAACACGGCTCATCAAGGTACTGTACACCAGACTGGACACAATCAACAGAGTCATAGTGTAACTTCATCTTTATATCACATTAAATGGGTGCACTGACTGAATTTTCCCCAAGAACAAACCAGACTCACTAGGGATTTGATCAAAAAAGATTTTGAGCAGTTGCATCACTTCCTGTGGCTGGAGGAAGCGGCATGGATCTCAATGCTGGAAGATAAAGCAGAGATGAAAAATTAAATCATGCAGGAGAAATTGGAGGATCTCAGCAATAAAATAGTGAGCCTCTCCAACACCATCCAAAACAAAGAATCAGATCTAGAAAAAGATTTCCAGTTCCTCCAGGTAACCAACCAAAAACTGAGAAAACAAACTGCACTGCTTCCTGTGTACATTTACTTCTTAAATATATTTAGTAATTTATGCTATTTAAGTTTGTAATATTTGTTGTAATTGCGTTTTTTTTTTTTTCCTCTCAATTCCTTTTAGGCTTCTAAAAGCTACACTGACAGGTAAAATGAGGGTGAATCTCAAAAAATCTCAAAAAAAAAAAAAAAAAAAAAAAAAAACACCACATTTCAGCCCAAAATCAAAAAGAAACCGTAAACAATTGACTTTTCTTTTTTTTTTTTTTTTTTTCTTTTTTTTTTCATGTCAGTTATTCTTTTTGATTTCGGGAATACAACCTAGAATTTTTAGTGACAGTTTTGTTAGATTCACACATATATTCATCCATGTTATTTACAGTATGTTCTGTTCCATTATGAATATGTTATTGTATATCATCAATGTAAAACTGTTTGATCAACTTTGTTGCAGTGTTCCTTATAGTCCTCAAGACTCCAATGTTTTAGCACAAGATTCTCTTTTAGATGTCGCTAAACACGTGGGAAACCTGAAGTTTAAAGTGTGGGAGAAGATGTTGGGACAAGTGCAGTACAGTAAGTATTATCATTTAGAGCACGGGTGTCAAACTCAATTCCTGGAGGGCCGCAGCCCTGCACAGTTTAGCTCCAAGCCCAATTAAACACACCTGATCCAGCTAATCAAGTCCTTCAGGCTCAATTGAAAGCTACATGGTTTGTGTGTTGGAGCAGGGTTGGAACTAAACTCTGCAGGGCTGCGTCCCTCCAGGAACTGAGTTTGACACCCCTGATTTAGAGTATGTTTACACTTGACAGGTTTGGTTTGATTAAAACAAACTCTGGTGTGAAAGCTCTGTTAGTGTGGCTCATTTGAATAAATGTGAACGCTGCCATTTGAACCTTTGTGCGCACCAAACAAGAAGTCTTGGTCTGCTTCCAAATGAACTCTGGTCCGGGTCTACTGAAATATGAATGCATCATGGACAAAAGACATATAAATGAACCATAAACAGGACGTGGTGTCACAAGTTGTGACCTTATCCTTATGCCTTTTGTTACGTATATTTAGATTCTGTGTTAAAAACAGGAGTCTGAACAGGTCTAGATGTATTATTTACTCTTTTGATCGCGACTAAAAGAGCCAAGAGAACAGAACTGCTAAAAGTGAAAACACATTGTGAGAATCTATGAGAAAAGAGCATTTTTTTTAAACCTCTCTACATAGAATTACACTGCACTGTTGCACATTTGATTGTAATATCTCTTTCAGGTCCCATAATAATGCATCCAAACACTGCAGCAAAATGGCTAAAACTGTCTGAGGACTTGACTAGTGTACATTACCAAGACTTACAGTCAGATATCGCGGATAACCCAGAACGCTTTGACCTCTGTGTTTGCGTTCTTGGAAACAAAACTCTTGGCACAGGCATCCACTGCTGGGAGGTGGAGGTGGGGAATAAGACTAAATGGGACTTGGGTGTTGTGATGGAGTCTGTGAGCCGTCAGGGCATTCTGAACGTCAACTCCGAATCTGGATTTTGGGCTCTGGCCAATACTGAGCCGTTGAGAATTGTGCCAGTAAAAGTGGCAGTAACCATCACTCCAGAATGGGCTGACTGAACATACCCACATTCTCAATTAAAAAAAGTACAAAAGTTGTCGCTGGGATGGTACCTTTTATTTATCCCTAAAAGGTGCATATAAGTACCTTAATAGTACCCATTTTAGTTCTTAAAAGGTGTAATTTTGTAAAGAGTACACTGTCCCAATGACAGCTTTTGTACCTTTTTCAAAAGTAACAAAGCACAAAGCTTATTGCGATTTATTGTATGGGAGGTGTGTCACAATGTTCCGTTCATTGACTGAAAACAGGCTAGACTAACCGATTCTTGGGATTTAAAGGGTTAGTTCAGCCAAAAATGAAAATTATGTCATTAATTACTCACCCTTATGTCATTCCAAACCTGTAAGATCTTTCTGAGAGCTTTCTGACCCTGCACAGACAACAATGCAACTGAAATGTTCCCAGGCACAGAAACATGGTAAGGACATGGTCAAAATAGTCCATGTGACATCAGTGGTTCAACCGTAATTTTATGCAGCTACAAGAATACTTTTTTGTGCACAAAGAAAACAAAAATAACTTTATTCAACAATTCTTCTCTTCCGTGTCACCATCCTCCACCATTATAGAGAGTACCACAACGTATGCGTGTGATACTGCAGACTTAGAACACGCATGCGCTGCGTCATGATATTCTCGATAACAGCAAAATTAATGATAAGGACAAAATGAAAGCACACAGGGATCTACATTATATTAATTTTACACAGGCAGTTTATAAGGGCCATTTAATCAAAGCGGCTGCTTTTTTCTGTGTTATATCAGGTATGTTTTCTGTTTTCTCTTGTTTAATGAGATTTTTCTCAGCTCAACTTGGCTATTTTTGCCCTTTTGCCATGGGAGAGAGGCAATTTATAAGGGCAAATTTCTCCAAGAAGCGGCGTTTTCTCTTTGTTGTAACAGGAGATAGAATAAAAGGGATCCGGAAAAGTGAGTGCCTGCTGCCCTGAGTCTGATTGTCCAACGCAACACAAAACAGAGACTTTACTGTCTTCTTACTGGTTTCATGAACAACACATGGTCATGCTGATTTTGTCAAAGCAAAAAACATTTTACAACGTTAATGAGTTGTTATTGTAACGATTCAGTCCACTGAAGGCGAGCGTAGTGAGGACCCAAGTGCAGTTTATTTACAAAGTGATCCAAAATACAAACATAATCCGAGACTTGACTTGAACAGACTTGACATGAACAAACTTGACTTGCCATGGACACACTAGACTCACCTACAGCGGGTTACAAAATCAATACACGACAAGGAACAAAGGCAACGACATGGCTACTTATAGCAAACAAGACTGGACACATGACAAGAACCAACCAATCAGAACATGACACAAAGAACAAGGGAACCAATAGCAAGAAGACATGAGGGCAAGGGAAGCATGACACAAACAGGGACCATGACTAAATTTCAAAATAAAAGACATGAAAACATGAACCCAAAAACAAAACGCAAAAGCCCCAATACATGAACGACCTCCGTGGCCGTGACAGAGCAGACAGTGACTTCATGGACGGCCTCCTTGACCGTGACAGGACAGGCAGTGAGTTCATGAATGGCCTTCTTAGTCGTGACAGGGCAGATTGTGAGTTCGTGAGCAGCCTCAATGGCTGTGACAAGGCAGACGGAGAGTTCATAAACAGCGTCCTTGGCTGTAACAGGGCAGACAGAGAGTTCAAAAGTGGGCACCACCACCTTGGGAGGTTCTGCAGAGGAAGCCGTCCCCTCTGGTGGTTCTGAGGTGGACGCCGCCTCCTCTGGAGGTTCTGCAGCAGAAGCTGCCACCTCTGGAGGCACTGGAGTGGATACATGGACAGGAGAGGCCTCTGAGGCAGATTCGTGGACAGGAGAGGCCTCAGGAGTGCAGTGTGCAGCCCACACGCTCAAAATGGCGACCGCCATTACAGGCAGTGCAGCAGACAGTGGGATGCCTGCTGGGCTTGAGAGCGTAGAGACCACTGGGATGTCAGCAGCTCGCACTGACATCAGTGGTGGGTCCATCACACTAGTAATCAGTCTTTTAAGTCTTGGCCCAAGCTCCGCATCTGCAGGAATTTGGGTACTATACTATCCATAGGTTTCATGTGACGTCACAGTGTTTTATCGCCACCATTTTTGTGTCCAATTCACAGCTGTGCGACCTGTCAGTCTACGGTCACAGCAGCCACGACTACCAGAGGAAGATCAACCAAACACTCCCAGAAGGTTCACAAGGTTACAATATACCCGGGATATGTTGTGCTGTAACAACAGTCATCAGAGAAACCCCGAACTACAATTTTATTAGATCCCAAAGAGGTTAGATCGGTGGAATAAATTGTTGGCTACAATCAGAAGGCACCACTGGCAGCTAACGTACGGTCAGAAAAGGATAATAAGAGACAACTGTGATTTTTTTATAGGAGAATAAAGGACGCTAAAATATTTGCATTGTACCACGTCATTTGTGTCTGCAGTTAAGTGTATATATCACAAGGTTCTCAAAAATAATCACATTTGTTTTGCTAAACTTATTTATCATTATATTGAATTTGTCATGCAAAAAAAAATAAAAATAAATAAAAAATAAAATAAAAACCTTGTCCTGAGTAAATTACCTTTGTGAATTGTGACTGGCTGCACAAGTGGTGTACTAATTTAGGATATAGCCTACATACATATACATGGCATACATTTTGAGAGCATAACAACTGAAATTCTGAAATGTCAGTCAGTAAAGCATTTTTTTAACAATGGCAAAATTTTGAACAAATGTTATTGCAGCCATGTAGCCTATGAATAAATGAAAATGCATATATTTAATTAAAGAGAACTTAGCGTGGGCTGCTTTTGGTGCCTGGATTTGTGCTTCAGTAATGAAATCCAGGTTTAAGAATACACTAGAAGTGAAAGACATCTTCCCTCAGGTAGACTGCATGTTTTCTTGGCTTGCTGGATGTTGGGCTCATGATCAGTATTCACGTTGTTTGCATTCACCAAAACTGACTTGCTCAGAATCAGCAAGTCAAATCAGAAGGCGGACGGAGAAGGGAATCGCAGTGAAGCAGGAGCGACCAACCGCAGAGGATTCTTCAAGCTCTTAAAGCCTTCATCGAGCGGCTACGCTCGCAATTCAAACAGTAATTTGTCCAGAAAAAATGAGTAATTATAAATTGTGCTAATATTAGCTGAAATTGCCATTAAATTCAGATTGTGTAGTGAGCTAATAACATTATCTTGTTACACTATCATTGACTCAAAAGTGCTTTGAGCTGATGTCAGTTTTAAATTTACAAGTAATCAGGACATTACATGGCCTAACTGTTACACTTGCTATCCTAAAAATAATCAAGTCCAGGGATCAGTGTGGGAAATGGTAGTAAAAGGTAATTTATTATTTCAGTATATTAATATTATCTATTAAATCTCATAGAGATGTGCTGTGCTCGTTGTCACATCGGACACAAATATGGCGGCGAGCATAGCAGAAGTGACGTCTTTGGAATCCATGGATACAGGGACCATGACTAAACTTCAAAATAAAAGACATGAAAACATGAACCCAAAAACAAAACCCAAACCCCACATTACAGTTACTCCTAAAATTAAAAATAAAAAGATACTAACATTGTATTCTACATTGTGCAAACACCTCTGTTGACACTGCAGAAAATGTAATTTGTTTCATGACTCTTTAAATGGCCTTTAGTACAATGTAGATAGTATTTTATATTTCAAAAAATTTGATTGCATCAATAAATATCCTTAATTCAGAACATTCCCTAAAAGTTAGTATAGATTATTTTGCAAACATAAAATATGTTTAAATAACCTAAAAATAACTTATACAGAACGTTCCCTAATGGTATTTTGCAACCAACATTCACAGAACATACAGGGAAATGTATATGATTCATTAAGCACCGTTGTTCTTATGAAGTGTTACCTGTCTGTATATCAAGCACAGCAAGCACATGTTAACCTTCCTAACTTCCAAGTACATCCAGCTCATTATCTGCTCATCATGTACTGGATTCACTTATGCTCTGATATAACACCTACGTCACAGGATGTCCCACATCAGAAGCGTCCCTAAAAGACACAGCATTAAAGAGTTCTGTTTAGGTTAAACAAAGATAACATAATGTTCTCACAAGTAGTGTTGATGATGTCAGGAATGTGAACTGGTGGGAAATGAAGAGTGACAGAGATAGTGAACAGCAGCTGTCTTCGTTCTGCAGTCTGGCTTCACGCATCACGAAAGTGTCAGCAGTGTGAGTGATGGTGTTCGCATAGATCAGGGGAGTCAAACTCAGTTCAGGGTTTAGTTCCAACTCTGGTCCAGCACACATACCATGTAGTTTTCAAATAAGCCTGAAGGACTTGATTAGCTGGATCAGGTGCGTTTAATCAGGGTTGAATCTAAACTCTGCAGGGCTGTGGCCTTCCAGAAACTGAGCTTGTCGCCCCTGACAAAGATGAAACAGTCAAACTCTTTCAGTCATCAAAGTATTAAATTTGCTTGCAATTATTTAAATAAATTATTTATTACACCAGAAGATGTTGTCTTCATATTACATAATTATACAACTTCTTAATTATTAAAAAATAATAAAATACATGTAAACATGTATTAAGCTTGTAAATATATACAACTGGTCAATTTCCTAAACCAAATCATGTAATGTGTTTAAAGCAGAAATTTAAGTAAGATTCTCATTATAATGCCCAGGCACGTGCACATGTAGGGCTCAACCTGTGCAGAGCACATGCCCTTTTTCCCTTACATGCCCTTTTTTTTTTTTTTTTCTTTTGGTGGCGGTGTTTTTTTTTTTTTTCCTTCAAAAAATCAGTGCTATTGGTCACCCTTTACGTTTGTCTGGAGCCGACACTGGAGCTAGCTCTCGAGGAGCTGTCATTAGAGGGCGCTATGGAAGTCGCTTTCGAGGAGCGGGCACTGGAGGGCGCTCTAGAGCTGGAGCCCATGACATCCCCTCATATTTCACCAGCAATCCTACGGGCACATGTGAGGTGGACGACATGCTTGAGTGAGCCGTGGACGGCGGCGGGCTTGACAGCTGAACTTGACAGAGGAGTGGGCGACGGGCTTGGATTAGCTGCAGCCGGCGGGCTTGAGCGAGCGGCGGAGGGCTTGACTGCGGAGCAGCGGACGGCGGCGGGCTTGAGTGAGTGGCGGTGAATCGTGCGACCTCCATGCCGTGGATAAAACAAGGAAACAAACTTTCAAAAAGCAAAACAAAAACACGGAGAGAAAGGGTGCCGCTCACTTTTCTTTCGGTTCCGGTATTCTGTCACGGTGCACTACTGTGCTGGAGCGAGGAGACGCGGAGACATCAGAATCAGAATCAGAATCAGAATGAGCTTCATTGGCCAGGTATGCTTACACATACGAGGAATTTGTTTTTGTGACAGAAGCTCTACAGTGCAACAGAAAGACAGCAACAGGACAGGACACAGATAATAAAAGAATAATATACAAATATACAAATAGGCAATGTACAAATAGCAAAAACACAATATATAATATAGACAATTATGGTGTACAGGTCTGATATGTGCAAATCTGAAATGAAAAAATAAGTATGTGTGTTGAATAAATAATTTATAATAGTGTTGTGTGTTCCACTTTTAATGTCAAGTGTTCATGAGATGGATTGCCTGAGGGAAGAAACTGTTCCTGTGTCTGGTCGTTCTGGTGCTCAGAGCTCTGTAGCGTCGACCAGATGGTAACAGTTCAAAGAGGGAGTGTGCTGGATGTGAGGGGTCCAGAGTGATTTTGCCAGCCCTTTTGCTCACTCTGGATGAGTACAGTTCTTGGAGAGTGGGGAGGGTTGTACCAATGATTCGCTCAGCAGTCCGGACTACCCTCTGTAGTCTTCTGAGGTCAGATTTGGTAGCTGAGCTGAACCAGACAGTTATTGAAGTGCAGAGGACGGATTCAATGATGGCGGAGTAGAACTGATTCAGCAAGTCCTGTGGCAGGTTGAACTTCCTCAGCTGGCGAAGGAAGTACAACCTCTGCTGGGCCTTTTTCACAATGGAGTCTATGTGATTGTCCCACTTCAGGTCCTGGGAGATGGTGGTGCCCAGGAATCTGAATGACTCCACTGCAGTCACAGTGCTGTTCATGATGGTGAGTGGGGGGAGTGCAGAGGGGTTCCTCCTGAAGTCCACGATCATCTCCACAGTTTTGAGCGTGTTGAGCTCCAGGTTGTTAAGACTGCACCAGACAGCCAGCTCCTTAACCTCCTGTCTGTAGGCAGACTCGTCACCGTCCTGGATGAGGCCGATCAGTGTGGTGTCGTCTGCAAACTTCAGGAGCTTGACAGAGGGGTCTTTAGAGGTGCAGTCGTTAGTGTACAGGGAGAAGAGCAGTGAGGAGAGAACACAGCCCTGAGGAGCTCCAGTGCTGATCGTACGAGTGCTGGATGTGTATTTTCCCAGCCTCACTAGCTGCTGCCTGTCTGTCAGGAAGTTGTTGATCCATTGACAGACGGAGGTGGGGACGGAGAGCTGAGTTAGTTTATTCTGAAGGGTGTCCGGGATGATGGTGTTAAAAGCGGAGCTGAAGTCTACGAACAGGATCCTTACATAAGCCCCTGGTCTGTCCAGATGCTGCAGGATGAAGTGCAGTCCCATGTTGACTGCATCATCCACGGACCTGTTTGCTCTGTAGGCAAACTGCAGGGGGTCCAGTAAGGGTCCAGTGGAGGACTTCAGATAAGCCAAAACCAGTCTTTCAAATGACTTCATGACCACAGATGTTAGAGCCACAGGTCTGTAGTCATTAAGTCCAGTAATTTTGGGTTTCTTTGGAACGGGGATGATGGTGGAGCGTTTGAAGCATGAGGGGACTTCGCACAGCTCCAGTGATCTGTTGAAGATCTGCGTGAAGATGGGGGCCAGCTGGTCAGCACAGATTTTTAGGCAGGCTGGTGACACACCGTCTGGGCCTGGTGCTTTCCTTCTTTTGTTTTTCCTGAAGACCTGGCGCACCTCATCTTCGCTGATCTGAATTGCAGGTGTGGGGGAGAGGGGGGTTGCTGGAGGTGTTAATGGTTGTGTGGAGAGGTGTTCAGGGCGGGTGTGGGGTGTTTTTTCAAACCTGCAATAGAACTCGTTCAGGTCGTCTGCCTGTTGTTGATTCTCCAGAGTGCTGGGGGATGGTGACTTGTAACAGGTGATTTCTTTCATACCTTTCCACACTGAAGCAGAATCGCCGGAAGAGAATTTTTTCCTTAGCTTGCCGGAATAATTCCTCTTCGCCACTCTGATCTCCTTTTCCAGTGTGTATTTGGCCTGTTTATACAAGACTTTATCCCCCTTTCTGTAAGCATCTTCTTTGGCCTGACGGAGCTGTCTGAGTTTTGCAGTGAACCATGGTTTGTCGTTGTTGTAAGTTAGATGAGTCTTGGTAGGAATGCACATATCCTCACAGAAACTGATGTAAGATGTTACAGTCTCTGTGAGCTCATCCAGATCATTTGCAGCAGATTCAAAAACAGTCCAATCAGTAAGGTCGAAACAGGCTTGTAAAACCCGCTCTGTTTCATTAGACCATCTTTTAACAGTTCTTAATACAGGTTTTCCAGATTTGAGTTTCTGCCTGTAGGTTGGTATAAGATGAACCAAACAGTGATCAGAGAGTCCTAAAGCTGCCCGTGGAACAGAGTGATATGCGTCCTTTATTACTGTGTAGCAGTGATCCAATATATTACTGTCTCTGGTGGGACATGTAACATGCTGTCTGTATTTTGGCAGTTCACGGGAGAGATTTGCTTTATTAAAGTCCCCGAGAATGATTAAAACAGAGTCCGGGTGTTGTTGCTCAGTCTCTGTGATCATATCAGCGAGTTTCTGTAAAGCTGAGCTCACGTGCGCTTGCGGAGGAATGTAAACACTCACGAGAATGAACGAGCAAAACTCCCGCGGCGAGTAGAAAGGCTTACAGTTAATGAAGAGCGTTTCTAGATCAGAACAGCACATCTTCTTTAACACAGTTACATCTGTACACCACCTTTCATTGATGTAAAAGCACGTCCCGCCGCCGCGTGATTTCCCCGTTGATTCTGCCTCCCGATCTGCTCTAAACTGCTGAAAGCTCGGAAGATGTAACGCGCTGTCCGGAATGGCGTCGTTCAGCCAGGTTTCCGTGAAACACAGAGCAGCAGAGTTTGAAAAGTCCCTGTTTGTCCGGGAGAGCAGAAGGAGTTCGTCCGTTTTGTTGGGTAGAGAGCGGAGATTCGCCAGATGGATGCTAGGCAACGCCGTTCTAAATCCGCGCTGTCTGAGCTTCACGAGCGCACCGGCTCGCTTCCCCCTTCTGCGCGTCCTGAAGCGTTTGACCAGAGCTACAGCTCCGCCAACAACAATGTCCAGCAAAACGTCCGAATAATCAAAAACCGGTAAAAGATTCTGTGGTGTGTTCTGCCGAATGTTCAGCAGATCATCCCTAGTAAAACTGATGGTGTTTGAGAAACAAAAAACAGGAAAAACAAACAAAAACAGTACAAACACTGAAGAGCAAAGCACAGTAGCTGCCATCTGCGGCGCCATCTTGCTTTGTCAGCTTTTTACATAGGAGATTCATAGGAGATTCAATACTAGTGACGTGATGTTCGACACCGAGGCTTCGAAGCTTGTATCAAAAAAAAAAAAAACATCTCACAATAGGTACGTTCGACTTGAAGCACGGCTACAGATGGCAATCAACGAAAGTAGCCGCTTGCATTCAGGGGCAGAGTTGAAAACGGAGCTGTCAAGCCGGACTCTTTCTGCTCCCGTCAGTCCCGCTCACGCAGTGTTTGTGTACTCTATCACAGATGAAGTGAATAAAATGCAATATCTGTCATACACAAACGTTTCATAAACATTTTCATGAGCAACAGAAACACTTTTTTTATACTGCTTAATACAGTGCCATCTGTTCATGAATAAAGTTCAACATAATCATACTATTTAAATACTAATAAAGTGAAGGTATATGCTTTTATCAGTGTTTTATGATAAACGTGACTCAATATAACATTGCGACTACAATTAAAAAGCTTTTACTATTCTATAAACACAGATTTGTGGCCATTATTGGAATTGAAAAGTTTAGAATAAACCCGAAACACACGTGATCGTTGTCATGCGGTGAATCTGGCCAATTGTGAAACAGCTGTGTGGTCATCAGCGCTCCTGCAGTCGCTCTGGACAAACTGCAGCTGCTGAGTGAGCCGGCTGGTCTAGAAACGCTCTCGCGGTACTTTGATGCCACATGTGACAGTCACATGGCGTCGGCGCCGGTTCAAGTCGGACAAAATTTCTAACCGGCATGCACTGCTTCAAGTCAGCCGCCGATCGGTCTGCGCAGTGCTGCATGAAGTCGAACGCACCTAACGCTGTATCGGAGCTTGATTCGTTTTGCCAAAAGCACGTGATCTATGACGTCCGAAGCTTCATTCGCCTGAAAACCACGTGACTGCTTCAGTATCAGGTTCAAACAAAGCGAACCTCAGCGCCGTTTCCTTTAAATTACATTATAATGCGTTAGCGTTGTTTTCTTTTTATCCTAATTTATATATTAAAGTCAAATGAACTTTGCCCATGAAATAACAGTCTAAGGACTGAGGCAGAGTTAACATTAACAGAACACAGATTTAATTCATGAGTTTATGTTTGATTTATTTGAATTATTTTAGTGGCAGTACACCGACACAAATGAATGACTTTGACAATGGTCATTATGTTTATACAATAAATTAAAACAAGAAATCAGTAGTAGAACCAGATGTGAAACCAGCAGCTGTAATGAATCACAGCACTTTGGAAGGTGTTATTCATTTTTATGACCACAAGATGGCCACAGCATGAACCGTTTTAAAAAGCTTCATGTAGTGATCGATACAGCCCGTAGACCTGCAAGTGGGAGGAGCTTACGCCAAGAACAGCAAGTGGGAGGAGCTTGAGAATAGCAAGTGGGAGGAGCTTATGCCGCAAGTAGGTTGGATTTCATCGTAGTTTAAAATGATATAGTAGTTTAAACTGAAATTCTTAGTATTGTCATTATTGTGTGTATCCAATACCATTCACTGTCAACATTGAAATCATGTCTTTACACCTTTAGCCATGCTTCTTGATGGTGTCATTTTAAATCCTTTAACTGTAGTAATTTAAGCATATTTCTGGATATTACATTTTACTTCTACAATTCTTCTACAGTAGCCTACCAAGGAACATTAAAGTGAGATGCAATTGCGCTTAGGAGGTAAATGTGTGATACATAAAGTATATCTTGAGTACTGTTAAGAAAATGTAGTTACCATTTGCCTGTACTGCACATTTTTTATTTTGCATTTTTTTTTTTTTTTTAATATATAAATCAAATTACAGCAAATGACAGACTAACATGTTACACAAATCAATGTATTAATTTGAAATCTCAGGGTGGGTAAATGATTTTATTTCTGATGAATCAAATTATGTACAATCATTCATTCAGCACAGTAGACTTGTATGCAGTGGACACTGCAAAATCCCGGATGCATTGCTTCCGAGTAAATTCCACGGAGCTCACCTCGCTTGCCCTTCCCAACATTACCTGGTGGGAACACAAGAAGCACAATAAGCACTAGGGTTGACCCCAATTTAAAACACTCTATATCCAAGATATGCATGACTATATTTCTCTTCTTGAACATGTACAAACATTTCAAGAATAATTTCTCAGCTCTGTAGGTCTATGCTGTGCAAGTAAATGGTGTCCAGAAATTTTAAGGGACGACATTAGGCCAAGTAAATTAGACTTTATTACTATTTTTAAACAAAGTATTCCTTTTAAAAACCACTAGACAAAACACTAGTTTATTCACCATTAATTTACACAAAACTGATTATTGATTATTATTAATATTAAACAATAAAAAAAAAAGTTATTTAAACCATGTTTTAATTATGTTACATTGTGGATTAGGAGGTTAGGAGATATGTTCTAATACTTTTGAAAATGTACCTTATTCTTTAGAAAATTACACTGTAAAAAGTGAACAGTTGGATCAACTTTTAAAAAATACTTCAAATGGTAACACCTAAAAAAAATACTTTTTTTTTTTTAACTTAATTTATTACCTTAATCAGTAATAAATTAAGTTGAAAAAAAAAAATCTTTTTTTTTTTAGGTGTTACCAATTGAAGTTGAGTTGATCCAATTGTTCACTTTTTATGTGTATCTATCATAGACTGTATAAAAACAGGTATCTATTTACAAACGTATAAGACATTTACACTTATAAATTTACACTTATAAATCAGTGCAGTCCAAAATGTAAAAAAAAAAAATTACGGTAACACTTTCTATGAAGCCCATATTTATAATACATTATAAGGGTATTCTTAAGGCATTATAATGAATGCATTATAAAAAACCTTATATGTTATATCGTCTTATAAATAATCATAACAATTATAATACATTATAATGCTTACGCATTTGTGCTTATAACTTTTAAGATTATGATTATTTATAACACAATGAACACCATATTAAATCTACTTTTACACTGATAATGGGAGTATATATCTTGACATTATTTAAGATCTGCAGAGTATCTTACTACAGTACATCTTGTAAGTGGTTAGGTGTGGAGTGTTATTTGAGTGTTCCCTGTGAGGCTAATATTAATTTTGATGTGAGCTAGTTAATAATTTCAACTGGAGAAAAAAAAAAAGAAACACGTTTATATGTTAGGCTACATTTTATTTTGATGGTCCCCTTAGTCTATTGACTATAAGCCACTTTGCAACAACATGTCAACTAACTCTCATTAGAGTATTAGTAGGCTTAGGCTAAGGTTAGGGTAGGTAGAATGTTGACGTACTTGCAAATGTTGCTTATAGTCAGTTTGTCTGTTGGGGAACCATCAAAATAAAGTGTTGGCATATATTTAGCAGACATACTACTAATACTCTAATGACTGCTAGTTGACATGTAGTTGCAGAGGTACTTATCAACTGCTGTCTAAAGGGTACCATCAAAATAATCAAACTGATATTAAAATAAAAATAGTTCAAAGCAATCTGATCTGATATCTGATCTTATGGCTGTTTGAGAGAAAAAAAAATATTACTATTATTATTACTATACTTATAAGTGGTCATTGATGGCTTTAAGTAAAGTAGCATAAGACAGGTGACAAGATATGAGACTTATAATACATTAAATCTATGAGAAATATAATCCATTGTAACTTAAGTGGATGCAACGTGTTCACTGTGTGTTATAAATCATCATACTCTTAAAAGCTATAACCATAAATAAGTAAATATTATAATACCTTAAAACTGTTCTTATGAATATTCATAAGATGATATAACATATTATAAGGTTGTTTTTTTTTTTTTATAATGCATTATGCGTTCATTATAATTTCTTAAAAAATACCCTTATAATGTATTATAAATATGGGCTTCATAGAAATTGTTACCAAAATTACAATGCCATGCAATTACATTACCTGCTTATGGTCTTCGGTATAACCTAGAGAGCAAATTAGTTGTTTGTAGAAAAATAAATAAATAAAAAAAAAAAAAAAAGATATTGTCAGGCACATTACAGATTGTAAGCTGTGTGTGGTACTAAGAAAACGTTGTACAAAAGCCACCAAGAAAATGCACTTTTCACAGCTTGTAATACTTTTTACAAAACAAAACAAACAAAAATTGTACATCAAGCTTACCTCTTCCACTCATCTATGGTGCCGCCGCTGAAAGTCGTCGTCTTCATTTTTTTGACGGATCGCAAAAAATTCGCCCACTACCGCCACCAGGAGCGTGAACCGATACTACAACCCACATGACATTAAACAAACCAATCAAAATCTTCTGTTGGTTTGTACAGCCCACTTGCAGCTTAAGTCCCACCCACTTGCGGCTGACCCACCCATTTGCAGCTGGCTCCGACCTCTGTTTATCCCATCTCAAAAGCTTTTACCCATCTCAAAAGCTTCGAGTAATGAACCTTCTTCCGATACAATTGGGTTGAAAGCTTCATTGGTTCAGAACGCTTCACTTCGCCATCACTATTCAATACAACAATAGTCATTTATTAATCCATATCCAAGGAAACACACAGGGAAGCCAGGAGACACACGCGTAGCACACGAAAGACGATCAATGCCGGTGTTGTGCCCATTTTCGACCCCTGCCAAATTATTACCCCCTCTCGTTGAAATCGCTACCTGATTGCCTAATCCTAACCCCACCCCTAATCCTAACCCCTCCCCCACACCTAACCCTAAACCTACCAATACTAGGGGGGTAGTAATCTGGCGGGGGTCAGAATTGGGCACAACACCGGAGCTCAGATTAACGGACAGACAGGAACTAATATACACATAGGGTGCTTCTCATTTCTTATTTGTGCATCCTTGTTTCCTTTCCTCGCTACCTTTCCTCGCGTCTTAGCTCCACCCCCCTTAGGATACGAGGGAAGGATGCAAGGAAAGGAAATGAGGACAGAGGAATCAAAGGATGAACTTTGGAATATTCTTGACCACTCAAGCATCACTTCAAAGCGTCATCAGCTGTGCTAAAGGGATCTGCCCTTGTGTTGTTAAAGTTCGTTATCTAAGGCATTCATAAAGCAAGATGCCCTGTTGAAATATATTACATGTATGGCTTATTTCAACTGCAAAGGTATAAATGTAAATTATTAGGACAGATGTGAAGGGGGAGGAGAATGTATATGTGCGTCACGTTTAGTCATAAAACACTTCCGCAAAGGATACACCTGTGTATCCTTGCTCATGACTCCTCAGGAAGCCTCCTCACTCCTCGATCCTCACCTCCTGGTGGTGCAGTCAGAGAACTGAGATGTCCTACAAGATGGCTGAGCTCGATCGGTTTCCAGGTCATAGGATGGAGGATAGAGGAGTGAGGAAACGAGGAGGGATATTGAGAAGCACCCATGATAACTAAACACAGCTGGACACAAATTAACTAATAATGACAGGAACAGGAATAGAACCAAATATGGGCAAAACAGAAACAAGACGGGAACACACGTGACAGTTTTAGTGACTAAAAAAAAAAAAAAAAAGACAATCAGATCACTGTGAAATCTTTATATTTTATCATGCAGAATGTAATATTCTAAACAGGATTAGGAGGGAAGAGCTATCTGGTACAGTTCAAATTTTCACTGCAACTGTACTTTTCACAATATTTTTTTATTTTTTATTTTTTTTTATTGCTGGCTTATTGTAGACCTTCATGAGGCCAACATCCCTGGTCCTCCACAGTATCAGGTTTTTGCCAGGTAGGCGGATACATGTTGGATATCCTATAGTGACGATATGGCTATAGTTCCCTTTCAAGGGAACTTCGAACTGCGTCCTCTAGGCCTCATAGCGACCCCTAGAGGACGCAGTGTCTTGTTCCCTACTCAGGGAACCATGGTTACATATGTAACCTGAGACGTTCCCTTTCAAGGGAACTTCGAACTGCGCCCTCTAGGGGTCGCTATGAGGTCTAGAGGACGCAGTGTCTCGTTCCCTGCTCAGGGAACCATGGTTACATATGTAACCTGAGACGTTTCTTATAATCTCCTATTTTGACTGGAATTGTGTTGGACATAATTATTAAATTATATTTCAAAATAGTTTGGCAAAAATACTTGACTCATTGCTTAATTACCTTCCCCTTTCCTCAATGACATACATTAACATGTTAACCAAATAATACAAATTAGCTTATAAAACCAAACAGAATAGCTATAAAAAAATTTTAAAAAAATCTTCAAACTATATTATTATTATGGTTATTAATAGTGAATAAATCTAAAGCTTTTGAGACTATTATTTTGTGTTATTTAATATGTCATTAAGATGTGCTCTTTTTCAGTTTCAGCACATGCCCCTCAAAAGGTCTGTGCACGGCCCTGTGTGCAACTATTACAGAAGGTTCAAACTAGAGACCTGCACTCCCGCGGGAGTACCGCGGGACCCAATGCAACAGGGTGCAGTGTGAGACAACTCTTGATGGGCGAGTGCGGGCGGGAAGAGACTTGTGTGTGCGGGATGCGGGAGAATAAAATTATTTGCGGGACTCCCGCAAAATAGAAATTATCTAAACATAAAATGTCTAAAACATATGAATTGTTATTTATCTGTTGCACAAAAGCAAAAAGAACAACTAATATTAACATTAAAATGATTAACATGCCAAACTAGGCAGAGTTTCTATTTATAACAGGTGTTTAAAGGGTTGCGCAATGTAGCCAATCACAGACTCAGCTGTTGATTTCTGGAATGCAATGGCCAGTCAGAGGTGACTCACCGCAGTGCTGAAATTTCATGCTCACGAATCGTCTCATTTTAATACACGAAGTGTAGACATTGTGAAAAATTCATTGTGAATATGTTCATTGTGTTATAACAGAGCTTTATGAGATCGCGATGAACTGAGATGTCAGCTTTTAGTGATAATAAAGGAAGCGCTGCTTGCATTTTGCCATGCCTAACCATGCATGCAGCAGCTCATGCTTACTTTTCTGTTAAAAATAGCAGTGGTTTGTGAATGTTGATGCTTAGCCTAAATAACAAATATTTTATCGGGAGCGTTTATGCTGGGATGTTGTAGAGCTTAGGAGATGTTACAGAACCATTTCATGTAAATTTCTTCGATGTACAGAAAAAAATCTATATACAGTACTTTTATGCGGGCTTTTGCGGGGCGGAATTGGGACAAAACATGAATGTTGTGGGCGGGAGCGGGACCAGATAAGATATATTTCTGCGGGAGCGGGACTGAAAAATCCGTCCTGCGCAGGTCTCTAGTTCAAATGCTCACTGATGTTCCAAAAGGAAAAACCATGCATTAAGAGCCAGGGTTGTAAACTTTTGAACAGAATGAAAATGTGTACATTTAGTACTGCCCTTCAGAGGCTAAAGAAGATACTTACGGGTACATCTCAATAAATTAGAATGTCGTGGAAAAGTTAATTTATTTCAGTAATTCAACTCAAATTGTGAAACTCGTGTATTAAATAAATTCAATGCACACAGACTGAAGTAGTTAAAGTCTTTGGTTCTTTTAATTGTGATGATTTTGGCTCACATTTAACAAAAACCCACCAATTCACTATCTCAACAAATTAGAATATGGTGACATGCCAATCAGCTAATCAACTCAAAACACCTGCAAAGGTTTCCTGAGCCTTCAAAATGGTCTCTCAGTTTGGTTCACTAGTCTACACAATCATGGGGAAGACTTCTGATCTGACAGTTGTCCAGAAGAAAATCATTGACACCCTTCACAAGGAGGGTAAGCCACAAACATTCATTGCCAAAGAAGCTGGCTGTTCACAGAGTGCTGTATCCAAGCGTGTTAACAGAAAGTTGAGTGGAAAGAAAAAGTGTGGAAGAAAAAGATGCACAACCAACCGAGAGAACCGCAGCCTTATGAGGATTGTCAAGCAAAATCGATTCAAGAATTTGGGTGAGCTTCACAAGGAATGGACTGAGGTTGGGGTCAAGGCATCAAGAGCTTCCACACACAGACATGTCAAGGAATTTGGCTACAGTTGTCGTATTCCTCTTGTTAAGCCACTCCTGAACCACAGACAACGTCAGAGGCGTCTTACCTGGGCTAAGGAGAAGAAGAACTGGACTGTTGCCCAGTGGTCCAAAGTCCTCTTTTCAGATGAGAGCAAGTTTTGTATTTCATTTGGAAACCAAGGTCCTAGAGTCTGGAGGAAGGGTGGAGAAGCTCATAGCCCAAGTTGCTTGAAGTCCAGTGTTAAGTTTCCACAGTCTGTGATGATTTGGGGTGCAATGTCATCTGCTGGTGTTGGTCCATTGTGTTTTTTGAAAACCACTGCAACCGTTTACCAAGAAATTTTGGAGCACTTCATGCTTCCTTCTGCTGACCAGCTTTTTAAAGATGCTGATTTCATTTTCCAGCAGGATTTGACACCTGCACACACTGCCAAAAACAACAAAAGTTGGTTAAATGACCATGGTGTTGGTGTGCTTGACTGACCAGCAAACTCACCAGACCTGAACCCCACAGAGAATCTATGTGGTATTGTCAAGAGGAAAATGAGAAACAAGAGACCAAAAAATGCAGATGAGCTGAAGGCCACTGTCAAAGAAACCTGGGCTTTCATACCACCTCAGCAGTGCCACAAACTGATCACCTCCATGCCACGCCGAATTGAGGCAGTAATTAAAGCAAAAGGAGCCCCTACCAAGTATTGAGTACATATACAGTAAATGAACATACTTTCCAGAAGGCCAACAATTCACTAAAAATATTTTTTTTATTGGTCTTATGAAGTATTCTAATTTGTAGAGATAGTGAATTGGTGGGTTTTTGTTAAATGTGAGCCAAAATCATCACAATTAAAAGAACCAAAGACTTAAACTACTTCAGTCTGTGTGCATTGAATTTATTTAATACACGAGTTTCACAATTTGAGTTGAATTACTGAAATAAATGAACTTTTCCATGACATTCTAATTTATTGAGATGCACCTGTACATGTTTCCCAGAAGACAAAATAAGTCCAATATACCCTGATCTTCAAATTCAAAAAGTTTTCACCCCCCGGCTTCATTTTTCCTTTTGGAGCATCAGTGAGCGTTTGAACCTTCTGTAATAGTTGCATATGAGTCCCTCAGTTGTCCTCAGTGTGAAAAGATGGATCTCAAAATCATACAGTCATTGTTGGAAAGGGTTCAAATACAGAAAAATGCTGAAAAACCACAGAATTTGTGGGACCTGAAGGATTTTTCTGAAGAACAGAGGGCAGTTTAACTGTTCAGGACAAACAAGGGACTCATGAACAACTATCACTAAAAAAAACAAAACAAAAAAAAAACACAGCTGTGGATCATTCAGGTAACAACACAGTATTAAGAATCAAGGGGATGTAAACCTTTGAACTGGGTCATTTTTATAAATTCAACTATTATTTTCTCGTGTGGACTATGTTTAAACATCTTTTATGTGAAATATCTTATTCAGGTCAGTACTAAATAAACAATAACATGCATTTTGTATGATCCCTCTTATTTTGGTAAAATAATTAACATTTTGCAGATTCTGCAAGGAGGATGTAAACTTTTGACCTGAACAGTATATATATTGTTGACATGGTTGCAACAAATAAAAAAGCCTAATATAGAAATTATTAACATGTGTATATATACAAATTTGGGGATTTTGTAAACTTATATCTTCATCTACCCAGAGAATGTATGTATGTTTAAATTACATTTCACCTCATAGGTAACTTTTATAGCAATATCACTCTATACAAAGAGCAATCTAAGTCATATACTATTATATTTCCATATGGGCTTGTAGTATAGCTACTTCAAATCTTAAAAGTGTATTTTATATACTGTATGTAATATAAAAAAAGGCTGTAGTTGCAAAAACTATAATATTATTAAATAAAAGGCCACAAAGTGTACTTAAAGGGAGACACTTTCATATTTCTTGACACTCTTGAGTACACTTTTAAAAAAGTACACTGTGTAATTCAAACACTACAATATCCAGTAAAGCCGGGTTTATCCGTGTATTTGATGCTGACCTCATCCATTCATAGAACACTTACATCATTATTTGTTCCTAGAAGTGTCCGTGGAGATAAGACTGTTTACTCTTTGCACACTGTGTGTATGTGTGTGTTTGAAACATGACACTGCATCTCCACAATGCTATAAAAGAGCAAAAGCTCAGATTCCAACAGGCATTTCAGAGCAGCTGGACAACACTGAAACTACAGCACAAAACCACAGATCCAAGATGAAGGCCTGGTTCGTTCTATTCCTGCTGCTGCCTCTTTGCATGGGTAAATCATTTCAGATTGTTTTCTCTCACTGTTGAAGGTTTTTACTTTATTGTTGTAAATGGTGAATCCTTGATGAGAATAGCTGAAATGGTGTCGATTTCTACAACATTGTCTTATTTTTCTTTTTGCTTTCTAAGAAGAGTATTTTTCCAATTGACTATATGGCGATTTTAATTAAAAATTTTATGTAAATATCATGTTACTACAACAGGGGGGTACAGTGGCTCAGTTGAGGTCCATGCTGACCCGGGAGTTTGCATGTTCTCCCCGTGCTTGCATGGGTTTCCTCCAGGTTCTCCGGTTTCCCCCACAATCCATAGACATGCAGGTCAGGTGAATTAGAAACACTAAATTGCCCATAGGAGTGAGTGTGTGTGTGTGTGTGTGTGTGTGTGTGTGTGTGTGTGTGTGTGTGTCTGTGATATGATGGAATAGACTCCCATATTCCTAATATTCCTATGGGCAATTTAGACCTAACTTAGGATAAAATTAAAAGTAATAAAAAATAAAAAATGTAAAAGTAATAAAAAAGCAATGTCTAAATTCAAAGTTTCATTAATAATTTAGTTAATTAGTATTAATGGTTACACTTTATTTTAAGGTGTTTTAATTATACATTTAAGTACTGAGTAATATTAATTAACTACATATACTTACTATATGGTTCTGGTTTGGCTTAGGGTTACTTGCATGCAATTATGCATAATTTATTGTTATTGTAATAGTAAGTATATGTTTTATGTGTAACAAGGACACCTTAAAATAAAGTGTTACTGTATTACTCTGTATTTGTAAATACACTGTAACATGAATGTAAAGTGTGAATATTAAGAGTTGAAGTGTAATTAATGGATAAAGTGATTGAAAACATTTTGTGGTAATAGTAGTAGTAGTAGTAATTTGAGACAAACACTACCATGCAAAAGTTTCTGGTTTTTGACAGAAGTCTCTTATGCTCACCAAGGTTGTATTTATTTGATCAAAAGTTCAGTAAAAATTGTAATATAGTGAACTATTATTACAATTTAAAATAACTATTTCTATTTAAATACATTTTAAAATGTAATTTATTCATGTGATGCAAAGCTGAATTTTCAGCTCTTCATTGTCACATGATCCTTTAGCAATCATTTTAATTTGCTGCTCAAGAAACATTTCTTATTATAAGTGCTGAAAACAGTTGTGCTGCTTCCTATTTTTGCTGAAACCATTTTTTTTTTTCATAATTCTCTGATGAATAGAAAGTTGAAAAGAACATAAATGACTTTACTGTCACTTTTGATACATTTATTGCATCTTTGCTGAATAAAAATAATTTCTTCACAAATAAAAAAATTATCAACTCCAAACCTTTAAACAGTAGTGTAACTTCTGTATTTAAAAATGTATATATATTCATGTACCCTATTTATTTGCTATTCTATTCCATTAACACTGGAATTTTCTGAAATCCTTCATAACACCATTGTACTGTTTTGACGCCAAGCTGAACAAACGAAAGGTTCTTTTTTTGTGTTTGTGTGTTCAGCGGATCATTACATTGAGTGCTATGGCGAAGACTTCCTGATGGTGAGGAACATGGTTCTGCAGTGCAGGAGTAAAGTTACTCAGGCCTGCTACACCAGAGGTAAATGAGGGCACAACACAGTAAGCTGAGACTCAAGGGCAGCTTCAGGGCAGTATAAACACTGCATGTTTCTGCATTACACAATCAGCAGATTCAGATAAAAACAGGATTTCAAAGAACACTGGAAAGATTTCATAACAGTGATAAGTTGTTGATAAAACAAAGCTGTAGGGGCAATAAGGGCATTGTAACATTTTTGTAATTCTTGTCATCTTCTAATAAGAAACATTTACACGTACCAACAGTAATAACACAAAATCATGGATGGAGTTAAAAAAGCTGCTGTATTTTAAATAAAAACACACCTTGAAGTACCTTATTTATTAGCTTTCAGGATGATATGGGTAACATAAGCATATTATATAATATAATAACAGATATTAAAAATATACTATATTTTAAATTGTAACTTCATCGTTACACATGTGTAATTACAATATATGCAGGTTTCAATAGAAATGACATTATATTGTAGTTTACCAGAAATGCTGTCAGTACATTCAGCAGTGCACTTTAACCATACAATAGAGTTATGGAATTACATAGAAAGATGTACTTAAGTCCTACTACAAAAGATAATACTACAGTTGGAGATTTGAACACATCTTACACATTGAGGGTGTGATAACTGATCTGATATCTGATATCTCTTCCACAGCAACTGGAGAGAAAGGCTGCGTCAGTGAGGCATTCTGTCAAAGGAAAGGCTGGAAATGTTGTTATGAAAACCGGTGCAACGCGTGATCCTCACACAGAGCTAACTGCCAGCTTCATTTATGCCTCAGTCATCTTTGTTTTCATTTTATACTCGATTTTATATTGTGACACCAGTGACTTCAAATATAAAAAAAGTAATTTTCAGTAATCAGCCTGTGATTTTGTGCTTTCTCTTCGCCATGTTGCCTAAGGTTTTGCAACTAGCACGTTACACACATACACCATCAAAAAAAAAAAAAAAAAAAAAAACTTTAGCCTAGCCGGTTGTTTATTTGCACAGCAGAGAACAGGCAGTTTTGCTGAGTCAGGAAGCGACTCTCTCAGTGAGGTGCTCTGTCGGTTTCACCACAACATAACCTCGTTCTCTAACACAGACCGAAAAAATCAATAAAGAACATAAACATCATTCAATGTCTGCAAGTTTGCTTGTTTACTGATCCAAACTTCAGAGTTTACAGATGCACCAAGTCTGAAGGGTCAAGGTTTGACTGGCATGACTCCATTAGCCCCTGCTGGTAGATAGCGCTAGTTCATGACTGCACCATCTGGCAGCAAAAAGCTTTCTTCTTTCTTCATTGACAGTCATTCAGAATTAGCTGTGTATTCTGACAAAAGTTATTTGCAAGCAACATATTGCTAATATTTGTTTTCGAAAACAAATTTTCGAAACCCAATCCTAGTACTCTCAAGGGCAGCATATAATTGTATAATATACACACACACATACTGATAGATACTGTAATTTAAATCAATACTGTTTCTGATAACACAACCAAAAATGTATTTATATTTTAAACAACCAAACTGTAATGTCTATTTAAACCATTAAGCTGACCAAGTGTTGAATTATAGGAAGTGTGAAAGGTATAGTTCATCCAAAATTAAAATTTGCTGACCCTCAGGCCATCCAAGATGTAGATGAGTTTGTTCTTCATCCAAATACATTTGGAGAAATTTAGCTTCACATCACTTACAAATGGATCCTCTGCAGTGAATGGGTGCCATCAGAATGAGAGTCCAAACAGCTGATAAAAAGACCACAATAATCCACAAGCAATCCACGTAACTGGGTGTTTTTTGAGAAACAAATCCACTTCTGGCCATAATCCATGATCCATAATAATATTTCCTCTATTGTAAAAGTCCATCCCCTGTTGTCCTCTTGTGTCAAAATCCACTGACTTATTTGTTTAGAACTGTTTTGGGTTACACTTTATTTTAAGTTGTCCTTGTTACAGCGTAATTATACATTTAAGTACTGATTAATATTAATGTACTTACTATATGGTTAGGGTTAGGATTAGGGT
This sequence comes from Spinibarbus caldwelli, assembly GCA_039654775.1. Classification (NCBI taxonomy): domain Eukaryota; kingdom Metazoa; phylum Chordata; class Actinopteri; order Cypriniformes; family Cyprinidae; genus Spinibarbus; species Spinibarbus caldwelli. The sequence goes on from CM077243.1 coordinate 25,374,812, forward strand.
TTGGCTTAGGGTTACTTGCATGTAATTATGCATAATTAATTGTTATTATAATAGTAAGTACATGTAATGTGTAACAAAGACACCTTAAAATAAAGTGTTACTCTGTTTTGGACTGTTTGTACTTATATTTTCAAAAAATACCTGCAAGCAATTACATCTGTAATTACATTTATAAACAGTGCTTGATCTGTGCTTATTTCTCTCCTGATTCAGATGAAACTACTAATCTGTTTAAAAAATAAATAAACAAATACATAAATAAAAGTAAATAAAATAAATAATCTACATCATGAAATGGCTAAGGATAAGTACATTTTCATCATTTATTTATTTATTTTTATTTGTTTATTTATTTATTTTTTGGGGTGACCGATTCCTTTAAAGAGATAAAGTATAAAGATAAAGTTCATTCAGGTGTTCACATTACAGAAATATGTAAAATTTTAAATTAACAAATTACTCCAGGAATCTACAAGAGACAACACAACAACGGTTTTTAAAATGTTTCTTTATTTTCTAAATTCTTCAGTATTTTCTGCCCACTGGCAGGAATGCATAAGAGACAGATTGGCTCAAACTTTGTCACAAGGAAAAAAAAAAAAAAATTGTCTTTTCATATTTTGTTAACATCATTGAATCATTTGCATAATGAGGATCATCATTGTGGTTTTCATAACTGTCATTCTGTTTATCAGAAAAGCTTAGCTTCATCTCCGCACCTTTATTCGATGAGGATATAATCAGATGCCCTGCAAACAGCGAAGCATTTGGAAGTCCAGAGCTGTACTTAAGCCCAACATTTCCTCCAAATGTCAATACAATCACCAGCTGGACTTTTCCATTCCCTCTCTCTCCCTGTGTATGTTTTGGAAATTAGCTCTTGGATATTAGCAGATATAAAAACACAAACAGCAGTCTCCTCATTGGTGAACACCAATACTTTGACATCAACGGCTTCAGTTTCACTCTTGTGTTTTTTGAATACGCTCTCAAAACACCCGAAACCTTCACCGTTACTACTACCAACACACTTACCATTCTTTTCAATATCAAATAACAAGGCAAATAATCTGTGACATTCAAAAAAAAAAAAAAAAAAATTCTGTATGCAATGCTCCATTTGCTAACAGGTTTCAGATAAACAAGCATGTTCTTGGAAGTGAAAAGTCTATAGAAAAGAGCCCTGGAGTCTCCAAACTGAGAATCAGCTACAGTGCAACAAATCCTAAAATCTGAACTCATGCCACAAGGCCACTATACCTGCATCTGCAGGAGAACAGTCCCCCAGCTTTTTCGTGGATGAAAACAAACATTGAAACATTGCCCTTCGCATTTCAGAGAACCTCCCTTCCCACAAAATAGTTATATACATACAGGTACACCAATATATACACAATAAAGCCAGCCCTGAATGCAACAACAAAGGTCTGTGAAAGATCGATATCCTCGTTTGCAACTTGTGTAAAACTTCTGAGAGTTGCTCTTTTGATATCAATGGTGTCCTGAAGTTTTAAGAGGCCAGATGTTCAGGAGAACCTAGCTAGTGGCTTTAAAAAGTATTTTGATACTCAAGTCACACTTAAAAATGTCTGAATGCCAATAAATTAGATGCAAAACTATGAACGAGCTTTTCAAATATCACTTTTCTGAGCCATTTGTCAATTTTGGTGATTTTTTTTTAGTTTTGTTATTTTTCCTCAAGTTCACACGTGTAGTATCACATTAACTATCAACATAATCAGCTATCATTTGAATTTTATCTTCATTTTGAACTTCATTCAAACGCTTTTTGTGAAACGTCTTGCTTACATTTTTATGTGGCTTAAGTTTCCCACTGTAAATGACAAGACAAAAACATCAAACATAGAAGTCCATGGAAAACCTAACTAAGGCAATCTCAGTGAAAACCTTCCGACTTGCTTAAAAAACAGGAATAGTCCATAAAGCATTCATAAAAAGGTATAAAAAGATAACTGCAGACCAGCTGAGGGGCGTTCAACTCAACACCGTCTACAGGGCAAACGTTGCATAAACACACGAATACAACAAAAAACAATCAGGTATCATTCCATCTACCATCTAAGCGCTGCTAAAGCCACCTAATCCACTATTACATCCATTTCATGCACTTAAAAATCACATAAAACACACCTGGATCAGACACATGAATTTGAGGCAGTTGGTTAAAATACTTAGTATCTGAATGCTGATGTGTATTGTGTTATACACATTACAGAAGATTGTCACTCTTTCACAATTAAACAAAAAGGATGAAAACTCAGATTACTGTAAATGTGTATTTGAACCAGGCTTCTCAATACCATATGTTAATACAGCATCGCATCCTAAAATCTGAGCGTGTAAACCATGCTTTCTCATGCCTTTGTACACAGAGACTGCACATACAATGCGTTTTAATACTCTGCAATGCTTTAAAATCTGGACACTGCCTCCAATAGCTGGTTTGAGAGTTATTTTGATGTCTCTTCTGGTGTAATATTGATGATTTAGGTTCCCGTTCATCAAGCAGCACTGGAGGGAATTTCTCTCAGCAACTGCACTCTTGTTTCTCTGATATTGATTCATTTCAGAGAAAAGATTCACATCATCTCAAGATATCGGTGCCTCCGAATGCTGTTTAATCTTCAGTGAGCTTCTTTTTCATCCATATCTCCATGCATTGTTGAGGGAAGCACACAAAGGCTTGGGAGAGCATTCTCTTACAAAAAAGTACTGTGGCAGTACCATAGAAAAATACCATGGTATCATATGGTAATACCAAATTATATTTGAATATTTTTGCATTCTCTTGTGTTCGCTCACAAATCTTTTGTGATGGAAATAATATAAGTTGGGAAGAAAAACTATATTTTAGTGCTTTTATGAGCAAACACAAAGTTTCTTAGGAGAACGCAATAGTTTTGGGAGAAAACGCAAATGTTTTGCTAATGTAAACTTTCTCGGGAGAACGCAATACTTCTACATAAGAACACAAACCCAAAGTTTCGAAGGGGAACGCAATAGTTTTGTGATAAAACGAAAATGTTTTGCTAATGAGCGCAAAATTTTTCACTAGAAATGCAAAGAAGAAAATGCTAAATTACTCAGAGGAACGCAATACATTTACAAGAGAATAGAAAAGCATTGACATATAATTTTTCCTCCCTTCTCATCAATATATATCAATATATATATATATATATATATATATATATATATATATATATATATATATGTATATATATATGACCCCATAAATCAAATACTACTATATTCCATCCTGTCAATGTCAAAAAAATTCCCAAATTGCCTAAATTAGCCCAATATGATACAAATAATACCATGGTACCTTCTGGTACTGTTTTTGTAAGCGTTACAAAAAGGAGTGGGACAAAAACATTATTTCATCCTTTGACTTTCTTTCTCTTTTGGACTCTCTCCAAAAAGAGTGATCCTGAGAAAATGTGAGGGAGAGAGGGGGAGGGCGATCACCCTTGAGCGGAATGAAAGAAGCGGCAACTCGCTCGCACATACACACTCACGCACGCACATTTAAGACTCGTTTAATCTTTCGTTTCTCTCATACGATAAAAAAACAAGAACATCTCAGTCCAATGAAATAAAATGACAAGAAAAACAGTCCCAAAATGAAACCTAAAAACAATTCAGTCTCAGTGAGAAGAGAGTCATTTGGATGCAAGGTTAAAAGGGATGGTATGAATACAGAGGAGGTTCTCCAGTCCAACAGAGGAAACTGAGAGAGGTGAGGGTGGTACGGCATCTTTAGACAGGCGGATGAGACTGAAATTGGGTTTTTTTTATAAAATAGCTTGGCTATCGCCATGCAGACCCCATTTTGAGGCAGGTCAGGCTTGTGTGAGTGTGTGTTACTTGTGTTTGAACTGAATGAAGTACTCTGCTGTTTATGGCTATTCTTCTGTAAAGCGGCGATAATTGTGCTGAGTTGAAATTCAAGGTGTCTGTGACAATGGTGAACAGCAGAAGCAGCTTGAATTGTTGAGGTCCTTGAGTCCGACCAGTGAGCCAGGGACACCTGTCTGGCGTCACCAGATATACACGTCCTGTAGTTTTTGGCTCAGGGACAGATGCTATGCAAGGACGCAAATCAGCTTTACATGCAGTCCTCCACCAATGTTCACAGAGAGCGAGAAAATACAAATCAACATCATGTGATTTTTTTAAGATTTACTAATTTAAAGGGATAGTTCACCCAAAAAATGAACATTGTTTATAAAACATCATGTCGTTCCAAACCTGTATGACTTGACTTGCCTTTTGCACAACAAATAAAATGATATTTTGATGAATGAAAGTCAAAGGGGTCCAATGTACATTTGTATCCAATTGACTTTCAGTTGACAGATCTTCGAAATATCCTTGAAAACATCTTCAAAAAATTCTCGAAAAATCTTTGAAAGATTTTCGACAGATCTTCAAAAGATCCTTGAAAGATCTTTGAAAAATTTTCGACAGATCTTCGAAAGATTTTCGACAGAACTACGAAAGATTTTAAAAAGATTTTCAACACATCTTCGAAAGATCCTCGAAAGATCTTTGAAAGATTTACGACAGATCTTCGAAAGATCCTCAAATATTTTTGAAAGATCCTCGATAGATCCTCAAAATATCTTCAAAACATATATTAAACATGTTCAAAACATTATGAAACATTTGTGTTCCACAGAAGAAAGTCAGTCATACAGGTTTGAAACAACATGAGGATGAGTAAATAAATACAGAACGTTCATTTTTTTGGGTGAGGAAAGTGAGGAAAAGGTTCGGTAATTCAACTTAATTAACCTTTAGTTACTGATCCTTAATAAGTGTATTGATGTACATGCCAATAAATTGAAAGCAATGTGTCCATTTTATGTTGTACTTGTCCGTTTATATAAACATGCACATTGTTTGTATCTAAAACTGGTAAATCGTTTGTTTTCTTCTCTTTTTTAATGTATCACCGTTACTGATGTGTCTATGTATGTGTGTATTATTAGTGTTTGTGTGGTAGTGTGTGTGTCAGTGTAAACTTGTAGGTGTGCTAAATCTTTCCAAAGGTTTTTAATTACACATTCCAAATCTCTCACCATCCAACCCAAACCAATGCCTCCACAACCACATCTACTGAATGTCAACATAACAACAAACTAAGACACGAAACGAAAAGAAAATCTTGAAAGGATAATAACTGAGGAGACCCTACTGTAATCCGACAGGAAGGCGCAGTGACATGCTGGTGCCTTTGGGCAGGCTATCGAGCAGGTGAGAGAAGGGGTCGGACCGCCTTATAAGGGCGGGTTAAAGGTCGTGCCCTCGTCACTGGGTGTGGCCGTATCGTCGCTAGGCTCTAGGCTGTCCTTGGGGCTCAGGGTGCTGTCAGATGGGGGCGTGGCCTCATCTGAAGGGGGCGGAGTTTCGGGGGAGCCGTCCTGCTGTCCATTAGGAGTAACCATGTGCAGGGGTTCGGGAGGAGTGGGAGGGGGAGTGTTGGTGTCGAGTTGGGTGCTGAGGGGAAGCGAGGCTGGCACCGGCAAGGGCTCAGTAGGAGTGTTGGGAACGCTGGGTACCGATGGAAGGGTGCGAGGGGTGGAGTTGTGCAGCAGGGAATCACCCAGGCCCAAGCTGGAGTCGCTGTGCACCAAGGACGAGGTCTTCTCCACCAGACGCCACTGCATGATGCTCATGTCCTTGCCGCCCGTTGAAATCAGGTGACTGTCACTGTGCATGAAGCTCACGTTTGTCACATGACTGCTGTGGGCGCTGTACTTGTGGCTTGGGGCCTGCAATTAAATAATAAAATCAGTAAAACATCAGATAAAGAGATAAAATAATATCCCCCAGGCTTCATTAAATTCACCAATTACAGCTCATGTTTTGGGCGATATGACCAAAATTACATATCATGATATGAGTCATTTTATTTCACAATAATGATACATATCACAATATAGTTTTTTTTTTTTCTTTAAATAAGGTCTTTATGATATCTAAATGTTTGATACAATAGAAATTTCATAATTCTTGTCACCAGTGTCAATATCACAAAAACTAATACTAGCCTAAATAAAAAACAACAACAAAAAACCTCAAGCTCACTGAAGACAAGTAAATCAGCAATTAAATAAGAATAAGAAACTAATTACAAGCAACAGGACAAAAACACTACAGTAGAACAAATGAATAAGAAGTGCTACATACATTGTATAAAGTAATCAAATGTATAAAACACTGCATAGTCTTCACTGTGTGAATTAAATATATATTTGTTCTTATTAAAGTTACAAAAGTGAGCAGTGAGAGATTTTCTCTCATTTGTTGTTTGATTAACATGAATGATAGACAGCAGGAATATTAGACTGCTGTCACTTTAAGAGCTGCCCAGATTCAATATACTCTCTGTTACACGTTTTCTTTCTCAGCTGTTTGCTTTCACTTACGACCTAAATTACTGTTTATGAGGATACTTGCGGAGACTGGCATTTTGATTTTTACAAGTGTGTGTATTTAACCGTTCAAGGCCTATAAAGTGGCAAAATACTCCCGTGCTCTATGAGCATCGGCTTCACTTCTGCGCGCCTCTCAGATACTGCTCAGAAACAGTCAATGCATAGACAATGCACGCATATAGTGAAATGAGTTCTCTTTCACTGCTGATTGTGTTTCATCGGCTTAAAATCACTTGTTTTTAAACCGCAATGCTTAAAAATGTGTGCAAACGTTAAGTTTTTGTGACCTTGCAGCACAGCAATGTCACATGAGCGTGTAACCGCGATAGAGACGATAGTCCAAAATCTCTACTGGTTGACAAATTTCTACCAGCTAATCATGTCTAACGGTATATCGCCCACCCCTAGTTGTGACATACAATGGATTACCAAAAAAAAAAATACAATTCAAAATATAGGATAGTGACTTCAGTGGTTCAATCTGATGGTTGTTGATTGGATGGAGGCAGATCTGAATTTGCAGCCAATTGTAAGAAAGGGGCAGAGTTTAAGTTGAATAAATGATTCAACTTAACGTACGTCACTAGAAAGAAGTCTGTAGTTTCGCTGGAAGACTGACTATAAGAATTACGAGGTCAAAAAACAATTGCACGCTTGAATTGTTCACAACAAGATCAATAACATATAACTATATTTTAAAAAGTACTGAATCAAATTGCTGTTCAATATATTGAAACAATAACAATTTATATCAGGCTTCAGATATATAGCAAACAAGATGCTCTTTAAAATATGACAGTAAAGTGATGTGACAGACCTTCGGTCTTGAGCAGGGGTACTGGAAAAGGTGAACTTTACAGAAGTCATCAGCCAGAGCGATCACCTTCCTGTTGTGAGATCGCACAAGGGCATTGATATCTGTCCCATCTGAGCCCTCTGGCCAAACACCTGTTAACACAGCAAACACCAAGACACATCAGTGCACAACAATAGCTAGAAGAAAATCGCTACCAGCTTAATAACAACATTAATCAGTAGCCTGTCAGTATCTTAGGTTCTAGCTTTTCCAGGAACAAATGATATTTCCCAACATGATGGAGTGACATGTAAATTTCCACATCATGTGTATCCCGTAGGGAGTCATTTTAGTAAATTAGTTAATTTTTTTTTTTTACACAATGAAGTGTTTCCATTCAAAAGTAATCACTCATTGCCCTTCAGTTCCAATATATATACAGTATGTTGAGAAATACGGTGTTTTAACTTACAGTGTTTACGTTTTAATTTACTTTGGATTTTCATTTTCAAATTTTATTTAATGTGTCCAAATCTGATGTTAAAATCCTAATTTATTTATTATTGTGCTAGATAAATGCACTTTTATGTTGATAGTAATTTAATATTCTGTTAAAATCTATCTTAAACAAGAAGAAATTTCAAATCCTTACTAACCGTTACAAGGGAAAGTATTTTGACCTTATCACTATAATATCCATAAGCACATAGACACCTCACCACATTCAAAAACTAAGATCATGAATGGATTAGGAGCCTTCAACAACATTACCAGCAGGAGGCAGAAGAACACCAGGTACAGGAATCTCACACACAGTTTTCTGTAATATCACATACACTGTACTGCTCTAATCTATTGGCTCAGTGCTAGGGAATTTGTACAATTCAACCAAATATTTTTCCAGCCTAATAAAGAGCTAAAATATGTGGAGTTGTGGTCAGGACTGGGTTGGCTTTATTCAAAAGCACCCTGTGTGAATGTGCTCCAGTATTACAGACCTGCACACACCAGATGGCACGCTATGCTGACACATAAATTGAGTTTGTGGTCTGAACTACTCTTGGTTTTTGTAATCACCCTGCATAGACATGAAGTCACTCAGAATGTGAGCAAAATTAAAACGACAGACTATAATTGTGCATATAAAGACAGAGTTGCAAAAACAGAAGAAAAGTGAGATGAAATATGCTGCAAAGGGAGAACAGCTGACTGACAATCAGACTACAAATAAAGGTGATGTGCAAAATTTGCCCCCAGAAATGAGCTAAATATGATAAAGCCTTAATTTGCACATATCAGATTTAAAAAAAAAAATACTTTTGATTAAAAAATCTTTTGGGGTTAAAGTTATAGTAAGTCTGGTATGTCCTCATTTAGACTGCCAAGCAAACGTGTGTTGGTGTGTGCGAAAAAGAGAATGACTAAGACCCCCTCAAGAGTAAACCACTGACAGGAAATGAGTGTGAAATAGAGCAAAAAGTTCAAATACCAGCCACACTTTTGGAAAAACCAAACGAGGCACACATACACTGAGCACACAAACTCATAATAAACAAAGCAAATGTTCTTCTAGCCAATTTTCAGTCATAAGTTTGATTCACATAGTCATTCAGTGACAGACCCTTAGAAGGCAGCAAGATTTTAGCAGTGGGTACTGGGTACTGTACAGTAGGTATCAAACCCCTACTAGCAATTATACCCACAATGCATTGCTCTACAGATACTGACCAAAGACGTGGAATCCTAGCACACAAGTATACGTCGCCCAGTCGATGTCCTTGCACTCAGAACGGTTACGAATCAACTTACAACCGTTTGGAATGTCCCCTGTGGAAGAGGAAAACAACTTGTCAGGAAAATCTGGGATATGGTGCAAAATTCAACAGCTTTTGGTCCAAAAAACAGTGCAAACACAAACCACGAGCTGAGTCAGTAATGATGTATTCTACCAAACCAATGAGGCAAAAATCAAATATGATTGGAGATGAATGTTTTTCAGACAAACCCAGCCAGAGAGAGCTTGTTGCGGTCATCCACTTACAGTAAAGGATTTCGTAGTCTCCTGAGTTGGACATGATGAACTTGTTGTCGGGGGACCAGTCAAGATGTGTAATGTAGCTGGAATGTCCCTGAGGACAAAGATTAAAAGATTTGACAATGAAAAAGGAGAAAGAAAACAGTTCTATCACAGCATTTTCAATAACCAGAACTGAACTGTTATGGATGACAGAGCTGCTTGAATCTTCAATGGAACGGAAATGTAGACATTTTGTGGAATATCTAAGCTCATCTTTCATTGCAATGAATTTAACAGTAATTCCTACTGTTTAGGACAAAAAAAAACAAACAAAAAAAAAAAACACTAAAAACGTACATTCAACCTATACATTTTAAGACATTAGAAGGCACACAATATCTATATGTTCAAAGAAAAGAACAAAATTTAGGATGTTACTCAAACATTTAAGCAAACATTTCAAGGTTGCAACCCTTGTAAAAAAAGAAATGCGCTTATTTGTTTTGAATGTGCATTTGTAGTGTACTTCAAATCTTAGTACATGAAAACTCTACTTGCAAAAAATATAATATTAAAGAGATACAAATCTATTTAAGTGTACATCTTATACTTAAGTACACTTTAAAAAAGTGCACTTTTTAATAATGTCAAATGAACAGTTTTAATTTAAAAGTTTAAATTATTACATTTTACTAAAAGCACATTTTGTCATGCTTTAAAGAAGTACACTTATTCTGATGCGTTGATTAACATATTTAAAGCACATGTAAAACACTTGATTATAATTATTTGATGTTGTGCTAAACTGTAATTTCATCATTGCAAATGTATAATTGCAAATATATTCGAATACATAAAAAATGTCAACATTAAAGTATATGTTAGGTTACCGAAAATGCATGTGCAAGTACACTTTAACCCTAATTCATTGACAATACAAGTAATAAATATGAAATTACATATAATAATGTACTTATACTCTGATGTCTGAAAACATTACATTCTCTTTGCACTTGAGTATATTCTTTTAGCATATATTCATGTGAAACGAGTACTCTTTTTAAAAGTATACTAAGGTGTACTTCTTGTTTTTTCTTTTACAAATGAACAACACATCCTGAAGCATCATGTTAGAATGGAAGCAAGGGCAATTTGTGAGCTGTTCCACACTCAAAATGATTAAATAATTCTCTAATACTTGAAATGATGTGAGTCATTTGGACTACATCTATGACACTTTTATGGTGCTCTGCTGTCCTTTTTGGAACTTGGCGGAGTGAATGAACATCCATGTTCATTTGTATGGAAAACAGCTGATCGGACTTTCTGCAAAATATCTAATTTTGTTTTCCATGAAAGTAAATCTTACAGGTTTGAAACAACATATAAGTGAGAAAATAATGACAAATTATGTTACTCTTAGCTCTTTAACCTAGATACATGAAAGCAACAGAGTTAATCTAAAAGCACAAATAAACCCTCTTCAGATGAGACAATGTCAGCAAGAGCCTCAGCATCTCACAGACACTGACACCTAATCAAAGGGATGGAATAGCACAAAAAGAGGCTTTTTCAAAGACTGAACTCAGTGGTCTCAATAAATAATGCAGGAGGGTCTCCACCCAGTGCAAAGAGAGACACAAAACTAATACCGTCTGACTTACAGCTCAGGGAGGGAATCTCAGTTTGTCTGACTTGTCCGCAGACTTCCCTCCCATATGTGTGCTGACATTTACGTGTGTCAGTGTGTGTGCGTGTTTTAAAGAGCCTTGTGTTTGTGTATGTTTGCTATCTCCACACAATCAGAGTCCCCTGTAGATTATAAAGATCACCCGTCTCTCCATTTCCAGCTTTTCATACACATATTGACATGTGCTTTCCGTTTCCACTATCCTAGATCCTGAACTTCCTTTTTATGGCTGTCGAAAGAGGTCAGTAAAAGCCAAACTTTCTCACGCTGCACTGTAACGCAAATGGTTTATAGCTCAACGGTGCATTGCTTGGAATTTTTGACCTCAACAGCATGTGGACATTTGCACATTTAAGTCACATGTAAAAATGTATGAATCTCTTATGAATTGCATTGATAAACTGTTAAACCATGTCATCGGCACTCAAATGCTGTTGGAGCTTTTCTCAAAACTAACCATTTTCAAATACTTTTAATAAGCTGATGTTTTGGCGATTTGTAGTCTTTGTGATATTTTCTTGAAAATGTGTTTTTGAGCTTTTTTCTTTACAATGAATCACTGAGTTTGATATTTTTAAGTTTTGCTTACGTGTCCAAATACGTTTTGAGGCCACTGTAAGTGTTCATCTGCTCTCATCTGTCTGTGAGTAACATGGTTCAGCTACGCTGACAGACACATGAGCGATTCGTCTACCAGCATCAATAAAACCACAGGCCAGCGTTCCCACAATGTCTGAATTCCCTTTGGAAGTTCAGACGTGTCAGGCACTCAAGAGTGCTGAAAGAGAGGCACGCTTTCATTCTGTCTGCTAAAATCACATTGACATCTTCAGCCATTTCAAAACCAATGTTTCTTCACTTTCTTTATGACTTGTCGAAGGACAGACACTGACAAAAACTGACTAGGTGGAAATAATTTCATTTCTGCTAGTCATTTCATAATTGGGTTGTTCTATGAAAGGAGAGGCATTTGTGCGTACATGTTTAATGAAGAACACTAAACAGAAATCTGTTTTTTTTAAGTATTTTTAAGATAAAATATATAATAATATATTACTATATGACAGAACTTTTTTATTTTTCTGACAGAATGTATAAATCTACAGAAATGTACTCTGTAAGGCACCCGTTTCAGAGAATGACTCTATTATTACTGTGATCGAACACAGATGTTAACGACATTAAACTTCTCAGCTGCTGAAAAACTGCACAGAAAAACACTAAAACAAAGCAAGAAAACGCGAGGAATCAGAAGAACAGTGGTGTGATTCAGAGTGTGTTGATGGAGTACAGCCGAGCGAAACGAGACCCAGGTCAGACATGGGCAAACGGTCACGCATGGTGAACTTTTATTCTCCACTCTCCCCTGACCCCTCGGATCCAGCCGAAAAATGGTATAGTGAAAATAAACAATAGTACAGCCATAAAACAATTAACGTCAATTGTAAGATAAATCAAAATGCATAATTTATGGATTAAAATGATGCATTTTAAATCATATTAAGCATATTCTAGTAATCGTTGTAAATGTAATCTTTGTATTCTAATTTGTTTCAAATATATTTTAAATGTCTAATTGTCTAAATAAATAAATACATTTAAAGACTTTAGGATTTCAAACATTTTTGAAATGTAAAATTTTCTACTACTTTTTTGGAAATTTTCTATCAGTCTGTGACAGGACAAGCACTAGTAGTAAAGCTTTGGGAGTTCAATGCGCCTGAGATCCACTGAGCTGTTTTCAATGCTAGAACACACTCTGTGCAAACAGTCACGTAAACTTCAGATACTCACAGTGCATTTCCCATATCTGCTGTACTTGCGTCCTTTATCCGACACCGTGTAGAGGTAAATGAAGTTATCATGTGATCCCACTGCCAGCAGCGTGCCATCTGAGGAGAGACAGAGAGACATTTGGCTGTCTGCTCAAAACAGAAATGCAAAAAAAAAACAAAAAAAAAAACAGATTATGCAAACAAACTACACTCCTACCGACAGAGTAGCGCATTACTGACAGCTGCTCATTGCCGTCTGTGTGAATGGCCACCAGATCTCGCGTCTCTGCGTCCAGAGCATACCACCTGAGATGTATATAAAACAATGTCTGAACTACAGCCATCAAAGCATTTTTATGTTAAATGTGTGCAAAGCTATTCAAGTAAACTTGATATAGAGATGACATAAAGATCACTTACTTCCCTGAGTGAGTACCAATGGCAACAACCGAACCGCTAGGATGGAAATCTGCGCAGTGCCCGTGCTCCTAAAAACATGCAAACACATCAGTACTGTCATGCTCAAACTGTACGGATTTTATAAAAAAACTGAGAGTTCTGGTTCTAATGCAGATGTTCTAATATAGTTCTGATTTCTAATATATTTCTGCTGAAATGAAAGGTGCTTGTTTTTAAACTTTTACAGACACTAACGTTACAAGTGACAATGCAGTAAAATAAATGATTAAAAATTCTATAATTTGAAGTGTTTCAAGAACTGAATGCATTTAAAATTTACTTTTTTTATGACCAATGCATTTGCATGTTTTTTTTTTTTTTTAATTTCTACCTGATAAATATTTTACAACCACAAAAACTCTTTTTTTCCATGACTTTTCCAGTTTAAAAAAAACCAAAAAAAAAAACGACGTCCCGATGCCCGACGCGAAGTGCATTAAAATCTTTTAATGCACGGCTAGCCGTTGATTATCCTGCTTATTCCATGGTCATTTGCCAAGCAATAGACAAGTTAAAACTTGTCTTGCTCTTTGCAGCGCAATATTTGACCGAAAAAATTACAATTATCTTCGTCAGTTACGGCTTGTTAGCGCTAGCATTCTGCCAGCTTCAAATCAGACACAGAGATGATCTTTAGTGCGGTAAGACCACATTTATCTGAATGAATTATAGCATGAATTTCAATTAATTATCGATCGAGAGAGAGAGAGAGAGAGAGAGAGAGAGAGAGAGAGAGAGAGAGAGATTTTTAATTCACACTTCGCGGAGGCCTCCACGTCATGCATTAAAATCCTTTAATGCACGGCTAGCCGTTGATTATCCCTTACATCCTGCATACCTGCCACCCAATCAGAATCCAGTATTCAGACAGACCATGGAATAAATAAATATATATCACACTTCACCCACATACAGTATTCCAGGTTTTTCAAGACTGTGGGAACCTTGGTTCTTAAATTCAGTTGTTTATAGAAAAAAAAGGCAAGAAAGAAAGAAAATATGCAATATTTTTAGATATTTTTATTATTTATTTAACTGTTTTGTTCTGTTCTGATCTGTTCTTAAGCTGTTTTGTTTTTTTAATAATCTTAAGCTATTTTACGGCCCTCTTGGAAGTGTGCTGAGGCCCCTTAGTGGGTCTCGGCCCCCTGGTTGAGAACCAATGCTCTAAATGCATGGATGAGGTCATAAAAAATTAAAAACTTAATACTGTATTACTGCATTAATACAAATGTAAACAGCCTACAGTTAAGATGACAAGGGGTATTTAGTGGTTATTCGGAGTCTCTTTCAATCTTTCAAGGTCCTACTAACCATAGTCTTAGCTCAGAGACACACTGTCCAAAAACGGTAACCGCTGTTACAATAAAAGCTTCTGTGAAAGAAAAATCAGTATTTGCCAAACTGCGCAAGCTGACTTTTTACTGATGTCTTAATAAAAAGGTTTTGCAAGAACCACTAATGTCATGGCATGTGTCACAAAGTTTGCCAACAAATTCCCCGAGCACATCTATTTATTCCACTTTGTTTTTTGAGATGCCTCTGAAATATTCAGTGCGTATTACATCTGGATGAAGAGAAAGTTTCCACAATGTCAACAAACAAGTTTAATGTCTTTAGTGTTTTCAGAAGAACAAAACACTAGGCCATAATTTAACCGGCCTTAACTTTGTTAGCAGAATATGATACAAAATGCAGATATTGCATAATTTATGCCAGTATCCAGTGAAATTAAATCTGAAGTATAGAACAGAGAACTGTAGCACTGGATTGTTTTGATAGTTACAATAATAACATAGTGGTTATGTTATAAATGTTATGAACTATATTACCTGGTGAAAGGTTATCGGATTGTGCTTATTAGGGGTTCAAGCGTGTAGTGCTAAAACCCTATTGTAATTGTTAGAATAGTCACGGATAAGCGATTTCCAAGTAAAACTGATCGTGCAGACGAAACCGTAAGTTGTAGAGACTTGAAACTTGGAGGGATGGTAGTACTCACACTGCCTACAACGTGACCGAGACTCGCCCCAATCGGCCTGATGGGGGTGCTACAGCGATCGAAAGTACAAAATCGCTCATAACTCCTAAACCGTCAGTCGCAGGCTCAAGTGTCTTATGTCGTTGGAATCCTTGGCTCATGGTGGACAAAACGCATGCCAGATGTCAGATTTGATCGTGAGTGAAATTTTCGGGTATTTCGCATTTTTTGCAAAACCTACTTTTGTGAACTAGTCCTAGGTTTTTTTCACCCGATCGAAATCAAACCAGTGCAGAAAGATTCTCTGGAGAGTGAATATCAATAATTACCAAAAAAAAAGTTGAACTTTCGACTCACCATCGCAAAGGGACACCAAAAGGTTCGAAGGGGGCAAGGCCACTTTTAGTAAAATGCCTATAACTCCTGATCGGAATGAGATATCTTCGCCAAACTCGGAACACTTATGTAAAAGCTCAAGCTGAGATTGGCAACTTGGTGGTGCTTTAAGAGGGAAAAAACATAAAAATGGCTATAACTAGGCCACCATTTGTCCTATCAACATGAAAATCGCTGTGCACAGTCTTGGTCCAAAGTGCCACAAGTGTCTATGGGGACATTTGCGTATATCTCAAAGAAAACATGGCCATCATTGGTCAAAGAAGTTTGCGCACCTATTAGACAAGGTTAACGGAGGCCAATCAGAATGAAACTTGGTGGGCCAGTTTGACTCACAGCCCCAAAGGTCTGTGAGAAATCTGAAAGAAATTGGCCACTGGGGGGCAGTATCGCATTTTTTGAGGGCATAAACAATTGTACTTTGCGCAGTTTTCTGCGCATACACACAATATTCGTATTGTATGATAGACCTCCTCGTTCCGAACAACTTTGCCTCTAGAACCACTGCTGTCAATCAAACCGTTTTTTAAATGATTGAGAAGATGTGAAAAACCTACTTTTGCAAACTAGTCCTAGGTTTTCGCTCAGTCTGGAAAAAAAAACCACCGCAGTGCAATTCTCTGGACTCTCTAGGTCAATAATTATCAAAAACAATTTACCCTTTGGGAAGCTATAACGGGGTCCTATAGAAAACAGGCCTGTCCAAATATACCCAAAATCCTATAAAGCCTAAACGAAAACTCAAAACTTCACAAAACCCGCTGAGCACACGCGACAGGTGATTCTAAACAAGCATGCAAAGTTTCAGGGAGATCGGACCACAGCTGGCGCTATAACAGTCATAAACGTCTAAAAACATCATATTTCTATGGTAAATCACTTGGATTTGCCAAAAATGCTTTTTTAATAATTGATTTAGGTGACTACAGGCTTGCTAAATAATATGAAATGTCTTTTTCCTTATGCGCTTAAATGCCTAAAGTGCTTGAACCCCGGTAATCGCTGCTTGCAGCAATATTTATTGTTGTTATTATTAACATATGTAATATTTAACAGGCCACTGACAGTCAAATGTGTGTTTGTGGGAGTGCCTTACATCCAGCAGTCTGGTCCATTCCAGCGTGTGGTCCACTGAGTTCCACAGACACACCTGTCTGTCCTGAGCACAGGAGAGGAACAGGTCCTTGAACGGGTGGGCAGCCAGACCCCACAGCTCATCCGTGTGTCCCTAAAAAGAGAGAGTTTCATAAAACTGACTCCACAAATGCCACTGCAGGTATATATAGATATGTAGATATATATATTGCTTATTGACCTTCATTATACTCTTAAAAATAAAGGACCTTGATTGGCATTGATGGTTCCATGAAGAACCTTTAACAATTATGTAATCTTTCCATTCCACAAAAGGTTCTTTATAATGGAAAAAGGTTCTTCAGATCATTAAAATAACCTTCACACTAAGGTTTTTTTTTTATTTTTAAGAATTGTTCATTGAAAGTTTCTTTGGGGAACCAGAAATGGTTCTTCCATGGCATCACTGTAAAAAGTATGAGGCTGCACATGAGATACGCACAGTGTGACTCAAAGATCTGGCTTACTTGCACTTCCACCTGGAATCCATCGTTGAAGGTGCCTCTCAGAATAAAGTTGCGCGATGTTCCCACCAGAAACTGCTCCCCTTTGCCCTCGGCTACTGCACGAATAGTTCCATACTGATCTGGGACCTGAAGAAAAGCAATCAGATATTATAGAAGTTCATTTTCTTGTTGTTATAAGAGCTTGTGATGTTTCTCATGTTATATGCTATGATTTACTGGTAACACTTTATGTTAAGGTGACATAGTTACACGTTACATGCACTAGTGTAACAGTAAATTATGCATAATTACAAGTAACTAACCCTAAAGTCAGTATATGTAGCTGTTTAATATTACTCTCTTTCTTATTTGTGTAACTGGGTCAAAGACGAGACGTCTCATTTTGGTGTCTGCTTCAAATTAAATTTACAAAAAGTGATTTTATATAAATAGAGGACATATTAAAAGCAAATAAATGTGTACTTCAATGTTTTAAATAACTTTTGTAAAATTAAAAAGTCAAAATATGGGTGAAATAATGTTCCATCATCATTCAGCGCAACATATATTTCTGTAAAAATTAACAAAGTTATTTTGACTGCTTATTAAAATTTATAAAATAAAAAGTGATCACACTAAATTTTATTATATTTTAAATTATTAAAAACATTCTGCTGACAAATGGGTAAAACTTAGTGGTTTTGTTTTGTTTTGTTTTATTTTATTGAAGGCTGCACTATGATCCTTAAATAGATAAGATTTTTTGATATATGAACTACCCACTAAATGACATTTTAGTGGGTGTAATTCTTTTTTGTTCAGAAAAAAAAAGAAAAAAATCAGGACACATTCTAATGTATGGAAAATGGAAAAAAGTAAAGTTGTGTTGAACTTTTATTGTTTTGATGCTTAAAAACCCCTTTTCGTCTTTGACCCAATTGCACTGTGACAATGTCTCCATAAAATTAAGTGTAACTGATTTACAATGCAATTAATATTTATCAGTCTCACACAAACACACACAAACATATATACATATATATGTATGTATGCATCTATCTCTCTCTCTACACACACACACACACACACACATATATACATATATATATATACATATATATATATATATATATATATATACACATATATATATATACAGTCATGGCCAAAAATATCGGCACCCTTGCAACACTTCTCTCAGAAAATTGTTCCAATTGCAAATGTTTTGGTATTCACGTGCTTATTGTTTTTGTTTGCACTGCATCAACACAAAAAAAACAGAGAAGAAAAGTCAAACTTGATAAAATTTCACACATAACTCAAAAATGGTCTGGATAAAATTATTGGCACCTTGTCAAAATTGTATGAAATAATTGCTTTTCAAGCATGTGATACTCCTGTAATTTGTATTTAGACACACCTGTGGCAAGTAACAGGTGTGGGCAATATAGTAATCACTTGCAACCAGTTAAAATGGAGAAAAGTTGACTCAACCTTTGTGTTGTGTGTCACAGTGAGCATTGAGAAAAGAAAGAAGTGTAAAGAGTTGTCTGTGGATATGAGAGAAAAAATTGTGGAAAAAACATGGACAATCTCAAGGCTACAAGTCCATCTCCAGAGATCTTAATGCCCCTGTGTCCACTGTGTAGTGGCCAGTGTCAGAAAGCTGCATCTCCACCAGAGGTCATGGGTCTTCCAGCAGGACAATGACCCGAAACACACTTCAAAAAACACTCAGAAATGGTTACAAAGCACTGGAGAGTTCTGAAATGGCCAGCAATGAGTGCAGATCTGAATCCCATAGAACACCTGTGGAGTGATCTCAAAACAGCAGTTGGGAGAAGGCATCCTTCAAATCTGAATGACCTGGATCAGTTTGTAAAAGAAGAGTGGTCCAAAATTCCAGTAGAGAGGTGTAAGAAACTCATTCATGGTTATAGGAAGCGATTGATTTCAGTTTTTTTTTCCAAAGGGGGTGCTACCAAATATTAAGTTAAGGGTGCCAACAATTTTGTCCAATTTAAAAAAATGTTCCAATGCAAACAAAATAAAAAAAAAAATAAACGTGAGTACCAAAACATTTGCAACTGCAACAATTTTCTGAGAGAAGGGTTGCATTTTCTGACAGAATTGCAAGGGTGCTGATATTTTTGGCCATGACTGTATATATATATATATATATATATATATATATATATATATATATATATATATATATATATATATATATATATATATATACACACATACATATACATACATATATATCTAAGAATATTTATTTATTTATTTATTTATTTATTTCTTTTACAAAAATACACAATATTTCTGTTTTTACTGTATTTTTGATCAAATGAACACAGCGTGCATAAGAAACTTTGATAACACTTAACTTAAAGCCTTTATTCATTATAAAGACTTATTAAAGGATATAATCCATTATACTGATTCATAATGTGAACTGTAACACATTACATTTTGTTTATTTAATTACATATATAACTAAATTTAAAATGCATAGTGTAACAGTGAATTAATAAGTGTTATAATGTATTAACCGTGGTTACAATTATTCATGAAATTGTACAATGCATTACATGGCATAATTAATGCACTAAAAAACTACTTTTATAATGCACTATACATAGAGGCTTTAAATAAAGTGTTACCAAAACTTCTTTAAAAAACATTAAAAAAGTGTAATTATTCTAAACTTTTGACTTGTAATGTATACCAGATATGTATCTCTTTAAAAACATGCATGTGTGAGTGTGAGCTTTAGCTCAGCTTTGTCTCTCACCTCGATGTCTCTCTCTGGATTCAGGTCGTGGTCCCACAGAATGATCTTGTGGTCTTTGCCGCCCCCTGTGAGCAGAGTGCCATTCCTCATCTGACACAGAGTGAAGACGCTGCCGTCGTGAGCCTTGATCTGACGCGTGATCTGAAACGCTCCTGTGGGAACGGGGTGGGTTAGTAAGACAGATGGAGACCCGCTCGCACACAATTTCTGGGAACACAACACCACAAATATCTCTCCTGGCTAATGCGGTTTAAGTGCCAGACTGTTTTGCCATTGGGGATGTGATAGGGCTTTTAGAAAAGCCAGTGAAAGAGAAGCTCATATATATGCTTGCCAGTGAGGCCAGGGGTGCGTGTGATGATGTTGCATTCTGGGAATTCCAGTAGATTATCACTTCTCCCTGTAATAATACTGATGGCTCGGCTGTCTGCGCAAAGAGCCAAACCAAGGGAAATATAGACTCCTGGAGTGCTGAACCAGCCCTGTCAATACACACATAACTCCACACACGCTCACATATTTGTGTTTCTGAACGGACTGACATTACACACTGTAACACACCTGCACTACCGCACTTCTCCATTTACATGGTATCTGCAAGCGTACAGACGCAGAGACAGGAAATCAGCTAGACGAGGCCAGTTCAGGACATGACATATGCCAAATAACTTAAGAGGAAAAGAAGAAATGAAGCAGCAGCCGGTGCAGCACATGTAAGGCTTCATAACAGGAGGATGTTACGCGGCTTAAGCAAGAACTCATTTTCATAAAGTGTGCGCTTATCTGTCTGCTGTTTTCACTCTATTTTTCAACTCATTTAACAAAATACGAATCCACAAACATACAATAGGACGCATCTAGATACACAAGTGCCACTGTTATCTGGAACAAGTCAAAATGTAATTCATAAGTCTCTTACGCTCATTAAGGCTGAACTTCTTTGATCAAAAACACAGTTAAAGCTGTGAAATATTATTACAAATTAAAATAACTGTATTCTATTGTAATATATTTTAAAGTATAATTTATTTCTGTGATGTAAAGCTGAATTTTCAGCATCATTCCACTAGTCTTCAGTGTCACATGATCCTTCAGAAATCGTTTTAATCCTGATTTGTTTCTCAAGAAACATTACTGATTATTATCAATGTTAAAAACAGCGGCGATGCTTATTTTTGTGTGAAAACTGTATAACTTTCTTTCAGGATTCTTTGATTAACAGGAAGTTTACTTGAAATAGAAATCTTTTGTAACATCAAAAGTCTTTGCTGTCAATTTTGATCAATTTAATGCATCCTTGCAGAATATAAGTATTCATTTCATTTAATATAACAAATCTTACTGACTCCAAACTTTTGAATGGAAGTGCAATAACACTGAAGACTGTGACTGCATGGTCCAAGCTTCTGATCAGGTGTCATTGATAAGTAAATACAGGCAGCCATGTGCTCATGTATTCATTTGATTATGTAGAAGTTTGAGATGAATTTCCATAAATACACTTCTTTGGACTCAGGAAAGAGTTTGAGTTTTGGAAGTTACAGAATGTTTTTATAGATTAAAGGGATAGTTCACCCAAAAATGAAATATCTGTCATTAATTACTCACCCTCATGCCGTTCCAAACCCACAAGACCTTCGTTCATCTTCAGAACACAAAAAAAAGATATTTTTGATGAAATCTGAGAGCTTTCTGACCCTCCATAGACATCAACGCAACTGAAACATTCAAGGCACAGAAAGGTAGCATTAGAATGTGACATCTGTGGTTCAACTGTAATCGTGCGCAAAGAAAACAATAATAACGACTTTATTCAACGTTTTCTTCTCTTCCATGTCAGAGTGTCATGGGTTCACATGAGTACTATGATGCATCCGTGTGCATTCCTCTGCTTGTAAACAAGGTATGTCATGGTACTCTCGTGAGCACGCAATGTGCAGAGAAGAAATCTTTGAATAAAGTCATTATTTTTGTTTTCTTTGTGCACAAAAAGTATTCTCGTAGCTTCAAAAATTACACTTGAACCAATGATGTCACATGGACTATTTTAACAATGTCCTTATTCCCTTTCTGGGCCTTGAACATTTCAGTTTCATCAAAAATATCTTAATTTGTGTGCAGAAGATGAATGAAGGTCTTACAAGTTTGGAACGACAAGAGGGTGAGTAATTAATGACAGAATTTTCCTTTTTGGGTGAACTATCCCTTTAATGAAGAATTTCATTTCAAAATATGGAGTAGCACTATTTAAAGTGCTCAACTGGGCTCTGTGATTGAGAGTAGTAGTAGTTTATATCCTTTAGGGGGCGCTGTGTCACAGGACTGTAATGGACAGATTGAGGGGGTAAATAAAGGAGTGATAAATGAGCAGGAGCTGGCAGCGTTTCAGCCTGTGGTGCAGCCAATCCAGTTCCACAGCACACCAGTGAAAACCATTACAACTCCAGGATCAACACAGAGAAAACAATCTGTCAGCTTGTGCACACAGACACTAGCATGCGTGCATTCAAACACAGTTTCAGTCACATATCACGAGCTGCGGACTTCCATTGAAAGCTACTCAAGTTTCTCTTTCTGTCACTGTATTCCTGAAATTATTGCTGGCCTCATTAACATAACTCTGAACTGACGGACAAAACGTTAATAAATACCTCAAAGTGCCATGGTACTAACATCTTTTCTGATACCACAACTGATTTCAACATTGATAATAATAAGAAATGTTTCTTGAGCAGCAAATCAGCATATTAGAATGATTTCTAAACAATCATGTGACACTGAAGACTGGAGTAATGATGCTGAAAATTCAGCTTTGCGTCACATGAATAAATTACATTTTAAAATACATTCAAACAGAACAGTTAACTCTAATATTATTTCACAATTTTACTGTTTTTTACTGTATTTCTGATCAAACAAATGCAGCCTTGGTGAGCATAAGAGACTTGTTACAAAGAAATGATGGCAAATTATTATTTTACATAAACTGATGGGGCCCACATGGGCCAGAGTAGGTCAAATGTGAGGGTCAGCAAGGTTTCATTTGTTGTATTTACCAAAGTGTAATAAATTCCTCTTTTTAACTGAGTGTATTTTACTACTGAAGTGAAGAACTATGGAACAGCAATCATAAACTGAGCTTTTCATGTAATTTTCATAGTCATGACATGAGAAATAAACAAAGATTTCCTATAGTAGTGTTCCTATAGTAGAGTTGTAAATCCTACAGCCTTTCTTGACCTGTGCGGTAACCTGACTGTTACTGTCAATATGGCATGTGTCTTTTGGTAGAACAGAATGTGGTTATGCATAGACCCCACATGCATTTGGCCTCATTCTACTTCCTTTATTTATGGTGAGCGGGAACTTCTCTTGTCTGTTTGGTTTTAGAGCGTGCAGCAGAGCAGAGGATCAGACTGTGTTTGGAGAAGGATATCTTCACTTGCCACCAAAGTACATTTTATAAGGAAATGCGGGTGATGATGGAAAAAATGAGGAGAATGTTAATGTGAAGTATGTGTTTTAGTATGCTGGCAGTGCTAATAATATGCCCATAAGTGTGTGTGTGTGTGTGTGAGACGAGCGTCTACCTTTTGGCCCTTTCCCTGGTGCTGGTTCAGCGGTGCTGCGGGTCCATATCAGCATGATTCCTCCTGAGTCTCCAGTCAAGATGTCTCCATTATTGAGGAAAGCCAAACACTGCACAAATTTGGGCTTCTCGTATTTCTGTCAAAGACACACAAACAAAAGTAATAAATGTGAAGTCAGGTTTTATAAAATTCCCGCACAATGTACTAGTCTGTGCTTTGTATATCAAGCTGACTGCAGCTTTAGTCTAGAAATGTTTCTTGGGCAGGGAAATGTTGAAATAAAATTCATCTTGATATTTTTTCGACCTTTTGGCTATTTCATAACTCAATATTTACTGTATTTTCTCTGAAATGGCCTGAAATGGTGATTTTTTTTTTCAATCAGTAAAAAATCTAGTTAAAATAATTGTGGTATGTTTTTCACATTGTTATTCATTAATTAGCTCAAATATATGAAACAATAGAACAAAGTACGGTCACAATTTATTTTAATGTCCAATTCTCACAATTAACCAACCATCAACTATGACTTTTGCCTCAATAAACTCTTAATTTGCTGCTTATTAATAGTTAGTAAGGTAGTTGCTAAGTTTATGTATAGGGATGTAGAATATGGTCATGCAGAATATGTGCTTTAGAAGTACTAATAAACAGCCAATATGTTAATAATAGGCATGCTAATAAGCAACCAGTTAATAGTGAGAATTGGTCCCTATACTAAAGTGTTACCCAAAGTACATAGTTAAAAACCAGAATATTTACCTACAGTACATCTATTTTTACTAAAACATTCTGATATTTAAAAAAATGAAACATGGAGACTTCCATGGACTCTTCTGAGTAATTATACTAAATAATCACTAAATCAGAGTTCTGAATCAATTTGTTCATTTCAAACTTTTATGTCGTTTTTGAAACTGTAGATTAAAATCATCTGTCTGAACACTCTTATAGGCAAGGCAAAGAGGGATCTTGAAACTAGTCTAATGACGCAGTCTTTGGGAAACTCAACTGTCAAATAAAAATTTCATTAAAGGAATAGTTCATCCAAAAAATGAAAATCACAATAAACCACAAGAAATCCATCAAGACGATTTTAACTTCAAACTGTTGATTCTGTCTAAAATACAAGTCTTCATATTATTGCTTTCTCCAGTGGAAAAGTCGTGATGTGAGAGGACAATATGGGATGGACTTCTCTTTTTTTTTTACTAAAAGAAGTGTTATCATGGATTATGGACTCATATTTTTGCCAGAACTGATGGCTTAAAATTAAAGCGCCTTAATGATGGATTTGTTTCTTAAAAACAGGCAGTTTTTCATGAGATGTTAAATGATGGACCAGAGTTGGATTACTTGTGGATTATAGTGATGTTTTTATCAGCTGTTTGGACTCTCATTCTGACGGCACCCATTCACTGCACAGGATCCATTGGTGAACAAGAGATGTAATGATAAATTTCTTCAACATTTTGATTAATAAACAAACTCATCCTGAGGGTGAGTACATTTTCAGCAAATTTTTATTTTTGGGTGAACTATTTCTTCAAAATCCCCATGAGAAATATAAGCATGCGTGTCCTTACGCCAAAGATGCCTTGTTTGCGGGCAAGTGAGGAACCGCTCCAGGTCCAGAAGAAGATATGGGATTTCCCACACGTGACAATGGTGTTGGCGTCAGTCGGGTGAAACTCCACCGCTAAGACCACTTCATTGGTTGTCTAAAACCACACATTTGCAAAATCATTACATGAACAACAAAGAGATGAGAGGAAGCAAAATAGGAATGTGCAGGGGAACAGGGCAAAAAAGTACAAATGGAACAGACATGGCAAAACATAAAAGGACGAGAAGGAAGCCATCTGAAATGAGATGAAAAGGACTGAGAAGAAAGGAGAAGGAGGAAACAAGATAAGGGCTAAGAAATCTAAAAGAAAGGAACAAAGGAAGGGAGATGGTAAAAGTGGAAAGGAGTGGTGATATGTGAGACAAGAGAACCAAATGAATAACAGAAGTGTGTCCACGTACCTTAATCTCAGCAATTTTTGATTTCTTCTGCCAGTCCCACACAGTGAGCATGTGCTCATTAGAGTCATCAATCACACTGAGATGAATGCCTGAGTCCTACACACACACACACACACACACACACACACACACACACACACACAGAGAGAGAGAGAGAGAGAGAGAGAGAGAGAGAGAGAGAGAGAGAGAGATTGAGCATCACAATTCCATACTGTAACATTTTATATTAATACTGTTTCCAAACAAACACTCAATCACAACACTTTCGGTTTCATCAATCACCCCATAAAAGAGCTGTTTATATATTAGCACTTTTTTTCAAATAGAGTAATTGAGTAATTGACCAAAAAGTGCAGTGACTGATGTTGAAACAACTAGGTTCATGTTTTCCACCATTTGTAAGGTGAAGAAGTCTTGTATTAACCATTGGTGACCAGAAAAACTGTCACAAAGGCAACAAAATTCCAATCTTCCTCTGAGCCAAGTTACAAATATACTTTTTTTTTTTTCTTTATTCTCTGTTGATTTTCACAGATATGATATTATTTTATGGATAATCCTGATTTCAAGGTTAGAATTACTGGCAAAGTTTGGCAGTTATTATTGGCAAAAATTATTTACAAAAGAAAAAGCAAACATGACCCAGATCCAGAAAGAGCACAGTGCAAGACTGTGAAAAATATTAGAACAATTGAGAAAAAAAACAAACAAACAAAAAAAACACCAGGCTAATCATCAGAATAGTTGTTAGGCAATGCTAATTAAACATGTAATGAAATTAAATCAAATTAGATGGCTGATGTTAGACTCACGGCTTTAGAGAAAGCGAGAGATCCAACTCCTCTCTCAAAGGTGCCGAGGCCGATGATCTGCAGCGTGGACAGACTGACAGAGTCCCATACTCTCACGTGAGGCTGAAGCGGCTGCAGGATTCACAGTACAGAGACGTCAAATATCACAGCAGGGGTTAATGAGTCAAACATCCAAAATAGTTTATACTGATAAACAAGCAACATTGTTGGAAAAGTTGGAAAATTAGCAATACAGGGGGAAAAAAAATCTTTCGTAAATTGTTTTTACAGTGTTTTAAGTTCTTCAGGGATCCTCTAAATACCTGCAGCTAGATGTGTTTGTTTTTGCACTTTCAAGACATACTGTTTGTCTTGAACATTTGTTTGCTTGCAGAACAGAAACTAGCCAGTTATTTTAAACCTGTTCTCCTATTTTGCATAACTAAAGCCAAAAGATGGAGCACAATATTTGAGAATAAGTACAGTTGTTGAACAGGTCCATGGGGGGAAAAAAATGAAAGCCATGTAATGAGAAAAAAGTAAATGTTATGAGAAAATCAAGTTACACTGGCAGGACAAAACAAAGTGAGAGAAATAGCAATTATGGAGGAATGAGCCACTTATACTTTATTTCACTGCATTTATAATATTATCAATGCAGAAAGACAGATACAGAACAACAATCAAGTTTTATAAATCATTTGCCATTGTTAGAAGGTGAATATTTAAAAAAAAAAAAAAGAATGCTTACATACTCAGAGAGACACAACTACACTATTGTTTAACAATTTGGGGTCAGTACAATTTTTTGTTTTTTTAAAGAAGTCTCTCATGCTCACCAAGGCATCATTTATTTGATCAAAAATACAATAAAAAAACAGCAACATTGTGAAATATTGGTAACACTTTACAATAAGGTTTGTTAGTTAACATTAGTTATCAACATTAGTTAACATGAACTAAGAATGAACAATACTCCTAGAGCATTTATTAATTTTAGTTAATATTAATTTCAGCATTTACTAATGCATTAAAATCACAAGTTGTGTTTGTTAACATTAGTTAATGCACTGTGAACTAACATGAACAAACAATGAACAACTGTATTTTTGTTTACTAACATAAACAAAGATTAATAAAAAGTGTAATAAATGTATTGTTCATTCATGTTAGTTAATACATTAATGTTAACAAATGACACCTTATTGTAAAGTGTTACGAAATAGTATTACAATTTAAAAACTGTTTAAACTGTCTATTTTAATAGATTTTCAACTGATTTTTTTTTTTCAGGATACACTGATAATTAGACAGTTCAGAAGAGCATATATTTGAAATATAATTGTTTTTTGTAACAATGCAAAAGTCTTTCCTTTCACCTTTGCTCAATTAAATGCATCCTTGCTAAATAAAATTATTAATTTATTTAAAAACAAAAAAAGCTTAAAATCTAAAAAATTTATCCCAAACTTTAGAAAGTAGTGTACATTAAGGCAAACACAGGTTTGTGCTTTATCATAGTAGCTGGACTGATAAAACTCACCCTGCCATCCTTATCCACGCCTGCTATCTGTCCTGTGGCGATACGGATCTTATCTGGGTGAACAGCAAGACTAGAAGAGAAACAGACATTCAGAGAGCAGAACATTCACTGATGAGGTAAATATGGCTTTGTTTGTGATCATATGCTATCCAGCAAATATATTTAGAAAGCAACAAATAAGGATTTCCACTGGCCTGTCCATATACTGATATCTAGAGACCAGTATGAATTCCATTACATACATATTTTACACGATATTTGGTAACACTTTAGATTAGGAAAAACTATTCACTATTAACCAGTCCCTCCAGGATTTCGCGGGACTTTTTTCTGATTTTTGCGGCTTAAAATGACTGATTTTGCTGCAGCTTTTCTCAAAATTTGCGGTGATATTTGCAGCATTTCTTATTGTTTTGCAGTGAAAATATACCACAGACAACATTCTTCTAACATTGTCATGACTTTTCTGACGTCGAGAACCATTGTAGGGCTCCAGACTAACATTTGAGGACACCGGCACCAGTGCCATTAAGTTCTACAGAAGGTGGCACCAGCACCGGACAGTAAAGCACTCACCCTAATCGCACATGTATATCTCGGAGATGTCTACCTGATGTCTGCATTTACATATGCAAGATGTATTTTTTAGAGTGTTTGCACATCAGCAATACGTCTCTAAGACCTTTCCTGTCAGATGTCAAATAGACATTTATTAGAATTCATGTAAAACTGCTTCTGAGACGTTTATCAGATTACAAGGCAGATGTTTCTCAGATCTTTAGCAGACGTCTTACAGATGTACTTGTGCTGTCTGGGTAGTTGAGATATAGATAAAATGAACTTTTATTACTGTCATTCAAAATACCTAAATATAATATAATAAATACAAATATATACAGTGCCCTCCAAAAGTATTGGAACAGTAAAGACAAAATTGCTCTGTTGGCTGTGGAGTCAAGACATTTGCAAATATGATTAAAAAATGAATATGAGACAAAACTACAGAAAGTCACATTTTATTATTAGCCGTTTCAACACACATGTTTTACCAAATAAAAAGAACAGCACTTTTAGAGTTCATCCCACTCACTGATGTGAGCATAAGTATTGGGACAGTTGAACATAAGGCAGATATAAAAGATTAAAAGCTATTATTTAGTTGCAGATCCCTTGCGCACAATCACAGCAGTGAGTCTGTGACCCATAGACATCACCAGACTCTTGGTCTCATCCTTTGAAATACTTTTCCCAGCCTTTAATGCAGCCAATTCCAATTGTTGCTTATTTTGGGGAGTTTCTGCCTTTACTCTCCTCTTCAGCTGGTGAAATTCATGTTCAATCGGATTTAAATCTGGAGATTGACTTGGGCAATCTAAGACTTTCCATTTCTTTGCCCTTATAAATTCCTGACTGAACTGGCAGGGTTTTGGGTCATTGTCCTGATGCAATATGAAGCACTTCCCAATGAATCTGGTGGCATTTTCTTGAATATTGATAGGCAAGATGGTTTTGTACCCTTCCAAATTCATTCTGCTACTGTCATCATACATTAAGTCATCAGTAAAGTTGAGAGGGCCTGTTCCAGAGACAGCCATACATGCCCATGCCATGACACCACCTCCACCATGCTTTACAGATGAGGCTGTATGCTTGGGATCTTTTGCAGTTCCCTTTTTTTCTCCACATTTTTGCTTTCCCATCACTTAGATAAAGGTTCATCTTTGTCTCATCGGTCCATAAACACAGTTCCAAAACTCTTCTGGCTCACCTTTGTGCTTTTTTGCAAACTCTAATCTTGTCTTTCTATTTTTGGTGCTGGTCAGATGTTTGCATCTTGCTGTGTAGCATATATAATTCTGTGTCAAAGTCTCCTGAGGACAGTAGATTGTCAGAGCATCACCCCAGCTTTCTGGAAGTTGCTTGTGATTTTACAGACAAGTCATTTAGGGTTCATTTTCACAGCTTTTATGATTTGTCTGTCATCAACTACTGTTGTTTTCTCTGCCGATCAGGTAGTTGTTGGTTGCTAGTGTCGCTGGTGGTTTCCAAACTCTTGATTTCTCCATGCCCTTTGTTTTTGCTATAGCTCTAATTGACTTCCTCTTTTCTTTTAGCATCCAAATTGCTTGCTTTTCTCTCAAAGTCAGCTCCCTCATCTTCATCCTGGTTTGTGTGTGTCATCATCGAATGCAAGATTCAGAATGCAGAAGTAATGGATATAACTTATACGACACATTCCCTGCTTTTAATATCTGAAGAATGAATGCAACAGGACACAGCTGATCACTTAGAAAGACCTGTGAGGCAACTGTTTCAATACTTATGCTCACATCAGATAGGGGAATGAAACTCTAAAAGTGCTGAACAACTTAGCTGGTAAAACATCTATGTGTTGAATCACCCAATAATAAAATGTGACATTCTGTAGTTTTGTCTCATATTCATCTTTTAATCATATTTGTAAATGTCTTGACTCCACAGCAAGCAGAGCAATTTTGTCTTTACTGTTCCAATACTTTTGGAGGGCACTGTATACATATTAGGGAGTTGAAATGGCTATTAAACCTATAAGTACTTCTCTGCAGCCATCTATACTAGTGGTAATTTAATGTCTTTTTTATTTTTAAATCAGTGTTTGCTTTCCTACATTATGAAGCTTTTAGCTTTATAAATGGTGGCAACCTATGAAGGATGAACTAATAATGTCATCACATTAAAAACAACTTTCAAATTCGGTAATACTTAAAGCTTTGAAGTGCTGGGAAAGGTTGTATGAACCATTTAAAAACACTTGAAAACATTAGACCATTTCTGCCAAAAGTTGTTCCTGTAGTTTTACTATGTTAAATCCATGGTGAATGGTGGTGATTTGTGTTTATTGAACAATGTTTTTCCTGGTTTCCACATCAGTGGCGTTTGTTCTGATATCTGTAGTTTTAACAGAATTCTGCATTGAATTTGAATGCTTCTCACAAGATTTGACAGAGATGTTATTGATTCTGCGGCGAATTTGACTACTTTCTTCACTGTATCTCCCAGCGCTGTGTATAATGGTGTCGCATGATCGATTGATCAGCCCGCGTCTCCAGCCCGAGCAGATAAACGGTCTGCGCTGGGTAACCCAAACTAGTAGCACGGATTCGTTCCACTTTCGGTTCGTTTGTCCGATGTAGCTCTTGTAAATTGGTCATGATGAGAACGCAAGGCTGTTCATTCCATTTTTGGACTGAGAAACAACCTTTTTTTTTTTTTATTATTGCAAAACTTGTATAAACATGCAGAAACAGGGAACAAAACATGAATATATTCCAACAAAGAGCAATCATAAAAACAAGAACAGAGAACAAACATTCTGGATTTGCGTGCATCAAATTATGGTATTATCTATACATACAAGTACAAAAATAAAATTACCTTTTAAAAAAGTTGCCATAATACATCAAAAATTTGGCACTCTTTTTGTTATTTGTAAGTCTAAGAGATGAAACAAGACAGTCCAATTCAACAAGAAAAAGGGGGAAAGATAAAGGTGATTTAAGCCATTTTTGTTTATGAATGAAGAATTTTGGATTCAATATAAGAAAATTAACAACATATTCAGCAGATAAAAGCTTTGGATTTTCATAATAAAAAACAACATCTTTGAGGCCGAAGGTATGGGTCACATTTGTAAGGTTAGAAACACTGGTGCTTAAGTCAAACCATAATTTGCTGGTAACACCGCAATCAAAAAATAAATGGGCAGCTGTTTCTTCAACAAAACCACATAACGAGCAAGACTCATCAACATCAGAATATTTAGAAATAAACAAATTAACAGGGTAAATTTTATGAAGGATTTTATAATGAATCTCCTTAACCTTGTTAGATATGCAAAATTTACTTGGCAAAAGCCAGGCCTTTCCCCAATTTATATTTGTTATAAAGGAACCCCAGTAGAATTTCCCTCTTGGAGTAATCTTTCTCTTTGTCTGAAATATTTTGCGAATATGTCTGTTATTGCATTTCCAATCTAAAATATCGATACCACCCAAACATAAAGCCAGATAAACACTGTTGCCTTTACTGAATTTCAGGTGACTTTTAATTAACTGGGTTACGCCTGCTGGGATAGCTCTCATCAAAGTATTATATTCCTTTGGTGGGACTGGAAAATTATGGAGATTCATGAATTGTTCATGTGTTAAAATATTACCAAACTCATCAAACACAGATAGAATACAGTTCAAGTTGTTATTAAACCATCTAGGGGGGAAAAAAAGGGATTTATTTCTAACAGTTATATCAGCATTATTCCAAAGGAGAGCTTTGTGGGGGGAGAAACCATGGACAAAACACAATTTCCATGAAAGAAGACATTGCTGATGGAAGTTAGATAAGGAAATAGGTAACTTGCCAGGCAAGAAATTACACTTTAGTAAGAAAGCCAGGAATAAAAAAAAAACAAAAAACAAAAAAAAAACAAAAAAAAAAACACATTGACATTGGATTCTTAAGGCATCTTCTCAGCCAGTTTACAGTATCTGCGAAGTCTAAAAAAAAAAAATCAAGGCCACCTTCGCTTCTGGAATTAGCAAGCACTTCTCTTTTAAATTTGTAAGGTCTATTTTTCCAAATAAAATCCAAAAAAAAAATGATTAATTTCCTTTATAGCTTTATCGTTGACAAACAAAGAAAGAGCAGAATATAGAAAGTGAGAGAGCCCTTCAACTTTAGAAAAAAGAACTCTACCGTATAAAGAAAGATCTCGCTGAAGCCAGATGTTAAAGATATGTTTTGTTTTTATCATTTTATCAGAAGAGTTCAAATGATGTCTACTGACTGAATTTTTAGAGATATGAATTCCTAAATATTTTACACTTTTTTTAACTAAGATTCCTCCTAAATGTATTTCATCCATATCATGAATTGACATAATTTCACATTTTGAAGTATTAAGTTTTAGAACCGAAGCACGTGAAAATTGTTCAACCAATTCCAGAGCTTTTGGTAACTGATTTGTGTCCTCCAAAAACAGCATAGTGTCATCAGCTAGCTGCGCAATTTTGATCTCCCAGTCAAATACTGAAATTCCTTTCAAATTTTCATCATGGTTAATTCTTAGACTAAAAGAAATAAAAGAAATAAAAATGGGGAGATTGGACAGCCCTGTCTGACTCCACGATATATGTTAAACCTCTTAGAAGTTTCAAAGTTTACGATCACTGAGCTGTTAATTCCTCTATAAAACATGGTTACAGTCTCTATAAATGCTTTAACAAATCCAAATAATTCTAGAGTACGAAAAAGAAATTTGTGTTCTATGGAGTCGAAAGCTTTATGAAAGTCAAGAAAGAGTATGAGACCATCTGAATAAATTAGATCTGAATAATCTAGGAAGTCCAGTACTAATCTTTTGTTGTTAGATATGTGACGGCCTTTCATGAAACCAGATTGAGATTCTGAAATAATATTGTCTAAACCATAACTTAATCTATTAGCATATACAGAGGCTAATATTTTAAAGTCTACTGTTAACAAAGTAATAGGTCGCCAATTATCGATTATTAAAGGATCCTTGTCTGGCTTAGGTATAAGAGAGATGACTCCGTTTCATGGTAGCGGTCATATCTCCCTGACTGATGCATTCGTTATACATATGAAATAAAGGTATTTTAATAAACTCCCAAAAATGGAGATAAAATCCAGCCCATCGATCCCAGGGGATTTAGCTTTTTTCATTTTATGTAGAGTTTGCTTGATTTCATCAATTGATAAAAGAGAATCACAAATTTGACTATAGATCAATAACTTTAATACGGTGTTTAATTAAATCAATAATTTTTTCAGATATATTATAATTGAAATTAGAGGTATAAAGAGTGCTATAAAATTTGGCAACAAAGTCTGATATTACATTTTGGTCTTTGGAAATTACTTATTAAGTGCGGAAAGAGCTTTCCTCTGACCATTTCTTTTTTCCATTTCCATTTCATTTCTTATTTCTTTCCCCCTCCTCCAGCCATTTTGCACGAGACCTTGTATATGCACCTTTAGCTAAATTTAAGTAGGCTTCATCAAGCTCCAAATTTAACCCTTTTATTTCTAAATTTTCCTCTTTACTTTTAGTTAGTAATGCATTAAGTTTATTAACCAAGTCTGAATCAGTTTGATGTTTACTCTTTTTAATTTCTTCTTTTAACTGCTGTATGTCTAGCTTTACATTTGAAGAACTCCCATGTTTTTTTATAATCTCCATTTAAGTCAGTGAATAATTCTTTGATAAGCTTGATGATACTATGATTAAATTTTTGATCTTTTAACAAGGTATTATTAAGTTTCCAATAGCCCCTGAGTCTCGGATTATCATGGATGTCACTCATCTTTATACAAACTAATTTATGATCAGATAAGGGGACAATGGTGTGAGAAATATCTTTTACGTGGTTGAAGATAGAAGAAGAGATTAAAAATAAATCAATCCTAGATCTAAGAGACAAAGTTTTATTTGTAAAATCTTTCGTATAAGGGTTAAAGAACCGCCACGAATCAGTCAGGAAGAGATCCATGCAAAGAGACAAAATTAAATCATTATTCATTCCACCGTCAAGTCTAGGGGGTATCTATCCAGACAATCAGCCATACATTCGTTGAAATCTCCTCCAAGAATAAAATAAGCATCAATATATTTTCTATTTACCTTCCTAAGTTTATCCACTAAATGAGAGTACATTACTCTGTTGGATGTGACCATATACACAGCGAGTTATGAAGGTGGCATTATCTTGTTTGATTACAGCAATAACCCATCTGCCTTCATCAGAGCTCAGAGTTTCTAAATCGGTCCCTTTAAAACGGCGTAACATAATAGCAGTCCCAGCCGAGTGATTGCTGCCATGACTAAAGAAAGTTGAGTTTCCCCTTTGATTCCTCCAAAACCTAACATCTGTCTCCCCTGAGTGAATTTCTTGAAGAAAGATAAGATCAGCTGCACTTCTTTTACAAAATAAAAAAATAGCTTTTCTTTTCACACTGTCCCGCAAACCATGAACATTCAACGTTACAACAGACAAAGATTTGAACTTGTACTCCATAAGAACAACCACCAAACAATTTAAACAAAAACAACAAAAGAATAGCTTTCTTTAGCTTTACCCTAAATATAATGGGAGAGGTGGTTAATAACCTAGTAGAGTATATTGGCTTCAAGGTGAGAAAAAAAAAGGTCAAGATTAATATTAAGGATAACAACAATTAAGGAGGATCAAACATAATAACTTCCATGTTACACACAACTTAAAAGAGTTTATGTCGATAGTGTTGTTTCCCGTTTTAGGCGTTTTAGAATATTGCATGAGAAAGGTATCCAGTGCAGTCAGTAACTCAGCTTAGGTAACATCCGAATAGAAAACTTGCTTCCCATCAATCAAAGCAAAAGAACTGCAGAAGTTTGCCACTCTCTTGCCCTCCTCGCGTGCCTTCTTCATGAGAGGCCACAGCTCGTCCCGCACTGCTCTATCGTCAGGAGACAGAGGCTCCGAAAGATACAGTCTGTTTTCAGTTAGTAATTTGCAGGCTTTGGCAGCGCCCCAAATCATGTCACGGATGCGACGCAGTGAGAAGAGGATTATGATTAATCTGGCCTTACCATCCGCTCGTTTCGGTCCCAGACGGTGAGCGACATCGACACTGTCCTGGAGCCCGTCTCCAATTCCAGGAGCGATCTTCTCTAGTATGTTCAGCACCACGCTTCGGACATCCTCTCCATCTTTTTCCGCAACGCCGTGCAACTTTAGACACCATCTCCAACTGTAACGGCTACATTCCTGTACACTTGCTTTCAATGATTTGTTTTCCTTTCTCAAAGCGTGGACCTCTGATTCCAGATGATTAAGAGCCTCTTTATGAACGCCGACATCCATAATGAGCTGTTGCACCGTCGCTGTCAGACTCTTGATTTGTTTCGAGGTTGCTTCGGTGGTAGTTTCGATCGCTGAAATCTTTTGAAAAGTCTTGTCGTGCTTTAAAGCCAGTTCGTGTATTGCAGCCAAGACATCCTCATTAGTTTCCACTAACGTTAGAATCCGTGCGTTTCAATTTTTTCGCAGTTGGCTTCTGAGGAGTATCAGAAAGGGCAGCGACAATAACCTCATTATCAAAGTCTGGACATGTGTCAAACCATTGCGATTCCGTATCTCGCTGAAACTTCAGTCCAGTGCTACTAGAGGCCGATGCTGAATTCTCAAATTGATCAACCATATCAGATGCCTTGGTAGACATGTTATCAAGCCAAGCTTGTTTAACTTTCTTCTTTCCTCTATTTCCCATGCATAAAGATGTCGAAAGGGAATTATATGACTTTTTTTTTTTTTCTCTTTCCCTCACTTATGTCCATGTTATCAACAGTCTAAGCAGTTGGTTATATCACCACTTCACCTTTATTTCCCTGTAGAGCAAACACACAACCGCCTACATCGCCGCCATCTTGGACGATCACGAGAAACAACCTTTCTTTGACTGAATGCGCATTGCGATGACGTCACAGGACGCGTCTAAGCCCAAAATTTGCGACAAATCTGTGGCAATTACGAAAATTCGCGAGCTCTTGCGAAAATTGCAGAGTTTGCTTGATTTTGCGATAAATTCAGCGATTGCAGAATCGCAAAATCCTGGAGGGACTGATAAACTAGTTGATAAACTAGGAATATGTATTACCATACATATTCCTACAATATTTGCTGTTTATTAGTACTTATAAAGTACATTTTAATGCCTTATTCTGCATGACCATATTCTAGATCCCTTAACCCTACACTCAAAAAAAATGCTGGGTTATTTTTTTAACCCGAGTGCTGGGTTCAGCCCGTTGGGTCAATTTATTGGCTTGTTTTTAATATTTTTACCCAGGTGCTGGGTTATTTTTTTTAACCCAAATGCTAGATTCAACTTGTTGGGTCATTTTATTGGGTCATTTTTAATATTTTTACCCAGGTGCTAGGTAGTTTTTCTGTAACTAGTTGCTGGGTCATTTTAAACGCTGGGTTATTTTTTTCTACTCAACCACTGAGTTGAGCCTGTCTCCAATGAAACAAACCAGCTGCTGAGTAGGGATGGGCGGATCGATCCTTAAGTATCGATACTTTCGTTACTGATGTTGTATCGAAAGGATCGATCCTCACATAAAAATATTGATTCTAAAGTGCATTTTTTTTAACCAATAATTTTATTTATTTATCAAGAAATTTGGTGCATAAAATAAGCTTCTAAGTGTAAAAATAGACTATATTAGCGAATTATTGTGTTGGATAGAACCATTTCTCCTGCTCATCGGAACACGCAAATGCTGAAAGACAGAACCAATCAATCACAGACAGCGTTCGCTGCTGACGCATGGCTCACAGTGCTTGTTCAAATAGGGCTGCATTTCACAAAAGCATCAGAAGCATAAGTAGATCTTAAGAAACCATTGCCACATTATTACATTACATTACATTACATTACATAACATTGTTACTATATATAAAATTAATTCTGAAAAAATGCATCACGGTTTCCACACAAATATGAAGCACCAATAATAATCAGAAAGGTTTCTTGAGCAGCAAAAGATATTAGAATTATTTCTGAAGGATCATGTGCCATTTAAGACTGGAGTAATTATGCTGAAAATTCAGCTTTGATCACAGATGTATTTTAAATTACATTTTAAAATATATTAAAATAGAAAATATTTATTTTTAATTGTTATATTTTTGTTCAAATAAATGCAGCCTTAGTGAGCATGAGACTTATTTAAAAAAAAAAAAAAATATTACAAAATCTTACTGACCCCAAACTTTTGTGTACATGTAATATTTATTTTAAGTTTTTGCAAGTAAATTTATTTAAATTGGTTGTTAAAAGTTCAAATGGATTGTGTTATGTTCTGTAATTGCTGTTAGTAAATCTTAAAAAAAAAAAAAAAAATGCTAAAGTTTCACCTTTGGGGGTACAACAGCCTGGCAGCCTTTTACAAAAATCAAAAATTAACCATGGTTTTATTACAGTAACCACAATTTACCACAGTATTTGTAGTAAAACTGCAGTAACCACAAATTTACCATGGTAATAATAATACATTTTAGTACCATGTTTATTTTTCATGAGGTACCCTCAAAGGTGCACCTTTGTAACGTATCTATCCTTAAAGCATGCATACTTGTATGGTACTAATATGCTCTCTTTTAGGAGTATAGTTGCACCTTTGAGGTTACTGCCCCTGTAAAGGGCTAAAATACAATTAAAGTATATTTTATTTCTGACAGAGTAAACAAAAAATAATGTGAAATGTAAAAAAAAACAAAAAACATTGCTTTGAAATCTAATATTAAATGAGCATAATTACTGATTATATTATTTTAATAATTTAAAAGATCAGTTTAGTTTAGAGGTATCGGTGTCAATATCGACGATACTGGGCTTCAAAATATCAGTATCGTATCGAAAATAAAATAAAAGGTATCGCCCATCCCTACTGCTGAGTTACTTTGGTTACAGTCAGAGCGCAGGCTTTTTCAGTCCTCTACAGGAGAGAGCGGTTCACAGCGCCGCCGATTTGGTGCACTTCTTCAGCTAAATAAAGGTTTGTATACATTTTATTTAATTTATAAAGCCTTCACTGTGCTGTAAATTGTATTATTTTACGCAACACAACATAAAGACGAGATGTCAGTCAGCTGCGTCAGCAGCGGTGGGTCGTTTCGCATGATAGAAACGTCTTTTGCCTTGCATAACATAAATGGATTTTATTCGTTATAATACTGAGTTGAATTTAATTTAATGTTATAATATGTTCTCTAATCTCAGTAACTGTTTGTTTATGGGCAGGTTTTGGAGTCAGTCACTTCATCTTTCAGTTAAGTTACGAGTGAAATGCGAGGCCGCGGTCTGAAGTTCGCAGTTACCCCGGCGAACAGCAGCCCTTCACCGGCTCAGATTTTGGCGACACACCGTCACGAGAATTAGCGCTATTTCGGTAAAAAGCGATTACAGAGAATGGTTGAATACACTTAAATTAAAATGCTACTTTTAAATGTTACATTTTTTGTCTAAAATGCTTGTTAAACGAGTTTAAATGTATGTAATGTTGTAAACTATGCTGTATTCACCCAAATAAATTCAATGTGTTTTGTATTCCGGTTCGCGAACGAATCGTTCTACTTAACCGGATCTTCTTAGTGAACCGGTCGAACCAGTTCACCAAATCGAACTGAATCCTTTAAGTCCGATTTAAGAACCGATGAGCTGAAGATACTGCGCATGCGTGATTCAGTGTGAAGCTGCTGAACAGTATAGGCCTACATGACAGCCTACTGTGACACCAGTCTGAACCAAACTAGTTCTTTTGGACAACTGATTCTGTGCTACGCTATGAGCGCGGGTAAACCGAGGACTTGAATGAGGGGACCAATCTGGCGAAATGTAAGTTTATTTAATAACAAATACATTCGTAATGGATTATGCATAGTATGTGGGTCATGCTTCTGCGCTGATGAGAAGTAATTTATTCACTTCTATTATCTTCTTCAATACTTATTAAACATCCTCATTTGCACATCACTGCTTATACCTGTATTTGGGTGCTTAGTTGCAAAACTTAATTTTAAGAAACTTGTCAGATCATGGTGATGTTTTAACTGACTGAGGTAATGACTACTGACTTTATATATTTGAATATGTTGAATATATTTTCATCACGGCCCGGGACGATAGTCATTACGTCATCGCAAATGACGTCATTACATTATAGTGTAAAAGAACCGGTGAACAGGTTTTTTGAACCAGTTCATTGAAACGAACTGTCCGAGAGAACCGGTTCGCGGAAAAGAACTGGACTTCCCATCACTAGTATTTTGTGTGTTCTTTGTGTTCTTGCCTGATAATAAATGTCCATCTTTTGATTATTGCTGTTGCCTATAGTAATTCTGTGTGTGATTTTTAATTTCCAGCCCATTTTAAGCCAGCAATATAATAATTTTTAAACAATAGATGACTTAAATAAAACATTCCAGCATGGTGGGTAAAAACGTTTAACCCAACCAGCTGGGTCAAAATAACCTAGCATGTGTTCTGTCCAATATTTACACAGCACTGGGTTTCCAAATAACCCAAGTTGGGTTATTTTTAACCCAGCATTTTTTAGAATGTACCCCATACCTAAACATAACTACTACAACGGTTACCTTACTATCAATAAATATGAATATATATATATATATATATATATATATATATATATATATATATATATATATATATATATATATGCTCCCTAATCTAAAGTGGTACCCAATATTCAAAACAGGTATGCACAGCATTATTGCTGCTAACAATGCTCACTGTTAAGCTTCTTTTTTTTTTTTTTCTGGTAAATCACATCAGCTCATTTGTTTAGTTCAGGGCCCACAGAAGACATTTTCCTGTCATTTCCATCCTGTGATTACACAGCCTCAGGAAGACAAAGCTAAACTTGAATTCACAATGACAGCCATTCACCAATAAAAACTGCAAAATCTTTCAATGACATTTTCAGTGAGAGTTATTTAATCAACGTCAGTGTCAATGTCCCACATTACGAATGATAAGACCAATAGATAACTGCATGCCCCTAATATCACAAAATGTTTTTTCATCAGTCTCACCATTTGACACAGTCTGTGTGTCCTAAATAGTGCCGCTGCGTCCTCTCCTCATAGTTGAAGAGCACAACCACCGAGGCGATGAAATATACAATCTCCCCAGTAGGTAGCAAGTACACATTTGCACGGCAGTCACGTCCCCTGTAGCCAAATCTGCCCGTCTGAGTCAAGGAGGACACAGGGAAAACAACAATAGACCAAAAACTAAAAATGTATGTGATATCTATTCAATGTATTACATGTCCATCACAATGTTTTAATGTCTGTGAATTTAATTCACAGAATGGGGGATTCTGGCAGCAAACACTGGTAAATTAAATTAAATTAAATTAAATTAAATTAAATTAAATTAAATTAAATTAAATTAAATTAAATTAAAAATTTGACAACCCTTTTCTTGCATTAAAAGTTTTAATCCATTTTAAAATTACATTTTCAAATTATTTTTTAAATGCATTTTTATGTAATGCCATGCTCTGATTGGACTTTTATGTCTTTGCTTTGCCTACTTTGCCTATGCATTTAAATCACCATTGTAAAACAATACGTGCAAAGCATGCTAGAAAGGATACACCCACTCCAGTTTGAGTCTCTCTGGGGGAAGTTCGGTGCGGACATCATCGTAATTCTCCACGTCCGATGGGATAAACATCGTGATGGGGCGTCCTCGCATGAACATTTTTATATATTCACCCTCTGTTGAGAGATTTGATGAAGGAAACATATTCTAAGAAAATACTAGAAAAAATAGCTACAGTAATTATTAAGAATCAAGAATTATTAGCAATTAGTCACTACTGAGAATGGAACATATATCTCAAACAAAACCCATGTTTGTTTGTGCGAAGTGTACCTTGAATTTAAGAAGCAAGTTATCTGAAATTTGGTAGTGAATATGGTCTTTTAGAACAGACTGTGTGAGTTTGTTCATTTTAGCAACATTTAACATACACATAGCATATATTTTAGCTTCTAGCATTGCTCCTTCTTACTTAAAAAGTTAGTGTTTAAATACTATACACTGATGGAGTTAGTAAAGCTCATGCTTTGAACTCATTAACCCAAGCAAATCAAAAGTGAAGCTTTGAGCGGCGTGCAGAAGGGCCAGAGCAACGACAATGCCCAAATTTAAATGTGATTTAATAAAGAGAAGAAAGTGTAAAGCAGAAACATCAAAGTAGAGAAAAAATGGACAGAGACATTTGTGAGGTAGAAAAAAATAAAGCATTTTCTCAGGTCTCCAACATTTTGCGCAGTAGCACATTTTATAATAGCATCGCATAATTCTATAAAGTATTTAACACTGAACAAGACATCTGACCACAGATAACCTTTAAAAACAGTTTAGTTGGCTGAGAATCACCAGAACATTCCTCACTGAAACTGATATCCTTAAAGGGATAGTTCAGCCAAAAATGAAAATTCTGTCATCACTTACTTATGCTAATGATGTTCCAAACTTAAAAGAATTTGAGAAATGTCTGTGTGTGCGCGTTTTATTTTATTTATTTATTTATTTTTTAATTATGATTATTATTATTTTTTTTATAATAATACAATATTTGTGTTTCACAGCAGAAAGAAAGTCATCAGGTTTGGGATGAAATGAGAGCGAGTAAGTGATGACCTAATTTTCATTTTTGGAGGAACTATCATGCTTACTGAATTAGTTAAGGTATAAAGGTGAATCTTACAGAAATATGTCTAGGCCACA
Organism: Spinibarbus caldwelli; assembly: GCA_039654775.1. NCBI lineage: Eukaryota > Metazoa > Chordata > Actinopteri > Cypriniformes > Cyprinidae > Spinibarbus > Spinibarbus caldwelli. The sequence continues at coordinate 25,417,095 of CM077243.1, forward strand.
TTTTACTTCAAAATAAAAAAATAAAAAATAAGAATTATTTTATTTTATATTATAAATGATAAATAATATACATTTTATCAATTATTTTTGTTAAAAAAGATAAAAAAGATAATACATCAACTGTTTCATTTATTTATTTTTATTAATTATTTTATTAATTTAGGATAAATAAATACACACACATATATATATATATATATATATATATATATATATATATATATATATATATATATATATATATATATATATATATATATATATATATATATATATATATATATATACATATATATATATATACACACACACACACACACTACCGTTCAAAAGTTTTAGATCAGTAAGACTTGTAATGTATTTTAAAGAAGTCTCTTATGCTCATCAAGGCTGTATTTATTTGATCAAAAATACAGAAAAAAAAAAAACAGTAATCTTACAAAATGTTATTACAATATAAAATAATGGTATAATAAATAGTATAATTTATTTCTGTGATGCAAAGCTTAATGTCCATCAGCCATTACTCCCGTCTAAATATCCCGTCTATATATATATATATAAGGATCATGTGACACTTTAGACGGGCTGTCTAAAGTGTCACAAATGAAAGTATTTGTTGTACTGATTTATATAAAAAATGTGTGTGTATATATATATATATATATATATATATATATATATATACACACACACATTTTTTATATAAATCAGTACAACAAATACTTTTATTTTACATCACATACTCTATAGTAATGAGAATGAGACTATTTAGCAGGTAAAGAGCTCAGCTGTCATAAAAAAAAAAAAAAATGTTACAATGGATAGTTATAATAAATTTTAATTTCTTTTTACAAAATGCACATTGTAGTTTCTTTATTTTGATTTTGCAGTGAAATATGAGCTAGATTTTTTCTTGAAGGGTTTAGTAAGATTCACACGTAAAGCTGTTCTGGTATCTTTATTTTAGGACAAACACATTCCTCTGCTAATGAGTTACTGGTGGTGAATCTACAGTAAGTCATCTCTTTACACCAACTGAATTGTGAGAAGAAATGCATGGTGCGTGTTTATCGTCTAGCCTGTAAGCTGGGAGGAAATCCACTTACTATTGATTCCTCCAGAAATGTTATTTAGGATTTTGAGGAACAAGAGTGGCAGAGAGACAGAAGAAGTGACTGACCATTGATCTTTCAGATCGATCAATATGTTAAGAGAATTAAAGTGGGATTAGTGCCAGAAACGCTTTTAACCAGCCTGAAGCGGGTAAGGGAGGGGTAAAAAAACGCTTTCGGCGGCTTTCTGCCCTGTAGAGAGGAAGGCCTTACCTTGACTGTTTTTTTCACGGGTTGACATTTTAGCTGGGTATGGGACAGAAATAATAATCTCTCAAAAAACAAACACAGAATGACAGACAAGGAACAGTTTTATTGATGTATGGTAAGAGAGGCCTGTCAACAGTTTATAAGATGGGTGTGATCATTAGAAAAGACTGGAAGAAGAAAGACACAGGAATGCAGTTTGTGTGCATCTTTGCCAAGATTAAAATGACTTGAGAGATGCTCACACCTGTACTGTTCTCAGCCCAGGGCTAAATCCAGATTCGGGATAAGGTCGTTCCAGGGCACACTTAGCCTGTGACCACTGGGCTAACAGTATTTTTCAGTGTCAACGCTAATCTTGCCCTGGGGCAAAGCCAAGTACATGCTACTGTAGCTTTCATTTACTTATGAAATGCAAGTTGGCTAGAGGGTACAGCTTAAATATTTTTACAGATGTTACTGTGCAAATGACATGTAAATGAGAATTTGTATTGATCTAAATGCACAGAAGGTCTGCACGAGGCACCAGTTTCACTTGAACCACTGTGATACAGGAAATGAGAGGAACACACGAGGAAAAAATGAAGTTGAAACATAATAGATCACGTGAAGGCAAAATGAGACTTTACCTTGGCTGATGACTGGATCTCTGTGTCTAAAGAGGAAATGGGAAGAAAATCAAAATATTGTTAACACGAGACAAAAAGTGAGTTCCAAAAATGGCATGTTTGTTCAACTACAGGAATGCGTTAAAGGAACAGTTCCAAAATGAAAATTCGTTTTATTGCCATCATTTGCTCACTCTCATGTTTCCAAATCATTTGACTTTCTTTTTTCCACAGAACACAAAAAGAGAATCTCTGACATGCTTTTTCCCATATAATGAAGGTGCGCGGGAATGAGTTTTTTCAATGAAATCACAGAACACTTTACAATAAGGTCCCTAATATTAACTAATATTAACAACAACAACAACGAAACAAAAACCCTTTGTTACAGTAATTATTAAGCTTTGTTAACACTAGTCTATTAAAATACAATTATGCATTGTTATTCATTTATTCATTAATCATTATAAGTTCATGTTAGTTCAGGTCAATGAAATAACATATGCAACTTTTGATTTTAATCATTTATTAGTAAATGCAAATAATGCAGTTAACTAATATTAAACAAAAAGAACTACTGCAAAGTGTTACCAAAATCACATAAAAGCACCACAAATGCACCATAGCATAAGTTTTATGTTATGGTGAGAGGAATATTATAAGTGAACGACCACACAAATATCAGACATTAATGTCGGAAGACTTGGAATATAACACACAAGCTGTACAGTCCAATTTATGATATATTTATGGTGTTTTTATATTATTTTTCAGAACATGTCAGTGTCCATTCCCTTTTATTATCCATAGCTTCTCATTTTGTGTTTTGATGAATAAAAAGAAAGTCATACAGGTTTACAACAACATGAGGGTACATGAAGAATTTTTTTTTTTTTCAGAATTTTTAAGCAAGAAGAAAGGGTCAGTTAAATTATTTGCAATAACACATGGCTAGACCTGGATGGAATATAGACTTATGTTTTTGCATATTATGTGCTGAAATTTAATGAATTTCATGGAACGAATTCAAATTAAGATAAAACGTGTTGAACAGCAAGTACTACACTAATATTGGTAGCTAAAAGCATAATCATATTACCAAAAATAAATGAAACATGGAATGTATTGAGTATTGGTGTAACTTCAAAAAGTAATGTGAGCTCCAGTTCGCGAGAAATCTTGGAACTGTTTTTCATGCAACACATTTTCAAGTCTAGAAAAATTACTTTAAAAGCCTGAAGCACTGCTTTAAAAACACTTCCGTCAATGTGATTTTTTTGTACTTTAGTTGGATGACTTTTATGAGGACTCAAGTCTACAGTAGGGCAAAGGGGACAGAAGGAACCTAACACTTACTTCTCTGCATTCTTCACCACTTTGGACAGCAGTTTGGAGGTGGAGGCTGCTTTCACCAGCTTACTCCTGCTCTCCTCTCCGCTGTCCCACGTGCTACTCTGAGAACGCTCCATTCCTCCACGCTTTGCACTGCTACCCCTGCTAAAGACGCAAATTACACAAGAAAAACATGTAAGGATTTCATTCAAAAAGGTAGCGATAGCAGAAAAGCTGAAAAACGAGTCCAGGGGAGACGTTATGAATTTAGAGGAGCGGTATTATGAGCTTGAAAGAGAACTGTCCATTAAATCTAAATAGATCTACACAGGGCGACCAAAATGGGTCAGGTTTCTTCAGATAATTTTACTTAGGATGGACTGCAAAGTCTAGATACTAACTCTGTCCAGGTCCTCCAAACTCAAATAACCCCTCCTCCTCTTTGGTTAATTTCAAACTGGAAGCCCGAAAAAAAGCAACGCCTCTTGAAAGTCAAAGATGCATCCCTCAGGTAAAAGATCATGCATATGCCAAAGCACAATCCACTCAATGGTTAGTACACACAGGGGAGCTGAAAAACTTGAAACCCAGTCCTGTGGTAAATTGCATGAGATTGCTCGGGAAAAAGACGCCACACAGCAAAGCTAAAGGAAGGTAGAGAAGGAAACACATCAGAGATTTAGAAAGGGAAAACAGAGGAGCGTTATCCTCACGCGAAGCTGTGTGCAAGAAGAAAACGTTATCAGTCCAAAAACAAATTCGTTTTCTGGACCACCCCTTCTACACCGACCAAATTTCCGATTCATTCACTATGTGAGATCAGCGGGAGCCTCATTTTGACAGAAAAGTGGGAAGTGCAACACAAATGTTGGGAAAATCTGACCTTTATGCAAATAATTAATGATGGTTCATTTTGGGTTGAACCAACAGTCTTCTGGTTACAAGCCCTAAACTTCAGCCACTACATAATATCTCTCAGACCTTAGCGAAGAATATGAAAGATGAAGGATTAGTTCACTTCCAGAATAAAACTTTCCTGATAATTTACTCACTCCCATGTCATCCAAGATGTTCATGTCTTTCTTTCTTCAGTCAGAAAGTTATTAAGGTTTTTGAGGAAAACATTCCAGTATTTTTCTCCATATAGTGAACTTCAATGGGGATCAATGGGTTGAAGGTACAAATTGCAGTTTCAATGCAGCTTCAAAGGGCTCTACACGATCCCAGCCGAGGAATAAGGGTCTTATCTAGTGAAACCCATCGGGGATAGACAATAAAGCTTTTGAATTGAATTGAATTGAAATGAATTGAACTGAATTGACACATTGCGTAATCACCCTGGAAAGGTCATGCACGGTTAGTTCTTTGTCTGTGTAGGGTAGTCCGAAAAACTCCATCTCATTTTCTCCTCCAACTTCAAAATTGTCCAAAATCGTTGTTTTACCTTTTTCTGTAAAGGGCGTTTGACTTTCTTTGCACATTCGCTTTGTAAACACTGGGTCGGTACTTCCCAACGTGACTATGTAATGCGTGAGGTCGGGCTGGTGCAAGATGAGCATTTGTGGTTAAAAAGTATATATATATTTTTTTTTTTAGAAAATGACAGATCGTTTTGCGAGATAAGACCCTTATTCCTTGGCTGGGATTGTGTAGAGCCCTTTGAAGCTGCATTGAAACTGAAATTTGGACCCTCAACCTGTTGGCTCCCATTGAAGTCCATTATATAGAGAAAAATCCTGGAATGTTTTCCTCAAAAACTTTAATTACTTTTCAACTGAAGAATGAAAGACATGAATATCTTGGATGACAAGGGGATGAGTAAATTATCAGGAAAATCCTTTAAGGCAGAGGAGCATGGGAATAAATTTTGGTAGAAGTGATCCAGAAACTCAGAGTATACACAAACATTAAAGCCCAAAGTATACTTAAAGAGATGTATACACAAACATTAAAGCCCAAAGTATACTTAGTTTTTCACGTGTACGCTAGCGTATAGTTTCATCAACTATACTCATGTATTCATACTTCATAAATGAGTATGAAGACATCCCAATCAAGACAACTCTAGGAAGATTTTAGCATGGTGATGGATATGACAATGTTAATGTATTTGGTCTTGGCGGAATAGATCTGCTATGCTGCTGATGAATTGCTGCTGCTGTTGGTTATTGCTGTAGTTGTAGATTATTGCTGCTGCAGCAAGCAAGTACAGGAACGTGCTACTGCCAGTACACACACTGATACAGTGCTGTGAGTATTTAAGACATGCTGCTGCTGCACAAATAACATATAAAATAACCCCTAGAAGATCTATACAGGTGGAGCTGGAGAAGGTGGAGGGTTCCAGAGAAACTCTGAATGCACACTGCAAAAATCTCAAGTGAATGCTAGCCAGCCATATAAATGCAAGGCAGTAAGCTCATTGGCTGCATATGCAACATGAACCAATCAGCTTGTGCCAAGTCGTTTAACTCTCTGAATATCATCAGTTACGTTAACAACCCATCAGCTTGCGCCATCTAGAGTTTCATGACTGAACTATACATTTTTATTGGTCATAACTTCTGTAGAGAAATGGTGCAGACACTGGACACGGATAAAACTTTTTAGAGCACAAGTTTCAAGTGTCTATTTTCAAATGTATACTTTGAAAGGCTGTGTGTTCGGATACTAAGTATTCACGTTAAAACTGAAGTATACTTTAGGCTTAAGTCCATTAAATAGGTCAGAGCTGTAACAAAGTACCTTCAACCTCACCAAACATGGGAGTAAGAGAGGAGGGAAGGGAATGGATAGTACTCCAGGGCAGAGCAGACACGCTTCCACAAGCAAAAAACTGGCTTTAGTTCTACATATGGGGCCATTTGTGAGGTATACAGGTCTAACAATGTCCACCCCTAGTATATGCATGATAAAAGTTGTTTGAGTGCTTCACATGACCATCTGCCAAAATATTACCATGTATTATCAAGGTACTAGCTTAACAAGACTTATTTGGTCTACTAGCTTCACCAACTGGGTTTCCCTTCCAAGTAAAACACATCAAATCAGCACTAACTAGCAGAAACCATGCTAGTCCAGCATGAACATGCATGCTAGTTTTTGTCTTATAAACAAAAACATAAAATTTGGTCTACCTGCATTTACTGCACTTTCTATTTCTAAGAGTTCTTCTTTTTCGAGAAATTAAAGACATCACATGACCACATATCTTGCATCACTGTATGAATTGACATATGCACATTTCTTTAAAAAAAAGGCAATCTCTGCAATATTTCTAAAACACTTTGCGCTAACCACAACAACCACAAAATTATAATCTCTAATGCTAATTACCCATAGGAAAGCTCAAATCTTTGCTAGTGTGATCTTCATCGATTTCAGAGGCTTTTCTAAGTAATGTGAAAATCCTGGCTAATAATCTTCTTGTTGCATCGTCTAACAAGCATGGATCAGCCGTGAAATTACATAACGGAGACAGCTAATTGGTTTTCCACTTCTTTTTAGCTAATTGGATGGGACAGCTTGCAGAGTCGATATGAATAACTCAGCAGGCGGGCTCTTGGGTTATTAAGTATGGACTAGAAGTTTTGCTAATGGTGTTGAAGCATGGCTGGGCTAATGTGTTAGCTTGATTACTCTGCGGATTATTAAGCAAGAACCAAGGGTTTGAGCACTGAGAGGACATCACATCTGCTTTCCATTACTTTCCTCTTCTGGGTGGACCGCTCAGAGTGATCCAGAGCATAACACATTCGGACCTACACTGTCAGCCTGATCCTAGCAAGACATTTAGCATAGAATGAGGGACAAGCAATGATAAATTATCAGAAAGCAATAATTTGTTTAGATATAATTGATTTAAGAGCCTGGAAATCAGGTTGTTATAATGAGTATTGATGGAAGTTGTTTCTTCAAGTCTGAGTGACTTATGTATGGCTCCTTCATTTGAACAGCAATGCATATTACGTTCTGGAAGTAAAAATTCCACACTTTTTTCCCACAATAAAATCCATTTTTAATGCAAAAAAAAAAAATAATAAAAATCATGAATATTTGCAAATTATGGAAGTGCATTGTTCTCCCTACATTATAAAGTTACATATATTTATATATTTGTATATGTGTGTAACTTTATAAGTAATATATATATATATATATATATATATATATATATATATATATATATATATATATATATAAAGCTTACTTTTAAAATATTAAATATAGCTAAATAAATATTAATATATTAATTAATATATTACAAAATAATATTTTAAACTGTAACAATATTTAACAATACTCCTGTTTTTACTTTTTATTTAAATAAATACTATGTATGCATGTATTTGTATTTATTTATTTTTGGTGAGCATAAGAAAATTCTTTTAAAAACATTCAATAATTTTACTGACCCCAAACTTTTTAATGATAGTGTTTATGTTTAAAAAAATAAATGTATGTATGTATGTATGCATGTATATATGTATATATATATATATATATATATGTATATATATATGTATATATGTATATATATATATGTATATATGTATATATATATATGTATATATATATATATATATGTATATATATATATATATATATATATATGTATATATATATATATATATATATATATATATATATATATATATATATATATACACACACACACACACACACACTCACTATATTCACTTGTTAATGAGAAGTGAATTATTTTATTCATTATTTTATACTGTACATTTGTTTTTGATATTACAACATTTGTAATGCTTTATTAATTTAATAAAATTTATTAATTTATGGGAGTATTTCATTCACTTTAAATAACTGTATTTTTCTTTTTTAAATATTTTTTTTATAGTGTGATTCATCTTGAAGTTGGTTGGTTTGCTTCAAGACGTTTAGTTAATAATTTTTCAAAATCCCTATTGAAAAAATGAATGGGAAATATACTTCCAGAACCAAGTCAGATAAAAAGCGGACGCTCTATTGATCTTGATATTGATTGAGGAAGCATGTCAGCCCTGCCCCTTGGCTTTACGTCAATAGGTTGCGAAACTGCTGCAAGCTGATTGCCAAACGCTGCTCGAACACTGCCAGAAACTGCATGGCTGTTGGGAGGAACCTTTTGGCCAGGGTTGACCCCTTGTTCTCCGAAAGCTGTCTTTGGGGCTGTGGGGGATGAGGGGAGGGGGGGTTGCTGGAAGGGGACGGTGCCTGAGGGGTGCTGGGCGCTGAGGGGGTTTTATCGTTAGCCTGTGGAGGCTCCTCTTTCTCCTTGATCCCCTCCATCGGAGGCTTGTCTTTTTTCCGCTCGCCACCACTGCAAAAACAACACGCAGGTGAACACAGGAAGATCTTATACACATGAAAAGATGAGGAGAGCTGAGCATCTCAACGCTGAGGTGAAACACTCACAGACTTTCACATGAATATATTTCTTCAGGCTGAAAGAACATCACACATTAAACAGAGATTGAACCATTTGAATACGTCAGTGTAAGAGTCGTCGTCAATATTTTTGACAGCATTTTTCCAGACGACTGTACATTTTAAAAGCGTATCTGTTAAAAAATTAATTAAGAGTATCCTAGCACAGTGTTTCCCAAACCAGTCATGGAGGTTTGCCACTACAACTCATTGTGATTATCTCCCTAATCTAACACACCTGCTTCAAATCATCAGCTCATTAGTGGAGAGCTGAAATGGGTCAGAGAAGGGAGACATCCAAAATGTGTAGAGCAGGCTTTGAGATCATTTGCATATTTCAGTTGTGTGTGTGTGTGTGTGTGTGTGTGTGTGTGTGTGTGTGTGTATGTATGTGTGTGTGTGTGTGTGTGTGCGCATTACCTCTTGGCGGCGGAGGAGAGTGTCTCTTTCCTGGCTATGGACACTGTGGAACTATCTCTGTGAGATTTGCGGCCGCTGGAACTGCCATTGGCAATACAGGACATTGAATAAGCCTCTCGCAGCGGGGTCTGACCTGCAGGAGACACATCGCATATCAGTTTTAGTCGCTCTTATAGCTTAAAACAATGACTCAAATCTCAGCACTGCAACAAATTTACTGCACAGACCTTCTATTAGGGTTTCCACACCCTTTTACATTTCCATGAATTTTCCAATTGGATAAGCTTTTTATATTAATGGTACAATAAAGTTTCCTTTGATAACATTAGTTAATGCACTGTTAATTAACATGAAGAAACAATGAACAACTGTATTTTTATTAACTAACATTAATAAGATTCATGAATACTGTAAAACACATTGTTCTTTGTTACTTCATGTTAGCTAATGCATTAACTTGTGTATGGAAGCTTGTTTCCGCCACAGCATAAAACAAAACAAAAAAATTAATTAAAAAGGTAATTGCAACTTTTAATTGTGACTTTTTCTCAGAATTGTGAGATATGAACTTGCATTTGTGGAAATAAAAAGTCGAAATTGTGAGATAAAAAGTCGCAAACACCTTTTATTTATGTATTTGTATTTCATGGCAGAAACAAACAAATATATAAGAAACATATATATACATAGAAAATTCAGAGGAAAGAAGTTGGAATTGTAAGATACAAAGCCACATTTATTCATTTATTTAAATTCCGTGGTGGAAACGTGTTTCCATATAAATGGGAGCTTTTTGTGAAATGTTACCAAATTCATGTACAGAATATGTTATGAATATTCATGAGAAATTATGAATATTTAATGCTGAACATTACTATATAAGATTCTAAAAAATAAATAAATACTCCATTTAAATATTAAATATCAGATTTAAATTCACTAAAGAATTTAACAGATTCTTCTGTGACTTAAGATTCTATTGATTTCTATGACTTTTGCATGGTTGGGAATCTTAAAATTGAACAAAATCAACAGTCAGGAAATAGCGAAAGACAGGATAGACTGTAAAGAGTCTGGCTTAAATAAAGTAGCAATCCAGACATGCTAACTGGATTATTCATCTGATTTACTACTCCATCTTAATTACAGTACCACTGACATAAAAATACATTTTTTTTAATCTAATGCAATGACATTCATACTGTATATTCTAATACAATAAGTGTGGCTTAAGTTGTTAAAACTTGGTGCCACTGTATACAGAATATTTTATATAACATGAAATAAAAGTCACCATAGCAACATCAAGCATTTTCTACACTGATAATTATAAGAAATATTTCTTGAGCAGCAAATAAGCATATTAGAATGATTTCTGAAGGATCATGTGACATTGAAGACTGGAGTAATTATGCTGAAAATTCAGCTTTGCATCATAGGGATAAATTACATTTTAAAATATATGCAAACAGAAAACAATTATTTTAAATTGCAATAATATTTATCTATTTTAACTGTACTTTTATTTATTTATTTATTTTTATTACATGTAGCAGCCTTGGTGAGCAAAAAGACTTCTTTCAACATATAAAACATATGAAATATCTTACCAATCCCAAACCTTTGAATGATGCATATATTCATTCAAAAGAAATGCAATGGAAATAAAATGAAAATAAATAATGAGAAAGAATAAACAACAGAAGCAGTCTCAGATGTCTGGATCCTAGACACTGAAACACACTGACTCGTGTTAAACTAGCATTAGGTTTTATTGTGGTTGTCCTGAAATGCCACAGAACAGACTGAGGTGTCCATTTGAGTTTGGTATGGTATTGTCACGCTAAACGTCAGCGCCATGATTGCAATGGTTTGCATCAGTCATGCTATTTAAAACTCTCTCTGAATGGCCTGCATGTGGAAATGTCTGATTTAGGTTCTTGGCTGCTCACCGGTCACTTCACTTTGACCCCTTTGCATTGTGAGAGAGACTGACACCTGTGCAGGCCTTGCGTGGTGGATTCGATTAATCGTTTCTCTCCGGGGCACGCGTACACGTGTGTATATTATCTTAGGAGGCGGCGATGCAATGTCAGTACCACATGGCTCCGTTTCACGCTCCATTAGCCCGCAACAAAAACACACAGTGTGTGGCTGACCTCCTCAGACTGCTGAGAGATGTGATGTGTGCGTGTACTTGAACAAACTTCCAGCACCTTCTTTCTCTATAATGTTCCAGATAAAACACAGCGAAAAAACAAAAACAACTACAGGTCACAATCATCTAGAATTTCCCCTGGGCATGTTTCTTTAAAAATTTCATTTGAATGTTTAGAAATATTTGGTGTGCATTAATGATCTAAGACATTAATGATCTAGTTCTCTTGGTTTATTCTTAAAATTAAAACAGTTCCAGCTCCACACAGAATCTGCAAGTCGTACACAGTCTTTATTGATACAATGAAAAATTGTTTTGATGATCAACTGGTTCAACAATTATTAGAACTACCAGTATGTTTGCAAATGGACTGTATTGTTTTGCCCATTTAAGGCAAAATAAATAAATAAATAAATAAATTGAACAACTGATTGTCATTTCAGCTTTTGTTTTCAACATGTGCTAACAATAAAGTCAAGAAGATAAAATTATCTTTTAAAAATATCACATATAAAATGCCTAATTTGAATTAATATTACAATTTTTTGCAAATAACAACAACAACAACAATAATAATAATAATAATAATAATAATAATAATAATAATAATAATAATAATAATAATGTTTATTGATGTATTTGGCAGACACTTATCCAATGCAATTATTATTATTATTATTATTATTATTATTATTATTATTATTCATGTTTTGTTGTTGTTAGTATCAATTATTAAATGCTAGTATTATTTAATAATAATAATAATAATAATAATAATAATAATATACTCCTAATATATAAATACAGTATTAATATTTGTGTTGTTATTATTATTATTATTATTTTTTATTATTATTATTATTATTATTATTATTATTATTATTATTATTATTATTATTATTAATAATAATAATAATGTCTTCTTGTTGTTATATTAATTATTATTAAATGCTAATATTCTACAATAATAATAATAATAATAATAATAATAATAATAATAATAATAATAATAAACTTCTAATATAAATACAGTATTAATATGTGTTATTATTATTATTATTATTATTATTATTATTATTATTATTATTAATGTTTTCCTGTTGTTATATTAATTATTATTAAATGTTAATATTCTATAATAATAATAATAATAATAATAATAATAATAATAATAATATTATATACTAGTAATATACAAATATACTATTATTATTATTATTATTATTATTATTATATCTAGTACCAGGATGATTAGTACACACAAATAAAAGGGAAAAGTGCACTTTCAGGAAAAGAACTCATCTGGTAAAATGCACCAAAAACATTTTGAATGTAAAATGATATTCTGACAAAGTCATGTTACATTTTGGCCCCATTACTGCTAGCTGAAAATTAGCCAAAATATTTAATAAACAAACATGCATGGGGTAGAAGAAGTGTCAAACGTTAGGATTCCGTTTGGCAGTCATTAAGAAATTCTGTGTTTTTACATGTTTGACATGTCAAACAAACCACACAATCTTTTATTTTCGACATCATACTGTTATAATTAAGGAAAATGAATCGTTCAGATTTGTTTCTCACTAATAGGTGACTTTACTGGAAACTCCTGCTTCTATCACAACAGATCATGCTCATCATGCTGTTTGCATCAAAGAAATAATTAATGTTTAGAGCGTTGGCTTTCATGGACAGAGATTGAGCACTCAAGCATAAGATGATCTTTTCCTGTGTACGGTTCTGTATGGGTGGGTGTGTGTCTAGTCAGCACAGCCGCACAGGAAGTCCTCATGTGACCTCACTCCAACAGGAAACCAAGGAATTATCTGCCTTCCATCAGAAGCCTGTCACTAGCTGTTCGTCTCCCAAACCACCGGTATTCTCCATCACTTTCATGCTCAAAATACAGGACAATTTGCTGGATTTACATATATAGTCACTCCTAATCACATTCAGTGTACTTCATATGATAGAAGACACTATTAACAGCAATACAAACACCTCAATGACAGCCTGCCTTACTGAACAAGACATGTTATGCCAAATAAGTGATCAGATTAATCACAAAAACAATAAATCAATCACAGCATTCGTCTGTAACTGGGAAAAGTGGTTTGTGAAGGAACCAGGGCTTCTCTTTTCCTTAGTGAATTGAGCCCTTTCACAGATATTGTCCAGAGAGCAGCTGATTAAGGATAAACTGAGGTTTGGGAGAGGACTTGAGTGGAAAGACTGAGAGTTTGGGGAAAGATACTAGTGCGTGGGGGATTATGGGAAATGAGGGGGAATAGATAGGGGGACTGAATGTTATAGGAGCAGTGAGTCAGCCTTGAAACTTAAATCAGCATGGTGAGAATAAAAGAGAAACGGAGTGAAAGTGAGAAAAATGGGTCATAATGGGCGCAGTGAGTAAATATGGGCAGTGGAAAGAAAATGTGGTTCATTCAGGGACTGAGAATGTGAAAAATGAGAACTAGCAACCATCATATGTCACAATTTAAAATTTAAATTAATGAACAGGAAAAAAAGCATGATGTAAATGCAAGTACTAAAAAAACATGTATATTTTGTCCAGAAGTAATGCACATTTGAAAGCAAACAATTTACTTTAAATGATAAATTTACTGCTATTAATAATAAGATTAAATGTTAATAAACCCCTAATTAATACACTATTGCTCAAAAGATTTTTATTGTTCTTGAAATAAATTTCTAAAAGGCTACATTTATTTGATCAAATATGGACATTGAAAAATCAATATTGTAAAATATTATTACAATTTAAAATAACGTGTCCATTTTAATATATTCTGAATAAATGGCATTTATTCCTGTGATGGCAAAGCTGAATTTTCAATACCATTACTCCACTGTTTTGTGTCACATTACCTTATTATCACATTTCTTATTATTATCAATGTTAAAAACAGTTGCGCTGATTACAAATGTCTTTACTGGCATTTTTAATCAATTTAATGCAAAAAAATCCTAAACTTTTGAATAGTAGTATATAAAACAAAGATAAAATATTTTGACTGCAGGATTAGGTTGGAACTGCTTAACATAATTTAATCTAACAAATCATTTTTAGAAGGAATGCACCCTTTTGTTTTCAGTGTGTTCACAATAAAGATTCGATCTGATATTGATAAATTTCATGTTTAAAAAAAGATCTGATCTTCATCTTATCCAAGTCTTTTTAGTAAGGATGGAGTCTGGATGCTTATAATAAATAATATCACTATTTTGAGGTTTGTTTTGGCTATTAGCTTCCAGTTTTGATGACTATTTCTGTAAAATGTGGAAAACAGTCATAATGAAGAATGAGCAGTGTAGCTGTCCAAGCTGTGTTCTTTGTTGAGTCAGAGGTTGGCCTTCTTTCTGATGGTTTTGTCTGGCAATTGCCGTTCAGGGGTTGAATTTTTATTTTGTTTAGAGGCTTGGTTTCATTTTGCCCGTTTTCATTGCTCACTGCCTGAGAATTGTTGTTTCTTTCTTTCTTTCTTTCTTTCTTTCCTTTTTAATTTGGTAAAATTATTTCTAGGCCCAGCCCTGTATGTTTTTAAAGGCAGAAATTCAAGCACCCCCGTCACATGACCAGCTCCTTTACACAGAGCAGATCAAATGTCTGAACACACACATTAAGCTGTCACACTAGACTTAAAAATAAACAATATGTATAATACAAAATAAAATATTTAGAAAAATGTATAATAAAATAATAATGTTGTCTATTCCAAGTATGTATTTTTAGTAGTCAAAAACCTTGAAATAACACTGAAAATCCAGGCCTGGAAGAGTCTGAGAAAACTCTTCTAAAGGAATCTTCTAAAATTTTTATAATGAATATTAATCTTTCTAGGTTTGTTCTGCTGTAAAATATTTCATTGTGATGAAACTGCTCTTTGTTATTGCTTCTGTTGAGTAAAACATTCATTAGGCTGTCCATTGGTCTAATTGGAGACATTTGTACACTAATATGTATAATTATTCAAGTCTATTTTTTCCAATGCCTATCATCTGACATACAAATGGAAATCTAACCCAGCAATCTTGCTGTAAAATGGTAAGAATTACTTGTGAATGGGAGTGAATGGAACATGAGGTCTAGTGAGGTCTACCTTTGGTCCCATCGTGGATGGGTGGGAGGTGTCACTGAAATATACTGCTAGTGTGAAAGCGTTCTCCGGGACACACAGTACCGCCATCCATACACAGATCCCACAGGGAAAGGGAAACCGGCAGCCAGTGAATGGATAAGGAGAACATAGTGCCAGATTTTCCAGCTCTTCAATCTCTCCTGTCCTCATATGTACAATAATTCATTCCCTTCAATCATCCACTCTCATTGAGCTCATACATTTACAAGCCCTTTTTATTTTTTTTAATAAGAAGGATTGTATAAATGTAAACTTCTGAGTACAAATGTCTGTGTTCGCAGACACTTGCTCACTAAAAAGTTCCATGACCAGTATTTGCGCAATTTCTCTCCCGAAGTTATGACAAACTAAAAAAAAAAAGAAGCTTTTATATTAGTTTAAAAGTGACATATCAAGAAAATCTGACTTTTTCTGTGATTAAGTGCTATAATCGGGTTCCCCTGTGTGTCTACCAATCCAGAAAATGTGAAAAAGAAGAACCCAGTAAATTTTTTTGGTAAGCCTTTTTCTGTAAGCTTGCTAATAAAACAAGCCGCTAAAGAAAGGGGATCTTATTATAATATTACCGCCCCTTAATCTGCAAGTTTCCACCCATGGCACCGCCATTGTGTTTTCGCAAGCGACAACGGTGTACCAGTTCTAACACCATGATGAAAGTTTGAGCAAAGCATGCTAAGCATGCTGCACAGACGAGCACAGAACACTATTTAGAGTCCCAGCCTCAGAGGAGACAAAAGAGCAGTGGATTTATTGATTTATTTACTGTATATTACGCTGCTGCCACACAGATCTAATATAAACATGCGATTTCTTTCCCAGCTGTCTACCTTCACAGACATAACCAACTGTTTTTGTAACTTATGCATGTTTTTTTTTAATTTTTTTTTTTTTTATATAAACTTATACTTGCGTATTAGACAGTTTAAGCGCAATAAGACAAGAAAGAGAACTTAGTTTAGTACTCACATGCCGTGTGACATCCGCTTTCTGTGCGTGTGTTCAGATGTGTGCGCTCAGAAAACCGTATATCAGAAGTTTAAACTAATATGGTTTAAAATGCATGATTTCAGCGCGATAGACATGATCATCAAAACCAAAATAGATGTTTTTGACAGAGTATCCAAGTAAAGGCAAAGCCCTCTTCTGGAAAAGGGGGCGGGGAGCAGCAGCTCATTTGCATTTAAAGAGACATGCACGAAAACAGCCTGTTTCTGCTTCTAATCAAAATAGGCATTTTCAAAATGATATAATAAATGATCTGTGGGGTGTTTTGAGCTGAAACTTTACAGACACATTCTGGGGACACCTGAGACTTATATTACATATTGTAAAAGAGGCATAATAGGTCTCCTTTAAACTGGAGTTGCGTGTACCTCTTAACCCCCACACAGAAACACTCACTATCGTGACATCTATTGTTGTAAAAAAGGGATAGCCTATTTTACACAAAATTTGATCAAAGAATGCAGAAATAAGGCTCTTATTTACAACATGATAACTGGGCTTCAACGTGATGAGATCATGGGACAACTATGTACCATAATACTTTCTACAGCATTTATGGAACAAGAAACATTTATTGTTTCTCAATATTTCTAAAAACCAGTGGTTAATAGTAGATTAACAGGCAGTCCGCCCAAAACGTCATTGGCTGAGTAAGCTGTCAACATGTTGAGCATTGTTTTGTCAGCGCCACACTGTTTACACTCTTCGTAAGTCCTCTTTAGTCTTTACATATTAAACCAGGAAAGGAGAAAGTATTTTAACATCAAAAAAATTTATTTGTATACGTGTGTGCGTGAGAGCGAGAGAAATGGGGCGGGAGGCAGCCAGTGTGTTTTATACGGCGTGTTAAACGGAGAACAAAGTGAAGTCAGATTTAATGGTCAAACATTAAAATGCC
Organism: Spinibarbus caldwelli; assembly: GCA_039654775.1. Taxonomy (NCBI): domain Eukaryota; kingdom Metazoa; phylum Chordata; class Actinopteri; order Cypriniformes; family Cyprinidae; genus Spinibarbus; species Spinibarbus caldwelli. The sequence continues at coordinate 25,434,437 of CM077243.1, forward strand.
TTCCCTCAAGCAACCCCTAAGATCACACGCTCACACACACATTCACGTTCACACACACAGCTGCTATTCAAATGGAAACGTTCAGCGCCGTGGGTCAAGGCTGGATTGAAACTGTTAACAGATCCTGGTCTGGCTGCGCTCCTACACTTCCTCCATGTAAACAGTGCGAGGATCACTGGAGGCAAAGACGCGCACACACACACACACACACACAGCAGTGCTAGGTTACCTTTGCTGCTTTGCTGTTTTTTGGCAGCGGCGGCGGAGTCCTCCGACTGAGCCAGACGTCTGAGCACGTCGGCCAGTGCAGCCTTCATCACCGTCAGCTCATCCTCCTGCTGCTGCACCCGCAGCTCAAGAGACGACAGGCGGTCCTGCACGTCTGACGTGCTCCCTGCAGAAATACTGTCATCTGCCACAGAAACAGAGATAAAGATGCATTTCTCATCACATAGAACCGATACACAATACAGAAGTTTTGTCAGATATATATGCATATGATACATTAAATGTATCAAAAATTACCGTAAAGACATTTCTGTTACTAAATATCTATTTCAAATAAATGCTGTTCTTTTGAACTGTATATTAATCAAAACATACCGAAAAAAAGTATCACAGTTTCCACAAATATATTGAATAGCACAACTGTTATCAACATTGATAATAACAATAAATGTTTCTTGAGCAGCAAATCAGCATATTAATGATTTCTGAAGGATCATGTGATAATGAAGACTGGAGTAATGATGCTGAAAATTCAGCTTTGCATCACAAGAATAATATTAAAATATAAAGCAGCTATTTTAATAATATTTCACAACATCACGGTTTTTACTGTATTTTTGATCAAATAAATGCAGCCTTGGTGAACATAAGAGACTTCTTTCAAAAACATTAACAAAATCTTTTTTACTCCAAACTTTTGACCGAGTATATTTTGTATACAAATCCCTCTTATCTGGATAATCTCAGTGAATAAAATCATAAACTATTCCACAGAATTCTCATACTGTAGCATTATTTGAAACAGTTCTCTGTTGTCTAGATGAATAAAGCGTCAGTGGACACACCGCCCATACAGAGCACCACTGTAGCCATTCTTCAAAGCACATTTCCCATTGATAAGTGACATCTGTGCTTTCCCAATCTTGAAGAGCACCAGACACCACTACTGTCAACAAACAACATGGAGAATGGGCTTGGGGCTGTTTACACACAGAATGGAAAAAGAAGGAAAGAGGCAAAAAATATGAATGAGACAGTGGGAGACGTAGGCAGCACAGCTTATCAATTACAGATGGAATCGGTGGTAAGCAAAGGACATTTTTATGCATTCAATCTTGGCTCTTCCTCTAGCAGTTTCATTGGCTGCTGCTATTCATGCTCTTTTGCTTGTCAGAGAATATGAATGCATCTAAACACAGGTAAGCTGGATTTCAGAAGCATGCAACATGATTTAGCACTTGCTATTTTTAGTCAGAGACAAGTGTCATTAGGGAGCGGGAACATATTATTATCATCAATATTTGATGTTGCCAATATTTTTGGGCAATTTTCCAAGAATAGAAACTATTTAAAAGCAAATATTTGTTAAAAGTACATTTTCTCCACTTTGAGAAGTACAGTAGCATTTGTATACTCCCTCAAAACTAACAGACATGAACTAGCAGTCAAACATGACAGAACGAGAAGGGTCGGTCTTCTAGTGTATAATATAGATATCATGTTAATATTACACATATGATAAAATCGTACATAATCCAACACACTAGGTGGCAGTAGTGAACTTTATCGCTAATTGACACCCATCATAAAACAGAAAAAATAAGACAACAAAAAGGTACTGAAATTTAAATCAAATATAATAAAATGTAAACTAACACTGCATAGTTTTCTTTTTATAAAAATAATATAGATTAATCCTTAAAGTAACAAAAGTTATTCAGTCATGATCACTGAGTGATTTTCTTTTTCTTTTGTTATTAGATTAACATTAATGGCACAGACAGCAGCAGTTATAGGCTGCTGTCACTTTAGGATCTAATGCATGGATCCAATATACTGATACACATGCGTTTTCTTTCTCAACTGTTTATGTTCACTTAAGACAAAACTGACTGTATTTGCGAGGTTATTTTGACAATTTAATAACAAAATTGTGTATGTGTCTGTTCAAGCACAATAAGACACAAAAGAGAGCTCTGTGCTATAGGAGAGGTGTCTTTTGTGTGTGTGTGCTTTGGATGTGTGTGCAGCAAAGAAAACAGAGTATGAGTGGCGAAATTACATCTTTCACATCTTTTTGCACTTGCATAGTTTAAAACATTAAAATGCAAACATATCTATCAGTAAACGGAATTGAAATGCATGTGTTTTATCGAATCCACAGTTCTTGAACATTTGGAACTGATTATAAAATGAATCTGGTTCTCAATACCCAAACCTATCTACTCTACCCTCATGTTGTTTTAAATATTTCTTCTGTGAAAGGAAAAAAAATAATATATTTCGAAGAAGAGTTTTGACTTTTAGTGTATGGACAAAAAAAAATTTAGACATTTCTTAAAGTATCTTCTTTTATGATTCACAGAAGAAATAAAGTTATTTGGAACGACATAAAGGGAGATTTTTCATTTTCGGGTGAACTTTCGCTCCAAGTGCTTTTTTTCGCAGCAGAAGGTTAGCAGTATTACTGGTGCTGCAGTACATTAGAGGACTTTAGAGTTGGGTTCTGGATGGGGGGCATTGGATGGTGCTGCAGCACTGCAGTCGGCTGCCAGGCGTTACTGTGGTTGGGATTTTGATTGCTGGACTGCTTCCCTGATCGAAGGGGCCCTGCATTCTGAGCTGCGGTTAGCTAGCTTAAGGGGCATAAAATACCATATAACAACTCAAACTCTCATACACCAACACATCTCCGATCCAAGCTTGAAACCAAACCATGGGACATTTTTACACCACTAATAAATCACTGGAAGTACTCACACTCTCACCCACACAGAATTCACAAACAAAACACATGGGCGCAAATACGAGAAGCTTATTATCACACCGCACATCCAGTTCTTGAAAAATCGACAAATTCCCCACATAGCGCTAATGATAAGGGTGCCTGCAGGCTTAAGGTCACTGTGGAGCTCCGTGTGGAGATGGGGAGGAGGTTCAGGAATGCCCTGGCACACACTCACACAGACCGACCCACAACCTCCTAACAGGAAGTCAGTGGGTAAATACCCAAACAAAACACGTCAAACAAGCCAACAAAGGGACCCTCTGTGCACTCTAACCCAGAGTCCATTATTAGATATGAAGCCAAGCACATTAGCTAGATACTAGGCCAACAGCTGAGCTAACCCACTTTACAGTTAGCTGTTAGCACAAAGATCAATCGGTCCAATCTGGAAACTGCAGCAATGGAGAGCAAAACGATTCAACCGCAATCAACCTCCTGAAGCCGTCCAAGCCATCGGCTGTCGTGAGTCAGAGATGCCAAGCGAGTGCAAACCTACTGATCGATACTTAGTCTGTCAGAGTTGCATATCAAACCTCTCATTCCGGCCTCAGTGAATCACGAATACTTTAAAAAGAATGAACATTAAAAATTAATCACCTTCATAGTTGTGCTGTTTGCTTTCTTTATTTCAATTTTACAGTCGACATCTGAAGGCCAGATTATGGTAGCATTTCAAAGAATAATCAGGGGTGAACATCTGATGTTATATCACCCATGAGAAGCTGGGGGTAAAACTGAATTTGATGTAAACATATGTGCTTGTACATTTTTGATTGATCATGGCATCAGCAATTCCTTAAATGACAGATGCCAATTGGGATCAGCAATAATTTTGTGGTTATCTTCATCACAATAACTGCATTTGCATTTCCTTTTATGTAATCAGCAAGCAGAATTATTAGCGAATTCTTCTTTCCAGATCTATATCAGGTCACAAAGCCAGTAACAGAATAACACCAAGGCTTTCTATAAGTTGGGCTATTTTTAAGGCAAAGTAGCCAAACATAGCACTTCTAGTTTAAAGAAATCTTCTGTGGAAGATCAAACATGTGGCACTAATAAGGGGTTGTGCCTTCATAAGACTGGCAACGCAAATCTTATGCTACAAAGTGAGAATCAACCATCTTAATGGGATAGTTCATCTAAAAATGAAAATTCTAGATTTTGAAGCCCAAAAAAGTACATCCATCCATCCTTAAAAATTCCACACAACACCTACGTCATCCGCTGGAACGCCACTCTCCCGTGAATGTACATACAACAGTTAGCAGAAGCTAGAGATTATGGTTTATCAAATTTTAAATATGGATAATTTTCTTACACAAATGCATTGTTTCACTTCAGAAGGCCTTTATTAAAGGGTTACTTCACCCCAAAATGAAAAATTTGTCATTAATCCCTTACCCCCATGTCGTTCCAAACCCGTAAAAGCTTTGTTCATCTTCGGAACACAATTTAAGATATTTTTGATGAAAACCGGGAGGCTTGTAAGTGTCCCATTGACTGCCAAGTAAATAACACTGTCAAGGCCCAGAAAAGTATGAAAGACATCGTCAAAACAGTCCATCTGCCATCAGTGGTTAAATCTGAATTTTATGAAGCAACGAGAATACTTTTTGTACGCAAAGAAAAAAAAAAACGACTTTATTCGACAATTCGTCGTCTCCACCGTAGCGCTATATTGGAGAGACGAATTTCGGAGGAGACGAATTGTTGAATAAAGTTTTTTTTTTTCTTTGCGTACAAAAAAAATATTCTCGTTGCTTCATAAAATTCAGATTGAATCCAAAGCTGATGATGATTTGGGAGTAAAATCTTTACATATTACAATGCTTTTGCAAGCAAAGTTTCTTGGGTGAAAGCAAAACTTTTGATAGAGAATGCAAAAGTTTTGTGAACAAATACAAAGTTTTACACTGGGAAAATGAATTTTGCTGAATTTTTGCTTGCAAAATCCAGTCATTTAAAAAAAAAAATTCCCACGACTGAGAATTTTGTGGAGGGTTAAAGGTTTCCTTACACAGATTTTGCAACAGGACTAACAGAAAGCTGCTTGTTTTGAAAGTGACTTCTGTGTGAGCTGTGCTTCAAACAATGCTACGCTTTTTGCCTGCAAAAATCTACAAACTTTAAATGAATGAAATCAGTTGTGAGCCAAGGAACCTGAAAAGAAGTGAACATTCCCAAGTTACCACAAAAAACTCCACTGGGGTGTATACACCAGACACAAGTCCACTCACACCAACATCACTCATCTTAGTCAAAAACTGATTAAGAAACTACAAGCAAACATCTCAAGGTTGCAGGAAGTAGTCAATAAAATCCAAACTCTGGAGGGCTGCGAAACGACACAATATTTCATTTGCTTTCTCTGCCCGTGGTTTCCTCCCTGTCTGCAGGTCCTTCCTCTCAAACCGTCTTATCTCAGCAGACCACGGAAACATGGAGAGGGCAAACGTTTATAATACAATGCATTTCTTTGAGAGGAAATCGCTTTGGGAGGTTGTTTGATACTGGCAGTGCATACGGAAAAACCAAGGGCAGAGGGAGCACGCTAAATAGAAAGAGAAAGCGAGGGTTGGAAGGTGACGGAGTATCCCCAGGTAACCTCCACCGAATATATCAGCGGCATGAGGATTCTCCAGAATGGGGTACACTTAAAATGAGTATAAACGTGGCCTCTTCCACATTTCTACCCATGATTCCTTGCAGGCTAAGAGGAAGGAAGGCCTACGCACATGTCATATTTCACAATAGCTCGTCACATTCCTTAAGTTTTCTTCCCTCACCCCTTCAGCACGTACACCTAAATGCACACACACCTCCAACCTAACACACGTCACCTCAGAATGTAATCAATTTATCTCACATAGAAGATATGCGAACCTCCCAAACTCGGACGCTCATTCGCACAACTCCAGTGAGATCCTAGACTCGGTGCGGGACAATCCCATGGCACATGGCCAGAATGCATGCTCGTAAGACTTGTTTTTGGCGTGCTTCATTTTGACTGGAGGTCTATGGAGGAAGTCCTCAGGATTAGATGGCAGATTTACAGCTGAGATAAGACTCAGTGGTGCAATCAGCCACATTCAGGCTCTAGTCGCACACAAACACAACGTTCACTAGCATTGATTGATGTGTCTTGTTAATGTTCACCATTTGCAACACTTATTGTTAACAGATAGTCCTGATAATCTGTCGTGGTGTTTAGCTGTGAGTTTCCGGAGTACGAGATAAGGATTAGACGGAAGCATCGACTGGTCGCACACAAAACTGTGTTGGACTTGACCCTCAAGAAGCAGCAGAGACGTCTCTTGTGTACCTGGCGAGAAAAATAATCAAGTCATGCTGCCGGGGTTAGGAGATCATTAAAACACTCGGCACACTTGTAAACTGGAGTAGAGCACAAGGCTGCACATGTCTGAACTGGTTATGTGTGTGTGAAAGTCTTATATGGTTTAGAGAACAAAACATTTAACTGAAGTAGGGTTATTATACACTCACACCTGCATTCCATAATTAAATGGAACTGAATGCTTGCAAAAAGTACTATGGAATTATCATGTTTTATTAGACACGTACCATGTTATTTTTGTACACAGTACCATTGTAACACCCTTTTTTTTGGACGTCGTACTATGATATTATCATGTTTTTGGTTGCACTTTATTTTACACGCACTTACGTTGCACTTCCTCAGGAAAGTACTGAGTTTAATAAGGTTACTATTTGAGTTAAGGTTAGGTTTAGTGGTAGATTCTAGGTAAATACATAGTTATTACCCAGATATTGCACTTAGTGTAATAAGTACATATGTACATGCTGAACGGGACTGTAAAATAAAGAACTATATTGTACTGTGGTACTTTTAAGAAAACTGTGATACTCCAAAAACCACAGTAGTAAAAAATACATTGTAGTATTATGGTACTATGTAAGAGATGGTACAAATCATTCAAAAACAGCCCAAAAACAGTTTTACCACACCCTTTTTTTTAACCATTGTATTTTTTGAAGTAACTCTGAGTAGTGTCTCTGAAAATGCACTTACAAAATAGTTGCAATACCATGATACAACCTTTATTTTAAAAAAGTACTGTGACAATACCATGGTTTTTATATTTTTGAAATGGTAGTACTATGGTAAATGCTCAACATGTGACTATGAAAGGCGGGGAAGCCACAAAAGGGAAGCTGTGCAAGGCCTCTGTAATACTGTTTTGAGTCATTTTGCAGAGGTGAGCTCATACAGGAAGTGACATCAAAGATGTGGGAGATAAGAGTGAAAATACTGAAATAAATTGACACTCCGCTTTCATTATCTCTCAACTGTCGGTTAACATGCGAAGATTCATGCTACACAACTGAACCCGAAACTTATGCTCACAGGATATATAATACTAACTAGATATTTAACATTTCTGAAGGAAAATGAGTGGTGTTTGCCCTTTCAAAATTCATTGCCATGAAGCTACCGCCTGAGGATGCTTATTAGCCCAAGGCAAAAAAAAAAATAAAAAAAATAAAAAAAAACCCTAATCTATTTCTGGGGTAATGCCATGTAAAACCATGATACCTGTGTAGGGTTAAAGTCCCACTGTAAAAGTACCAGTGACACAGACTCGCACAAACACAGCTCCAGACAGCTTCTGGGGACTGGATATCATTGTTGAATGCATTTGTTGAATGAATATGAATTAAACATTATACACTGAACAAAATTATAAACGCAACACTTTTGTTTTTGCCCCCATTTTTCATGAGCTGAACTCAAAGATCTAAGACTTTTTCTATGTACGCAAAAGGCCTATTTCTCTCAAATATTGTTCACAAATCTGTCTAAATCTGTGTTAGTGAGTACTTCTCCTTTGCCGAGATAATCCATCCACCTCACAGGTGTGGCATATCAAGATGCTGATTAGACAGCATGATTATTGCACAGGTGTGCCTTAGGCTGGCCACAATAAAAGGCCACTCTAAAATGTGCAGTTTTATGACACAGCACAATGCCACAGATGTCGCAAGTTTTGAGGGAGCGTGCAATTGGCATGCTGACTGCAGGAATGTCCACCAGAGTTGTTGCCTGTGAATTGAATGTTCATTTCTCTACCATAAGCCGTCTCCAAAGGCGTTTCAGAGAATTTGGCAGTACATCCAACCGGCCTCACAACCGCAGACCACGTGTAACCACACCAGCCCAGGACCTCCACATCCAGCATCTTCACCTCCAAGATCGTCTGAGACCAGCCACCCGGATAGCTGCTGCAACAATCGGTTTGCATAACCAAAGAATTTCTGCACAAACTGTCAGAAACAGTCTCAGGGAAGCTCATCTGCATGCTCGTCGTCCTCATCGGGGTCTCAACCTGACTGCAGTTCATCGTCGTAACCGTCTTGAGTGGGCAAATGCTCACATTCGATGGCGTCTGGCACTTTGGAGAGGAGTTCTCTTCACGGATGAATCCCGGTTTTCACTGTACAGGGCAGATGGCAGACAGCGTGTATGGCGTCGTGTGGGTGATTGGTTTGCTGATGTCAATGTTGTGGATCGAGTGGCCCATGGTGGCAGTGGGGTTATGGTATGGGCAGGCGTATGTTATGGACAGCGAACACAGGTGCATTTTATTGATGGCATTTTAAATGCACAGAGATACCGTGACGAGATCCTGAGGCCCATTGTTGTGCCATTCATCCACGACCATCACCTCATGTTGCAGCATGATAATGCACGGCCCCATGTTGCAAGGATCTGTACACAATTCCTGGAAGCTGAAAACATCCCAGTTCTTGCATGGCCAGCATACTCACCGGACATGTCACCCATTGAGCATGTTTGGGATGCTCTGGATCGGCGTATACGACAGCGTGTTCCAGTTCCTGCCAATATCCAGCAACTTCGCACAGCCATTGAAGAGGAGTGGACCAACATTCCACAGGCCACAATAAACAACCTGATCAACTCTATGCAAAGGAGATGTGTTGCACCAGATACTGACTGGTTTTCGGATCCCCCCGGACCCCCCCAATACAGTAAGACTGCATATTTTAGAGTGGCCTTTGATTGTGGCCAGCCTAAGGCACACCTGTACAATAATCATGCTGTCTAATGTTGATATGCCACACCTGTGAGGTGGATGGATTATCTCGGCAAAGGAGAAGTGCTCACTAACACAGATTTAGACAGATTTGTGAACAATATTTGAGAGAAATAGGCCTTTTGCGTACATAGAAAAAGTCTTAGATCTTTGAGTTCAGCTCATGAAAAATGGGGGCAAAAACAAAAGTGTTGCGTTTATAATTTTGTTCAGTGTATAATGTTTAATTCATATTCATTCAACAAATGCATTCAACAATGATATCCAGTCCCCAGAAGCTGTCTGGAGCTGTGTTTGTGCGAGTCTGTGTCACTGGTACTTTTACAGTGGGACTTTAACCCTACACAGGTATCATGGTTTTACATGGCATTACCCCAGAAATAGATTAGGGTTTTTTTGTTTTTTTTTTGCCTTGGGCTAATAAGCATCCTCAGGCGGTAGCTTCATGGCAATGAATTTTGAAAGGGCAAACACCACTCATCTTCCTCCACACGACTCCACACACAGGGGATTACATACTCATACATGTGTAACAGACATGAAGCTCATTTGCATATAGAGACTCTAGGGAGGAAGACACTTGTGCTCTGTCCTCATCTCAAGGTTATGAGCTTCCACATTAGACTGTTCAGTAGAGCTTGATTATTCACCATCTTTACAATTACTTTGCTGCCAATACAATGGTTCATGTCATAAGCTTTTTATTTAGCCTGCAAGTTTAAATTTGAATCACCTCAAACTGTCTGTTTGAATCAAGCAATTCAAAACTCAAAAATGTTCTCAGTAAAGTATATTTAACTATTAAAATGTTAAAATAGGCATTTAGATAAATATTACTGTTTAATTCTATGTATTGTTTAATTTGCGCATGCATAAGCTCAAATTAAATATGAGTAGTGGAAAGCTTGGAAAACATGCCTTGATTATATTTAACTAGACTTTTACTTTCTTAAATTTAACAATATCAGTCTATTTTGCAGCAAAGATTGTTCCTCTGATAGAATACTGCCATGCCATTTCAAATGCATACAGTATATTGAATGTTTAAGCATATATATCATTACTCCAGTCTTCAGTGTCACATGATCCTTCAGAAATCATTCTAATATGATGATTTGCTGTTAAAGAAACATTTTTACAGTCATGCCGTTTAATATTTTTTGTGGAAACCTTTCAGGAATCTTTGATGAACAAAATATTTTTTGAAACACATCATCATATTTCCGCTACATCAAATATACAATGAAAATGGATGGAAAAGTGTTCAGAATATTCCTCCTGTTGTAATTTTGTGAAGACAGTCATACAAGTTTGACACAACAATTCTAACAGGATATTAAGACTGCATTAAGGTTCAGTGAGAATGGTTCAGTGCAGCTTTATGAATGGGATTCCTCTGCCTTCAGCAGACCAGCAGGCATGTAACAGACATGATTAACTACACAGCACTGAAGCGTCATGTTAATGATTCATTGTAATGGCCCAAGGCTTGACACACAAGATACACACATACTGTACTCTCCCTTACACAAAACCACACACACACTCACACATCTGGCCTTGTGAGATTAGATAATGATAAGTGTTACAGAGCAATATTGTGACATGCATTTTCACCACCTTTTCTCCTTCTTAGATTATGGACAGTTTGAGCTGCGTTGATGTTCAAAAGACAAAATATACTCTGGTTAAACCAATCCACCGCATACAAAGGCAGCACAGATATCTGCCAATCAACCACTGTCTGTTTGGAACACCATACTACACTATTTTTGCAGTAAGCACTATACTGAGCATACTATGCAACTTTCTGTATGCAATACCCAGATGACCCTACTGCATTTGCAAAAAAATAGCAGTATACACCGCAATGTTATACTGTATCCCACAATTCAATGTGCTTAACTTGATTTTAACTTGACCCCAGTCTTTCTAGTTTAAAATTTAATATTTAATTCAATTTATTTGCTGTTTCCTTGTAATTATTTGTGAAATTTACTAAAATATGCTCAACTTGACCTTTAATCCCAAGTGCAACAAATGACCTGCAGTAAAATAATTTTCTCTCCTAACTTATTATTTGTCCTTCCTGCAACAAAATTACACAAAAAAATAAATAATAACTGGTCGCCACTCCCTGAATTAAACATGTATCTTAATGACGTCATGTGACAACAACATGGCATAGCACTGTTAACATTTTCTAAAAAACATATGAATCATTCTGCATAATACGTACTGTTACACTTAGTATTTATAAATAATAGGACGCAGTATACAGCGCACACTGTGCAGTATGCAGTACACTACTAGCATTCCATTCTGAACACAGCCAACATGTGCCCAACAGTAAAGGTCTGTGCACGGAAATTATAAAATCTGTGTCTGCATGAAGTGCTAATTATTGCGCTGCAGATTCCAGTCTCTTGCCTCGCAGCGCCTTTAAATTGTTTAGCGCATGTGGTGACATGTTTAAAGACATTAGACTGTGCACCCGGGCCAACTATGTGCACCGTGCAAGTGGAGAGACGGGGTTATGCTGCGGCCCGTTCGCTGATGGATGAGCAGGATTATCACAGAGATGCACAGAGAATGTCACATCCGTTCTATAAAACCACACATTGATTTAGCCTGTGTTACTTAATAGGTGTACATCATCCTATTTGCTGTCACTAAACTGTTTAATACTCCTATCACTACTACACTGGCCTTCAGACACCCTGACCTCTAGATATCACTATCAGCGTCGTATCAGCAAATAATTAGGCAGAATCATGTCACAGTCATGGTATCAGATGATAATACCATATTCATAATTCCACGGTACTCCAAAGTCCTTCAAAGAAAGCTACAGAATTGCCATCTACGGAATGGATGTCTAAAAATACACGGTACTGTGGCCAAAAACCGGTAACGCCATGGAAGCTTTTTGGTGATATTTTGTTAGTATCTAAAGGTGATTTCCTCATGGTATACATATATTTATAGGTATTTATATCTGTGCAGACGTCCAGGCAAGCATAAGCAGAACAGCTAGAAGTTTCTATTCACATGTTCACAAGGTTTAGATATCTATTGCACAATTTCAAACTAACCTCTGACCGCTAGATAAACTTAAACACATCCTACACAAACACACACACAGCAGATAGCAGTTGTCCATCTGTGAAAGTTGTCTGAGAGATTCCCTGAGCTGGAATCTCGCCTAACGTACATCAACTCCAGCGCCAAATACGAGAAGACGGTTGTAACAGAACCTGCATGTGTGTGTGTGTGTGTGTGGTTTGTGTGCGTGTAACTACCTAACCATATTTTGAGGACAAATTTGTACTCAAAGGTGAGCTGAGTCTGACAAAACCTCAATGTGGGGATGTCCTCATTTGTAAAAATAGTACATAAATGATGCAGATAAAGTTTGTTAGTTTAGTCATGAAATAATCACTTTAATGTATATTTATACAGTTGCATGATTATAGTCTATTCTCTGCTATTTGTGTTGAATTTAAAACTTCTATTTTTTCAATCATTAAAATTTGACTTTTCAGCAGCAGAAATCATTTAGCTAATGTAAGTCATCACAATATGCATATGATGATTTGTACATTTGCTATATTTCAATAATTTCAATATCGCACAGCCATATGAGCTGTAGCTATATAAAACCATATAAGTCTATATAGATGGTCTACGTAAATGTGTGTAATACATACATACATATACAACTGTGCTGTTTGTCAGCATGCTTATGAAAGATGTGAAAGCATAAAAGAGAAATTAGAGAGAGAGAGAGACGAACTTTTGCAGTATAATTGTTACGCAACTGTCACGCAAGATCGTTTCATTTTCCCTTTTTTCATTGCCTTAAAAAAAACTGAAGTGTCTTTTCTGCAGCACTAACAGAACAGCAAAAATAATGTCTTCAAACAGGTTTCCATCATCTGCCATTGGTCAGACAAACACGCCAAACTCACGCCATTGGTCGAGCCTTTGTTGCCGTGTCGGGCTGGTCTGGATGCTTAAACAAACAGAGCAATGTTTTGAAAGCGCCGCAGAGACACAGTGTTTACACTCAGAGGAAATAAACCTGTAATGGTTTACTTACAGTTGTCTCTGCATTACAAACCCAGATGGGAGAAAGTGTTTTACCATTTTTTTTTTTAAATATCACACACTTCAGCTTTCATTAAAGAAGATGAGAAAAGAAGAAACAAAGGAAAAGTGAGACAGAGAAGGAAGTAAACAGAAAAGTTTGTGTACCATCTGCAAGCAGACAAACAGACTCTGAACACCAGCTGAACACATACTACAGGTATGGTGTGTGCAAACAAACATACACACTCACACACACACACACACACACACACACACACACACACTAGTTAATCGTTCACTTTTTTATTGTTTCTTTAACCAGCGTTTATTACAATGAAAGGAAGAAAGAAACACCCTGACCAGAGGCAGTATTCTGCCCACATTCAGCCACTGAACCAGAGTATTTCTGTTTCACATCCTCAGTAGTAATACTCTAACCCTAACCGTTCACACACACACTTTTACAAAGAGATTTGCTTATATTCCCCCAAGCCAGTTCACCATGAATGAGACACCACAAACAGACTCTGTACAGACGTGGCATCCCAATAAAAAGCCACAAGACACAGATACAAGCATCTACACACACGCAAGCTAGACAAAAACATCAACTTACAAAAAGACAGTTTGTCACGATAATCCTTGAATGTTGACTTGAGAAAGCCTTATCTGGAAGTTCAAAAATGTTTTAAAAGCCTTGAGGACTGAAGGTTATACAGACTGTATAGACAGAAGAGAAAAAGACAGACAGAGAGAGATAGACACTGAAATATTTATTCTTGCAGAGAAACATTTGAACAGTCTTTGTTGTTCAGCTGCTTTTCTGTGTGAATGAATTTGAGGGTTTCATCAAGAGTTTCATTAAGTATTATAAGACATATATCTGACAAATATGTTTAAGCAAGTATACAGAATATATGCCGCCATAGTTATTAAATCTTATTCTGTTTACAGACATGACGTACACTGATGTTCAAAAGGTTGGGGTCAGCAGAATTTTTTATTTTTTTTTTTTTTTTTAAAGAAGCCCCCTATGCTCACTAAAGCTACATTTATTTGACCAAAAAATACCATTTAAAATAACTTTTTCCATTTTAATATATTTGAATTTATTCCTGTGATCAAAGCTGAATTTTCAGCATCATTACTCCAGTCTTCAGTGTCACGTGATCTTTCAGAAATCATTTTGATATGCTGATTTGCTGTTCAAGAAACATATGTTTAGTATCACTGTTAAAAACAGTCATGCTTCTTAATGTTTTTGTGGAAACTGTGATACATTTACTTGAAATAGAAATCTTTTGTAACATTTTGAATGTCTTTAAATGTCACTTTTGATCAATTTAATGTGTCCTTGCTGAATAAAAGCATTAATTTCATTCTAAAAATTACATATATCTTTCTGACCCCAAACTTTTGAATGGTAGTATAGACCTGGAATTTCACACCAAACTGAAACTGACAGCTCTAAATATGAATAACTATTTTACACTTAGAACACCATTTCCAACACTTTTCTCAATATTTAATTTTTAACAAAAATCTTAAACGAGGAATCCTCCAGTGTACCTATTCCCTCAACAGAAGTCCAAGGATCTGCTAACAGTGTAAGTAAATGTGTACGTTTGAAAAAATAAAGCGTAATAACTCAATAGCGTGAAGCCCTGTGCCAAGTTTGTTACATTTAGTTTAAACACAGTAAGAAATTTTAAGTCTACGGTATTTTTGTGATGTTGAATCATCTGCTGTAGGAATCAGTTAGAAAAGATACAGCAAAGGAAAATCTATGCCAAGTTTGTCAAGCCAACATAAATATTAAGTTATGGTTTATTTGAAGTACAACTATCCACACAAAGCTCTCTACTATTGTGGTGACCAGCATTCAACACAGCATTGAAAAGCATCAATGTAGTGAGGTTAGAGCGTTACACACACTTCCTCTCTGTGTGGTGTGCAGAAGGGAACCTCCAAATGACAAAAAGGAAGACTCATGCTAATACACTGCGCGCACACACACACACACACGCGCAGACACACATGCATCTCAGTACACCTCCTTCATAAATTCAGTCACACACACAGCCCTCCCCACCACCCCGCAGCGCTGCATTACCGGTGCAGTGGTGGTTCAGCGTGGCCGTAGAGTTGCACACTGGAGCTAAACCTGTCGTGCCGTCTTCCATTCTCCGCTCGCGCATACGTCTGCAATCTTCACCACTGCTTGTCCGCTTCTATGCTTTCTCGTCTGTCTCCTTGCAGTCTTTCTTTGCTCGTGTGTCTCTCTTCTCTGTCTCACACACACGTTCTTTCTTTCCCGGACGGTGCTGCACACATACGCCCGCTCACACAAAAGCCAGGGTGAGCAAGTGAGCGCAAGGGTGAGAGAGAACAAGGGAAACTAGAGGAGGAGGAGATAAAGGGATAAAAAAAGAAAATCTTGGTTGGCTAAGGGAGTGGCTAAAGCTCGCACGTCTTTAACCTCTGCCGTTCCGATGGAGCCACACACACAGTGCATGCTGTTTTACTGTGCACTGGGACGGGGGGGAAGGGAGCACCAGAAGAGGGGAGGAGACCACGTGGAGGTGTCAAAGCTTCCAGAAACCGGCCACGCACACTACTGCAAATTACAACAGCTCCGCAACCCTCGTTCAAATGACTGGGAAGTGCACATGCTGAAATATTTGTCACATCGTGTGATTTAAGACATCAAGATGCAAAACAATACTGTAAATTGCAATTCCATATAATTGCTCTGGCTATTGCTGTGACACGGACTGTATTTCACAACTCAAGCATCCTAGTTTGCATACTACAGCATATAGTATGCAAGAATAGAAACAGTGATAGGTTCAATGGCAGTTGCTAGGCTGGTGCATGTGGCTTTACAAGTATACAACCTGCATGCTGCCGTCTTTGCTCATTAGAACTTTGCTCCAGAAACAAGTTATGTGACTAATTACTTTAGAGCCGAACAAAAATAGCATCATGACAATGCTTATTGGCTGACGGCACCACAAACCCTTCACTAGCAACTATCCTGAGAACCCTTGTGAAAAAGAAAATTTTAATGTATTCAATGTACACTTGTAGTGTATTTCAAATTCAAAAAGTATGTTTACAAAAACTATATTATAACTATAAGAATAATATAATATTAATAAAATAAAAGGCCACTTAAGCATACTTACAGTGCACTTTCATGTTTTTTTTAAACAAACTTAAGTACACTTTTAATTAAAAAGTGCACTTTGTAAAAATGCCAAATTAGAAGTTTTATGTTAAAGTACATTTTAAACCATCATGTTGAATTTCTGTTGTGCTTTAAACAAGTACACTTATTTTTGATGTGTTCACTAACACTAACCCTAACATACTAAAGCACTTGTAAAGTACTTGATTATAAGTACAACTTTATCATTATAAATGTGTAATTACAAATATAGTTAAATACATGAAGTTTCATTAGAAATGACAATTAAGTATATTTTAGTTTTAGTATATTTAACTGTTTAATATAAAGATATAATTGCATAATACTTAGGTGAGTAAAAAACACAATTTTTTACTCACTAATTACATCAAATAGTTCAGCTAATTTCATTTAATATAAATGTAAACTATAATAAATTTTAAATTCAAATGCAATTAGCATTACATTCAGTTCACAATTAAGTATATTCTTTAAAGTTTTTAAAAGACAAAAATGTAGCAAAAATAAATAAATAAATAAATAGCTACAATATATGGCTAGTTTTGAATGGTCATCAATGAAGAAGCAGACTTTCTGCTAACATAATGGTGCAGCCACAGCATCTAACTGGTGGATTTTTAAAATGTGCATCTATTTACAGCTAATATTGTCACTAATACCACCACTAATACAAAACATTGCACAATCAAACAGGAGGAATCTTAGTTCTCTGATTGAAAACTATCTTGGTTTTAAGTGTATGACCTTAATTTACTTCGTAATCCAATCCAAGAAACCTTAAATAACCTTATGTGGCATTCAATTTTATATAATGAATTAAGCTAGATGCAAAAGCTGCGACTTCATGAAGTGATAACACTTCTGGAAGAATCCTACAATCAAGTATTGCATACTATACTGCATACTATTTCAACATACTTTCACAGATATGAGCCCTATTACTGATCCACTGTTCATCCCATGATCATCATGCTTTGGAAAACAATGTTAGTGAATGACTATGCATGCGTGTTTATGAGCTCAAGTCATTACTTTGTACATCATTCCGAGTCTTAGTGTCTAAGTTTATATACAACTTATGTGCTTTTCATATATTTACAGTTTATATCCCTCAGAGTTCAATGAGTTATAATGGTAAGTGTGCCTTGGCGGGCTCTCGTTCAAAAACAACACTGCTGTTTATTAATCTTAGACCTGAGGAGAAGGAGTGGAGCATAGCAGCAGTGTTTAAAAAAGAATGAAACATTTAATTATCCCACGTTTGTGAAGGGGCCAGCCTGTCGCTGAGGAGAACTATAAAACAATGAGAAGGAGAGCAAGTGAGAGAGAGCATTCCTGCAGCACACAGCTGCCAAGTTGGAAGAAAAACCAACAACAAAAAGTGACTGGTTAGAAGCCAGGAGGAGAGCCAGAGAGAGGAGAACAGAGGAGAGAAAGAATATCATAGCCAAGTACACCGCAATCCTTCAGTGTAAAAAAGCCTATAAACCAAACGAGAGGAGATTGAGAAGATAATCAGCATATGAGATGGAAATGTCATCTTTCAGTGGGATATGAGTGTCATACTGACACAATTACAGACAAGGGACGAAAAGAAAGTAGGTCAAAGGCCAATCATAGGGACTGTCAGACTCCCACTCTCACACACATACAGTATGCATACACTTGCACACTTAACGTCTGCATTCATCCAAACTTATTTCAGCTTACAATGAAACTACAAACCACAAACAGGGAGTACGCCTACATCTGAATGATCAAAAAAGACACATTAGCTCTTTTCCAAAACCTACTAAGCTACATTAGCCTACTACCTACTAGGGATGCAGAGATTAACCGGTTTCACAATTAACCGCACTTTAAAACTTCACGGTTAATTAATCGTAAAGCTTCCGCTAAACCGAGTGTTTCTGTTACACGGAACAGAACTGTTGCAGCTTGCGCAAAACGAAAACAAAGTTACACTAGCGGTGTACCAGCTTAAAATGACATGCTTATTAGGAGACACTGAGGCTACTTCACGCATTAGATTAACTGTGACAGAAGGACCAAACAGTGAAGCTTTATTTCCACCAGAGAAATGCCTGTCGATAGTGTGGGACCATTTTGGGTACGCCAAGAATGACCAGGGTGTCATTTAAATATTGCCGTAAAAAACTGCTGACAAACAGTGAATACATAAGGGATAATGTACGGCTAGCTGTACACTGAACAATTTTAATGCATGACGTGCATCTCCGATCTCACAAACCAAAATAATAGACATGATTTTCTCAAGCCACATGTAAAATCATATGAATTATTATAAAGATTATTAAAATGAATACGTATGGATGACAGTTCATTACAATAATATTTCAGTTTATTTCCATCATTGGTAACAGTTTCCCCTGTGGGATAAATAAAGTTAATATTAGTCGTATATTAATAATACTTCATTAACTTTGTTAATTCACCATGTTTCCAAATTCTCTACCCCAGGTCCAAAGGAAATGCAAAGAATGTACAAACTGAAAACATTAAATACTTGTGCGATCTATTTCCATTTTTATTTTCAAAAGAGAAATACTGTCATGGATGCTTACAGAGCAGAGGTCACCTTTTTTAATTCCAATGGGAGAGATGGACTTTTGTTTTTCTTTTGTTTATTATTATATTTTGCGCTGTATGTTTGGTTACTGTCTTATTTCTGTTTCAAAAGCCAGCAATAAATAACACTTTAATATCTAAAGAGTGTTCATGTGATTTTATACATTAGTAATGTTGTGAAATGAATAAATGCATAATAATCATCATAATCGTAAAACCGTGATTATTCCTCAGACAATAATCGTACCAACAAAATCTATAATCGTTGCATCCCTACTACCTACATTAGGCAGTTTTCATTGATGGCAGTATCCCAAGTGAAATGGAACTTCTGATTTGAAATGCACTTGATCTGGAATACTAATGGTTCATACAGTTGTTTAGAGTGAAATTCAAGCACTTTTCCAGCACTTGATCTTGGAAAAAAAAAAGAAGTAATTTTTCATTATTATTATTTATTTTTAAACACACTGGAAGTTCTAAGAAAAAAAGATTAAGTGTTTTCAAGGACATTATTCAAAATTAAAGCACATTCCAAACGTGAAAGCTCTGTTTGAACCCTGAAAACTACAAAGTCAAGAGCTCTGTGAATCATACAAAGAACTGGAACATATTTTTATTTAAAAAAAAAAAAAAAAAAAAAAAAAAGTAAAATTTGGGTATTATTTTGTTATTCTACCTATTTTCATAATTAAATTAATTAGAATAGTTATAATAAACATTTTTCATTGCTCTCTCTAGCAACACAATCTATGCACAAATTGGACAAAAAATAATTAAGTTGAAAAAAGTGCAGTGTTTTTTTTTTTTCTTTCTTTCTTGGGAATCGAACCCATGACCTTGCTATTACTGGCACTTGTTCTACATGTTGAACTAGAGTAAGACAATCTTGGTCAAGTACTGAGATTACAGTGCCAACTCATACACAGCTATTAACACAGCAGTGGCAGTCTGTCCATAGACAGACAGTATATCTACTACAGCCCAAAGCTGTTGGAGTATGTTTTCTATATCTGGTTGGTAAAGTCCCACGGTTTCCAGAATCACAAATTGGATAACTGTCTTTTGAGAAAGTCTTTATGTTTATCCACGTACACAAACTGTTCATTTGCATATTAACTGCAAATTTGTGGCAATGTTTGCTGGAATACTATGAGGGAATTCAAAGAAAATTAATGACTGTTAAGTGCTGTTCATTGCTTGTGCACAAAAGCTCAATTATATTCATTAAAGGAATGTCACAAACACATTCCACCACCATGTTATTGCTGATTACTATTTTTCATGGGTCGAATGCAAAGCACTAGAGAATGCAGCAGAAAAGTACAATCTGGCATACTTTACTGAGACCGTACAGCATCACTACATTATTTCAGAATTAATGTTGCCATGATGAAAGGAAAATGTATGCAAACATTTAACCCTCAGAGACCTAAGATGTGATATTCATTTAGGGGTGCAAATGTTCATTCCTATTTTTTGATACAGAAAAGTCTTTTTGAACTTAAAAGGTCATATATTTGAACCAGTAAGGACATAATGATGAGAGGTAAGAAATTTTACCATTTGACCATTTAAATACTGTATTAAACATCGATAAGTTTGACTCCCTAAGGCCCAGCATTGCATTTTTGCTAATTTAAAATATGTCTTTAATTTGTGTACATTCAAAATGTTAGGGCACATAAGCCTTTTCACATCACTAGACATACAGAAATTAAATATATATGAGATGTCAAATACTTGTATTAGTAAACACTATGTAAAATAGATACAATTGTTCTAAAAGTGTTAAGAATTGTGCCACTTTGTTAGAGAGTTAGGGCCAGATTTACTAAACAGGGTTTAGAGCGTTAGAGCGCAATTCCATAAATGTGCCGATGGGAGGGGAAAATTCTGCACGTGGTTTACTGACAGTGTGCACATTAAAGAACACAGACACAACCAGATCATTTTCATAATGACCAGCGTAATCTACCGAGAGCAGCACAATTACTGCCTTCAAGACTTGCATTTTTTTGGACGTTAAATAATAGCGCAAATACCAGTAATTTGACGAGCGCAAATGTTAGTGAATCTCGTTGTGTGATTAATTTTAATACTCTCCTCCCATAAATTTTGCATCTGAAAGGGAAACTCCTACAAATGCATATTCAATAAGGTCAGGTGCAAAAATAACTGTGTCCATGCCTTTTCAGTGCTAATTCTTCACTGCGCGTCTTTAGTAAATCCTGACAGTACTATTTTAACGTCAAAAGACAGTTTCCGCTGGCGCAAGCTGTTAGTAAATCTGGCCCTTAATATGCAAATTTCTTCCCACCAAATCTGTTGTTGTTATCAATTTTAGAGTGTGAGGTATTGTTATGTGTAGTTTTTATCCATATTTATTGTTATACAAATATTGCAGTTCTGGTACACTGGGTCTACACCGGAGGCGACCATTGTCGCATCACACCGCAAAGCAACCACTGCAAATCCATTTTTCATTCATTTCAAAGTATTTCCTTATTGAGCTTACATAAATTTACATGTAGGTTCTTGCCAGATGATTTCAAGTGATTAATTTAATTTTAGAAGTCAAAAGCACGCTTGCACAACAGGAAATTTTAGAGAAATTAGACTTTTGGTCTGTTAATTACTTTTTAAAGAGTTGATTGACTTGTTTTGTGAGTCAGGTCAAACTGGGCGTGTTGGCGTGTGAGACCCTAAGGCAAATTTAGAACAGCTGAAACTGCCATACACAGGTGTGCAGATGCACTAATTCAAACTGCTGACACGTAACATAAGTGCTGAGGTGTATACCTGCTGTTAAACAGGTAAAAGGTGCAATATTTAATTTTAACAGATCTGCATGCAAATTCCAACCTTTTGTGTCTACAACCCCAATTCCAGAAAAGTTGGGACATTTTGTAAAATGCAATAAAATCAAGAATATGTGGTTTGTTAACTGTCTTTAACCTTCATTTAATTGACAAAGGTACAATTAAAAAATATCCAATGTTTTCACTGACCAACTTAAATGTATTTTGTAAATATAAACAATTTTTAATTTTGATGGCTGAAACACACTCCACAAAAGTTGGGACAGAGGCATAAAAGTGAAAAGGTTATAGAATATCCAAGTTAAACTGTTTTGAAACAGTCCACAATAAGCAGGTGACTTCATAATAGGTCAGGGTATCATGATTGAGTTTATACGGAGCATCCTGTCTTTGCCAGCAAACCTGGATCGTGGCTCACCACTTTGTGCCAAATTTCATGAGAGAATTGTCAGACAAATCAAAAATCACATTTCTCAATGCAAAATTGCAAAGAATTTAGGTCTTTCACCAACTACCATACATAATTTTGTGAAAATATTCAGGGAATCCAGAGAAATCTCAGTATGTGTAGGGCAAGGCAGGAAACCACAGTTGAAAGCCTGTCACCTTTGAGTCCTCAGATGGCACTGCAAGAGAACCCGTCATGCAGCTGTGTGAAATATAGCCACATGGGCTTGGGAGTACTATGGAAAACTGTTGTCATTTAACACAGTCTGCAGCTGCATCAAGAAATGCAGTGTGAATCTCTGTTAAACAAGGAGAAATCTATACATCAATTCTAGGCAGAGACGCCAGCGAGTTCTCTGGGCCAGAGCTCATCTTAGATTGTCCAAAAGACAGTGAAAACGTGTGCTGTGGTCAGATGAGTCCACATTTCAGCTTGTTTTTGGGGAAAACGGACATCAAATTTTCAGTCCCTAAGATGAAAGAGACCATCCAGACTTCAATCAGTGACAGGTGCAAAAGCAAACATATGTCATGTTATAGGGGCGCATCAGTGCAAACGGTATGGGTGACTTGCAGATGTGTGAAGGTTCCATTGACGTGGAGGCATATATTGGGATTGTACAGAGACATATACTGCCATCAAGATGACATCTTTCATGGGAAGTCCATGGTTATTAGATCAAGACAATACCAGCTTTCATTCTGCATGTGCTACAACAGCGTGGTTTCGTAGACACGTGGATGTGACTGTCTGGCCAGCAGATCTGTCTCCTATTGAAAATCAAGTGTATCAAGTGCGACTGGGCAAAATGTTTGCTTGCAAAACTTTAAAAATTAGCATCCTTAATTCCCAGATGATTAAAATGAGTAATTAAAAGGAAAAGTGATTTGACACAGTGGTAAACATGCCTCTGCCCCAACTTTTTTGAAGTGTGTTGCAGCCATCAAAATTTGTTTATATTTACAAAATAAAATTAAGTTGGCCAGTGAAAACATTGGATTTTTTTTTCTTTGTACTTAAATCAATTAAATAAAGGTTAAAGAGAATGAACAAATAACATATTCTTGATTTTATGCCATTTCTATGGCAAAAATTTTCTGGAATTGGGGTTGTATAAATGTACCCATTTACTTGGCTCAATTCTTGACAATTTCTAATCAAACTTGGGCACAAATGAGACGCCTGAACCATAGACACAAACATGTTGGCAGAATGCACAAATCCCAGAGTGAGACCTGCAAAATAACTCACAAGGCATGTGCCACTCCCCATGTCCCAGTATGCCTGAGGAGCAGGACCCGCTGTCACGTGGCCTGGCGGTGGATGCAGTCATCTCGAGAAAGGAAACTGAGACTCGTCAGAGGCCCACAGACCTCACACTAAAATAGAGATGACAGGAAGGCAGCCGGTGGCACACAGGAAAGAAAGAGTGTGCAAGGGTGAAAGCAGAAGGGCTGTTCATACTTTCAGTGAAGCATCTGCACGAACACCCCAACGCCTTCCCAGAAACACTGTCACCACTAAAACACACTGCTGCAGCAATATCAAACACCCCAGCAGTTTATGAGAGTGAGTAAGTAGTCATTTTGCAGACACTTTTATCCAAAAAGAATGTATTACTCTACTTATTATAGGAACCATCTGCTTTGAACAAACAGGGATTAAGAGTCATGCTCAAAAAGCTCTGGGGTCTGAACCTACAACCTTCTGGTTACCAACCCAAATGTTAAACCAATACACCACGTCACTCTGTGAAGCCAAGAGTCACTTTCAGCCTCAGATGCAACACCAAGTGATGCATGTCACACATAAAACTAACAAATCAGCAGTTCCAATCTGATTTGGCTTTACTTAACTAGCAAAAATTACTAGAACTTTCCTAAATAGGCAGTTTTTTACTAGAATAAGCTGGAAAGAATGTTGTATGCTGTATGTCAATAGTCTGGCTAGGTGAGACTAATTTCAGAAGTCTTTAAATGTAATGATACAGCATTTGAGTGAATAAACTCTGCACTAAATGTTAAAAAATGTGTTGTGAAATCGCTGAAATTCTCAGTGCTTCAACCAAAACTCTTTACTGGTGATTCATGACAGCCACTGAGGCAAGACAAAAGAAAAACATTTTCAAGGGCACGTTTCCAAAGATTCTTCATTTTGCCAGTGGTGATAAAGCAGGAAGGTACAGATCAAGCAAGCTTGCACTTGAGTTGGTAAAGACATGCATATCCATTCTGTAATGTCAAACCCAGTTGAAGATCTTTAATTTGATTTACTGCATTATTATTCCTCTTCTCCATTCTTATTTTTAATTTGCTCCATATCTCTGCATCTCTGCCCTGCATAAATCATAATGAGGCTAATGGTTTTTGACATGACACATTTGGGCATGTCTGAACGGTGGCGTTAAGGCTTACACAATATTTAAGAGTAATGCACCCTACCAGTATGATCAGTTTGGCTTCTTGCTGAAAGAGACAGGTGTAAACATCAGAGACTAGAGTGCACTAGAATTTGAGAGGCCGAATCAAAGGATCCTAAACACCCTTAAACATCATGTTAAGAGTTCCCCTCCTCCTAAGTGGGCAATTCTTAGCCAGCATAAGTTACAAAGTGGACTAGATGTTTTACAAATAGTTAAAAGTACAGTTCTGTGAGACTAGGAAAGCCCTGACTTAAAGTCTGATTAGTGAGGTTGATTAGTTTTAGATTTTTCTTATTTTTAGTTCTGATATTTCTAGTGGTGCTTTTATTAGCGTGACCTGTGACCGCATACTTTGCTTCAGCTGTTGGACAGTTTGCACAGTAAAACACTCTCAGAAAGTTGCATCTTTAAACTCATCCTCCTGAAACATTCAACAGGCATCTTTGGCCACATTTTGCATTGTTTTTTTAGCATCTTGCACAATGTGCTTAATGTTAAGACGTGCTTCATGTTAAAAAATGTGTACCTTTGGATAAAAGCAATTGTGTAAATGTAAATAATTGTTTTTCAGAAAGGTTTTCTGAACACTCTCCTTGTCCTCAATTGGTCTGACAAACAGATAGCCCCGCCCCCCATCTCACACTATTGGCTGAGTCAGTGTTGCCGTGCTGGGCTGGTCAAATTCTCAAACAAATAGAGCAATGTTTTGAAAGCACTAGTGTTTTGCACTACTTAAGGGAATCAGCCTGGCTTAGTAATAGTAGTCGTTTAATATTTATTTAGGGTAAAGTATTTTAACTTCAAAAAAATGACCCACTTCAGCTTCAGAGGCTCTGTAATATCATTTACAGCATGCAAAGCTCCGCAGCTCCTCCCCGTGATGAACGTGGTTTGTTTAGCCTCGCTAAATTAGAACAAGAAAGACAGAGGGCCAGAAATACACCAACGCACATGCATGCATATGCACAGCTGGCCCCTACGGAGTGATAAGTGCATTTGAGGTCAAACGGACTACCGAGAGAATGACTGCCATGAGTTATAGGACTGACACACATACACAGCGAGGGATGACAGAAAAAGAGATATATACAGACAGAGAGAAACCACAATGGGGTGAGCCTGACAAAACAAGACATGTTCGACATACAACAGTCACACGCAAACTAGCGTTTAGGGAAATGCCTCCCACATCAGCTAGTCACATGTAGACTTTTGAGAATCGGCATGAAGTCTGGTCTACATCGCCGTTTATTTTGGTCAAGAACTGCCCACTCAAACAGGAAGGGGTTGTTTGATCGACATGTAAAGTGACCAACCACAGATTTTGATGTTTATTGGCAATTAATCTTGTTTACTTGATACTAAGTGACTCTGTAACTGTAAATATCTAAATCTAATACTGCAAACTTACAAAAAGCTGCATTCTGACTCCCAGAAATTACACAAAGCAAGCCAATTAGAATAAAGCATGCTGTTTTTTTTTTTTTTCATTCTTCTGTGTAATATGCATCATATGGTCCGTGTGGGGGCCATCTGAGGCTGAGATTGAGACGCTAACAAAAGCGTTACATAACCATCCAGCAATATAGTCCCATCATAAATGCCACTGTACAACACAGCAATGCAGTTTGAAGCATTTGTTGCTTAACTTGGCTACAACACCCTTTTATTGCTTTCCAACTTCAGTTCATTTCAACCGCAGATTGTTAGAGGAAGGTTGTGTTGGGACACCCACACCACAGAGAAGAAGGAGCCACTGAGAACTCGGATAATCAGAAAGGATAGACATTGAACTAGACTCTGAGTTAAAGTCTTTCATGTGAATGAGTAGTAGAATGAAGTCTTTTGTACTGCTGATATCAGTGTGTGAGGGTGTCCTCATTTGAAAAATGGTATTATAAAGTAAATAAAGGTTTGTTGTTGTTGTGTTTTAATACACATTCAAAAGTTTTCTGTTATTAAGATTAGGTTATAGTATTTATAATTAGCTGTATATTAAAAAAGTAAAAATCGATAGATTGTCACTGTTTAGATAGCTAATGTGTGTTAATGTTCACAAGCAAGGAAACAATAAGAAAATGAATGATTCTGGCTTCAATTTAACTTAATGACTCTTGAATGAATGAATGAATGAATGAATGAAAATATAAATAAATAAAATTTAAAATATTTATTCATCTATTTAATTAGTTTTATTTTATTTTAATTAAATAAACAACTAAGGGCCAGATTTACTAACAGCTTGTGGCAGCGGAAAGCGTCTTTTGGCGTTAAAATAGTCAGAAATTACAAAAGACACGCAGTGAAGAGTTAGCGCTGAAAAGACATGCACACAGTTATTTTTGTGCCTGACCTTATTGAATATGCATTTGTAGGAGATTCCCTTTCAGACGCAAAATTTATGGGAGCATTAAAATGAATCACGCAAAGCGATTTGGTACTGGTATTTGAGCCATTATTTAACACCCAAAAAAGCATATCTTAAAGCAGACGATAATTTGCGCTGCTCTTAGTAGTGCTGGTCATTATGGAAATGATCTGGCTGCATCTGTGTTCTTTAATGTGCGCATTAATGTGTGGCACTTTTATGGAATTGCGCTCTAACCCTAATTTGCCCTGTTTAGCAAATCTGGCCCTAAATCTAATTCAAAAGTAGAGGGTATGAATCAGCAATAGCAGCATAAAAATAGTTATAAGAATATAACTTCAGAAATTAATTGTTTATTTTTAAATAAATAATACATTTCCCAATTCCCAAAAGTAGACGCTAATCAGCAACAGCAGTAATAAAATGTTTTTTTTTTTTTTTTACTGCTTTAAAATAAGTTTAAAAAAGGTCTAAATAAATTATTTATTCATTATAGATTAGTACTTTTTTAGTACTTTTGAGGAAGCACCAAATAACTGATCCTATATTAAACTATATTAAACAATATGTAAATAATACAAAAAGGTATATAGTATATAAGCAAAAACTAAACAAAACAATAGAATATTTGGTAACATATTTTAAATTATTGTTTACAATATTTTGATTGTGTATTTTTACTGACTAGTACTTCATATGATAATCTGTAGTTAATTACAAGAACTTAAGAAGACAACCTTACAGCATAACACATGATTCTTGGTTTATTACAAGTCAGATAACAGCAACAGTCTTGCAGTTCAGTGAGTCATTTTGACTGATTAATTCAAAAGATCATTCTCATAAGCGTCACTGATTTGTGAGTCAGCAGAAAAATGTGTTACCTACTGATTTCCTTTTATTATTTTACATCATTTTTGCACCATTTATTAAACAACGGCACTGTAGATTCACAGCGGTGCAGAAAACACTGTCAGAGCATTTTATTAAGTCGTATCTGGATCTGAATCAGCAAAAGAATGCAGATGTTCAAAAGTCATTAACAAAACTGTCATGAAAACCATTTGGCTTTGGTATTTAAAAATAAACAACTGGTTTGAAATAAGAACAAGTTCTCAATTCCCAAACGCTAAACACATGTGTTGGCTTGGAGCCATTATATCAACAGGTACGGCCTTCAGTAGCAGCTATTCCAAATCTACATGCAACTAAGCCACTTTGTTGTCCAATCCACACAAATTGTACATCAAAGCTTTCAGTCCGTCTGTCTAATTGAAAAAGAACCCCCCCCCCCATCCCCCCCCCCCCACCCACGCCCCCCCGCACCCCCGCATTGCCCTAGCAAATGGGTGTGTGTCAAGAGTGTGTGTGGGTGCAGATTTGGCCGCCCACCGCTGAACCCTTCAGCAGCATCGGCTGCATTCCTCGCATCCCTGTTTCCAATTAGCCTGGAAGAGCGCTGCAGTACTGAGGGGCCATGAGAGCCGAGTGGAAACAATACTACTGCCGTGGTGCTAAGCCGCAATGTTCTGCGCAACATTCACGTTTCACCTGGATTTGTTGTGGACCGGAAAAAAGTTGGCTGTACATTTCTTGGTCATATTTCTCTTTCTTCATCAGCCCTGCAAAAGGAAAAATTACTGCTACCAGACGCAACTATTAGTTACTGCATTCTTACGCTTTTCAAACGCACCAAAGGATCATTGCCGGCGGCACCAAAACTGAAAGACCACCACATTTACATGCAAATAAAACACATTAGGCTTTGATGTTTCTACTGAATCTCGCGTTCCTAAACAGTTCAAAGTCTGTGTGTACATGACGAGAACAACGAATGTTTAATGGAGCAACCCAACAGTTGGTCTAGTGCAATGCCGCCAAAACTTTATATTGCGCTGCCATACATCATAAACCAAACTCTGTGGTATTCTGGGCTACAATATCTGTGTACAGACTCAAAAAAACTATAACACATTAAATCCCACAAATACGCTTCTGAACATGCCATTAAATCATTTGTATGGTAATCTAAGCCGCTGTTTGTGTGCAGTTGTTTGCTGCAAGAAAAAATCCAGACTTGATGAACCTGAAAGAGTTGCATTTAAACAACTTTCAGTGTTTTTTGCTGCTAACCTCACACACACACACACACACACACACACACTCAAGCAGCATGCCACAGATGAGTGGTACGGCGCCAGAGAGCTCGCTCCGCTTTCTGCTGAAGGCAGCGATCACAGACACCCCTGCCTGAGTGAAATCACAGGTGTGTAGCCGGCTTACACTCTGTGTGTGTGTGAGGAGGGGGTGTAAACATCATGAGAATGCAAACAACCTGTCTCAGATGTTAATGGTGTTTACTGTGGTATATAATGACTGCATGGTCTAATTCTTTGAGATCATCATTGAAAACACTGAAAAAATAGAAATATCACTTAAGGAGACCAGTGTCTCACTTCAAATCTATCCACTCCAAAAAATGCAGAAAATGCCAAAAGTACAAGTAAATAAATAAATAAATAAGATGATATAATTGTATTTAGACAAATAAATAAGATATATATTTTTATTTAGGCAAATCAATCAATCAATCAATCAATCTTCAAAAGCAGACAATGCTAATCAGCATTAATGTTTGAAAAATGGTAAGAAAAGAGAAGTTTTAAAATAGGTTTTAAACAGTTTTAAAATAAAATGACAATTTTAACAACGTATTTAAACATACCTTGTTTATGTGTTTTTAAATAATCAAATCAATCATTCAATAAAATTAATCAACCGATTTCCCAACTCTTGAATGTAAAAGATGCTAATCACAATAGTTTGAAAATGGTAAGAAAAATATGAACATATGAAAATCTAAAACTTTTTTTTCCAAATAAATAAGCAAATGAACAAATAAATACATTTATTCATTCATCCATTTATTAAATTTCATAACTCCTAAAAGTTGTAATAGCAGAAGAAGAGCCAGTTGAAAATCAATGAAAATATGTGACGACTCAAGTTGGGTGCAATTTTAGATGCCGTTTTCTTTTCATCTTGCCTCTGTATAATGGATATTAAAGTAGTGTTTATAAGTGCAGCGCTTCTTTGTTTACAGCAGTAACCAAAGAAAATGCTATACTGCTGCTGTTCCATAAGAGCCACCTACTGGTAGAGAGTGAATGTGCGTTTTCATTTAGCCTATCTGCTGTTTTTGTTTTGTGCACAGATGTATTATGTAGCATTGTTTCACAAAGCTACGGTCAGAACATTCTGTTTTTTGCTTCAAATTTCGAAATGATAGAATCTAATTTAGATTAAAAACTGCTCATGCTGCATGTGTGCAGCA
Organism: Spinibarbus caldwelli; assembly: GCA_039654775.1. NCBI lineage: Eukaryota > Metazoa > Chordata > Actinopteri > Cypriniformes > Cyprinidae > Spinibarbus > Spinibarbus caldwelli. Next base: position 25,464,837 of record CM077243.1, read on the forward strand.
TCTGTTCGGATCATGATTAAAATGCTTTGGTTGCCTCTAATTTTAAACGGTCAGAGCACATCCAAAGCCTTAGTCTGTTTATATGAAGAGATTTCTTGTATTTGTCTTATTTACTTGATTTGATTTAAATTTTGAATTTATTTTTGTTATTTGACAAACCGGTATTTCAGTTTCACAAAGAAATGTGCAGCATTTTGTCTGAGAAATAACAAAAAGACATCTTTTCATTTATAATTTATCTTAAATTATATAATTTAATTTACAAATTATTATAATTTGTCTTATTTTGTTTAAAAAATTGTGAGAACATCGTATCGTGAAATCAGTAGCATAAGTCATATCATGTCGTGAGTTGAGTGAATCGTTACATTCCTATTAAATTGGGATCGAAAGAGTGGTTTGGTCTGGAGCAGCTCAGACACCTGCATAAAGCACAGGGGACCCAACACATGAAAGGAAAGAATAGTGTTTGAAAGTCCCCAAATATATTTGTAGTAGTTATGAAAATATCGACAGCATTAATCTGCTACAGTCCATCCGTTCATGAAGTTCTCTCTTCACCAGCTTGAAGACAAATATTGGAAGAATGTTAAAGTTAATATTGCCATACAACTGAAGTCAACAGCATGAAATGAAAACAATATGGAAGTATGTTGTATGTGATGAAGTATGTGATGAATGAACCTTCTTTCTATTACATGAGAGAGTTAATCATCTACTACAACTGAGGGTAATAAAAACCATTCTCATGCACAACCAATACTGATGAAGTTTCACCATCTCTTTCTCACATACACACAAACATACAGCTCACGGTCGTCTCTGTGCCTGTGTACATGCTTCAACGCAAATTAAATGAAGGAAACACACAGTACTCGTGCCCGAGCAGAACACACAGATGGCAGTTCATATAGCCTGCACTAATGAAAGCCACATTATCAGTTAAATAATAGCAGACGGATCGGGTGTGCAGTAATTGAACAAGACTAGAGGGCTGTACATTGATCCGGGCAAAGTTTCATGCAGGACCAGTTTGCAACTGGCTGATAAGACAATACTAATCTTTAACAAACACCTTGAATCGTATAACAACACCTTGACAAACACCTACAACTCCTGAAAGGTCATGAACACAAAGTGCCAAAAATTTGACTGCACCTTAAGACGTATAATTAGCATCTTTGCTCATGCCCATTCAAACTCGTATGAAAAAAAGTGTCTTCGGATCGCAGAACGCAGTCCGCAGTGTCAATCTGTGCGTGTCAAGTTTTGGCGTTAAAGCCAACTTGAGGAGTGAAATCAAAGGAAGCACGTAGCCAGAGCGCTGCAGGGCTGCTGGAGAATTTAAACTGCAAACCTGACACTTACTGACAAGCTGACACTCGTCTGACTGGAGAACTGCTGTCAGTAACTTCTCGCTCTGTCTCTGCCAATTCCCCTTCTCTCTCTCTCCAAATGGTATCTCATATTTAATCGGATTTCATTTCACTATCCGTGAGAAGAATGTCCTCATGTAACAAGAGCTCACAATATCAAAATGATTTTGGATGCACTGTAGAATTAATCTTGAATATTGTGATCACTTTAATGCACTTTTTAAATACCTATTAAGTTTCCTAAAAAGCACAAGTGACAGATCATCAACTAGCATCATGACTAGAATCACCTCACACCCATGACATGCTTGTTTTGTCACGTGACCTACTTGGGTTGCTTACCTGCCATTCATGACTCCTCTCCTGTGGCCTCATGGGATACTAAAGTGTCAATCAAATGTGCAAACCAGAATCTCAGCAGAAGCAGTAAGTCACCTGTGTATTGTTTTTTGCATACTATATAGTAGGAACGTAGGCTAGATAAAGTAGGTAGATAAAGACTTCAGTCTTAAAGGGACAGTTCACCCAAAAATGAAAATTCTGTCATAAATTGACCTTCGTTCATCTTCAGAACACAATTTGAGATATTTCTGAAGAAATCCGAGAGCTGACCCTGCATAGACAGCAGCGTAACTACTGCGCAGCGCCGACTGACATGGAAGAGAAGAATTGTTGAATAAAGTTATTTTTGTTTTCTCTGCGCACAAAAAGCATTCTCGTAGCTTCATAAAATTACAGTTGAACCACTGATGTCATGGACTATTTTAACAATGTCCTTACTACCTTTCTGGGCCTTGAACGTGTCAGTTGCGTTGCTGTCTATGCAGGGTCAGAAAGCTCTTGGATTTCATCAAAAATATCTTAATTTGTGTTTCGAAGATGAACAAAGGTCTTACGGGTTTGGAATGACACGAGGGTGAGTAATTAATGACAGAATTTTCATTTTTCGGTGAACTATCCCATTTAAAGTGACAGTTCACCCAAAAACAAACAAAAACAAATTCTGTCATCATTTATTGACCCTTCCCTTAATCGCATAGCCATGTTTGGCAGAAGAAAGCAGCAATTTATATTCAGATAATGAAACATCAAAACAACTGTTTCTGTTGCTATTCATCTTGTTCCTGAATTTCTTTTTCTATGTTTCCATATGTCTTCACATAATTATCTTATTTATGCTTTCTTTTTACATCTGTTTCTCCTCTCACTCGCTTTCTGTCCCTGTTGCCATTTAGCTTGAAGTGCTTATGCAAGCTTTCAAATTTATTCAAGCAAGATCAAAATGAAATGCTAGGGGAAGTACATTCACTCCAACCCCAGTGTGGTACTTACAGGAATTAATGGGCACTATAGGAGTAAAGCGGTTCCAACAGCAAAACCGTACCACACCGTTCCAAACAGTTCATGCACAGGCTCACAAAGCTCAGTCTGTAGCAGCTCACTGGAGATGTACAATTACCACAGCAATAACAGTTTATCCTGCAAAAACAGCACTGAGACATCTTCCTCCAAATGCTTAATTACAAATGATCTGGAATACTAAAAAGCCCCTAAGAGTGTAATTTTAAGTACTAATGATTTCTCTCTAGAGCAGAATACTGAATGCATCTCTGTGTGATGCTGAACACTCATAGTATTTACTAGATTCCAGGTGCACTAAGCAGTTTTTTTTGTGGATCTGGGTGTTATACTGACACCTATCACAAGGATGGGGCATCACAAATAAAGTTGCAAAAAGGTGTATTTAAGTAATTCATTCTACTTTAAAAGAACTTAGACCTCTTTCAGATGACCAAAAGTCAAGTGAAGAAGAAATGAGCCCAGCTCTCACTGTGTTCACATTGTAACTGGGCTTAGAAATTGAGCCAGGTCTCATTTGGTCTACTTTTTTTATACAATCACAATATAATACTGTATTATTGTTAAATATTGTTGAGTATATTCAATATTAAATCTTTATATTGTGATTACTTAACTTCCACTTGACTTAGCAAGTGTACATTAGGGTTCAAATGTTTGGGGTCTGTAAGACTTTTGAATGTTTTTGAAAAGTCTCTTATGCCCATTAAGACTACATTTATTTGAAAATACATTAAAAACAGTAAAATTGTGAAATATTATTGCAATCGAAAATAACTGCTTTCTGTTTTAATATATATTTAAAATGTAATTTATTCCTGTGAATTTAAACTGAATTTTCAGCATCATTACTCCAGTCTTGAGTGTCACATAATCCTTCAGAAATCAATCAAATACGCTGAGTTTCTGCTTAAGAAACATTTCTTACTATTATTATCAATGTTGAATACATTTCTTCAGGATTTTCAGGACTTTACTGTGACTTTTTAAAAATATATTGCATACTTGATGAATAAAAGTATTAATGAAAACAAAATAGGGGACAATGTACTGTATTAATATAAAGAATTTTTCTGTATTGATTTTTTACAGGTGTTTTACCTGTATTTTGAATTTTGCACTGCATTGCGTTGTGTTTTAGAGTTAACAGAAAAGTCTGTAAAATTATTGGATAATGTTCTGGCAGAAAATTTCCAGTAGATTTTCCTTTTTTTCAGTTTATAATGGCCACGCAGAAATATAACTTAAAATTAAAAAAATAAATAAATAAATCTAGGCCACTGATATGACTGAATCTTCATCCATCATTTTAAACAACAGTCAAAAGCACTATTCATCAGGTGTAAATGTATTATTTCTTGCACATTTAATTTCTCAGTGTTTAAAGTTCAAGTTTTGAAATGTTATGTTTAATGAAACAACTTAAAAACACGCACACAACTCCCTCTTCAGCCTCAAATCTGGTTGTCTAAAATGTCTGCAGCGCCCCCTGTCTGCGCCTCACACAAACTATGCATAGCTTCTGATGGAACAAACTGTGAGGACCTACTGCTGCTGTGCACCTGGTCAGCATGAAAATCCTTTTACCAGCCATGTTTGAGCTGGATGCTGTGGAAAACTACCAGAGAAAGTTGGACGGACTGCAGTGGCCTGCCTTTAAATATCCAGCTCTCCTGAGTGAAAATGCAGAGTCATCACTGGGTTCTGCTGCACTGCGGGGACGGAATGAGGCCGTCGCTCCGCGCCACCTGGCCGCCGCACAGACACACGTTTATGCAGAGCGTAAAATCTGCAGTGTCACTGCGCTGGCTGACCTCACAGTGCAAATGTCCTCCCCGCACAACCCTAATTATGCAGAGACGTTAGTACATGAGTGTGTGTTTTCCAGGAAAACAACCATGTATATCTTTTTAGTACTCCAGAAAATACCAATAAAGAGAAAGAAATATAACTTTTTTTTTTTTTTTCTCCTCTGGATGAGTTTAATGTGCAATTTGGCCAAATATTGCGATTGTGATTGCAACTGTGAATTATTAAACTGAAGGATGACCTTTGAGTTTCTGGAAACGACATGAGCACCACGCATGATCCGAGTATGTATAGACAACAAACAGACTTAATGTTTATTTAACTGAATCACAGTTTTGTGGTTTAATCACACTAGCTGACTTTGTTTAGCTTAATTGTAGAGTCCAACGTTGTGTGTTTACAAGGCAGCTGAGCTCAGTATTTTGTGTGTATCCGTTTGTGTGCGTAGGTGAGTGACTGGCCAGCGTGTGGTAAGGTTAGCATTTCAGGACAATAGCGTGGAGGCGTCTGATGGCAGAAAATGACAGGATTAGGATCACATTTGTGATTTATAGGTGGCAAAACGGCTAAAAATAATAACCCACAGGAGCACAGTGAACTACTGTACCTGTCAGGACGTCACATACAAAAAAAACGTAGAGACCTCAGTTAAGTACAGTACATTTCCTGTCGATTTAGAAAAGTGGTCAATCACATAAGTTTCAAAATGTAGACAGTCATGTCAGTGGTGCACATTGTGAAATATTTTAAAGTAAATTTTGAGTAAACATTGTGATTAAAATCAGAAAATGTACAAATTACTATGTAAAAAACAGAATATATATATATATATATATATATATATATATATATTCAGCTTTGCCAACACAGGAATAAATAGAAAAGAGTTATTTTAAATTGTAATATAATAATTCACAATATTACTGTTTTTACTGTATTTTTGATCAAATAAATGCAGCCTATGTGAGCATAAGAGACTTCTTTTAAAATATTTTTTTTAAAAATTGATCCAACCCCAAATGTTTGAATGATGGTGTATATAAATTGTATGTTTACATGTTTACAATAAAACAACATACTGGCCAACCACTGTTACTGCCATGTTACACCATGCCTTTGATTTTTGACACAAAATAAGAATTAAATACAAATTTCAGCTATGTAATGAATGTATATGAAGTGTTTTAAAATGATTTTGCCATATTACATCATATTAAACTAATATTACAGTCTTCTGGTGTGTACACACACACACACACACACACACACACACACACACCACACACACACAAATAACTAGAAGAGGGTGACTGATCTATGAGCCATTGACTTTAGAAAGCAAGCTAATTGAAAAGAGCCTGTCAGCAGATAATCTGGCACATCTATAGCAGTACATTTGATACTGATCCAGCTCCCGCTGAGCGCACACCTGTCTTTTGCGATACACAAACCTGAATGTGTGTGTGTGTGTGTGTGTGTGTGTGTGTGTGTGTGTGTGTGTGTGCATGGATGGGTTTGTAAAGACAACCAACACTGCAAACAACTACAACTTTTAAAACACAACTTGCCAAACTTGCTGTTTATCCTAACACAAGTGTTTTAGTGCGCCTCATGGTTTACGGACCATTTATAGAGTCATAACCACATCACACATGACCCAGATGGTATTTTTCATGATCATGTGCATCTTGAACTCAATACGTGTGTCTAAAAACTCTGACTGGGTTCCATGAGTGGAGAAAGCGTGCCTGAAACCTTATCCAAGATCTGTGTCCAACCCAGCCATTAACTTAATCCATCCTGAACCACTTCAGACTACATGCTGTTCTACCGTACATATGGATTTATCTCCACCCTGAGATTACAACCCTGTCTCTCTCTCTTTCACACACACACACACACACACACACACACACTCGTGAGGGACGGCGGCACATCCTGATTAAGGTTACAATACAGCCAACACAAAATCTGGCCCCTTATGTTCACCAGCACTGTTCTCCACTTTTTCCCACTCGGGAGAAGCAGAGCAAAACAGATTTCAAATTAGTTGATTCGACTTGATTCAATTCTCAATTTCATGGCTGCTGGCTCCAGGGCCTGCACAAATAAATCAGTCAAGCCTCGTATGTTCAATAGACTTTCTGTGCATGAGCTTCCAGAATAAACAGCACAACTAGGTTGCATGACATTTTTAAAACTCACAATTTATTTACAATGACACTGATCACAAAATTAAGCAATATAATAAATACTGTCATGATTTTAAGAGATAAGATATCTTGGATAAGCACTAAGATAACTGTGTTAAGAAAATTTGTCAGTATCAAAATCAGTCTCATATTTGTTAATTTTAGGGCAGGACCAGAATATTCAATTATTCGAATATTCGTTCGGTGGGTTGGCATTCGATTTTCAATTTTGAGATTCGAATATCCCCCTTTTTTTATTTTTTCCTCTCGAACACCTGGCATCCCCTACGAAACGGTTCTCAACTTGTCCGCCTGGCTGAGCATCTGCACCAGCAACAGACCGTTCACCAATGAAAGACGTTCGTGCTGACCTATAGCATGCATATATTTCATGAAAAATCTTCTATTATGAGCGAGCTTGCCGCACATTTACATTTGAAGTAACGAACTTAAGCACGCAAAAGACGCGACATGTGAACAGACCCTCTGCTATCACAAGACCGAATGCGATGCATGCGTTTTCTTTCTGTCAACTGTCCTGAGATGCGAGCGAAAGTCTTGGATCAGCGTGCAGTATCTCTTGTAGTGAAGACGAGATGCGCCGATGTGAAGCCGCTTTGAGAGAGTGAAAAAGAGAAGATGCAGTACAGCTGAATCACTAACGCTGTTTTCAAATGACTGATTTAATCTGATATTTTGTGTGGGTTTATTTACTCATCTAACCTACATGCTATACTCAATAAATGTTTGCAGGTATTTCCCTCATTATAAACTTGAAAGCTGCGGGAATGAGTAAAACTACGCGATATACACACAAATTCAGGACCTGATTACATATAACTCTATTATACAGAGATTTATGAAATAAAATTCCATGACTTTTCCAAAACTTTTCCAGGCCTGGAAATTGCTGTTTTAAAATTTCATAGCTTTTCCAGGTTTTTCATGACCGTATGAACTCTATAAAAGCAACTGATGCACGCTTTCAATCACTAAAGATTGGTCCTCTCCCTCCTCTAATCACATGCCGGATCCGTTACCCCGCTTTATTCCGGGACCTCGCAATTTACAAATCAAGCACTGGGCTACCTTATTAAAAGTATTGCTCTCAACAGACCTGTGTGTTTTGTATCACTAGTGCAGTGTCCGTTCTCGGAGGATATAAGCCCTGCCCGCGTGAGGCGCGCCGCTTCCAGCTCGCGCTGTTTAGTTTATTAAAAGTTTATTAATTCTGAACGCGTCGCGTGTCCATATTGCACCAAAATGCTGCACTCCCTTGGGTCTGCAGCAACACACTCGCCACGCGTGAAGTCGATTGGATGAACAGTTCTTGACATAATAAAAATGCAAACAGACAGACAGACGCACAGAGATTCCTGCCTTTATTAGAGAGAAGAATATGTTCAGCCCCCTCCCTCCGAAGCTTCGAATATTCAGCGTTGATACTACCGAAGCTTCGAAGCTCAAAAAATGGTATTCAGACCAGCCCTGGTTAATTTGATGGATTTCTGTGAATCAGTTCAAACCATTTTAAGAAACTGATTTGCAGTGATTCATTAGTGTCCTTACTCAAAAATCTTTGCAATTTTAATGTATTAATATGTTTTAATAAATTATATATAGAACTCAATATTTTATATTGATGCACATACACCATTCAAAAGTTTAGGGTCAGATTTTTTGGGAAAAAAAGTGAGGATGTATCAGTAAGGATGAATTAAATTGATCAAAAGTGACAAAAAAGCAACATATTTCTATTTCAAATAAATGCTGTTTTTTTTTTAAAAAAAAAACTTTCTATTCATTGGAAAATCCTGAAAAAAGTACCACTGTATCATTTACACAAAAAAAAAATAATCAGAAAAAATTTCAGTGTTGATAATTATAATAAATGTTTCTTAAAGCTTTCAGCTTTGCTATCACAGGAATAAATTACCTTTAAAAATAGAAAACAGTTATATTAAACTGTAATAATATTATTATAATTATTAATATTAAACTGTAATAATAATAGTACTTTTTTACTGTATTTTTGGTCAAATAAATGCAGCCTTGGTGAGCATAAGAGACTTCTTTCAAAAACATTTTTTTAAAAAATCATATCAACCTAACACTTATGAACATTCGTGCAAATGAAAAGTTAATTAGTGATAGTTTTTTAATTCGATCAGTACATTAAACATTGTGAATTTACTATCTAAAAATGATTCCTATGACTGAAAAAAAAAATGTATAACAAACACATAAACATCAAGATATTACATCAGTTTTCAATATATAATCAAGATATATGTTAAGCTATACTGCCCAGCCCTAATAGCAACATTAAAATACTGAATATCATTTAACTCACTTATCTGCATGTGTGTTTCTTGATCAAAGAAGCAGACAACAGAGGCTCTTGTTGACTAATCATACTACTTCCTGTTTTCCCCAGAGAACCCTAGAGGAAATTCGGTGGAGTTTACAGGCAATTAACAGAAATGAAACAAACATGGATGACAGACAAAGTGGGCTTCTGGGAAAATTTCCAGACACTCCTTCACTGCCTCCAGACTCATCCATACAAGTGTCCCATCCTGAGAAACCGCTCAAATTAAAGGCTGTGACATTGTAGTGATGTTACAAACAGAAAGCAAGTGGCCCAACATCTTCCCTTTCAGACAAACACACACACCAGAAATGATCCGGCCAAACTGTGTGTTGCATTATTTCTATGATTAAGTGTGTGTGTAAACAGGTACCTGCTGACTCCTTTAGTTCACTTACTCACCAAAGGTAGCGTTTACTCACGTTCGGCACTTGGTGAGTGTTTTGGCCCCAGTGTGTAGCATAAAATAAGGACGTGCATATATTCTGGAATCTGTGGACATCAGCGTCTGCAGCTCTGCAATTCATCAGACTTCATCTATCCGTCCTCTCCACACTCACACACACACAATATTTCTCTTCTCGCTCCAGCTGTAATCTCATCCATTGTTATGAGGGAAGAAGGGAACGAGGAATGAAAAAAGTTGGGAGGCAACATTCCAGCATCTGGAAGCGTTCGGGCACACGTGTGTCCCTTTCCAGATCTCTCCCTCCCTTTGCTCTCTCTCTCTCTCTGTCCGTCTGTCTCCTGCTTCCCTCCATCTTTTTTTCTTTCAAAGAAGGAATTTTGAAATCTGATCCTCAGCTTGTCTTTCCAAGTGCAACCCAGCACACAAATACACACACACACACACAGTTTAACATTAACAACTGCCATATGCAATCACAACCACATGAAAACCACATCACAGGTCATTTAGAGTCAAAACAATCAGATACTTCCAAAACAAACTCGAGCATAAAACCCACTTTGACACATTGCAAATGAACCGTGAGCGATGCTGGAGACCCATTCATCCCAAACCAACATAAGTCAGGGTTTTCAACAATGATACGGTCTTCACATCCCGCTACAGCTTTCACAGAGGTTACATTGTGTTATCTGCTGACATTAAAATTTATTTGCATCTGACCCTTTCGGGGTTTTCACAAACATTGAGGAAAACTGAGCATGCTGTAACGTTTCCTTGAATCAGAAACCTAAGCCAGCGCACTGGTGCATCTACTGTTGCTCCAATAAATAAGTCAACAGTCATTTCGAAGATGATTTTGTCCTGCAGTGTTCTTATTGTGGATACACAATTTTATCACTGGAGGTCTCTGAATCACTGGTCTTATAACATAGTGGAGGTTCCCAAATGGTTAATAATAAAAATATGTTGCTTTTTATATTACAGACTGGAGCTAAAATGGTCAAATTAAACATTTATCTTTGTTAGCTTTCATTTAGCAAGTTAACAGCTTGGCCTACTAGCTTAGCATAGCACTGACTGATATAGAAAAGATCCAGCTAAATGAATAGCTAGAACAAGATATCATAATAACTGGTACATATGGGTCGACACGATTAGATGGTAGAAATTTGTCAACCAGTAGAGATTTTGGACTATCATCTATATCGCAGTAACACGCTCATGTGATGTTGCTGTGCTACATGGTAACGAAAACATATCATTTGCACGTTTTTAAGCATTGCGGATTAAAAACAAGTGATTTTAAATTGTTGAAACGCAATCAGCAGTGAAAGAGAACTCATTTCACTATATGCGCACACTGTCTGAGAGTTTCTGAGCGCTGTCAGAGAGCCACGGGCATGTGAAGACGCTCATAGAGCGCAGGAGTATTGAACAGAGTTAAGGCCCCGATATACTTCAAACGAAGTTCGTTTTCATTCTTCTTTGGGGGGAAAAAGAAGTTCGAAAAGGCTGAGCGACGGTATACTGTTTTCGAACATTCCGACACCCCCGCGCTGCTGGAGACGGGGTGTAGATTAATGTAAACGTGTCGCGACGCTAACGCGTATGCCCGAAACACAACAACGATGTAATGAAGCTGTATCTAGGTGTTTTATTAAACTGGATAAATTACACGTTTTTATATTTTATGTGGTGTCATGATTTGATAAAAACAAAGGTTTATTATTGTATGTTCTTTTGGCATTTCATTTATTGATTACCTTTTAAATTCGCTTATTGAAAGAACAGCAGCAGCAGCAGCAGTATGGTGTAACATTTATTTGAAACACATGTATTTGGTACTTGCTACCTTATATCTTTACTCTTTCCTTTCATTCTTTTCATGGCATTGGAAAACTTTAATGATGTTAATGAAACTGATGTTTCTCTATGTCGCTTTTTGCATAACTCTGGGTCATCGACAACAAGCTTCATTGCAATTTCTTTCTAGGAATTAAATGCTTTCTCTGAATCTTTAAAGTCTCTCTGCGAGCGATTGTACAGGTGCGGATATATTTGTGGCAGCTCAGCTATTCGACACAGTGTATTTATGTTGCTAGTGACTTGGAGATGTTGTTCTCCTGCCTGACTTTTGTTGAATGAGAAACGAACTGGGGAAAAAAAAAAAAAAAAAAAAAAAAAAAAAAAAAAAATCGCACGTCAAAGAAGGTGGACCTCCAGAACACATCCACCGATTGCGTAATCGCCACAGACCAATGGTAGCTCAAAGGTGTTTAGGAGCCAAAACAAACTCCCCCAGAAAGTTCACTTTGGTGAGCTGTATCGAACTGCCAAAACGAACTTCGTTTCGGTCTGATTTTGTTTGAAATGACGTCATATCAGTTCGTTCTTCGATTTCGTTTGAAGTATATCGGGCCTTTAGATTTGCCACTTTATAGGCCTTGATCGGTTAAATACACACACTTGTATGTGTCAAAATGCCTGTCTGTGCCATTATCCTTATAAACACAGTAATTTAGGTCTTAAGTGAAAGCAAACAGCTTAGAAATAAAACATGTGCAACAGTATATTGGATCTGGGTAGCTCTTAAAGTGACAGCAGTCTAAAATTCCTGCTGTCTGTCATTCATGTTATACAACAAAAGAGAGAAAATCTCTCACTGCTCTTGACAAAATCAACTTTTGTAACTTTAATAAGAAAAAAATATATATTTAATGTACACAGTGAAGAATATGCAGTTTTTTTTATACATTTGATTACTTTATACAACGTATGTAGCATTTCTTATTTATTTGTTCTACTGTAGTTTTTTGTCCTATTGCTTGTAATTAGTTTATTATTCTTATTTAATTGCTCATTTAATCTACTTGTCTTCAGTGAGCTTGAGTTTTTTTTTGTTTTTTTTTGTTTGTTTTATTTAGGCTAGTATTTGTGATATTGACACTGGTGACAAGAATTATGAAATTTCTATGGTATCAAAAATGTTTATATCACACAGACATTATTTAAATTTTGGTCATATTGCCCACCCCTAACAATAACACTACATTTCTGAAGAAGGAGAATTCTGCACAGATAAAAACTTGGAAAATTATTAAATCTGTAAAAGATTTGGTAATGCATCATATTACACAAACAAATTTACAATTCACAACAGCACTTTTGTGTTTAACAACACAAGATGCATGGTAGTTGGAATGAAATACAAAATGAAAGATATAGTGACGTTTTTGAACTTTTTAACTTTTTTTTCCCCCCTCAGAATAATGAGAGGTAAACTCACAATTCTGAGGAAAAAAGGTCACATCTCGCAATTTTGACTTTTCTTCTCAGAATTGTTCTTAATACTGTGTGTGGTTCCCTGTATAATCTTTGACTGTTTTTTGTATTTGTGATGGTTGTTCATGAGTCCCTTGTTTGTTCTGAACAGTTAAACAGAGCACTGTTCACTGTTCAATGCATCTTCTATGCTGCATCGCCGGAAATCACCAACTGTAACTGAAAACAAATGCCTTCTGGTTGCGTTTTCACTGTGAATTTTCACCGCCCCTGTGGAAAAGTGTGCCGTAGTCAAGATCACACTAGGTCACAGCTCGTTCCTTACAGGGCTTAAACCAGCAGCTATCTGGTTATCCACCCTGAGCTTTCAGTCACTACACAACACCAGCTTGGTACAGTTGAATAACCCACACACGCCCCCACAGAGGCCTGGGATTGAGCAATGGAGGTGGGGAATGCACCTGGCGACGGGAGGAACGGGGGCGGCTGCTATTTTTATGTTGAGTTTGACAGTTGGGCGGCTGATTGGGGTGCAGAGTGAAAACTGACGCCATCACATTGAATGATTGAGGCCTACATGGAGACCTTTAAGAGTGCTGGAGCCATGAGCAAGACCGTACACCTCCATCAGGCACCCTGCTTCAGTGTCTTTTACACATCAACATAACACATGCACATGCCTTAAAAGGCAGCACACTGCTCACAGGCCAACCTACTGACCTACACTCGTAAGAGCACATAACTCAGAGCCCTAAGAGGCATGCTCAACAACACTAGGTCTCAACTGGTGGGTCGCAACCCGAAATTGGGATATGGGTCTGTTTTGATTGGGTAGAGCTGACTACACTGAAAAATGCAATAAAATGCAATAAAATAAAATGCAACTAGCCATAAGTATGGTCAACATAATCTGCATGTATGGATTGTATAACAAAACAAATAGGCTAATTAACTTTTACAATTAATTGGAAATTTGTCCAATGAAACAAAAATCATTTAGCCTATGCAGTTCATACATACTGATTTATTTAATTTTAAATATATTTTATGAAAATATTGAAATTTAAATTATGAATACATTTTAAAATATTTAAATTTAAATTAATTATGAATACATTTTAATGGTCGCTTATGAGAATATTTTTTAACTGTGCTGGGTGAACAACACTGAACTGAGTAGCAAACACCAGTAGCAAAACACCACAAGTGTAAATACATGGGACAATTACATGACATTAATATCTATTAATGTCTTCAAAAATACACTAAAAATAATTCATAAAATGTTTGAATAAATCTCTTCTGTGAGTATGCTTTTAATTTCTGATATTCATTTTGTTACTTTTTTCTTAAAATCACGGGGAAAACTGCATTAAAAGAAGAAAAAAACACACAATTTTGGCATCAAAATTATTTTTCAGTATCAGCTTCACTGTTAATTAATAACAATTAAAAAAAAAAAAAAAACTTGTGTCTGCCAAATTCAAGTTACTTGTAATCATATTTGTAAATAAATAATTAAATAAATAAATACATACATAAAAAAATAAATAAATAAATAGAGATAGTAATAGTTGTTTAAAAAATAATAAATAAAATGTATATGTTCTTTTTTTTATTTTCTTTTTTTTATTTATTTATTTATTTATTTTTTAAATAATGATGGGTATATACTCACATGTATTCAAGGTGTAAGCAAAATTTAAACCACATGATATGACACCACATGACATTTTTATTCATGAGTCATTAAAATTAAGCTTTTCTTGAAAATGGATTTCAAGTTTTCCAAAAGCGACATTAATACAAAGTACACATGCATTGTAAGGTAGATTTTTAAAATAATTTTCCTTTTATCACACCCATATCACAGGTGTCATGAAAGGAAATCAGTCAGCATTCTATTACATGTGCATATTTTTCAAGTTTAGCTGTGCAAGTTTTGCTTCACTGTCGTCATGACCAAAACCACATTTTACATTGTCAAAAACCACATTTAGATCTTCCAAGAACCAAAGTGAGTCAAACGGGCCTGTACGTCATACTGAAAACTTTAAAGAGTGAGTCTAATCTCTGTCTGTGCCACGTGTGACGCATAGACGGAGGTTGCGGTCTGTCTCTGACGGATGTACCTGCGGTGCAAAACTGATACTAGATCTGGTTTTATACTCGCTTAGTGCACTTTGGTGTTTGAAACCTTCATCTTTGGCATTAGAAAAGCATTTTCGGGGAAATCAAAGCCAGTACAAAATAAAGGAAGCCAAAACTAGATTTCATTTGACTGATAACTCAACTGAATAACAAATTAAATTTAGATGATGTGGTTTGATAACAATTAGCTTATTTTTAGATTAAAAATAAATAAATAGCTAATTCATAGTGAAAAAAAGAGAAACTAGAAGCCATAAGGGTTGATGGGGGGGGTTTGCTGAGACAATGTAGGACATTGCAGAGACTGCAACACACACACACACACACACTGCAGTTCAGCAGCAGTCATATCCAATAATTCAGATCGCAGCGTAACGTCCATATACACAAAACTGCACTGCCATTACAAAACAGGCCCAAAATAAAGTTTTCCATCACATACACCTGCAGAAAAGTCTGACAGTTCTTTCTATGTAGTTAACTGGCCCTTTACTTTATATCGCATCTCTGCCAGACACTGCGACATCACCAAGGTAACTCAGAGCAGGACAAATTAAGCGCTCAACCCTCCTACGAGCGTAACCAAGCAACAGAATCAAGTTATATAATCAGCACAGAATTTCATTGATCAGCCGTTATATGACAGGATATTCAAGCAGCCGCTCTCAAGTCAACAATTACAGGGCAAAGTCCCACACAGCTTTACATTGTTGCATTAAAATGAAGCACTTCACATCAGAAAACAATGAATTTGAAACATATTAATTTATATTTTTGTACTTCTGAGTAATTTATTTATTTATTTATTTTTTAAGATGTGCTTATGTTTATGTATACAGAATGTGTTGTGTGTACTGGAAGCTTGTGACACTAAAACAAATTCCTTGTGTGTGCAAGCATACTTGGCAATAAAGCTCTATATATATATATATATATATATATATATATATATATATATATATATATATATATATATATATATATATATATATATATATATATATGTATGTATATATATATATATGTATGTATATATATATATATATATATATATATATATATATATATATATATATATTATATATATTATATATATATATATATATATATATATATATATATATATATATATATATATATATACACACATTAAAAATTAAGTATTCAACAATATATATTAATTTTACATAGATTATTAAATGTGGTTTATATTATGTTATATATTATATTGCATTATTAAATGTGGTTAAATACTATGTAAGTAGTAAAGTGGACCCCTTTCACAGACTGTGGCGACGCATTTCAATGGTCATCAGCATCATAAATCTTTTTATATATTTACATTTATAACACTATACTTTGTAATATATTACCTTTGCATCAAATTCCAAAAAAAAAAATAATAATTTGTCTATGGGAGAAACAGTAAATTTGACATCTTTCTCTCTTCTGACTGCCATTATCAATCTCTCTTTATTTTTTCCTCTTTTTGAAAGTTGTGAAAACACTATTGTGGAGTTTTTATTTTGCTATTTGAGCAAACAGGAATGCAAAAAAAATTATTTGGTGTTGTCTACCATTCACCGCTATAAAAGTTTACCCAACTTTGACCACTTCCGCTTCTGAGAAACCAAGAAATATGAAAAGAGTCCATACTAAAATGAAAATCTATGGCCTTGTAATATTTTGTTACACAAATAGATTGCTCCAGCACACATGCAAGTGGTTTATGAGGAGCAATAAAAGCTGGTCATGTCATTCTCTGTGTTAGAACAAATTCAATCCATTATGCAATTATACTTGTCACCTATAGCTATCTGAAAGACCATTTTACCTCCAGCAACCCATCTGACACGTCTGACAGACTGACACATAGTACATCAACAGATCTGCACATTCAAGTGGACCCTTCATAAACACAATAAATACATTTCTGCTGCCTCATGTGTGTCTGGCATGGACTGTTATCAGACCAAATAATCTGCACTGATAGCCAGAGCTCTAAAACCACCAAGACCATGATCACACAGCCTGCACTGCTGCTTCATTAATGCTATTCTGTCTGAATATATACACATATATCAATCCAGTGCTATAATTTCACAGCCATTTTACAGTACTGATATTATTAGTACATTATATGTTTATTTTTCTGTACAATAGAGCTGCTGAATCGTGACATTAACATTGGTTTCCTCAATAATTTCCTGTGTGTTTTTATAATTGTTCCTTTTTATTTATTAGTAAATTAGTTTGTGATTAATATTACTTTCATGTTTTGTTCTAAAATATAAATTACCCACATTCCTGTGGTTGTAGTCCTCATTCAGTGCTGGGAAGGTTACTTTGGAAATGTAATGGGTTATGGATTACAAGTTACTCTACTTAAAATGTAATTAGCCGTGTAACTATTTCAATTACTCTATTAAAGTAATGTAACTGATTACATTTGATTACTTTTCTAAATTTCTAATAAATGTTTTCAAGGGTTAATCATTTTGAAACATTTAAAGCAGGAAGGGTTAACCTTAGTGTACTCAACACTGGTTACTGTCAGACTTCTTAAAATCCTTCTTCACTTGAACTAAGATTAGGCCTATACTAATTTAATTTTAAAGCACAGCCACCACAAAATCAGACTTTAGCACCTCTTTTCACTTTAAGATTGTTGTCGAGGTTAAATACAGATTTAAAATCATAAGATATAGTTTAATAGCTATGATACTGTTTTTGAAATCGAATCTTCGCATAGCCATGACAGGAAGCACTGGCATCTAACAATGCTTTGGAGAGAAAAAAAAATAAATAAATAAACAGTTAATCTTAAAAAATAAAGCATATACATAAACCCACATAGGAAATAAAACAGTTGTCAAATAAGCATGTGTCCTATTCTGAGTCCTAAACTCCAGAAACATTGGTGTCTCATATTTTAGAGCAGTCAATGCAATTTGGGAAAGAAATCATCATATGAGATGTAACCCCTTTTGTAATCGTTAACATTTTCATAAGTAGTTGTAATTTAATTACACATTTTTTCTTAGTAACTGTAACAGATTATGGTTACATTTATTTTGTAGTTAAATTATGTAATTCCGTTACATGCAACTAGTTACACTATTTGTGGATAATCTAAGCCTCAGTGTGCTGTTTTTGTTTTATAAGCCATTTAATTTTTAAAGAAATTATTTAAAATTTGAATTTTTGACTAGAATGTTAGCCATTGAAAATCTAGAGTCGATTGAGTCACTATAATAATTTGCACACTGGCTTGCGATTGGTGTTCACTCTTGAATTTATTTGCATTTTCATTGTGACTAACAAATACGAGTGGCTTGGTCTTATACTTACAGCAGCATCCTTACAGCGTTACATTGCAAAAAGCAGCACAAGCCAATGATGTGATTCTATTGCACTGACAAAATAAAATAAGACGCGAGCTTGGTGTCATGACAGCGGCGGGAACCTTTCAGGACCTTTAAGCATAAGGTACCTGTAGGTTTAACACTATCTTTTTGCTGCATAGCAAGTAAACACTGGTGTTTCCTTGAGGAAATGCAAAACCTGTAAACAGCGTGAGCTGCAGTGTGTTGTGCATTTTCCAATGGCATGTCACAGCAGGGTTTAACAACGGAAATAAACAGCAGGGTAAAGATATACGGCCATCGTCAATCGTGGTATGAGTCTCTTGACACATTGTAGCTTTCTGCCCACGAATGCAGTGTCAGAGGAGCGTGGCTATACAGCAGACACGAGCGTACAGTGAGACAGCACACATACATTGCGTCTATATTCGCCATGTCTGCAAAAGACGCGTCTATTAATAGTCAACATTTCAGCACACTGACAGAAAGACACACTCACCTAAACTACCGGCGAAACCGTCCATTTCTGGGGTAAATATCCAGGGAGATATTCCTGGGGCGACTGGGGGAATTCGTCCTCTATTTGAGAAGAAAGAGAAAAGCTCGTGTAATGTCACGCCGGCTCCTCTGGATGCGCTTAAATGCAAGAACAACGGGACGACCGACTGGCGGCTGGATCTCCGTCCGGGTAACGCAGCGCTTTTCTGGGGCAGTCGATCACGGCGGCTCCCTGAGCTGCTCCACCACGATCGTTTACACCTCCGGCGGGGGAGGGAGTATAAGGAGCGCTGGGCTTTCGCGTTTCCGACTCCGCCTGCTTTGGCACGGCGAGCTTCCCTTCAGACGCAGAGCTGCGCTCGCTCACTGCTGCCCAAACCCGACTGCGCCGCGCTCTGACATTACTGAGCATCTCAATACGACTGCTCTAGTGCTCAAGTGCGCACTGCTGTCCTCATGAAAGGACCACTAGTGTCTTCGTTTGTTTGATGCTTATACATTTGTGTATTTATTTGATTGTACCTCAAATAATTGACATGCTGTTCCTTGTATATGCATTTATAAATCTTAAAAAAAATAAAATAAAAAAAAAAGGTTTTTAGTCATGGTACCATCTCGACATCCTGGCAATCTCATTGTTTTCTTCTGAAGTACCTGAATACCAACCTAATACCAACACTTAGAAAAAAGTACCTTTTGATTAGCCTATAATCTATGTAAACAGTGAATACAGTGCGGCATAAAGTATACAATCGTCCTACTTAAGTAAAAAATATTTTTACTTAAAAAATTGAAATTGACTTCGAGACATTATGTAACGGTGCAAACATATCAAAATATCAGTTTTATCTTTAAAATGTAGTGAAGTACACTTCCACAAGTTTAGAGGATGGATACTAAGTGGAAATTTCCAAAAACTGCAGTAGCGAAGCATGTATAAATTGTTAAAACCTTTCCCATACAGCAAAATATTCTTAAATATATTTCAAAATATTAAAAAAAGGGGCAAAAAATATTTATTTGCTAAAAAAAAATGTTTCAGAATGTGTTTCTGTAAATGCACTTTTTACTAATATATTTTGCCTTTTTTTGTGTGTTATATATATAGATATACATATATATATATATATATATATATACATATAAAATCTATTTTCAAAAATATACAAAAAAAAAAAATTGCCAAAAATATATTTGCTAAAATATGTTTCAAAATATATTTATGTGAATATATTTTCTACCAATATATTTGTGGCCACTTTTTGCATATTTCTCAAAATCTATTTTAAATGTAAAAGCATTCAAAAATATATTTTTCCCTCTATATATTTCAGTCCAAGAAAATGCATTCATATTATGTTACATTTGAAGAAAAACTTGATTTGTTGTCTATTACACGTGTATATAACTCATTTGAATAAACTTCAGCAAGGAACATAATTTAATATGCTCCAAAGAATGCAATATATATAAAATATTAAACATTATTAAATCATTATAATTCTAGTTTTGATGTCTAGTAGGCCATCCACATTTGTATTTTGACTAAATAGGCTACTGTAAGACTAGAAATGTATTTTCTTGCCCCTGAAATACATTTCGAAATATGTTATGGTATATGAAGGTTGAAAGTAAACATATTTTATATTTCAAAAATACATTTCATTGAGCTTCACTGTATATACAGTATATACTTTTTTGCCATATATTATTGTGAAAATACTACAGTATATGAATATGGAAATCATTCAGAAGTATTTTTATAGAATGATTCTTTGAAATACTCTGAAGTGCCATTCAAATACTATGTATTTGAATGGCACATAATACTATGTATTCCTTACAAAAGCATACACCAAACAACATATGTGTGGTACGCCAACACATATCACCATAGTACGTATTTGTGGATTAAAGCATATGAATTTTATATTTACATACACATTTACAATGCTATAACCATGGTAATACTGTACCATGGCCTTTTTTTTTTTTTTTTTTTTTGGAAGTGATATAATTAAGAAATAGTTTTTATCAGGTACTATGATATATGACCTTCCTCCATGCTATTTTGTAAGAGAGAGGAAGGGTTAAAATGTGGTTGAAGGACATCTGCCCCACAGGTGCCCGCTGTTAGCTTTTAGCACATTGTGTTGGGGTTCACTGCACATTGCACCATTAAGGTAGTAGGCAGTGAATATGTACACCATGGTTTGTTAAACTACTCCAATGTGACTGCAAATTCTGCATGCCAAGAAATATTTCACACGGAGAATTCCAATGATTTAAGAGAGATTCTATTAGCTATTAGTGCTTCTAAAGTGGAATGTGGGTTTTTCCACATTGGAGATTCAAATCATTTGATTAAGCGAAATATGGAAGGCGCCAGTAACAATGCACAGTCTGCATGGCCACTCAGCACTGAACCAATTAGAAGAAAACAGAATAGTGTTTTGGTGAAGCAGTGAAATACCAAAGGTTCAGACTATTGTGCTGACCAAACAGACAGTCTCTGTGTGTGACTGCTGCTTCTGCTCACTGTCACTCTTAGTCCCAGCTGCTGAGTCTTTGTAAATACGAGGACTCATTGTCGTGTGCACTGAATCAGGACAGAGACAAGACTGTCCTCCAGATTGACCCTTGAATCAGCATGGTGGGATCTTCTCTGAGAGATTATCATTGTGCTTATGGGAAAGAGACGTGTTCATCTTGGGTTGAGCTGTAATGTCAGCATTGTAGCTTCACACCGTGTGCCCTGACTTCCTGGCAGGGTCTGACCTCTCGGTCCAGCCAGAAAAAGAGAAGAACCAGACAAAGCTCTCTTTACTTTTCACTGCTGAAGGACGAGGGAGGGAATGAAATAAGGACTGGAGAAATCCTTTTCTTTGTTTTTTCTCTCTTTCTGGGCCAGTGAAGAGAATGACACATAGGCCAAAGCTGAGGTCTCTACTGTGCAGTAGCTATTTTTCTCCCTCTTTGAAGATGATGAATCACCCAAACTCCAGCCAATATGCTGGACATTAATAATTCATCAGATGACTATGGGAGTTTAAGAGTATAGTGAGAGTTAAAGATTTGCAGTGAGTCATCCCATACATTACGGCTAAGTGATGCCGCCTGACATTGTTTTCCTTCCAAGTCTCTTTCTGGCAAATTACAGAGTTTTCAAATGGCCCGAACCAGATGTGAACAATGCATTGTTTGGCCAGCCTAAGCCAGTTTAAATCTCACCTTAACCTTTGCTGGAAATACAAACGAATCCAAGTAAAATTCAATATGCTTTCTCTGGCAGAGATGATAAATAGAATATTTAACATAGTTTAACAGTATACTACTGGAGTACAGAAGCATAAGTTCATGTTAGACTGAAATTTATGGCATTTAATGGATATTTGTACAGTACTTTGAAATTAAATTAAATTAAATTAAATTAAATTAAATTAAATTAAATTAAATTAAATTAAATTAAATTAAATTAAATGCATTATTATGTTTTTACACATAAAATAGTGTACATTAAAAAAAAAGATGCCAGGTATAATAATATAAAATAAGTAAATTACCTAATTGAAATTGAAAGCACAGCCTAAAAGTTCACACCAAGGATGACAACTAACTACAGTATAAAGTTTTAATAAGTTGTTAATAATAGTTTCATGAAAATAGCTGTAACCACAGCTATAACGGTAATGACACAAAATAACTATATTGTTTTTTTTCCAGGTTGTGAATTATAAAAAAAAACATTGACTTTAAAGAGTTAGAACATTTAAGCAGCAAACAAAACAGCAGCACATAATAATAATAATAATAATAATAATAATAATAATAATAATAATAATGTTATCATGTGTTGGTGCTGATAGTTTTCGTTATAGTTATCATTACTGATTTGAACAGACCAGAATTTTTAGACTTTAGAATCATTTGCTTGATTTCATTTTTTTATAAAATGAAATAAAATAGATATAAATAAATAAACAAACAAACAAATAAATGTTTTGTTACTATATTTGCTGTTGTAAATATGATATTTGGTAAGTAGTAACAATATCTTTTTATAACATCTTAAAATTAAACACTTAATATATACTAAAAACTAAACATTACATAAGTAAGTATCAAGGATTCAAAATTAGGCTGAAAAGCACGACTCCATCTGCCCCTGCTGGTAGATACTGGAAATGCACACTCAGGCTGCAAAAGATGCTTTTTTCCACTAATATTCAAGTGTTTGTCTATAAATAATAATATTAATTATTTAAATGCAATATCAATTATTAAACAATTCAAGCATTGTAAAGTAGTTCATGGCATTTGCTTGTAAACCCTCAGTTATCAACATACATAACTGTTTCTTTAATAAACATAGTCAAATGAGCTTTAGCCATAACCAAATGAATATTTAATGCCTACAATGTTTTTTTTGTTGTTGTTGTTTTTTAATCTCTCTCTCTCTCTCTCTCTCTCTCTCTCTCTCTCTCTCTCTCTCTCTCTCTCTCTCTCTCTCTCATTAGAAACTAAATAATAGATTGAAATAGCTCTCTTCACCTTTTATTGGTTGGTAATTCGTGAACTATCAACAAACACACTTTAATTTATAGCCACCAGTGGGCACTGTTACAAACTAAATATTTCTTAATATTAACTAACTACTACACAATACTAACTAAATATTAAATCATGCCGCCTTTATTTATATAGTGCTTTAACACAACAGAGATTGTTTCAAAGCAGCCTAACAGAAAAGTAATTTTTAAATTTTCAATAAAAACCATAAAAGACCTCTAGGTCTTTATGGCTATATGTGACCCTGGACCACAAAACCAGTCATAAGGGTCAATTTTCTGAAATTGAGATTTATACATCATCTGAAAGCTGAGTAAGCTTTCCATTGATGGAAGATTTTTTGTTTGTTTGTTTGTTTGTTTTTTTTTAGGATAGGACAATATTTGCCTGAGATAAAACTATTTGAAAATCTGGAATCTGAGGGTGCAAACAAACAAACAAACAAACAAACAAACAAACAAATAAATAAATAAAATAAAATAAAATAAAATAAAATAAAATAAAATAAAATAAAATAAAATAAAATAAAATCTAAATACTGAGAAAATCGCCTTTAAAGTTGTCCAAATGAAGTTCTTAGCAATGCACATTACTAATCAAAAATTAAGTTTTGATATATTTATGGTAGGGAATTTACAAAATATCTTCATGCAACATGATCTTTACTTAATATCCTAATAATTTTTGGCATAAAAGAAAAAATAATTTTGACCCATACAATGTATTTTTGTCTATTGATACAAATATACCCATGCTACTTAAGACTGGTTTTGTGGTCCAGGGTCACATATGAAATATAAATAATATGAAATTTAATGTTGCGTTTAAAGAATATCACTGCCCTTGTCTTCAACAAAGAGTAATTTTCAGTATTTTAGCATAATTTAGTGCAGTAGTGTTTCAAAAACATTACTATGGATGGGCTATAAATAATTAATAATAATAATAATAATATTAATAAAATGCTTTGAAACAGGACAATAACAATGTATAGAACAAAATAAAGCAAGCTTTAAACATAACAAAGCAAATATTTAATGGACACAATGCCTCTTTCTTGGAAGAAATATACAAACAAACAAACAAACAGACAGACAGACAGACAGACAGATAATAGAAAATAAATAAATAAATGAACGAAGAAACAAATAAACAAAAAAACACACAAACAAACACACAAATAAATAAACAAAAGTACAGTTTTAAAAATAAAGCTTCCAAACAGGGATTTTTGAAGTGATGACATAGAAGAACCATTTTGGTTCCCCAAGGAACCTTTCAATGAACAATTCTTAGAAGAATTATTTTTTCTTAGTATGAAGAATCTACAGAACCTTATTCCATTATAAAGAACTTTTTCTACATTTGAAAAATTCCATAGATATTATAAGTTCTTTATATATCTATAGATGCCAAATAAAGAACCTTTATTTTTTAAGAGTGTACATTTATGAATAAATGTACTTTTAAAACGTCATGAAGGGCCATTCCATTAGTATTATTTCCACCAACCACCAATGGTCACCATTTTTAACTGTGCAATCTCTCCCTCTAGTGGCTGCAGTGAGACGTTACATTACAGTGAGACCTGTGCGACTTTCCACAAAAATGTGCCCCATGTCTGCAGCTGATGTTTGCACAGCACACATTCAAGGAATTCTGTAGATTAAACGTGATATCACTCACCGAGCGGTATTGCCCTCCCCTTAAACAGTTATATCAAGCCTGAGTTAGTGGTTTAATGATGTTGACAGCTGATTAATGGTGCTCTCCGTCATGGTGAGGTCTGTATGGTGATGGTGAGGGGATCACTGGGGAGCTGGAAGCCATCTGTGTGCTGGCGCTGAGAGACAAATGTGTATGATGGTGGGCTCATTAGCCATGTTTTCATAACCCCATTAAAATGCAATTCTTAGCTGTGTTTTACACTAATTGGTGTACATTTGTGGTGAGGGGGTAAAATCATTTTACATGCTATCATTACCTCCTGTATGGGAACTCTGTAGATGTGAGCCCACCCACATCTTCATACACCCATTCTGACAAATACTAGATGTTCTCAATCCAGATATTCTGACTGTACATGAAGACACATTAGGTTTTGAATATACATTAGGTTTTCAAACAAAATAATTTCTGTTTGAAATTATTATTTTTTTCTTAAAGCACTTTTGTTTGTACATAAGATTATTATGAAAAATTCCATAGATATTATAAGTTCTTTATATATCTATAAATGCCAAATAAAGAACCTTTATTTTTGCAGATTCCTATGAATCGATGATTCAATGATTTGTTTGTGCCATCAATTAAATATATATACACAAATATATATATATAAATGTTTTAGTGTTATTTTCTATGTATTGCATTGCTTTATGAAAAACATGCTTCTTAAGTACAGTTTTACCGCTTGCATTAAATATTTTGAATATATTTGGCTGTAATAGATGTTTGGATGAACAAAGAATGGTTTTTGGGTTGATAAAATTCACCCTTTTCAGAGCAACCTACATGGATGCCTATCAAGCGATACTGAATATCATAAATAACTGAAATGTTCTGACAACAATCAATCATAACATATGCAGTTTTGCACTATTTGGAGATTTTGCTGGAGGTGGGGTTACAATCAAATGTCCTGGCAGTCTTTCCTTGATGCAATCCTGATTGGTTGGAACCATAAACTCAGTATTGGGATGTAGACACATATACTGTATCTACTTGCAGTGATAAAGTTGATAATTTTCATTGAGAGTTGCTGATTTTTGCCAACATTAGTGATGGTAGCAATTGGCAATGGACAAAGCTGAGGAGAGATCGACTTAATGATAATGACTAGCCTTTGTATTAGGTTCAAATTCTAGATATTTTTATGGTGCAGGTCAAATTGACCCTATTTGGATACAATACAATTCATCAAAATCACAAATGGCAAAAACAGCCTTCAGCATTAATAGTTCTCACACATTCCAAAATAGACATGTCCTTATGAAAATGAACCATGGTTTTATTCAACCTGGTCTCATGACAAAAACGTACCTGTGGGAATTTATTCGCAAGACGCAAAAAACGTACCGCCATGTATGTTTCGTGACACATTTGATGTGAAATGTCCACTGGGTGGCGCTAAAACAGTGCTCGTTTTTTCCCCCAGAATAGATGAACATACATATGGTACATTTTATGTGATGTTGGTTTTGTAGGTGTCACTGCAGTTCTGACTTGAAATGTCCATTGAGTGGTGCTATAACTGTAATGCTCCATTTTTCATGGGATACGTACCCAAGGATTCAGCATCCTAAGTCCAATTCTGTGCCGGCTGAGCTATCGAGCAAGCTTGTTACATCCGAAAAGCAAAACATATGGAGCTCTAATCATAAATGTGTAAGAAAACGATTACAAGTGCACACTGTTTTTTGCCTCTAGTGTTCATTTCTGTTGGAAACTGCAGTGATATGTACTTATTGGTATGTATTTCACGTCTTGCGAAAAAGTTCCCACAGGTACGTTTTCGTCATGAGATAAGGTAGGTTTTATTATAGTAAAAATGTACTAACCATGTTTTTTTTTGGTTTTTTTTGTTGTTTTTTTGTGTGTGTATTGATTACCATTTGTACAACCACAGTTTTACTACAAATACCATAGTTAATCGATGGTTAGTGTAGCAAAACCATGGATAATCTGTGGTTTTATGTGTGCTTTCCTGAAGCTCAAACAGTAGAGCAAGGTGCTCACAATCTAAACACCACAATCGAAATATAAATTTCGTTTGCATATTTTACAACACATCGTTGACACTTTGCAGGCATGTTCATGACCCTAAATGAGAAGAAGTCACAAAACTTCAAGGAAAACATCAAAGACTAACCACTATTTTTGATGACCAAAATACTGATGTGGGTCAAATTGACCCTATTTGGATTCAATACAATTCATCAAAATCACACTTTAAATAAATAAATCAGCCAAAAACAGCCTTCAGCATTAACAGTTCTCACACATTCCAAAAATAAATAAATAAATAAACATGCCCTTACAAAAATTAACCATGGTGTTATTATAGTGAAATTGTAGTAACCAGGTTTTTTTTTTTTTTTTTTTTTTTTTGGCGTATAGATTATCATTTGTAACCACAGTTTTACTACAAATGCCATGGTTAAACTATGGTTAGTGGTTATCTAAGGTTAGTAGCAAAATCATGGTTTTACTATAGTTGTCAGGATTGTCTTGTGTGTCTTGTCTTCCCCTTCCTCTTGTATGCCCATATTTGGTTAGTTTCCTGTTCCTGTGTTTATTAGTTAATTATTGTCCAGCTGTGTGTGTTTAATTATCTAGTTACGTTGTGTATGTATAGTGTGTTCTGCCCTGTGTTTCCTGTCGAGCATTAATCTTCAGCTCTGTCTGTCTTGTGGATGTTCCCAGCCTGTGTTGTACGTACCTGTTTTGATTTCAAGTAAAGACTTTGTTTGATTTATTCTACGTCTCCCCGTTCCTGGTCTCCGTGTAATCTGTGAAAATAGTAACCATGGTTTTATTTGTAGTAAATCCATGGTCAATTTTCGTAAGGGTGAGAATATGATTTTTATAACGGTTTAACAATTTTTTTTTTTTTTTTTTTTAAACAAGCATTTTTCACAATGATTATGAACAGTTACTTTATTATTATTATTATTATTATTATTATTTTTTTTTTTTTTTTTTTTTTTTTAAATAACACTTTAAAAGTATGGAAAAAGCACCTTTTCAGTGTCCTTTCCTGAAGCTCAAACAGTAGAACGAGGTGCTTCCAATATAAACCTCACAATCATAATATAAATTGTTCACATTTCACAACACATCAGCGTATTGACACTTTGCAGGTACGTTCATGACCCTAAACGACAAGTTACAAAACTTCAAGAAAAACAAAGTCTGATGTGGGGCTAATGGACTATTAACATATTACATATAGTGCTAGAGACAAGATCTACTGACTACCAATGGGACTTCTAATGATTTCATTCACTGCTGTATGAATGACCTTTACATTGAAGAGCTAGTTAGAGCACAGTGTTTTAACACTCCTGTTGAAAATGCATTTTAGTACTCATTCAGGAGGTTTTTAAGACTCTGAGAGAAGGGTGTGAATATATGTGCACATTTTTTACACTTGACTTTTGGCACAGTAGAGCATTTGCCTGAAGTTTCCTATTCCCAGCATTCACATCCTTCTCCCATCTGAAAGCCCACTAATCTAAACTTTCATTAAGGCTCCAGACACCCCCCGCTATACCTCATTAGTTCATATAAACCCCCTCAACCCAAAACCCCCAGTAACACACAACAATTCAGAGTTGTACAAACACATGCGTATTGACATTCTGAAACACACTACAAAAACCAGTGTATTTTTGTAGCACCCAGAAGAAACAAAACAAATAAAAAAAAAATACAAATATTTGTGTGACCTATGTCACATCTCTCTCACTTTCTCCAGTAATTCCTCTTAAATGCTCACACCCAGAGCCGTCTAAGCTGGCGCAGAGATGGAGGGCAGATAAACGGGTACGAGGCAGAGCGGAGTCATTAAGGACGTGTTGATGGAGGGATTCTGAATTATGGAGAAGGGAGAGGGGAACAGAAATGAGACGCCTGACTAGGGACCCTCCTTTAGAGCTCTTTACACTTCAGTCCATTCTGTTTATGTGTGGCCTTCACAAGGCGCCTACGCTTTTAACACAACTACTCATATGAATGAACAATCCGCTCCCTGTCTGCTCACGTTCGCTTTCATCAAACACCACCGGTGCTGAAACCTTCTATTAGCTCTGGTCTCAGAGCCACAAAGGGGAGAAAGCTGCTTGAAATGGCTTCCGCACACAGGCGGACTGGGACGTCAAGACCTGTGGTTTTTCTCTCAAGGAGTTATATCAATAATGTGAGTGGGTGTTACTTTTATGATTGAGGAAAAGTGCTATTAGTGCCAGTACAGACTTTTGGAAAAAATTGCATTGCGTGCAAAAAAATTATCATTTTTGTCCATATCCACACAGTTGTTTTAAACGTGCACTTGTGTGTTTTATATATTTAAAAGTATATATTAGGAAAAAAAAAAACAAACAAAAAAAAAAAACTACTTGCAGATAATGATATTAATGTAATAAAAGAATACTTAATTGTACTTAAAGTGAGTACAGCACACTTACATGACTGTATTTAGTTATACATTATTTTATGGTATACAATTAAGTATTCAGTAATATTAATTAACCACATACTGTAGGGTCAGGATTAGGGTTTGGTTTAGAGTAAGTTGCTTATTATGCAAATTTACTGTTATTACTATAGTAAGTACATGTAGTGTGTATAACAAGGACACTGTAAAATCAAGTGTTACACTATTTTTCTATTCACACTTAAGTACACTTTTAAAAACTGTTATTTTCAATAATGTCAAATTAAAAGTTTTAACTAAAAAAATCATCTTTTGTCATTCTTTAAAGAAGTAAATTGATTTTGAGCACATGTAATGTATTTGATTGTAATTTTAATTATAGTGTGTTATTAAACATTGCATTTAAAGTTGAAGTATTTTAAATGTACTTAATTTGCTTCTTCATAATTACAAATGTGTAATTACAAATATATTTAAATATATCAAATACAAGTTTCAGTAGAAATGATATTAAAATATATTTTAGTTTACCAAAAATTCTTCTCAGTACATTTAGAAGTTCAACAATGCAATTCAACTAATTGCATTTCAAGTAAACTATGATAATTTTGGTTACACTTTATTTTAAAGTGTCCTTGTTACAGTGTAATTCCAATTTAAGTACTGAGTAATATTAATTAACTACATGTACTTACTATATGGTTAGGATTAGGGTTTATCTTAGGGTTACTTGCTTGTAATTATACATAATTTATTGTTATAATAGTAAGTGCATGTGATTTGTGTAACAAGGATACCTTAAATTAAGTGTTACCATAATTTTTCATTTAATTGCAATGGCATGCAATGTTTGAACAATTACATTCAATTTGCACCTATATATAAGTTTATTATTTCCTTAATAATTGTTTTTAAGTGTACTTTTTTTCAGAAGAATACCCCCCCCCCCCCCCCCCAAAAAAAATCTAATAAACAAATAAATAAATAAATTGTACATATTTTATTATCAGTGAAATATGTGCATGATTTTCATTAAATATTTATAACAAATAATGTAACGTGTTTAACATTCGCAATAATAATTAGAAACTCTAATGTAACAGGGCATAAAAACGCATTTACATAATCCGTGGATGTAAGGTCATGGGAGCACTGCCCTGAAACTCTCTCACACTGCTCTCAGGCCGTTTGCCTTTCCTATTGTTGAGACCTGGTCTATATCTTTAAAAAGAGACATGTTTGCTCACTTGAGAGATGAGGAAATACTTTCTTCTCTCCTGAGTTGGCAAAGCGCTGTAGACAATCATCCTGGGAGCTCAATGGTATAAATACTGAAGACCAGGGATAAAAACAGTTTTTTTTTTTCTTAATAAAAACATCTTTCAGAACAATGGAAGCACCAGATAATCTTCATTATTAAGAAAACCAGAAGCAAGAGGCGTGCAGGGAACTCTGGTGCTTCCTTGACTCTGACATATATGTTATTCATATAAATATTTATTGGACATATGTAATGGAACATACCAAAGTGGATGCCTTCCTCCCCCTTCAACCTCCCTTTATATGAAATAAACCAGACCTAGTGTGAAGAGAGAAAACAGAGAGTGTGTTGTTGCTGGATGCTGCCACTAGGGGACGAGAGGTGGCTGTTTTCTGTTAATGAACCTCTTCAGGTCACTATTAGTATTCTATGTCGACAAAATGATCATGTTTTTCTAAATAGTAATATCAACTGCTGCTTTTTAAAAGAGATTTCATAGAACACCGCTACTCTCATTCATTATTTCCCAGATACTATTCCGCCTTTACTTTCTTTCACAAAACTGCACACATACCCACAAACCATCCAAAAATCCAATCATACCCCTGCCAGGCAATTCAAACGTCAGTGCCAACATTTTATTTCTTGTTTTAAACTTGAAAGTGTACATTTTTACCACAAACATGCCTCGATTTAACTGTTACCTGCTGGTTTGCACATTGCACTATCCAGCAAGGCTTTAGTTTTGACAAGTGGGTGAATGGAAGAAAATGAGCTAGCAAGCCTTTTTATACATTAAAGATGTGACCCTTAAAAGAAGAGACCTGCCTGGAATCATAGTAAAGTGCATGCAGGGGTCACTATTAACATGTGCCAAGCTAGTTGGCCGGTAACTTTATTGGGAACTGCAACATAATGTTTACGTTGAATGAACATTATTTTGTAGTAACGCTGAAAGAATGATAGAATGATGAAGCGATGTGTGTGATTCAAATCAAAGGCATACTAACATCTACGAAAGAAAACATCTGTATAACTTTTACCTCAGTGGAAAGATTGTCATCATAAGTTTATCTAGGATGCCTAAACTTTTGCTTTCGCCCATATGGTGATTCCCTTCAATAAGCCATGTGTAATGCTGTTTCTGCGACTGGCTAATCATATATTCTAATTTTTATTTTCAAGTTTGAATTTTATATGAATGAGCCTCCTCAAGATTATGCATTTCACATATATTCCTTTGCTATTGGTCTTTAATACTTCAAACAGTTTGGGCTGTATGTAAATATCGTTTTCAAACAGAATATTTAAAAGACTTAGCTCTTGTTCCTCAGAGACTTCAGGCTTGACTCAGATTTATGCAGATTTGAAAGAAAGAATTATGCAAGGGTAATAAATAATTCAATGGTTATATGAACTAAATATATTTTCCAATAAATACAGTTTCATGGCAGAAATAATAAATATTTATGAGTCATTAGGAATATTTATGGCGGGCACATTTTCTCTTTGGAGTTAAATTTGAAGACTGGGCTCATGGCAAAAATTGCCTGCAGAAGACATGGACATTTTTAAGAATTATATTTAGAAGACTGTGAACAGAGTGTGACCGTCATTCTGCAGGTGTGAAATGATTGGTTCTTTAACACTGGATCACTTTATCTTTCACTGTAGTGTGATGCCATGTATCTCATGAGTGTTTGGAGATGAGAGAAATTCTTTCTTAAGCCCTTCCTCTAAATAGCACTATTGGTTAAATGAAAAAAAAACAAAAACAAAAAAAAAAAACATTTTATTTGTTTGTTTGGTCAGTTGGTTGAATTTGTATTAGTTTAGTAAAATTAGATTGATATTTATTTTGTGCAAAATGGTAAAAACATTATAGTAGATGAAAAACTGAAATGTTTTTAAATTATATTCTACTACTACAATTACTACTAATAATGATTTCTCAAACCCAGAGCACTATTGTCAGGCCTGTGTTCCTGTGTCTTGTGTTTTTCTCTCCATGTGCTCCCTTATGCCCATATTTGGTCCTTCATTTTTCCTGTTCTCGTTTGGTCCCCATTTAGTTCCATTTGTTCCAGCTGTGTTAATTCATTATCTAGTTTACTCCCTGTACTTAAGCCCTGTGTTTCCTTGTCTCCGGCGTCCGGTGTTAAACGTCTGTTCCCCATGCTATGTGTGTGTGTTCCTACCTGTATGTGAGTCTTTATTTGGATGAATAAGGATTGTTCCTTATTGAATTCTCTGACGTCTCATCGGTCCCTCGTTCCGACACAGTAGCAGTAGCCGAATCGTGACAACTATAAGCAAAATTAGCATTGAATATTAAACTCAACATTAAACTTCATTAATTATTCCTGTTATATAATTATGCATAGTCAATTAAATCCAAGTTTATTTGTATACACTTTTCACAATACATATTACTAAATATATTATGTCACACAATAGTGAAAAGTCATTTAACACAACTATAGCTACAAAACATCATAAAATTTAATGAATTATTATATGCTTTTATATACCCTAGTAAAAAAGTAGTATATTTAAAATGCATTTATTTCATACTAAGTATAGTTCAAATCTATTAACATATTTACTGACATATCGCTCGAGACTTACTGACATAAAAATTATAATGAAACTTTATTTTGAGTACTATTTTGAGTACTTACACATTTCTTAATATTAAGCTTAAAATGTGTTTTATTGTCAGTATTGATGAGGATTGCATGAACTTTGAATAATATCGGCCTTTAAATGCAAGTTATTTAAACAGTTCACTTGCAATAGTTCCACTTTAGCACAATCAAATATAATATACTATTCTGAAGTATATCTTTAGTTTGATTTTAGCACTACTTCCGAACAATTAAAGTGCATTAAGGACAAAATTAGCTGTTCCAATTTAGCAGACTTTAAGTGTACTAGTTTAGTATACCAAAAGTACAATTGCAGGGTATTTTTGTTGAGCACGTAAATATGTAAATATATTTGTAGTATACTTAGTATGAAATACATGTATTTTAAATACATTTTAGTATATTTATTTTCACTAGGGTATATATAATTGAAAATTTGTCTCAATAAAATTAAATAATACTATATCAATAATAACTCAATAATAGACACAAAAGAATAAAATAACAAACACGGGTTAAACAAACAATACCAAATAAAAGTATATTAAAAAAGACATATTCATTTCTTAAAACAATGGCAGAACAAATTTATAACTCTGCTCATTCTTTGGAAAATAAACAGAATCTGTCCTACATATTTCTTAAAATGCGACTGGTCTTCTAATTATCCTAAAGGAGCAGTTAATGCATAAAAGAAAATTTTGCCATCGTGTGAGTGACAGAATTTTAATTTTCGAGTGAATTGTTCGCTTAATAAAATTTCAGTGTCTTGAAATAACTCACTTAACACTTTCAGACTGTATTAGGCTGATATACTGGAGTCTTGGATAAAGTTGGCATTGAAGCAGGCTGACTATATTGTGTACCAAATGCTGTTTTGATAGTCCAGATCCAAGGCATAGTTCCTCAACACGAGACCTGCTCTCTCGTCATGATCAAACTACAGGAAATGAGCCGCAATAGGATGTGGGCCAAGACATGACCCAAATTCTGAGGGCTTCTGAGTTGCACTGTGGGGCCCTCAGGGGCTAGAGCCCCTTCAATGCCCCCTTCTATCACCCCAATCCCTGCAAAAGCCCTTATCAAAGCCTTGCCTTACCCTGCTCACCGTCACAGAGTGCCCCAACATAAACAGGAAAGCCGGCTAATGTGAAAACACTGCATCAGTTTCCATTTTTCTCACTAAAGGATGGCCGTTCTATTATAAACACCCATGTAGGGTCTCGTTGGAGGACAATACCCAAACTTTAGCAGTTCAACTTCGCATATGGTCTGACGTAATAACAATGTCACCTCAACGGTGTGTTGATATTGTAACACTAAGATGTTGATAGTGCCTCTTGATTGCTTTATTTAAAGGAACAGTTCAAGATCGCAGTCCTAAAGAGAAGTCTTGAGACATATGCATGTTTACATTCCTCCTCCACAGGCCGTGCATGAGTTTGGGAAAACTTAGCGCCGACGACATCCCAAAGAGAGCGAGAACAGGAGAGTCAGAAGAGAAGAAACGTGAGTTTGGCGTCTGCTGTTGATCAGGTTTCCAGTAATAGGACCAGAACTACCGTTTAATTTCTTCATCATAACACAGACCACCAAAAGCAGGAGGAGTGGAAAGAGATCGGCCCAAATCCGCAAATGATTTGGCTGCCTTACCATAAACAGTCAACTTAAAGTCAAACCCAATTATGGGTAAAAAACGAGCATATAGCATCATATCAAAGATGTTGATCGCATTTGCTACGGTAATCTGAGCAACCGACTTTAGCAGAACAAACCCGGACATGTGCTTCACGCCAGTGTGACAGCATCTGGCTGCGACTCTTTGTGTCTGCAGTGTGTTTGGGTATAACTGTCTGCGATGGCTCTTGGCTGAGCACTTCTGGAGTGATCTTGCATGCGCAGTTACAAAAAAGAGCTAAAATAATCCACATAATCATTTGCAAAAATTGCAATGCAGACATCCATGTAGAGATTTAACAGATGTTGGTATCTCATGCGGTCACTGGTTGCTTCCATAAGAGCTGAAAAGCGCTCTGATCTGTGACGGGTTCAGACGCCACATGAAATTTTGTTTTGGTTTCTTTGAATACAGTTTATACCTTTCCATTGGTTTTGCATCTTGAATTTCATTAATTGTGACTGTTGGTCTATATGGGCATTTTGTCTGCTCAAAATGACAAAACGTGAACAGATCCAAACCATTCAGTAGTGACTAACCTGATGTGAATGTAAGCAGATGGTGGGAAAAAATAAAAAATAAAAAATAAAAATTCACTGGTAAAATATGCACTTTACAATGTATCTTGCAAAAATGAGTAAAACTTTATTTCGATAGTCCACATTCTTCTGACTACTTGTCAACTAGCAGTAATTAGCCTTCTGATGCATAGTGGTCACTACAGTGGACAGATATTTGGAAGTCATTTTGAACCATTTAAGATGTAGCATCATGTCCCAACCACCAAATGGCGAACCCCCAAAGTGTTGTCTATGATTCCATTTAATTGTTGTCTTTATCTATTTTTTTTGTTTTGCGACATTGCATAGTATATTCAAATGGCGGTGGGAAAGGGGGATGCACCATGTACCTCGGGAATAAGTGTTAAATACTTTTATTCTCAGAAAATCAGACAGGTACAAATTTGTATGGATGTCAGAAATATTTTAATCCAGATTTTAACAGTTTTTTTCTTGTACATTTTTTTCTGCAACAGAAAATATACCTGTCCACTACAGTGGATGTCAGGCACCAAAGGGTATAATTCTGCCTATGGGCCTATATATAGGTTGTGCCTTATTTGTATATTTTATTAAAATTATGATATAGTTTACACTTGAATGGTTTTATTGAACAGAAATATTAGATAGTCTTCAGATTTTATCATTTATTTCAATGCTTACAGTCTATATTTATTTATTAGGTCATATAAAACTGTAAGCATGTCTACATGTATACTGTATGAGTGCAGATACTGTATATGTGTACTTGTGTGTGTTTGTATTTGTGCTCACATGTGTATGAAAAGCCCACTCAACCTTAATGATACCTGCTACATTTGGTTCTGTTTTGTTTACCCTGGGGGGATATCGCTGCTCTCCCTGCTCTCATACATGCTAGGCTGCCCTGTTTTTTTAGTTTTTGCCCAGAACAGAACCATACCGCCAATCTAAACTGTGTGCTAATTGTCAATCATTTTTGATGATAGTGGTCCTGACAGAAATTCTGATTGGAAGGGAAACTTTGCAAGTAGATGTCAACTTATTCTCTTAACCCACACCCTAACCCTAACTTAACAGTCTACTAATATTCTGCTAATATTTTGATGTAGTTGCAAAGTTACTTATAGTTAGTATAATGTCTAAAGTGGACTATTGAAATAAAGTGTAACCCAAAAATCTTATTTATTCAGAATATACAGCTAATTTTGATGGCCTTCAATGAAGAAAGATGCTTTTGAGTGCACTTAGGACATACAGGAGTTTTGAGTTCTGACTGTTACATTATGTTTTTATAATATATCAAACTTTTTTTTTATTTTTTTTTTTTTTACCTCAACTGATACTCAAAAGTGTATTCCTTTATGATATGACCCTCTTTGTAGATTTGTAGCCGTACAAAATGTAAAATATAAAACAAATTGTTTCATTGTCGAATGACAGTTTTTAAACAAATCTGTTGATTTGTAGCATACTCAAAAAAAAAAAAAAAAAAAAACTCTCACTGGTAGCTAGTAACAGAATGAATCAATGAACAATTTTTTTTTTTTTTTTTTTTTTTGTGAACTGACTCAAAAGATATGAATCATTAAAGGAATCAAATTCTCCACTGCTGCTTAATGGAATTGAATCTTTGCTGGTACTCAGCCACATGTCTCTATTTAAAAATCTCTTATTAAAAATATTTTTGTCTCACATTACCACATACATTATCATTTCTTCTTAGGTTTCTTGTTTCCCTCTCTACTCACTGCCTGAGAACATTTAGACCTTTCACAGTCAAATATGCATGCCCAGTATTAATTTCTGAATGAAGACAGACAGCTGGGCAGATCTGGAGATGACTCACTATACAAAATGTGAGCAAATCCCTGCAGTGTCTTCCCATCTGCTTTGGTCAAGGAATATGGGATCCTAGTCTGGTCCAGGTGGCAGTGTGTATAAAACATATGATGGGGTGATGCATGTGTTTGTCTACTTTAAATTTTTTATTTATTTATTTTTTTCTTTATGAATACTTTTTATTGAAAGGGTGAAATAGTATAACTTTTATATATAACTTTATAACTTTTGAATCTTCAATTTTTTTTTTTTTTTTGCTGTCCAGACTGTTGTCATCCCTTCTCTAAAGGCTTTGAAAGGTCTGACCGCAAGCCACTGTGATATTCATCAACTATATATGTCTGGGAATGTTCTGGATATTTAAGATTGTCCTAGGTGTGGTTGAGAAAGGACGGCGACTTCTCTTTCAGCCAAGTCTCTTCCCAACTGCTCTCTTCACATCTGAGGTCCTGCCAGGGTAACCTCTTCACAGCAAGGAATATAAAACACATAACGTATACTTGCAATATCAAATTTCACTGTATAAAACATTGTAGAAAAGGAAAAAAGTAGGCTACATCTTAAGCTGGGCACCTTGGATTCAATGTTTGCCAGTTAAAAACATGAGGGAGAACACACAGATTTCAAAACGTGACATTTTAAATACCTGCTTTTAAACATTTATGCCACAGACTACAGAATTTATTAGCAGGAAGCAAAAAGTCTGACAGTTTTACACTCAGAGGATCTTAAACACGTCTCCTGTCCTTACCTCATCTCTCTGTTCCTCCTTGTGTACAGCGGGTGGCGCCTGCTCTATAGCAGTCATTAACAGTTTTATGTAACATCCCACAATGCATCACAACAGTTATCACTGTGCATTTTTTGAACACAAATACATTTCCTGCTTGCGGTCCAGGCAAGTTGAAGTTTATCATTTAAGAATGGAAAAGAAATAGAAAGAGGAAGTAAACAAACCCTGTAAACCGAGGCTCCTGCCATTGGTATTTATTTTCACTGAGCTTCATTTCTTTCCTCAAAGATGTTATTTCTGTCCCTCATGCTTCGACAAATGTGAGCTTCTTACACTTTCTGGATTATGCTTATATTTAACACACAAAAACTGAATGAAAATGGCAAATGTTCTGTTTTGGATGCTAGCTTGGGATCCTAATGTGATTGAACTGCCTTTGTTTTTTATTTTGTACTATTCTCTGAGGTCCACTTATAATGTTTTTTACAACAAAAAACATCATCATTTAGAAATAATAGGCTATTTTCTGTCCTGTTTAACCCCTCTCATCAGAACGCTCTGTTTGAATAGGTGTGGCGGATTGTAGACTCGGAAGTAAACGCCCATTGCTTTGATTGGCTAATAGTTGTGAATGTAGTGACCACATAATAAAAACAGTTACTCACACTTGTGTGTTTTGCAACATTATTGTCGGATCCAATATAGCCTGCACAGCATCGTCTTTTAGTTTCAATCTTTCTGAAAATCCCGCATCGAATTTGTTTGCAAACGAATCCGTGGTAAAATGAAGTGAACAAAGGATCAAGTTCTTAACTGACACGCTCTGGATCTTCATTAAAAATAAAGTACATCCACTCTTTCCTAACATTGGGATCAGAAGGAAGGCAATGCAAACACTGTTTTTCCACAACTTGGCATTGCACAGCGTCTTGTTGTCTTCGGAGCATCTTTATCATTTGGTTTCTGTGTAGACCTGCGTGTTCGCCTCTCTTGTAAACACTACATGCGTGAATCGGTGGCTGGGGCTAAATAGGCAGTGATGTAGAAGCAGACGTTGATCTTTTTCTGCAGATGTGGTGCTTATTCACACTATTACATCATAGAGTAGAACATTCCACAAGCTGTCGTTTTGGCAGATTGGCTTCAATATAAGCTATTTTTAGACTAATGAGAAAGTTTCGAGTTCTGAAACTTACAGGATGTTTTTATAGTACAATAACCTCTTATATATCAAAAGATTAAGGAAATTTTGGTTTCTCAGTTTCATGACCCCTTTAACTGGCTTCACACCATCTTCACCAGTTATTTTTTTTTCTGGTGAATGATACAGCTATGCTGGTCTGCCATCCAAACCAGCATAAATGAGTCTTTCAGGCTATTCTTAGGCTAGTAAGAAGTTTCAGTAATGTTTCTTGCTACTCTCAGCTTGTCAGCATCAATCATACACAGTGTTTGGGATCTACATACTTATTCAAAACACAGAGCTGATATTTTTAGGGTCTAAACTGACCAGAAAGGCCTGTAAATATAATCCAGTGGCAGATTTAAGTAATTAGGCCTGTCCTTCTGGAGTATTGTACTGTTGGTTTTATGATGGCTGCATTTGGTAACATCAAGTCATGTGGCTGTTCTCGTGGCTTTCCTGATGGCTCACACAAAATGACAAGACATTTAAAACTCTTGTTACAAAAATCGATGGATCAGCACAGAATATAAAAGCAGCGTGCAGCTACTAGCATCAAATGAAAAATAGCTTCATCTTTCCTATGAACTTTGCAAAGTGGCCCTCCCTCAGGCTTTTGTGTAGGGTCATTACTGGATGTATTATTTCAGCTGGCTTCACTGCATATATGAGTTTTTGTGTGTGTTGGTCTCATCTGGTATAGTGACATGCAGTGAAGAGAAGTCGAGTGTGTCTTCAAACACAACGTGGTTGTAATTAGTAAAAATACTGGTGGGATAGTACTGAGATGTCATTTTGCTGCCAAACACTTTGGTTTAAACTGCTCTTGCATCTTTCATGTGGCCTTTCCAATCTCTGCAACCGCTAGAAAGTATGTAGAAGCTTTAGTGTCCACATATACTTTTTTTTCATATGGTTGGTCTCAACATCTGCTCAAGTTGGCTCTGCATCAAAAACTTTGAGCTGCCTCACTGTCTACTGCCTACTTACTACTTTCCAAGGCAGCATACTAATTGAAACGGTGCCTCGTAAGTGACTCATTTGAGAAAGTCTACACAGGCAAAAAAATCTGTCACACACTCATCATTCCATATGCATGGCTTGACTCACCATTGACCCTTCGCAAAAACCCGCCCCTTTCGTTACTGTTGCTATACCCGACAAGCCATGCCGCTCTCACGTCACACATCATGTTCTCACACAGTGAAAAATACATTGCAGAGCAAAGAGGAAACCGACAACATACCGACAGACAAGACAGACCAGGTTACTTTTGGTATGAAACATCTCTGCTTTCAAATTTTGTCACTTTTAAATAAATTCAAACAATAAATACCGTTTTGTGGCTCTTTAATGTGTCGTGAGAGATTGCTGTAGCATGTGAACTGATAATCTCTTCCTCTTTACTAGTTATAGCATGAAATAAACATGAATGAACATCAGAAGGTATCTTGTTTCAACTGTGGAAAGACGTCAATACACACCATTTTTTAAGTCCACCGATGTTAATCTACTCTCCTGTATGGTTTGTTTGTTTGACAAAAATGGCAGATTTGGCGTTATTATTGGTCAGTTCGCCTGTCAATCAAACTCCCTGCAAAGGGTCAATTACTTTCAAAGCTTGGTGTTAGTTTGTTAGGTTATTAATGCAATATACACATATCCTGGGTCTTATCAGTCCTTAAAATGTCTAATCAATGACTTTGATCAAATTTAAGGCCATAAAAAGTATTAAATATGTACATGGTGTAACATAGCATAGGTCTTATCATTATCATTTAATAAGGTCTTAAATTTGGGTACAGAAAAGCAATTATTGTGATACAGTCGAATATAATTAGTAAACTTCAAAAGGCAATTAAATAAATGAGTCATGCACATTCAAAGTTAAAATGTAACATACTGTGATACATACTCACTGTTTCATAGCAGTTCATAATCAATGAATACCATGCCTTTATGCCAAGTGGTTGCTTATGGTCTACTGTTGATGGAAGTAATAAAGCAAAGACATTTCAAAATAAGAGTTCTGTTATATCTTAAGCTTGATTATAATTAAAAGTCCCACATTATGCAGTATTTCTTTTTTTTCTAAA
The DNA here is from genome assembly GCA_039654775.1 of Spinibarbus caldwelli. Lineage (NCBI taxonomy): Eukaryota > Metazoa > Chordata > Actinopteri > Cypriniformes > Cyprinidae > Spinibarbus > Spinibarbus caldwelli. The sequence goes on from CM077243.1 coordinate 25,506,358, forward strand.
CTGGCATTTAATTCACCATAAACTCCTGAATTTCCTTGAATAACTAGTATCAGCACAGCAATCTTTCTCCAATTTGTATGTACTATATTAGTAAATAAACCAGTTTCAATACATATGTACATGTTTTATTTTGAGATTGTATGGGTTTGCTCTGTATGGACATAGTGTTAATTTTATTTGTGTAGGTCTATAAAAAGGTCTTCAAAAATCAATTTGAATGTAAAAATTCTGCAGTTATTCTGATGTTAATTCAACATAATATAAATTACATACACACCCAAATTGTGTTAAAAATTTTGGAATTGAACCACCACGTTGAGATTCACGACGTGTTTATGTTGCACTTCACAATGCATTTTGTTGTGTGTAAATGATAGTTTATAATTAAAACATAAAATAAAACTTAAAATATTAGTATATTTCTTACACACACCTATTGATTCACAATGATTCATCCTATGGGGTTGAATGGATTACTGTCATGATGACTGTATGTGCTTTTTTTAAAGCATAAACATAAAGCATAAACATTTTGAAACCTTGAAACCTTCAGTTGCATAATGTGGACTCACAGAGATGGATTATTGTTCTAAGTGATGAGAGAATTTTAATTTTTGGCTGGAGTATCCCTTTAAAATGCTGCCTCTGCAGGCAGTTCACTATGTTTTGAAACAGAGTCATTATGTATATACTATGAAAAAATGTGAAAATCCACTATCAACGACACCTCAGCAGCGATGTGTTGAATTCCAGGGGCCAAATGTGAGAGTGTGTTTTGTAGACCAGACTCACACATGTAGCAGTGTGTACAAACATATGCCTTAAACACCGGAGACTCATACATCACTGTCAAAGTGTACACACTGCATTATACGCTAGTTGCCTTGGGCGGGGCAACATGCAACAAATCTGTTTCAAATCAAAATGAGACAAAAAAAAGAGTATTTAATGATACTGAACCACAAAATATTGAATTACGGAGTAGTTTCATAATAACCTGTTCCCTGGGGCCAGTAATAAAAATGACAGTAAACAAAACCAAACATTTCAATTCTATCCACTTTACTGTGTTCTTTAGCACAGATTTCAGCACTGCTAAAAAATTAGGGCATCATACAGAAGCTTAAGATTTTGGTAAAGGGACCCTGACCTCACAGACTCATCTACAGTATATAACAACGCAAACATCTTGACGTGTTTGTTACTGTTCCCGCGTGCAATGCTCAGGCATCCTTTGCCTTTTAGCAGCATCATAAGCAGGGCTGGATAAATTCCTGTCTACCAGATGGGTTGAGTTAGGATCAAAGTTAGGATCCATACGACTATCTCTCTTCTGCTCCAAATGGACCAATCATATGGGCATGAACCCATGAACCAATGCATGTCCTCTCTACAGCCTATACTGAGCTAACCAGCTCTGGCAGCCCATGTGTGTCTGACTCAGACCACATGATTCTCTTTATAAAATGGATACTTCTGTCTGTAAATTCTGTCCTGTTGTAAAACATATACACAGGCTGCATGTATTTTAGCATTTGTGTGTGTGTGTGTGTGTGTGTGTGTGTAAGTTTAGCAAAGCTGAGCTTCAGCGTTTACCGTATTTTATGTGCCCTATGTGTGTGCGTTGATCAGTGTTTATATGTGGAAAGAAAAAAAAAATCTGCTCATCATATAAAGCAACTGTGTCTCTTCTGAAGACTTCTGAAGATTACACTGCTTGATTCATGTGAATTGCTTTTACAATTTGTTTTTGTATTTTATGACATGCAAACATTTTGGCTGCATGGAGTTTCTATGGTTGCATGGACAAAAATTGTAAGCAAATATCGTCATTTGTGTTCTGAAGATGAACAAATGTCACGAGGGTAAGTAAATGAGGACATAATTTTCATTTTTGGGGTAAACAATCCATTTAATAATAAATAATAACACTTAAAAAATGTGGTAACACTTTAGTATAGGGACCAATTCTCACTATTAACTAGTTGCTTATTAGCATGTCTATTATTAACATATTGGCTGTTTATTAGTACTTATAAAGCACATATTCTACATCGCTAATCCTACCCAATACCTAAACTTAACAACTACCTTACTAACTATTAATAAGCAGCAAATTAGGAGTTTATTGAGGCAAAAGTCATAGTAAATTGTTTGTTAATAGCGAGACAAGTGAACTTTTCTTTCCTGTGTTGATGTATTTTCTTTTGAAACTGGTAGTTTGGTTTGGACATATCAAATTTACTTTTAAATTTAGTTGTGCCACAGCCATCGATCATGATTTGCTACTTACTACTTGTATTTGACTGAACAAAAAATCTGTGTAGTGCAACATGATTCATCACTAGTTCTGAGCAAAATTTAAATGTGTTTATCTGTTAAAAATTACTGTCAACATTTATAAGTAGTATATAACACATGGTTTCGGAGTTAACAGACATTGGCCTAGTAGAAAGCAACCACATAGCAATATGACAGAAAATCTCAAAGCAACCACCCACAAAACCATTTACATTTACTTCAGAAAACATAAAAAGCTTGATGAGTTACGATATTACTTAATCTAGGTTAAACTGTTTTATGTTCTAGTAGTATATCATGTAGCTTTGTTCTGTCCTTCTACTGCATTGTATATCATCCTCACAGTAGGTTTATAGTCTATGAAGCTCCACATGCAGATATGTAGCAGATTGAGGAGATTAAAATCACATTATATGATGACCTCATTTCACAGAGAACAAAGAAATCACTTTTACTGTCAGATTGACTCAGGTGTAGATCTCTTCTATGACCATCTGTTGTTATTTATGTTTAGGTTCATTTTATTTTCAAAATGATGTCTCAAATCTTAAAAATTCTCATCAGAGACATGCAGTACTATGCAACATATTCACTGTGCTTTTCATCTCTTCTTTTCTGAAGAACAAACACAACCTGTAACTGTTCACAACTAAAAATAAAGGTTCTTGGCATCTGTGGTTCCATAAAGATCCTTTAACATCCATGGATCCTTAAAGATTCTTTATTGTGGAAAAAGGTTTTTCGGATTGCTACTTGGTCTCATGACAAAAACGTACCTGTGGGAACTTTTTCGCAAGACGTGAAATACGTACCAATAAGTACATAGCAATGCAGTTTCCAACAGAAATGAACACTAGAGGCGGTAAAACATTGAGCACTTGTAATCGTTTTCATATGATTACAGCTCCATATGTTTCACTTTCTGGCCATAGCAAGCTTGATCGGTAGCTCAGCCGGCACAGAACTGGACTTAGGATGTGGAATCCTTGGGTACGAATCCAGTCAAAAACATGACTCACGATGAAAGAGCTGAAAGATGAGAGATCGAAAAACAAGCTAAAACGGCATGCTTGCGATTGCATTTTCATGTCACTTTCGCTTTTGTTCATACTATCGGGTAGGTTTAGGTGTAGTGCAGGTGGTACGTTATTTTAAAACATCATGGAGCATTAGACTTACAGCACCACTCAACTGACATTTCAATTCAGAACTGCAGTGACACGTACAAAACCAACGTCACATAAAACATACCATAGGTAAGTTCATCTGTTCCGCAGGAAAAAAAATAACATTCAGTGGACATTTCACATCGAATATGTCACAAAATGTACTTATTGGTACGTATTTCACATCTTGCGAAAAAGTTCCCACAGGTACGTTTTCGTCATCGGATTTTTAAAATGTTATTCACACTAAGAAAAAAGTGGTTCTTTGGGGAACCCAAACTGGTCCTTCTAATCTATGGCATCCCTGTGAAAACTCTTTTTGGAACCTTGACTGACACCACAAGAAAAATGTGGATGCTGAGTCCTATGTTTGCTAAGGATTATGGGATAAGTTTACCTACTCTGGCACGGGCAGCATCAAAAGCAGTCTGCTCTGTCAGCGTGACACACGATTGATTTACGTAAGACCAATTATGGTGGAAATTAATTAAATCAAATGGATTATCGATTGTGTCCATAAACAAAGAGTAATTTCTTCACCAAGGTTCTCGCTAAATTTTATCGCACATTTTCTTGATTACTGTACTTTACCACATTTGACATGATTGTGCTAACCCTCCTCGTTCTTCCCCCTCCTTTATGCTCTTTCACGCCACATTGCACGGGAATATTTCTGACAGATGTTCTGTGTTCAAGCATGGCAGAGGCTATGTGCAACAATGCTGTTCCCGGCGTTTCCACAAAACAACCATTGAGGTGACATCTGCCTACCTCTGTCTCTCTCTCTCTCTTTCTCTATCCCTCCATGTCAGTTCTTGTTTGAATTCCTCTAATGACAGTCCGTGATCCTACAGTGAATCTGAAACACTACTTATTGGAAAGAGCCCAGGTCAGAAGTCATTGTTTGGACAGGATCTCATTACAGAAATCAGGCCCATTTTAGAGTCTCGTATACCATGCCCTCTTATGCAAAAGCCTTATGGGCTCTTTGCCATGTGCACAATGGTCAAATTGTTTGATGTATCACAATTTATTTAACCTTTGCATGACCAGTGGAGGGCAGAAGTAAGTGGGTGAATTTTGTGAGAGCTTTCTGACCCTGCATAGACAGCAAGGGAACTACCATGTTCAAGGCCCAGAAAGGTAGTAAGGACATTGTTAAAACAGTCAACAGAAAGCTCTCGGATTTCATCAAAAATGTCTTAATTTGTGTTCCGAAGATGAACAAAGGTCTTACAGTTTAGAATGACATGAGGGTGAGTAACTAATGACAGAAATTTCATTTTTGGGTGAACTATCCCTTTAAATGATGTTTTATTAACAAAGTTTGGGAGGAGCGCATCAGATACTTAGCTTAATCAACACAAGAGGAACGCACTCATGTTAATCAACACCATAGGTATAAATACAGCTGACATACCTCTATCCTTTGACAGTTAATCAGCATCCCTCCACCGCCCCTTCTCCACACTTGGGTGTTGATGCAATTAGGAGGTTTTTGTGAGATGTCAAAGATTAGACGTGCTGGAAACCAAACATGGCGTAACTCTTCATTCTCAGACATTCAGCAGAATTCTGGCCCTGTTCCACTGGGAAAAAATGTGCAAAAAGACACTTCCTATGATTACAGTACTGCTTATGGTGGGGCATGCACATATACCATTCAATACCAGCTTACTGTAAATATCAGTCTACAAATATGACACAGATTATTTTTGTTTAGATTTTTGGTTCATATCCAGCTGCCTCATGTCTGCTCACTGAACATGCGTCATACACTGTAAACATCAGATTCACTCCTTATTGTGAGCACACACTCTGTTTCCATGGTTGCACGTGGTCTTGGTCTTTGCGGGTCCTCTGATCTTTGAAGGCCAGTTTCTAAGCAGAGCTGTGGGTCTCAACCAGCCGCAGTGAGTGTTGGATGATGTGCCTGCAGTAGCTGAGAGGAACATCTTCACTGTCTCAAGTCGTCTCGTTCTTTGAAGTGTTCGGCAGTTGCCGTAGCGACCACATCCTAGTGTCTGCCCTAGTCTGACTCAGCAGACCTGCTTCACCTCACAGTCAATTATGGGGTCCTGTTGTCTTTTTCTTTCCTTTTCTCTTTCTCTCTCACTCTCACTCTCAATCTTCATCTTATGCTGTCCTTGTCTGGTTTATGTCTTTGTCATTTTCATGATATTTTGTCAGACCTTTAGGAACATTACCACATACATTAAACCTAACCAATAGTGTTAACAAAAGCAAATGTGAGATAAAAATGCATTTATTAAAGAAATCATAACATTTTGTCTTTCTTGAACACGTTTTTAAGCTCTTTTTTCATTACTGATGTTCAATGCAGTGCTGCACCAGGTGAGCTACAGAGCAAGTTTACTACATCTGAAAAACCACATATATGGAGCTGATTATGTGATACAAACATCAAAATGAGATGTAGTATTTTACAAATTATGCATTATTTTGAAGGTGTTTTAAGGTTTTCAGTTATGTTTCATAGTATCTAATAAGTTTGTCTCTGATTTCTCTTCAAAAATCCTTGAGGAGAAACCATTGTTGAATGTGGATAGCAAAGATCAAACTCTTAGGTCTTGGAAGATTAGAACATGTTGGAAGATTAGAAGAAATGTTTGAGTTCATAATGAGATGACGTTTGATTACAGACCTTCTGGGCAGGTATGAGCACACTTTGAGACATTGTTCCCTGATAGCACATATACATCATGGAGACGTCTATTTGACGTCTATTTTTTAGTGTGTTTGCTCAATACCTCTATAGGACATTTCCTATCAGATTTCAAATGGATTTTTATTAGATGTCTTTAAGATGTTTATTATTTAGAATGTATGTAAAACTGACTACTTAAAGATGTCTGTCAGACGTCTATACACAGATGCTTTCCATATCAAACGATCTTTAACAGACATCTTGCAGATGTAGGCTACGTGTGCTATCTGGAAATCTCTAAAACTCTGGGCCTGTTTACTCCTGGTCACTTCATGCATTTTCTCTGATCGAATAGCTATCTCGAACTGAAACTCTTTCGAGACGGAATTAAATCCGATCACTCAAACCACTTCAGGAGGTGGTCTGGGACGCATTCTAGATGAAACTGGACAAGTGTAAACGTATCTGGTTGCTGAAACCACAGATGTAAATTTTACTCCTCCTAAAATGTTAAAATAATAAACGTGTGAGAGTGTGTTATAGGCTCTATGATATGTCATTGTCAGATATGACAGCGCTAATGCAACATGCATCGCCTTGGACAAGTAGCTGAGTATCTCTTCAATAAACCAACGCGCAAGTAAGTCGCAGGTGCTCATCACATAATAATCTTAAATAAAAGTTGTAAGACTAACTTATCTTTCCAGTGCTGATGCCTCTCTCTCTCCTATTGTGGTCTTTGATCTTGAAATTAGCTGATAATGAATAAAATGCAGCCGTTATCTGTTGCTTTCCTTGATGTGAACTCTGTTAAATTTGCATAGGGAATTGAAGATCGGAATTTTTTATCCGTTTTGCGAAGACACATTTATGTGGCCAGGTGTAAAACGAACAGTTTTAAAAATCAGATTGATATCCGATCAGAGAAAACTCATGAAATGACCAAGTGTAAACAGTCCCCTTAATGGACAGGTGAAGATACAAGGGGCTTTTTTCTCATAAGAAATATTAGATAAGCAGGAGAAAAACTGTCCATATGCTGTCCATTAAATCTCACTGCAGTCTACGAAAAACAACTGAGATTTTAAGGAGATCTCATTTATGATTTTACCTTTTTTTCTCCCTGTTTCTATCACCTTTTCACCAAGCTTTTATTAATGTGGTCTCACTGATTCCTGTTTGCTCTCTTTCATTTTCTCTCTCATATTCTCTCCTCAACCAAGGTAAACATTATTTATTATATCATAAAAATCAACTATTTTATTTCTAAAATGTTTAAAATGTAATTCCACCGTCGTTATTTCCACCCAAAATGAATGGTTCATGAAAGTTTAGAGAAAATGACAGAATTTTCTTTTGATTCATGTACACACACTTTGTACAAATGAAATAAACCTCATTAAAAAATGATTGTGAAAAGTGTATTTTAAGACAGTTTATTTTCTAAAACTCCACAAGTGCCCATATTTGAAGAAACACCCATAACTCCTCACTCTTTCACTGTGTGGTTCTCTGCCTCGGGCTGTAATGTCTCTGTGTTTTGAGTTGGGCAGGGCAGCGGGCCGCAGCTCATGTCTGTTCTTCCTCCAGCTGTCAGAGGGGCAACAGTGCTGGACTGTCCTGGGGCTCAGTGCAAATAAACAAACTGATGAAGGAGTGCGAGAGCGTGGAAATGTACCCTATTCACAGTACAGCAGTCTGCACACCGCACCACCAGCACACCGGTGAGGTTGTTAGTTCCTGTCCCGTTATTGAAAGCCTATAATGACTCATTAATTACACATTCGGTGCCGTCGTTCTAATGTTTCATCTTACATAAATTGTCAGTTGGTTTAGTATGAATGCTGTAGTATGGGTTCTGGAGTGAAGGGCACAATCAGGTGTGCCAAGTCCTGCTGGCAATTGTGAAAAAAAAAAAAAAAAAGTTCTTAATTGGATTGAATGTTCACTTGTGGTGAACTTCAAATCTTAAAAGTGTATTAAAAAAAAAAGAAGAAGAAGAAAAAAAAACGCAGATAATATTACTGAAATAATGCCACTCAAGTATCATTCACTTTCACTTTCAGAGACATACTTAATTACACGAAAGTCACTTTGTTATAATGTTAAATTAAAGGTTTTTCCTTTAAATCTTTTTTTTTTTATCTTTTGTCATGCTTTAAAGCTTATTTTGACTAACACATTAAAGCACATGTAAAATACATGATTCTAATTTTAAATGCAGTGTCATTCAATACTACATTTAAAGGTATTATATGTAACACTTTATTTTAAGGTGTCCTTGTTACACGTTACATGTACTTACTATTATAATAACAATAAATTATGCATAATAGCATGCAAATAACCCTAAGCCAAACCCTAATCCTAACCCTAACCATATAGTAAGTACATGTAGTTAATTAATATTACTAAGTACTTAAATGTATAATTACACTGTAATAAGGACACCTTAAAATACAGTGTAACAGCTAAATATTTTTAATGTTCTAAATTGCAACTTCATCATAACAAATGTGTAATTACCAATATATTTACACATATAACATATGTTTCAATAGAAATTACACTAAAGTATATTTTAGTTTACTATGAATGCTTATTAGTACACTTTAAACCATATTTCAATATAACTAATTATGAAATGACATATATAGATGTATTTAAGTCCTGCTTATGTGGGTCAAAATCACTCTAAAGTCCAGCTAATTACATTTAATATAAATTTAAACTATAATCCATTTAAACTGCAACCGTCTGCAATGACACACATCCATCTTGGAAGTTTCCCATTGGTATTAATACAACATTGTGGTGACATTAAAGTGGAGTTTATCTTGTAAATATGATAATTCTGACATGACTTTTAGGCTTTAATAACTAAGATGCTAACTATCATAACTGATTTGTGAAAGTAGCTCAGCTGTAGCTGTTTCAGTAGCACTTTTAAGTGTAGTTTGGAAAAAAAAAGAAAAAGAAAAAGAAAAAGAAAAGGCTACATAACTGTTTTTAGTTCATATTATGCACACACACCCAAGTAAGATAAAATTTCTACTAATTTCTTTTAAAATGTTCTCTCTATGGTATGTATTGTTGGAAAATGTGTTTCAGTATAGTGAATCAGTTTGTTCAGACGTTTTGTTTACATTAAGCCATTCAAAAAATTATTCATTTCCCTGTGCTGCATTTCACTTAGTTCTTTGTATTGAAATGTTTAATTAAATGCTGCTGTTTCTCACTGTCTTCACATTGTAGAAATTACAGTGTTTTCTAATATTCCATGTAGTATATCTGTTAAAGTTTAAATGTGTTACTATAAGAAATTATTGTTGATTTTTAATCAAATGCTGCTGTGACTGCAAAAATTACATCAACTCATATATTGAAAAACCTATAAAAAGCTTTAATATAATTGCTGCTTATTAGCTTGTAGTGTAGCTACTGCTTGACTGTAGTAGTTGAACTACTTCAACTCATGATTATCTTTGTTTGTGAAGCTCCAGTTTGAGCTCCTTGGTCCTGCAGGTGTGTTGGCTCTCTCAGTCTGACCGGACGCTGCACAGACCCCGCGTGCTGAAAAAGCCCCTCATGCTTCTACTCTCTTTGCCCCCTCTACTCCCTTTGTAACCAGAGCAAAGCCTGATCGGACGTCAATGCTATTTACCCTTACAGTGAACAGAGCCCTGAACTATGGAAGGCCTCGAGGAGCAAAAGCTCTGTGAGACCAGTGTCCTGCCCCAGGTGTGTGTGATAATATCTCTCATCTGTTAAAAGGGCTGAGAGCCAGATAACTAAATGACTCTTACAAATGTGAGGAAGACCAGACACTGATGCTCCATCATGTGACCTCAGTGCTCTTCAGAAATATACTGTTTTCTAAACTACTATAAAGTAATTATTTAGTATTTTGCAACACAAAATTTTGCACGTTTTATGGATGTCGTTATAATATAATATAATATAATATAATATAATATAATATAATAGTCAAATCAATGTTATATTTGTATAGTCCTTTTTTATGATACAGTCATGTATTTTTACAATACAGTAAACATGATATAATATGATACTGGTTTAATTGGTCAGTTAAAGCCTTCTGTGGTTCATCTGTTCCAGTTTGGGCTGTTTCTATAAGCAAGATATCTAATCTGCGGTGTATAGAAGCACACACAAGAGTAGCCTATTTTAGTGCCAAAACCTGAAAACTGACTTGAGAGAAACAGTATGGTAAATTTGGTAACCTTTGTACTAGCTGAATAATTTATTCTAGACTGTTGAATTATTGCAGCCACATTACCACTTTGCATGCATTAACAGTCTGTCGCTATTTATGACTTGCATAATTGTCCCATATATTCTCTCCATTGTAATATATGGCAAACAGCAGTTCCCCGATAAAAAGGTAGCTAGTAGTTCTGGTTCATATTCTCACGAGCAGTAGTGTGGGCTTTTCCTGTGTGCCAATTAACTGTGTATTGGTCAGTCCATCTGTCAGGATACAGCTCACGTAACTATAAGGCCTGGAGGAAGGAAGTCTGCTCTGCCAATGGACTGGAACCTGCAATCCAGTTGTGCGTGGCTGGACAGGGGCGTGAACGCACTGACCTGTAGCTGGATTGGCTCTAAAATCTTCTGTGAGATGTGGGTAGGGTCCGTTATAAGGTTGATGGAATCCGTATGCTTTCAAAAATCTTACCAATGCAAACTTTCAGCCCACTTCAGCATGCCCTTTTCACATCTCCCACTCCTGTGTGAAGACTAATGAGTCTTTTTGGTTGTGGTTGCCAGTCAGGCTATTCATTAAAAGTGTTTGCGAAGGCATGCTTCATTATTATTCAAGGTCGTGACCACCATAGACATTGATGGGGACGAATCCCTGCCTATAATTAGAAATGGACAAAGTGCACCCCTATTTTTTATGTCAGTTAAATAAATGTACTATATTTTAGTTTGATGATGTGTTTTATGTAATACTTTGCATTTTAAGGCATTTTTGGTACTGAATTTTATTTATGCAGTAGTTATAATCTATTAATTACCTGTTAACCACTTTTCAAGCATAGATCTGAAAATGAAATTTCCAACTTTGACTGTCGTAAATCTTGAATGCTTTGGTCTCTTTTTAAAGAAGACACTTGGCAGGTTATTGCTAAAGAAAAAAAGTGACATTTAATAAGCTATAGAATTTATAAGCTATAAAATGCACAAAAATACTATTAAATTTTTTAAAATTATATATTTTACATAACATGTTCTGCACTAAAACTGTGAATGAATGAATGAATGAATGAATAAATAAATAAATAAATGTTCCAAATTTTAGGTTGATATGTTAAAAAAAAGAGCTTTCAAGATTTTTTTTTTTTTCTTTTTACACTAGATAAAATTAATTTCACGTGTTTAATTTCACGGATTTAATTATTGTAGGATTAGGATTAGAGTTTGGGTTAGAGTTAGTTACATATAATCATACTATTATTACTATAGAAAGTACCCAGTAAAATAAAGTGTTACCTATTATGCATATAGACTCAGCACAGAGAGTGCACTAGAACAAACAATCTAATTTGAACATATTTTTTGCAAAATACCACAGAATAAAGACTTCATTAAGAATCCCAGCTCACATAAATCCTGTTTTATATGAGAGAGAGAAGGAATACTGTCACTCCTGGTTTTGATTTCGACCCAGTACCACAGGCCTGTAAAAGTTTTGTATTTGAACTGAGCAGGGCTTGTAAAATACAAGATGTCCCACTCTGTCCAAGAGAGACAACACTACAACTTATTAAATCATCATCTCTGCAGCTCCTGATCTTCCCTCAGTCAAATAGACATTTATGATCCAGAAACAATCTCGGTTTTCTTCAGAAGCTTTCAAATGTGGCTGTCTGTGTCCAGCTCTGTCTGTGCATGAGCACACGCTCTCTTTTAGGAAAATAATCATCTTATATACTCACTGACATTCATCTAATTTGAAAAAGAATAATTTCTTTAAACTGGCACGGATAGAAGCAACCTGGTCTCATGACGAAAACATACCTGTGGGAACTTTTTCGCAAGACACGAAATACATACTGCCATGTACGTTTTCATGACATATTCAATGTGAAATGTCCACTGGGTGGCGCTAAAAGAGTGTTCAGTTTTTTTCTCCGGAACAGATGAAGGTACATATGTACGTTTTATGTGACGTTGGTTTTGAACGCGTCACCATGGTTCTGACTTGAAATGTCCACTGAGTGGCGCTATAAGTCTAATGCTCCGTGACGTTTTAAAATATCATACCATCTACACTACACCTAAACCTACTCGGTAATATGAACAAAAGTGAATGTGACGTAAAAACATGCCATTTTAGCTTGTTTTTCGATCTCTCCTCTTTCAGCTCTTTCATTGTGATTCATGTTTTTCACAAGATTTGTACCCAAGGATTCTGCATCCTAAGTCCAATTTCATGCTGACTGAGCTACAGAGCAAGCTTGTTACGTCTGGAAAGCAAAACATATGGAGCTGTAATCATAACTGTGTATGATAACGATTACAAGTGCTCACTGTTTTACCCCCTCTAGTGTTCATTCCTTTTGGAAACTGCAGTGATATGTACTTATTGGTACGTACTTCACATCTTGCGAAAAAGTTCCCACAGGTACGTTTTCGTCATGAGATCAGGTAGCATGGAAGGCCAAACCAAGAGCCAGTGCTGGGTAGTTACTGACTACATGTGATCTGCATTATGTAATCAGATTCTAAAAAATAAGTACTTGTAATTAGATTACATTTTAAAATACTCGTAATCCGACTAGATACTTTTTGATTAATAATATGAAGACATGTTAGTCACACAATAGCAATAAATTGTTTATTATTGATTCTCCCTAATTCTTTTTCATTTTTTTTTTTTTAATTTTCCTTTCTAAAATAACCTACTGCTTATATACATTCAGAAAGTCTTCTAGTTTTGTAGACATTCATGGATTTATCAACTACTGACGAACATTATTTTTTATTTGAATTATCACTCAGTGGGTTATTTAACCATGTATTACTATGTCTTTTGAAGTTTTTATCTTTCAAACACATTGAAATGCACTTTTTTGTCAGCTGTACCTCTTTCTCCACTTTAACGGAATATATTTTTATATCAATATGGTACAAGATTATTCTATTTAAATCAATGTGATATACGAGTTATGTCAAAAGTAATCTAAAAGTAATCTAAAAGTAGTCCAATTATATTACCTAAAATGTGTAATGTAATGGATTATGTTCCTAAATGCCAAGTTCTGTTATGAAACTCTAGATCGTGCAGGCTGATGGGTTGTTAACGCAAATTGATGATATTCACAGTGTTAAACTCTTGGCACAAGCTGACTGGTTCATGTTGCATACACAGCCAATAAGCTTACTGCTTTACATTTAAATTGCTGGTTAGCATTCACTACAGCAGTTTGCAGCATGCTTTCAAAGTTCCTCTGAATCCCTCCACCTCCCCAGCTCCACCTGTATAGATCTGCTACGGGTTATTATATATGGTATTGTGCAACAACAGTATGTCTTAAATACCCTAAGCACCGTATCGGCACATGTATTGGCAGTAGCAAGTTCCTGTACGTGCTTTGCAGCAGCAGCAATAATCTACAACAACAGCAATAACTAACAGCAGCAGCAATTCAGCAGCAGCAGCGTAGCAGATCTATTCCAAATGCATTAACATTGTCATGTTCAATACCATGCTAAAATCTCCTGAGAGTTGTCATGATAGAATTTTAAATTTTTGTAACTTGGTCATGTAATCAGTAACGGACTACAGTTTGTAAGTAATCTACCAGCACTGCCAAGAGGAGACAAAAGGGGGTCATGCATTATTACCACATTATATTGTAATACGTTGTGAAATTTTCTTCCTGTCAATAAGTGTTTGCGTGAGGGCTGAAACGAGTGCTTTTGGATGGTTGTGCAGTGGGTCAGTGACCCGGGCCGTGGAGTGGGGTGTGGGCCGCACTTGAGGACAGCTGCTCCCTGTTTGGGGTGTGATTTATGCAGGCTTGTTGCAGATCTCTGTTTCTGTACTGCTGGAGAAGAAACTGGCCAGGCTGCTCGCTTCAGTGCTATAAATCAATCCTCGCTGGTTTGGCTGAGTGTCCCGTATTCCACTTGAGCTTCTGGAGCGCTGCAGCTAAACTTTACCCCATTAAAATCTCACCATCCTAACATTACCGTCTGTTTTCTCTCATACATTCTTGTCTTGGAAGCAAATGTTGAAAACTTTACAGTACAATACACAATTAATCAAGGTGATCCATAAGGGCTGAGAAAATATAGAATGTATGGATTCACTCATAGAATTTATGAATTTAACTGAACTGTCCACATGCTCCACATGATGAATTGGAATAAAAAGAGAATCCAAATAAATCATTTTTCATTCATTCATTCATTCATTCATTCGTTCATTCGTTCATTCATTCATTCATTCATTCATTCATTCATTCATTCATCCATCCATCCATCCAACCATCTATCCATCCACCCATCCATCCATCCATCTTTTCTCAGTTGTTTAGATATTTCTCTATATTACATTTAGTACTGTCAAACCAGTTAACACATCTATTTTTATTATATATATATATATATATATATATATATATATATATATATATATATATATATATATATATTTTTTTTTTTTTTATTATTATTTTGCTACAGTGTCATAAAATATCCTCCATGCTGTTATCAGATAACTTTATTAAAAATAAATATTGAAATCAAAATTTAAATTTATTGACTACACGGTTTAATATAATATTTTACAACATTTAGGTGTAGTCTAATTTGATTGGCTCTTCCAGACCTAGATTTTATAGTTATAATATAAAGAACATTTTGGCAAATGATCCATATATATATATATATATATATATATATATATATATATATATATATATATATGATTACATTATAGGTCAAATAATAAAGTTAATAATGATAAATGTTTCTGGGTAATGACAATTTTTTTTTAGACAATTATACTGTAAAGTTGTAAATAAAAAGATCATGGGAGCATGGTTTACACGAAAATACTATTTAAGTATTTCTACTTTCTAAAATATCATGTATAGTTCAGTTACTTGACATTTCTAGTTAAATTTTCTAGCAATTTGTAGTGAAAACTGTTTCTACAGCAAATTATTTTAAGTAAAAACATACATTTCAGAGTCAAAATTGTTTCTGCAACTTTTTTTTTTTTTTAAGTATAAATGAATTTCATTCCATTTTATTTGTACTTCTAGGTAAAATTTGTAATTTAGTCAGAATAGAATAAGCATTTTAGGTAACACTTTATTTTAAGGTGTCCTTGTTACATATGTTACATGTACTTACTATTATAATGACAATAAATTATGCATAATTGCATGCAAGTAACTCTAAATCAAACCCTAATCCTAACCCTAAGCATATAGCAAGTACATGTAGTTAATTAATATTAAATGTATAATTATACTGTAACAAGCACACCTTAAAATAAAGTGTAACCACATTTTCAATTCAATTCTGAATGTTATCCAGGTGCAATTTAAAATAATAATGCTATCACAGATTTCCTTCTTTAATTTAATGTACTCTCAGGTCTTGATTAAATTTAATGTGAGGAGATCTGTGGCTGTGCTTGAATGCCGTGTGTTATTTGTGCAAATTCCAGCACAAGTCTCCATATAGCCTGTGAGCCTAAAGTGTCTGGCTGGAGCCCAGCTTGTCCTCCGCTGTCTAACGAGTGGTGCCAGTGCCAGCTCAGGGTGGAGGGACTCTGGCCCGCTGCCTGGCCAACTGTGCTTCAGAGCCCATGTCATCACGCGCGGTGTCAGGTTCTCTCACATACCCAGAGTGCTTAACAGGACATAAAGTCAAATGAAATGAAACACGTGTGAGTTTGAGAAGGCAGGACGGCGTATTCAAGTCGAGTCCAGTCAACTCTTGTTTGTTTATTTGTCAATTGCACGCTTACACAGTGTTCATGGCGCATTGAAACACTTATGACGAGGCTCAGGTTGCAGAACACTGACAGTACAGACACTTGTGCAAACAAACGCAGACACGGTGTATAAACACAATGTAACTGTAGTGATCTAATGAACTGTTAAGCTTTACATAATGGAATGTTTGTTATTGTTAATGTAAGTTATTATAAATTCATATCTGTGGTTTAGAATAAACGTTTTTCTTTTTGAACAATGGGCAAATTTAGTTAAACTTTATTCAGTATTTGCATTTGTCAGACTTATAACAGACTGTCAAACATTAAAAAAGAGCTTGGGAAATGTAACGCATAACAATAAAAAATACCCAGCGCACATGCACTGTTTACTGCTTAAATACACATTTCACTTTTGACATTGATCATATTTAAAAATTGCTGGTTTTAATTTTTAGATTTCTGTTTAGAATCGATTTTGTGTGGAAATCAGAGATCACCGTTTTCCTATCATTGTAGATTTTGGATTAATTTATTTTCTTATCTTGCTTACTTTATGATATAAAGTATTTAATCCATGTTGCCAGATATGTGCACTTTTTGTATGTTGGAAATGTGGGAAAATGTTTTTTTGTGGCTATTCACTAAATGTTTTGTTTGAGAAAACATGAACATATCCAGTTATGGTTTACGTTTAGTTAATTTCACTGAGTTGAGTTAGTTTGGCATCAACTGCATTAACTTTAGGTGATCAATATCTGAAAACTTTACAGTACAATATGCAATTAATCAAAGTGATCCATAAGGGCTGAGAAAGTTAGTTGATTAGAAAGAGAATCTTAGTTGATTAGATATTTCTCTATATTACATACAAACAAGTTAACACAGTCATCTATTTTTATTAATTAGTTTTTTTTTTTATGTTGCTACAGCATCATAAAATATCCTCCATGCTGTTATCAGACAACTTTATTGAAAAATAAATATTGAGATAAAAATTTTTAATCTATTGACTACATAATTTAATGCAATATTTTACAACAGTTAGGTCTAGTCTAATTTGATTGGCTCTTCCAGACATAGATTTTAGAGTTATAATATAAAGAACATTTGGGGAAATGATCCATAAAAATTTGTTTAAATAATGACATTTATTTATTTATTTATTTATTTATTTATTTATTTATTTATTTATTTATTTCAGACAATTACACTGTAAAGTTGAAACTTTAGGTGATCGATATCTGACAACAGCAGCACATGAAATCAATTATATCATGCCAAACAATCAGTATGCATGCGGATTGTGATTTGAGCAGAGGTGCCCAAACGTTATACCATGAAGGGTCAAAAATTTGATTGAGGGCCATTACCTCTAGATTATATTGAAATGTACATTGAAAATAATAATAATAATAATTGTATTCTCTGTAACGCAATGCAAAAATACTACTACTACTTAAAAAAAAAAAAAAAATTAATTGTACAAACAAAAATTAGATAAAAATGACAAATAATGATATACTTCAATGGCTTTTTTTTTTTTTTTTTTTTTGCATTTCTGCAATAGATTGTAAGCACCAAAGCAAGGCTGGGTCTGCTCACCTAAATCCCTCCCTCTTTGTAATTGCAGAAAATGATCTTTTGTCAATCAAATAATTTGAGAGACACAAATATTTCCAAATTTTTATTGTAAGCTTTTAATACCTTAAATGACACGAAAATCTATAATAATGATATAATTAATAAGCAAGTCCGCATTAATCCTGAATGGCTCAGGTATGCAGAGCATTCAGAGCTTATATGGACTGTGCTCTATCTATACGCATGCAGCTCATATATCAGCACTACTCTTGCAATCTCATCTGCTGATGTAGACAGGATGTTTTGGTGCTGAGAGAGTGAGAACTGCAGGAGAACAGAGATTGTCCAGACTGCCTCAGTTTAGTGGTGATTAGAAAGCACATTACCCAGAGGTCACTGGGTAGAGCTGCTGACCTCATTTCCTGTGTCTCCTTTTTTTAATGTGCATACATAGATAAAGCTGTACTTGTCATGATGACACTTCAGTATGTAAAACAGTTTACGAAATCACAGCAAATGACAGGATTAGAGGACATGCGCAATTCTGAATGTGTAGTGAAGTGTGAATAAGACTTTTCTGAATTAAATTTTAATTTGTTCCTTATACAATTATATCATATACACTACCGGCCAATGAGCTTGTTGCTCAACATTCGTACCTGGTCTCATGAGGAGAAGGTACCTCTGGGAACTTTTTCATGAGACGTGAAATACATACCGATAAGTACATATCACTGCAGTTTCCAACAGAAATTAACACTAGAAGCGGTAAAACAGTGAGCTCTTGTAAAAGTTTCGTATACAGTTATAACTGATTACATCTCCAAATAGTACCAATAAGTACATATCACTACAGTTTCCAACAGAAATTAACATTAGATCCAATAATACAGCGAGCACTTGTAATCATTTTTGTACACATTACAGCTCCATATGTTTCACTTTCCGGACATAACAAGCTTGCTCAGTGGCACAGAATTGGACTTAGGATGCGGAATCCTTGGGAACAAATCCCGTCAAAAACATGACTCACGATGAAAGAGCTGAAAGATGAGAGATGGAAAAACAAGCTAAAACGGCATGTTTGAAATTGCGTTTTTACATCACATTCATTTTTATTTTATTTATTTTAAATTTTAAAACGTCACGGACCATTAGACTTATAGCGCCACTCAATGGACATTTCAAGTCAGAACTGCAGTGACACGTACAAAACCAACATCACATAAAACACACCATATGTACATTCATCTGTTCCAGGGAAAAAAATTAACACTCTCTTAGCGTCACTCACATGGCGGTGCGTATTTCGCGTCTCGCGAATAGGTTCCCAGAGGTACATTTCTGTCATGAGACCAGGTTGCAGAATTCAAATACTTGGCTAGTGCTTGCTGTAGTAGTCGCATCGCGCTTCAGAAATCCTCCACCTTCCCCAGCTCCACATGTCTGGATCTGCTTCTGGGTGATTTCATGTATGTTATATATTAGGGTTATTTCATATATGTTATATGTGCAGCAGCAGTATTTCTTACATGCTCACAGCAGCATGTTCTGGATGTATTGACAGTAGCAAGTCTCGGTACTTGCTCTGCTGCAGCAGCAGCAGTGGAGCAGATCGATTCCACCAAGACCAAAGACATTAACATTTCCATTTTTTTGTAGCTTGATCACTGATTTCATTCCCTAGAAAAGAGCAGCGTGAACATTCTACTAAACAACTCCTTTTGTCTTCCACAGAAAATGGCTTGGAACAACATGAAAGTGAATAAACCATGACAGAATTACTGATGACTAATGACTAACTCATTTGTCATTTAGGTGACACTTTTATCTAAAGCAGCTTGTAAAACACATATTACAGCGACACTCGTCCTGGAGCTACATGTCTTACTCAAGCACACAATGGTAATAATTCAATGATCGTTCCATATGAGGCTTGAACCTACAAGCCTTTGCTTATCAGCCGAGATCTTCACCCGATCCAGGATATGTTTGAGAGCTCTAAAGGCAGTGAATTTCTCCAGATTGATACTGACTTTCACAGTGACCTCTTGAGGAGCCTCAGCAGTCATCTGACAGGCCTGATGAAAAGAAGCCTTTCGGCAGCCCATTCATCATTCATGTTGCTTCTCAGCTCGGCTTAATGAGAATCATCCTTTCTGCTAACGCGTCTGTCGACTTCCTCCTCCCGCTCCGATTTATTCCCCCTTTCTTCAAACTCTTCCTCCACCATCTCTTCTTTCTTCTTTGTGCCTTATTTGATTCTAAGACAGTCTAACTACATAGTACAATGATTGTAGGCAAGCTTTTATCTGTGCTGTTGTCTTTTTTTGTAATTGCTTTCATGTCTGTTTTTAGGCATTGGCATCAAATAGATGTTCACTTTAGATGCATGTATACAAATGTCCACTGGGTTTGTTTGTAAGAAACAAGCAAACATATTTTCAGCTTATTTGAGTCCAGACAGTCTAAACATTGCCAGTGATCTTCAGTCTTTGAATATTTTTCTCTTTGTCCCCTTTCCTGTTTTCTTTCTTCATTTTCTAGATCTCATAAGTGTTTGATAACAGATCTTTCCACAGTATTTGTTGTACATCATCATTAAAGCAGTTTTGACGAAGCTGAACGCTATATATAATGTTATGATGTTCAGTGCCTTCACAATAGAAACATGATTTGACAAGAACATACTGTACTGGGAATGCGACAGTCTCATTCTAAATATTGTTTTTCAAGCAATGATATGACATGGGATTGATTGATGTTTATTTATTTGTTTGTTTGTTTGCTTGCTTGTTTGTTTGTACATAACATACAAGCATAAAGTAGATTTTTTTAGAGAGGACAAGGGCTTAAACAAAGCCTCCACACTCAAAAACCATTTTCAGAACATCAAAAGAAAATATTACTACTAACAACTACAATTATTATTATTATTGTTGTTGTTGTTGTTAATCATAATTATTACTATTACAAAACTATTATTGTTACAAAAATGTTCTGAAGAAAATGGAATGTAGGTTATTTGAAGACCTTTTATAGTGACAACTTCAGTGAATATTGAAGTTATACAGTTATACTATATATATATATATATATATATATATGTGTGTGTGTGTGTGTGTGTGTGTGTGTGTTTATTTTGTTATTATTAAATGCAATAATTATTAAACATATTTTATTTGTATATTATTATTATTATTATTATTATTATTATTATTATTACAAAATTGTCCTGATGAAAATATTTTATTTTTTATTTTATTTTTTTTACGTGACATGGAGTTATACTGAGAAATATTCTGGGATTTATACATTTGAAGATGATTAAATTTATTAGTAGTAGTAGTAGTAGTACTTCTACTACTAAAAAAATATATTTTTTTTTTTATTTCAAGATTTTTTTTATATATATAATGGCAATGAACCTTATTATTATTATTATTATTATTATTATTATTATTATTATTATTATTATTATTAATAATAATAATAATAATAATAATAATACAAAAAAATGTCTTGAAGAAAATTGAATGAAGGTTATTTGAAGATTCTCTTTTCTTTTCTTTTCTTTTCTTTTCTTTTCTTTTCTTTTAATAAGGGCAATGAACCTTATACTCATGTACTTTACACATTTGAAGGTATTCGTACAAGTATTTTATTTATATTTTATTATTATTAAATGTAATCATTATTAAATATAAAATAAAGTTATTCTAAAATAACAATAATAATAATAATAATAATAATAATAATAATAATAATAATAATGATAATAATGAGTAATATTGCAAAAAATGCTTTGATGAAAATGGAATGATTTTTTTTTTTTTTTTCTTCTTCTGGTAAGGAACCTTGAAGTCATACTAAAAAATATTCTGGAATGTATCAATTTTTATGTGATTAATTATTATTATTATTAGTAGTAGTAGTAGTAGTAGTAGTAGTAGTAGTAGTAGTAGCAGTAGCATAAAAAGTCCTGAAGAAAATTAAATGAAGGTTATTTGAAGATATATATATATTCTGGAATTTACACATTTGAAGGTGAATATTTTCATATACGCTGAATTTCTATTGAACTGTTGCTGACATTTCATCATACTACATTTAGTGGTACTATGTTCACCACTACACAGTCATTCAGGCACATCTGGGCCTTACAAGCCCAGGGGCAAAGCGCAGTGTTTGCTTAGTACAGCCGCACGCTGTGTGTAACGCGCAGCTTTGAACTACTCAGATCTCAGAACTTCCTCAGACAGCGTTGTAGGTCCACTCTGTGTGAAAATATGTAAAAGACAAGATTAACCCTGTAAACAGAGTTTACAGTGTGAGGGTAATCCTCGGTAATCCTCCGAGACCTTGTGGTTGAGCTCCAAAACATTCCCTCTCAAACGCTGACTCCCTAGCAACAGCATGCGAACAACACCTCATTTCACTGGAAGGAGCGCAGGAGTCACATTTCTTGGGCCGTACCGAATTGAGAGACCAAGGGAAAGCGTGAAACAGAGGAAAGAATGAGAACGTGAGAGGAGGTTTTTCACCTCTTCTAGCAAAAAAAAAAACAACAAAAAACGTCAGCTTTCACCGTCGACACTAACCAGAGGCATGAACTGAGAGAGCATGGAGGCCAGTGAAGCGAAGCAGCCAAATTGCACCTTGTGTCAATAATTGATTCCTTTCCATTTGCTTGTTCTGGAATCGCACTGGTCCACACAACAAGTCAAGTGATGTGGCATGCCTTCCACGCAACATTATCCCAGCAAACACACATGCGCGTGTATGGAAAAGCTGGCGTAGCTGGTAGGATACAAATGTTTGTAACTGAGCCTGAGGATAGTGATGTGGTAGCAGGCTGGCAGTGCTGACAGAGGCCGTTACTGTAACTCTGTGAATAATGGCCATCGGTGATCACTACAACCAGGCCCAGCTGCGGAGGGGAGCATGTGTGCATGAGAGCGAGAGTTGTGCGGCTAACTGGCCCCGACGCGCAGCAGGGCGAGAGCTTTCAGGACCTCATCCATCATGCCACTGGCTCTGCGCGCCGGCCCAATCACACCAGCAGGAAACACAGCGCACAACACTCACTGCTATGGGAAACAATCCTTCAACTCAGACTCACAAACGCAGCTCCACCATCCCAAGCTCCCATGAGGCCGAACGGACAAGGGGGCCTCTGCGATGGGAGGTGCAGCTGGGAAAAGCTGTATTTCACAAACAATACTCATGTTCAATTCACATATAACATAATGATTTACTGTATGGGGATTTATATGCCCTCCTCCTACTCTTATGGGAGTTTGTTTATGCATGTTACCAGTGTTACAAGTTACGTAATCAGATGACTTTTTTCAAGTAACTAGTAAAGTAATGCATTACTTTTAAATTTACAAGAAAACATCTGAGTTATTTTTCCAAAAAAGTAATGCAAGTTAGAGGCACTTCCTTCAGCCTGAGGCTTATTTATTTCAATTTGGCATTAAAGGGCGTTTACAGTTGACAAAAATATAACTTTTGGGTTTTTTGTTATTAAAAATAAATAAGCAAGTCCAGCTCAGTTGATAAAAAGCAACGCAAAAGTAAGGTAATGCATTACCTTCCATAAAAAGTAACTAAGTAACGCAATTACTTTTTTTATAATGCAATATTGTAATGCATTACTTTTAAAAGTAACTTTTCCCAAAACTGTATGTTACACATTTATTATTATTCTGCGTCAACTAGGGTTGTAGCAGCAATTTTAACTCAGGGACATGTCCCCTCCACTGTAATATAATTAATTACTTAATTAACAGATTAATTAAAGTAATTGCCATTAAAGGGATAGTTCACCCAATATTTAAATGTTGCTGTTAATATACTTACCCTCAGGCCATCCAAGATGTAGGCGAATTTTTTTCTTAAATTGAACAGTAAAGAAGATTTTTAGCTGAAATTGTGGTCCTTGGTGATAAAAGGCAAGTCAGTGGCTACCAGCACTTTGAGAGTCAAAAAAAAAGCATATCAAGGAACATTTTATTAATACCTGTGGCTCCTGACGATATTGAGGTCTTATGAAGCTAAACGACTGGTTTGTGCAAGAAACTAGACATTTTTTTTTTACAACATTATTACCTGTAATCCAGAGCCTCAAGATGTTCAACATACAGGATCACAGAATAAAACTGACAACAAACACTATTAGCTTAAGTGAATGACAGGTAATTATCAGCCATTTGAGTTCACACTTAGCCTTTATTTGACCGTTCCAGTGTGAAATATGACACTGAGGTGTTATAAATACATACAAAACACATACACTGCACAATGATGTAAAAGAAACATTCAAAAAAATGTTTCAGTGAATGAACGATCCAAAAGAGCTGGTTTGCGGAAATGAATTAGTTTTCCCATCACAACATGTGCTGTGCTTTGTAAAGAGTATGTAAAGAGAGTTGTCGCTGCACTAGTATTAGCACAGCTAGAATCATTGTCTAGCCTCCCATAAACACAAGCATTACTCTTCAGCACAGTGGTAACCACAAAACTCCAACATAACAGAAAATCTTCTACTGTACATTTCCAACATAAGTGCATAAACACATACAGTAAAATAACCCTTAATTTCAGCATTGATACTCTTAAAAACAAAAGTTCCAAAAGTGATGCCATTGAAGAATCATTTTTTGCTTCTCAAAGAACCTTTCAGAAAAGAGCATTAAAATGTCCCATTTTCTTATTGAGATTATAACAGTATTTAATTTACTAAAAGTGTTTCTTTTGAACGTTCAAATACAAATAACATCATAAGCATGTTCCAAGACTGCGGATCTCAGAATACAGATCTCAGAATGTATATATCAAACATTAATAAAAGTAAGACCTTATGTAGCTCCGCCCCTTTTCAGCACAGTTTCCAAAAGTATTATAAATGTATTTTACGTGACTTCGGTCTTCTTTTTTTGTTAAGTGACGTTAAAAAATTACGGGTCGCTGGTTGCGGTTTTTGGGGTTATTTTAAAAAATACGGTTGCTTGTTAGGAAAACCTGACATGCAACTTTGTTTCTTTACATTCATGGTTAATGTTGTTGGCACTGTCAGCTCGCAGCTAAAAGCCAATCAGTGCAATAATAAATGCGCTGTAGCGTTATTCGTAATCGCACATTGCGCCCCTCCTCCCCCTCATTGGAGTAAAATCACGCTTAATGTGCAAATATGTGACGTTGTAATCTGATGATGGTAGATGTAAATAGACAAACAAGGCCACCAACAGAGAGGTACAGAGATGAAGGAAACATAGGAGAAGGTCTGCCTTGAACACTCAATGCTTGTGATAACTTTTGTTAACTCTACAATATGTAAATCCACTTCACCAGCTCATTACCATTCAACAGCGATGCTATAGAGCTACTGCAAAAATGGAAGTTCAAAGACGAACTTCTAAATATGGCAGCGCGCTTCTTTCTCGGGCGCATAAGGTTCCATAAACATTACTTTAAGATTTTGTTCTAACATTTATATAACTTCTAAAACGTTTGAAAGTTGTGAGAATGTTCTCTGTTAGCTTATAAATACATTTGGCACCCCGTATAAAATAATTCCTAAGTCCTAAGAATTCCTTGTGCTTGATACACAAAAATGTTTAGCATTTAGGTGGTAAGCTAAAAGTGCTGTTGGTAATTTAAGTGATTAAATGTGTATATTTTTTACAATAAGATATAAATTATTGAATTGATAGCACTAATTTTAGGAGTCTGATTTTAGGAAAAAGAAAAACGATGGTAACAGGCCTGTAAAACAACAACAAAGACCAAGCAGAAACCACTGCATCAACACTGTGCAAGCAGTAAATGTCAATCCTGGCGGGTATTTACAGAGCTCTGCCTTTCAGTAAATCAAGTCGGATAATTCCTACGGCCCTGGTGTCAGCTTATCATGTGATGTTGATTTCCTTTCAGCCTTTGCTCTGCATGTGGGCCCATCTTAATCTCTTTCTCTGCGCGTGAGTCTGAGTTGAGAGACTCCATAAAGACAGTCCCAAACAGAGCACAATGTTGATCTTGTCCGCAGGAGCGGGCTGGAAGTCATGCAGCAGACAGGCCTGACTACGACCAGCGAAAGAGGCGCATTAAGGGGGAATTTCACGCCCGCTATGGGACCTGCATCACTGAAAGGCCTGGCCTGGTTGAACGGCCCGTGCTACTTGGGGGGCCGCTATTGTTGAGCAAGAACAACATGATAGGTTACATCAGCTTTATAAAAGCAGGCAGTGAGATGTTCAGCTGTCAATGCCGTCTGCATTCTACAGCCATGTGTTTCTGCCTGGCCGATTGTCACTGATGAAAGCCTCCCTTTCTAAGCTGGATTTGATTTATGGCTAAGTGACTCATGATTTGATTTCACTTAGACGCTGTAAGCCGCAGATGCCTGATTGTATCAGCATTTTCAGGTCATTAGCGATAAAGCATGTTAGCACTGTTTTGATGATGTATGCCACTGCA
The DNA here is from genome assembly GCA_039654775.1 of Spinibarbus caldwelli. Taxonomy (NCBI): domain Eukaryota; kingdom Metazoa; phylum Chordata; class Actinopteri; order Cypriniformes; family Cyprinidae; genus Spinibarbus; species Spinibarbus caldwelli. The sequence goes on from CM077243.1 coordinate 25,532,540, forward strand.
ACTAGTAGCTTTTTTCTGCATGCTTTTTCTTTCATCCATCAAATTCGCTTCAGTTTGTCCATCAAGTGTACACATTCCTTGGTTTGTTTAACATTTACTGGGCCGTGGGACTCTAGATACATGAATTGTGTTATGGCAGGCCATTAAATGTGTCTGTATGCCTTGTGAGAGGGGGGAATGCGTCTCCTTGACTGACAAAGACCAGGAATAACGTAGCATTGAGGTCTCAAAAACATTGGAATAACCCTACATTTCTCTTTGCTCAGAACATCAAATAGTGTTTACAAATGTCAAAGGTCTATTGACTAGTGCATGGTTAGAATTAGCATCAAAGACTCCACTTGTTTCTTGTTTGCAACTCGAAATGTTTGAAATGGTCACAAAATTATTTTGATGCACATTGTTGAAGCTAAGGTTGCCAACTTCAGCAGAGAACAATAAGGGACACTCTCATTCTCTTAATACCACATTTGCAATTTGTGATTCAAGTAAACCGCTGGTGGCATGTGACAGTCAAGTACAATGTAAACAAACAGAAACACTAGTCACAGTTTATGTCTGCGGCACTACCCATACAGAAGTCACATAGATTGAAATTTATTAATAATAAACATATTTTCATATATTTAAATATCTTAAATTCAAATAGAAGAAAATATATTTTATACAATATGTGTAAATATATTTTGAAATATATATTAAAAATATATTTAAATATTTGATTTTGGCCGCTTTTTAATATTTTTCACATATATTAAATATATGTAAATATATTTTTATCTGAAATATTTACATATATTTATTTCCTTTATATGTAAATACATTTAGATATCAGACTATGTAAATATATTAATTTGCAATATATGTCCATATATTAATTTCTAATATTTGTTAACATATAACATTTCTGTACATGAAAATATATTTTATACAATATATGTAAATATATTTTGAAATATATTTACAAAAATATATTTAAATGTTTGATTTTGGCCACTTTTTAATATTTTTCACATATATTAAATATATATATATATATATACATATATTTATTTCCTTTATATGTAAATACATTTAGATATCAGACTATGTAAATATATTAATTTGCAATATATGTCCATATATTAATTTCTAATATTTGTTAACATATTACATTTCTGTACATGTAAATATATTTCTATAAATGTAAATGTATTTTAAAACATTTAAATATTCAATTAAATAAACTTAAACATGTTTCATACAATATATTCCCGTTTACTCAAACTTTATGTAAATAAATTAAATCTCCACACATGTAAATGTTTTCATTATCGAGATTATAATTTGCCCCTTCATAATAAATAGAATACAAAAAAAAAAAAAAAAAAAAAAAAACTGGAAAACTCTCCAGACAATGTAACTTAAAAACAGTGACAATATAAATTGACTTCTGAATATAAAGAGTACATTTATCAACACCATTTCAGCAAGAACCAACAAAATTATGAATGCTTATGATGTTTCTGGCGGATAAATGAAAGATTATCCTTCTGTAATCATCCAAGGTCAAAACATTATGCACAAATATGCAAATTTTACTAGGCATTCAACACACTGTATTTAAATATTTAAGAACCATCATTAACTATGCACAATTTCTCAACTAATCACATGCTTCCCTATTGATCCCGAATCAAGTATTGTAATGCATCAGCTAATCAGGCCCTTAACAAACCCACTTCCAATAATTAATTGGAAATTAAAAAAAAAAATCTTTTTTCTTTTTTTTTTTCAAAAAAAAAAAAAAAGAAAAAAAAAACACATTGCAGGTTACATTGTTATGTCAGTAGGTGGGAGCAAGAGACTGTCTTAATGAGTTAGTTAACCACTGAAAGAATACTATGACAACGATATCACTTTATGGATATACAGCAAATGTGGGGGGAATTATGATTCACATTGGTGCACTTCTGAATGGATGTATTATAGCAAACCAAGTTTAATGAATCTCACACCTGACATACAGCATTATGGTCATTTCACACTGCCACAAATTTTGTGGCATATAAAATATATATAAATATGGGTCATTCTACAGAAACGTCCACTTTTGGTATGGCAAATGTCTTCAAATTTATTTATTTTTTTAACATTTAAACTTAGACCACATCATTAGATTACCTTTTGACTTTATGAATACATATAAATGACAGCTTAATTTATTTTATTTGTTTTAGCTTTTTTATGCAAAAAAAAAAAAAAAAAAAAAAAAGGAAAGGAGGAAGTCAAGTGATGTCATCAGTGTGATTTTTTTTTATTCCAAAATAAAAGACTTTTGTTAAGAGGTAACACCAGTGACACAGCTCCAGGGGACCACTGTTTTCATTATATATTTTAAAATATTTATTTGGCTTTTAGTTTTTTTAAGCCATTTACATCATATATTTGATAGTTATGAATAGACTTTTGTATTTTAAATCGTAGAAAATCCTGTTTTTGACCTCAGAATAAAGCACTTTCCCGCTGCACATGGCTGTGGGGACAAGCAGTTTTGTGTTACTTGGAATTCTATATAATTAATAAAAAATAATAATGCCACATTGATGGCTCAGGAAGGTGTAATTGTTCAAATAACATATTGTTTCATTTTAAAATATAAAAAAATTGTAACCCTAATGTGTATTTCAATTGTAATATTTCTATAAAGTCTAGGGACAGAAAAGTGGACGTTTCTGTAGAATGATCCATATATATATATTCATTATATCTAAAATCAAGTAATATCTGCATGCACCTAACTCTGAAGACAACACATAATATGCTAGTAGACAGCAATCCTTGTGAGTGAGAAGTCTGGTGTGGAGGGTGGATTTGGAGCTGAATTCTGTCCAGGTTGTCACAACATCTCTTGATTATCTGTCTTCACGAACAGCCCTGAAATACAATTCAAACATTAACAATGATTGTTATAAATGTAATGTGAAGTTTTTACATTCACAATGCTCATTTTGACCTTGGTGGTGAAGTGTGCAGAAAACTCTGCCGGACTGAAATTTAGTCTTTGGTGAACAGTTTTCAAGAGTGCAAATAAGATTTTAAGTTTTAAATGCCTTTCATGCTTGTGTGAGGTTTCCACAAGCAACAAAGTCTACTTGAACAAATACTTTACTACATTTAAAGTTTAAACAATCTTACTTATAATTCCCACCTTCGCCATCGATCTGGCATGGCAGATGACCATTACAGACTGTTTCACATTGAAGTGAGGCACAGTCACAATACTCGGTTCTGTCTTACCATTATTAAAATTTAATTTCAAAGAACTTTTTTATTATTATCTGTGTCTCGTTTTGAATTATGTTGTACCTCTCTAGTTGTAGTGTCCTCAATGCAGTGTTAAACAGGATGGCCTTGTAAGACATACAGGACTCAAAAAATATTTGATATTTATTTGGTATATATATATATATTTTTTTTTAAATATCTGATAAACTTTTGAATGTTTGAGGTTTTACTTACTAGTCAGATGGTTCATAGTGCCTGTTGAAGTTCTTCAAAAAAAAAGGTCCCCTCCAACTCTGCTGCACGGCCATCAGCATGGAAGAATATAGGAACATAAATAATCTGTCACAGAGCCAACAATATGTAGTATACAATATCAGGTTTATTAGAAATAAACTACAGCAGAGGTGAAATGCAGAAAAGAGAATAATGTACAGAACATACAAATAAATCTTAAGAAAAGAGAATTTACGTTTTTAGGTTTTAAAGATGCATGGTGATATAGGTGAAATATATTGTGAAAAATGCATATTAAGTTACTTAATAAGGTTTCTCAGATCACCTGTGCTTCCTATATCTCTGTCAGCAGCTCCCATTAGAGGGTTTTTTTTTTTTTCTGACACTCCTAAAATCACAGTACAATTATCAATATTTGTCGACAATGAAAGATAAAAACTTGTTTGGAATAGTTTCAGCCCATTTTAGTTCATGTAAGTGGATTAACAGTACAGTGCATACTTTTAGGTTAAATTAATTAGCTTATTTCAGTTCATCCATTAACAAATTGCCAGCAAAACATTTACAAAGCTATAAAAATCACTCATCTACATATAATATGTGATTAAAATCCCAAACTTTCATAAATAAGAGCTCAAATCTATAGCTAGCTTACCTCATATAGTTAGCCTCTATAGTTAGCTCACGGTTGTGATGCTAACGGACTTTTTCCGATGACACTGAACCATTTCTGTAAAGTAAATATTCAACAGAAGCGTGTCAGTTACATGTAAGAAAGTGTCAGGAACAGTTGTATGTATTATTTGTGTAAGTTTAGGGACTAAACTTACCTGAAAGCATTAAAAACAACAGTGAGAGATGGAGTTTTGCTACTTGTCATCTGAGCTGCCACCCCGTTTCCATGGAAACTCCCTCCACTCCAGTTTAAATGCACCTCGAATGAATGCGCACCCATCAAACACGTGAAAGTTACGCAGCGTTTACATAAATAGTATGTAAAATTAGAAACTTGTCTTGAAACTTGATAACATATTGTTTAAGTGGATAGTAGGCCTAAATTGAATGAGAATATAGGATCTATAATATAATATAATATAATATAATATAATATAATATAATAATAGCTTTAAAAATGGTAAACGTAGTGTAGAAACAAAATGCATTGCAAAAACACATTGATTAAAAATCATATGAGGCATGAATATAATTTCACAAATAGCCTATGTAAACCTTACAGTCTATGATGTAAACACACACACGCAACATATGTATTTTTAAAATATATTTTTGAAATATATTTCAATATATTTAACATTGCTTCACATATATGTGAATATATTACCTTTCCGTATGGGTATATGTGAATAAAAAGATTACTTGACTAAACTGAGTCCTTGCTAAGCTCTCATCTAATATAAAAGAGCAAAAAAAAAAAAAAAAATGAAAGAAAGAGAATAAAGTTAGCTAGCAGTAGCTGCCCTTAATTCTGTCTAGATTTAATTAAGAAGCCCTTAAATTTAAGGCAACTGGCAACCTTACATAGCAGACATTGTGTTTGACTACAGGCCATATAAGCAAAACAGACTGTGTTTTTTCAGATTTATTTTATTTAATTGTTTGCAGATTTTTGACTGTTCCAACCAGTTCCCTCTTTAAAATGGCTGCATGCAGTGAACCAAAATAAAGGTCAGTCTGTACTGTTTCCAGCGTGTGAAAGGACGCGGAACAAGATGATCAAACGATGAAATGCGCCGGCTTTTAGGCCACTTGTGTCCCTTCAGCTTATACAAACACAGACCCCTAAACCCTTTCAAAGTCCATAGAGGGGAAAGCTTGCATGTTAAGTCATGAGAAAGAGAAATCCTATCTAGGGTAGCTGTTCACTTGCAAACCTCTGGGAAAAGCAAAGCACAACTATTTGTTTTCAAAAATGTAGTAAAATGTTTACCTCGTGGACAAACTGTACTGTTTTGAAAATGCTCATCAAAAGAATATGCCTTTCTGAAACTAAATTATTTATTAAACACAAACTGTGCTATCAAGAGGCACATTTGTTGTACCACATCTGTGTAAATGTTAGCAAGCCTGCACATGTACAGTATGTGAGGAGTGGGATTTTGTTTTGCTTTTCTTTATTCTTTTTTCTCCACAATATGAAAATATGCATGCATGTATCTGTGCATTTTACACTGGTCTGCTTGACATCTGAGAGGTTCTGGAGGCCGCAGCCAAGTCGGCCCTGTTTCTGACACAAAAGATGTGTGGGACTTTGTGGACGGAGCACCTGGCTGAATTGGCGTACTGATGGATGAGCGTGTGTATATCAGCATGGCAATGTCTGAGCGTGTGAGGGACTGCCGTCTGGAACTGTAGCCAGTGCAATGATGTAAAACTGGCTGCTCCCCAGCCAAAGGCCTGGAGAAATATAGTAACGAAAAAGAAATAAGACTAAAATAAATCTCCAAGAAAGTGTACCATTTGTTTTTCATTAGGGCTCATTTTAATATCTAGTGTGCTGCTTTTGTTACCATTTTGTGGCTCTTTAATGTGTTGTGACAGATCGCAGAAGTGCCTCAGTTCTAGTGGCAGATGAACGATCATCTCTTCCTCCTTACTAGTTATAACATGAAATAAGCATGAATGAACATCAGAAGGTATCTTGTTTCAACCGCAGAAAGATGTCAATACATACCATTTTTCAAGTTCAACTCCACCAATGTTAATCTACTCTCCTATCTGGTTTGTTTGTTGGACAAAAATGGCAGATTTAGCTTTATGATTGGTCACATTGCCTGTCAATCAAACTCCCTGCGAAGGGTCCATTACAATAAGGATATTTTTTTTAATACTATGGTCTACCTACAACAACAAAACAACCAAAACTCAAAAGAGCCATTATATATAATAAACAATACAATAAAATGACAAACTACTTCTATGTTTTGCCCATTAAGTTTATTCCATTTTAATTGTCTAGTAATGTTGCTGTTCTTGAAGCAGTTAAACTTACATTTCCAAGCTGCTGCCAAACAATGTTGAGAGACAAACAAACTCGTTCAGTTAATTCTCTCTAATAATGTCATTAGTCTGCATATCAAAGGCTCTAAAATGATGTTTTGTAATTACAAGTGGAAAGCTTTGCACTTCTTGCGATAAAGCAAATGGTTGGGAAATGGATTACAATGTATTTTTGTTTGCTGTTTTGTGGTAGTAATATTATATATTAATAGGAAATCTTAACATCAACATTGAGGAGGCTAATTATTTTTTTTTATTACACTCATCTCACCGACTCTCACATTTCATCCCTCTCACACATATGTACTTACCTCCCCCCACACACAAAACACTCACTCACATACATATGATATTTTTAATGTTATACACTGATCACAGTACCCTTGCACAGTAATTTGGTTGAGTAACCACATAATTACACTATGAATTGCTGGATAACTCTGTGTTTGTGACAAATTATCTTTGTATTATCCTATATTAATGGAAAGATCACATAATGGTTGTCAATGTTTGTTTGTCATGTTTTACAGCATTCTACGCATTTTTGGTCCTAGCCTGATGCAGAGCAGTTCTGCTGGGGTGAGGGGTCCCTGATGCAGTTTCAACAGTAAAGAAAATTACTCGTTACAATTCACTTGGAGGACTTCATAAGCCATGCAGTGGTGCGTGGAGGTATGGTGGGAGCATTTCTCTAGATACTGTATTGATTGATTTTTGTGGTTTAAAATCATAAATATTCTTGTATGTAGAATGATGAGGTAAATACTATTTAGTGGACACTTATGCCCCCCAACACACACGCATTCTCTATTTTTAACAGGAGCGCCAAGAGGACATAAAGTGGAAGTTTGTATGGGACATTGGTCCAGCGTGGTACTGGATACAGAGTCACCGTGAGTTATTCTGTGAGGAGGTGAAAGGGCCTGCCTTACTTCAGACGGACAGTAAAAATCAACAGAATGCCATCAAAGACTACATGGGGTTGAATTGAATGAAGCGAGAGATGTCTTTTTATTCATCTCCCAGGACCTGAAGTGGTACATTCACGTTGAGTCCATCGTCAAAAAGGCCCAGCAGAGGCTGTACTTCCTTCACCAGCTGAGGAAATTCAACCTGCCACAGGAGCTGCTGAAACAGTTATACTCCGCCATCATTGAATCCGTCCTCACCACTTCAATAACTGTCTGGTTCAGCTCAGCTACCAAATCTGACCTCAGAAGACTACAGAGGGTAGTCCGGACTGCTGAGCGAATCACTGGTACACCTCTCCCCGCTCTCCAAGAACTGTACTCATCCAGAGTGAGCAAAAGGGCTGGCAAAATCACTCTGGACCCCTCACATCCAGCACACTCCCTCTTTGAACTGTTACCGTCTCTTCGACGCTACAGAGCTCTGAGCACCAGAACGACCAGCACAGAAACAGTTTCTTCCCTCAGGCCATCTACCTCACAAACAGTTGAATGTTCTCCCCACTGTGCAATAAAACATGTGCAATACCCAACTATCCATACTTATATTTATTATACATATGTTTTTGATTTAATATATCATACATCTATCCACATTCCCTTGCATAATTTGTATATAGCACATCTGTACAATACAACATATTGTCTGTTGTCCTTTTGTCTATTGTGTATTGTTTTCACATATTTATTTTTAATCATTTGTTTATTTCGTTATCTGATTTCTGATTCTGATTGTTTGAGTATCCTCCGGAGCTGGATGTATTCATATCAAATTGTCTTGCTGAACAAGGCTTGAAAGTCCATGCCATGTTTCTGTGAATAATCTAACAAGGCAAGGAATCTCGCTATGTAGCTTATGTATGTATGTGTACTGCATTTAAAGAACTGTTTATCTGATCATTCAGCTGTTCATTTATGATAGTTGGAACATACTGTATCTCTTATAGAACATATATTTTTTTTAAAATTTGAAATTTAATTATTTTTGTAAAATAATAAATATAAAAATACCTAATGAAGCAAGGGATGTCTGTTTATTCATTTTTAAATATATGGAGGACCTGGACACACTTCATATGAAGTTTTGTTGATGAACAAGGCATGAATGTCAATGTCATGTTACTTGTATAATCTATCAAAGCAAGCAATCTCTATTTAGCCTATATATGTGTAACCTACTGCATATGGAGACCTGGCAGTCCTATCATTCAAATTTATGAATCACATCTTTAGAAAATTAAATAACAATTATAAATTATAAAAATGTGTTGTAACTTTTACAATAACATCTTTAGAAAATTAAATGACAATTATAAATGATAAAAATGTGTTGTGACTTTTACAATAACAAAATCTAACTATCCCCTTTAAATTTGGTAAATCTAAAAGGTATCTTAGGTAGTTTAAAATCGATCGTAATAAATGTGAACATATCTCATTACGTAAATGAATAAGGTAAGGTGTAGAGGTTTTTATTTCAATTAGTCTAATTTAATCAACCAGTGAAAGTGTTTTACAGGCTGTTGTGATGACAAAATCAGCTCGGCACATTAGACATATTAAATATATTAGATTTAAGTTGTGCCATTTTAGCCTAGACATCCTTTAAAGAAATAAGAAAACGTGTATTAGTAAAACGAAAGAAAACATTGTTTTATTTAGATCCCTGAAACCGCTGTAAATTGCTTTGACATAACGTTACTTCCGGGTTTCCCGGTACTGGGATGGGGAATCACAAGAGGTGACGTATATGATAGGGGCGTGGTTTCTGGCGTAACGCTTTGACGTGTGCGTGGCTTATGATGTCATACTTGGAAGTGGGCGGGGTTGGATGCCCACCACAGGATGCAGCGAGCCCTACTTGCAGTATTTTTCATCTTTCACATGCAGAAAGTGTTTTATTACTGATTTTATCGCAATGCATTCTAAGATTGTCTTTTCCTTGAAGGATTCATGTGATATGTGGTTTGGTGAATCCAGTGGAGTTTAGTATGGCATTTATGATGAAGATGCTTTTATAATTAGACAATAACTTATTATTTTATTAAAATGACTGAATATATAAACATAGCTTCAACTAACTATTTCACACAAACACTTTCTGTCTCAGCAGTGGCTGCTTGGAAAGGAAGTGACCTTGTTGTAGGTCTGTGCTCTCACACTCTTAAGGGTGATATAGTAAAGGTAGATAAACACAGGTCTGAGAGGGGTCAATTAGACTGACGGAGACACCCACATCATCTCACAACCTTTGACCTTTAGCAGCTCTGACCTCCCAACAGACATTCCCCATATAATTCAGAGGAGATAAGGATGTCAAGAGGTGGTGTCCACAGAGATTGGGCTGTGTGTTATCACTGAATTCAGCTTGTTTCAGGAGAGAGTGATATATCAAGACTGTCAGAACTGATTTGCAGAACATAGTGCTGTGGGTGTCTGAACCTCCGGGTGACACATTTTTGTACCCACAGATAGAGGAGGTTACAGGTGATAAGCACTCAAACACAAACACAAACACACACACACACACACACACACACACAAACACACACACACACACACACACACACACACACACACACACACACACACACACACACACACACTAACCCTAGCCCTAAACCTACCCCTTACACAAAACTTTCTGCATTTTTTAGATTGAAAACATTTCATTCTGTATGATTTATGAGCTGTTTTCATCACAGGGACCAAAAATGTCCCCACAAGGTCAAAACTGACTGGTATTACTATACTTGTGGGGACGTTTGGCCCCCGTAACGTAGGGAATACCAGGTACACGTTTGTTGTTCTATCATGGTCAGGACTTTACATTAACTTTATTGTTGAGTTAATAGTATTTTCTATTCCCTAATCTTAAAACTAACCCTCACACAAACTTTTTTGTGCATTTTTGGATTTAATTAAGAAATATGTGTATATATACATACTGACGTTCAAACATTTGGGGTAAGTAAGATTTATTTATTTATTTAGAAAAATGTAATATTCTTTGTTTCAGCAAGGACATAGAAGTGAGAGTAAAGACTTTCACATCTATTTTGAATAAATGTTGTTTTGAACTTTCTATTGATCAATGAAGCCTGAGAAGAAAAAAAAGAAGAAGAAAGATTTCCACAAAAATATCAAGTAAAACAATTGTTAAAAACATTGTTAATAATCAGAAATGTTTGTTGAGCAGCAAATCAGCATTTTATTATGATTTCTGAAGGATCATGTGACACTGAAGACTGAAGTAATGGTGCTGAAAATTCAGCTTTGATCACAGCAATAAATTACATTTTAAAACATATGTAAAAAGAGATCAGTTGTTTTAAATTGTAATAATATTTCACAATATTACTCTTTTTACTGTACTTTGATAAAATAAATGCTGCCTTGGAGACCAAAAATAATCAAAAAATCTTACAGACTGCAAAATAGTGTGCATTACAATTTATGTATAAATCAGATATCGTCACAAGTACAGTATAGATAAATTTCTCACCAGAAATGAGCTAAACTTAACACACCCTCCATCTGGGCATTTCTGGAAATATAAAATTAAATCTAAATAAAAGAAATGTTTTACTTAATTCTAAAAATGCAAAAAGATTTCTGTTTTCTGGGTTAGGATGTGGGTTTGGGCTGGTCTAGCATTTATAATTAACTGTATATAAAAAAAAACATTAAAGTCTATGGCATGCCCCTATTTAGATGGCTAACATGCAAACCTCTGTGTGTGTTCAATATTTCAGGTCAGGGTGTTACTGTGTTGAAAATAAATGGAAAACAGCCTTTGGTCTCCTGCAGCTCTCAACAGCATTCTCGGAGGGATTTCACGTCTTGAACAGATTAAAACATCTACATGATGTATTTGTATTTGGAGAAGCTTATCTTGGATATGGGAAGGCTTAAATTCTGTAGTGAACACAGAGGAGAAACAATGAGCTGGCAGATGTTTTATGAAAAGAGAGGACAGGAGTTTGGGCAGGAGATACAAAAGTTTGTCCCGAGTCCTTGTGTCTGTGTGCATGCTATTTCTATTTCACATCCTAAACCAGACTGAACGTGCACGCATTCATACACTTTAAAACAGGCTTGACTGGAGTCATAGATTTGCGTGACCTACGGACCCCGTTGTGAAATTTGCATGGGGGATTCTTCACAAAATTCCTAATTGTGTAGATTCCTATTAAAATGACTGGATTTTGCCAGTGAAAAATTCCATTACTTTACAACGACAATAAAATTTCTGGCTGTAGTCACAGGAAAAGCAACTCAGTTTAGCATTCGTTCACCTTGAAAGGTCAGTTATAGCCTCAAATAACCTCCACCTGCACTGGCAGTGAGTGTGATGCTGTGCCCGCTGTACCCTCACAATGCCCTGATTGCGCCTTGTGTAGATGCACTCACTCATATCAGAGTCTGAGCCCTTTGCGCTAGTATCTGACAGGAAGCCAGATGTCATCGAATGAATGAAACTCAAACCTGGGAAACAAAAGAAAACGCACAAGACTCAAGCATTGCTCAGTACATACACATGCTGGTTTTCCACAAACAAGCTTTTATTTGTAATTTCAAACATGGTTTCCTCGTGACTTCAGTGAATTCCTCCTTATGACAGCATTGGTCTTGCTTTCTATTTCCTTTTGTTTTGTGCCAACATAAAGGTATTTCCTGAAATTATTCCCATTTTCATGGGCAATGCAATTTTAGGCGTATCAGTTTCATTTAACTCATAGTTTCATTTAGCTTAATGAAATCTGCTACTGTTCAGCTATGAGACATTTACAATGGAGACATTTGATACTGCATTAAGAGCATTTGAAACCCAACCGAGATATTCAAATGATTAAGTACAGCATTAAATATGACATAAGCAGTTTAAAATGCTGTCTATTTCTTTCTTTTTTAAATCACTCAGCATGCATTTATCTTTTCCTCTCTCTCAAAGGAACATTTTATTGCTCAGAGGTCACTAGCAATGCCATGGGGTTGGTTTCCAGGGAGCATACTGATAAATACTTTGAATGCTCTGTAAAAAGCTTTGGATAAAAGTGTCTTACAAATACATAAATGAAAATGTCCTCCATGGCCCAGTTTTGTTTCATTTAAGTATCAACTTTGTCTCAGATATTTTTCCCAAAATTCCTTGGGAGAGATAAACATAGTAACAAATTAGTCAGTTGCAAAAAATGTGTGAATACAGTATAGAACTACAAAAACATAATATGAATAGCTTAGCTCAGTTATTTTGTTCTTTGATGTTTTTAATGCAAAATGTTGCATTATAAAAGATTATGATGAACATTGCTCTTATGTCTGCATGCTTTTGTATGAAATCTAAGCATAGTTTGAGACTCTGAGAAGATGTGAGATTACTGGGGTCTTTTGAATGAGAATTAAAACAGAGAAACAATATAATGTGTTTGATGTTAAAGGAGTCCTATTACGCTTTTCACTTTTTCAACTTTAGTTAGTGTATAATGTTGCTGTTTGAGCATAAAAATATCTGCAAGGTTACAAAGCTCAAAGTCCACTCTAAAAGGAGATATTCTCTTTGATAGAAAACACTTTTCAAGAACTACAACAAATGGCTTGTTCGCACTACAGCACACTTCTTCGGAATATTGTGAAATCACAATGTTACTCATTTAAATAATTCCCACCCACAGAATACAGAGAAGATGAAGAGGAAAAGCTGCTTCAGTAGCATGTTGTCAAAGAAACATTGTTTTTCCACCCTGGCTCCAAAAACCCTTTGTTTGGTCTTCCTAAAGTTGACAAACTTATTAACACTGTTCCTGAACATTATAACCCCAACCTTTTTCTGCGTGCTGCACATTTTATGGAGGACAGCTTCCAGAAGCTAAGAGAGTACAATGCCAGCTATACACAAAATCTTCTCCTGCAGCTGTGTAACTATAACTATAAATATAATTAAATCATACTACATTGAATAAATATTATCATTGCACTTTCCTTATATACAGTAACTGCAGTTAACTGGTGTATAACAATATCTAAAATGTTTAAGAAAATTGCAACAAAAAAATAAAATAAAAGAAATACCACTCTTAAACCCTGTAAATCCAACCTGGTCTCATGACGAAAACGTACCTCTGAGAACTTATTCGCAAGACACAAAATACATACCGCCATGTACGTTTCGTGACACATTCGATGTGAAATGTCCACTGGGTGGCGCTAAAAATGTTTTTTTTTTTTTTTCACCAGAACAGATGAACGTACATATGGTATGTTTTATGTGATATTGGTTTTGTACGTGTCACCGCACTGACTTGAAATGTCCGTTGAGTGGCGTTATGAGTCTAATGCTCCGTGACTATTTAAAATAACGTACCACGTAACAAAAGGGAATGTGAAGTTAAAACACAATCGCAAGCATGCCGTTTTAGCTTGTTTTTCGATCTCGTACCTTTCATCTTTCATTGTGAGTCATGTTTTACAAGGGATTTGTACCCAAGGATTCCACATCCTAAATCTAGTTCCGTGCCGGCTGAGCTACCAAGCAAGATTGTTATGTCCGGAAAGCAAAACATATGGAGCTGTAATCATAATTGTGTACGAAAACGATTACAAGTCACTGTTTTACCACCTCTAGTGTTCATTTCTGTTGAAAACTGCAGTGATATGTACTTACTGGTAAGTATTTCCCATCTTGCGAAAAAGTTGCCTGAGGTATGTTTTCGTCATGAGATCAGATACGTAAAATCTGTGTTTGCAAAGGTTCTGCAGGAGCCTCTTGTTTGTAAATATTCTCAGGGTCTGAATCGGGCTCGAACTGGTCCACCCCCCAAACAATTTGTATTAATTTACTCACCCTCACATTGATCCAAACCCACAAGGCTTTCATTTATCTTCAAAACACAAATAAAAATCATTTTGAAACCTGAGAGATTTCTGTTCCTCCATTGTAAATCCAGACAACCAAAATGTTGATGTTTCCAAAGTAATCCATATGATTTGAACAGTTTAATCCATGTTTTCTGAAGAGACATGGTCACTTTATATGATGAACAGATTTAAATTAGGCTTTTATTTACATCAAAACAGTTTATCAATGTCCATACATAGAGCTCATCAAATATGGTAAATGGAAGCTCAAACAATCTTACTTGATAAATAAATGATAAATGATAAATGTGAGTATCCAACCAGCCAAAAACAACAGCAACACTCACTCAACCAATGGTGTGACTTTGGGCCAGGACTATTTGTTAGTCTAACCCATGGTAGATGGTGGGAGTGTTCAGGAAACCTGCTTGATAACAATCATCCATTCTCCACACTGCTTGTCTTATGTATGTCCTATGCACAAACTCCACGCTTGAACAGTTTTCTCCATTTGATTCATAATTGAGATATTAAAGAAACCTTTTTACATATGGAATGACAAGCTCTTTTTCTTCTCTCTCTCTCTCTCTCTCTGTACTGTGATGGAGGGAGAGTCATGAGGTCTGGTAGGCAGCCAGATGACCTCTGGACAACCTCTGCAGGCTGTGTGCGTGTGAGTGACAGATTTAATACATTGTCCTCCACTTCACTTTCACTTGTATTGCCGCCCATATCGGCTGGTTCCCTTTTAGACACGGGTACAACTGGATAAAATGGCAAAGCTTTGTGTGTGTGTCCATTTTCCCTTTTGGAGCTCTTCCCATCTGGCCGACTCTCGTGTATGTCCAGTCAACAGAAGCTCACTGTCTGTGCCTCCTAAAAGACCTTTATCGTTGTGTTAGTTTCCCTCTCTCTCTGTTTCTCTCTCATCCCCCCGCGTTTCTTTCATGCTGTGATGACCACTGTGTCTGCATTCCTCTCGCATTCCTGCTCCATCACGTTGACCTGCTTTGCTCTGACTCTGTTAAGCCTTCTGAACTTCTGAACGCACATGACCGAGACAAAAACTCAAAGCTGCACCACAAACCTGCTGTTACACTTAAGAGCAACATTTCATGCTTCTTTACAGGGGTCGTTTCTTAAAAAATAACATTTTGAAATTTTGAAATAAAATTTTTGATGTACTGTACTTAGGGTTAATACTGTTAACCAAAACTAAAACCATAAAAACATTTTATGTTTTTTAGCATAACGTTAAAAAAAAAAAAAAAAATGTTTCAGGTAACACTTTATTTTAATGTGTCCTTGTTACACGTTACATGTACTTACTATTATAATAACAATAAATTATGCATAATTACATGCAAGTAACCCTAAACCAAACTCTAATCCTAACCCTAACCATATAGTAAGTACATGTAGTTTATTAATATTACTCAGTACTTAAATGTTTAATTACACTGTAACAAGGACACCTTAAAATAAGGTGTAACCTAGTTTCAATTGAAGTATTAAAATAACTAAAACTCAATAAAACTATACATACATATTAAAAATATAAAAATAAAAATGACAAAAATACACAGCAAAAATTAAAATGTAAACAGAAAATTTTAAAATACAATCTAAATCTATATATATATATATATATATATATATATATATATATATATATATATATATATATATATATATATATATATATATATAAACCTATAATAGTATATCAATGATTTTAAAATAACACTGGATGTAGAGTGCTGGTTAGATTACTTGAAAACTGTAGTCCATTACTGATTACAAATCACATGATGAAAATTGTAGTTTGCAATGTAATCTATTAGATTACTCATTTTATGTCAATGAAATACATTAAACATTACATTAAACCAGGGTTTCCCAAATGTTAATTAAATAATTCTGAAAGCTACGATTAATAAAAAAATTTTAAATGAATATATAAATGAATATATATATATATATATATATATATATATATATATATATATTAATTCAGGGATCTTCAAGTAATTTCAAGTAATATTTTAGGTCAAAGGGGTAATTGGGAAAGAAACGGAAGACATTCACCTTCAGTCAGTGTACCATCAGAATGATCTTGAAACTGATACTTCAAGGTAAAAAAACTTAAATACAGTTCAGTTGCTTTAAAGTACATGAAGAACAACAATGCTAATGCTAGCTAAACAACTACTAAATGCCTTTGAAAGGAAGTTGCACACATGTAATACAGTTCTATAATATAGGGCACAAACTTGTATGGACTACATTTGTTATATTTTATGACACTTTTATGGTTTTCATATTCATTTACCCATGTCTCACAAGGGCTTTTATTTCTTGGACACATGAAGAAGACATTTACATGAAGGTCTTTATGGCAAAATAGCAAAACAGCCTGTTTAATTCTGAAGGTCAGGGAAAGGCTGGAAAATGGTCATAAAAACTAAATTATGACTGGTGCAAAACAACGAAATAAGTGGAAAAATACAATAATAAAAGATGATATGACTCCTTTAAAGAGAAAGTTCACCCAAAAGTTAAAATTCTGTCATCATTTACTCACCCTCAAGTTGTTCCAAACTTCTCTGAGTTTCTTTCTTCCACTGAACACAAAAGAAGATATTTTGAAGAAGGTTGGTAACCAAAGAGTTGATGGTAGCCATTGATTTGCATAGTATTGAGGGGAAAAAATACAATGGAGGTCAATGGCTACCAACAACAATCTGGTTACCCACATTCTTCAAAATATATTCTTTTGTGTTCAACAGAAGAGAGAAGAGAAACATCAATGTAAAATTCAGTATGACTAACCCTGCCTAAGTTTTACCAATATGCCAGCTGGCGTTCACTCCACAAAGTGAATTTCTTTCATTGCTTCTTTAAATCGGTAAAAATTCCTTCCACTCTAATGAGTCACTCTAGTTGGCATGATATAATGAATGATAGCAGCTCTGGGACATGTGCACTTAAAGGTATAGCTCACAAATGAAAACTGTCATCATTTAGTCGCCCTCATCCTCAGGACCAATGAAACACTCAAACATGTTAAACTAACAACCCAAATGCAGAAAGGTGGATGTTTTCTCCTCATTTCAGAAAACCACTGCAAGTCACAGCACTGAGGTGACTTTTTAACATGGGGTCTGTCTCTCATTAGCGGGGCTGCAGCTAACCCACAATCCCTCTCACCCTTTCTTCATCTCTAAGCCCTTCTTTCGCCTTGTCTCTCTCACAGCTTGGAGCCGTGCCTCAGGAAAAGCCATAATCCATCAGGCCAATAGAAGACAGATGCGTCCCTCATTCTCTCTCAGTCTCACTTTCTCTCCTTATCTCTCCGTTTGACACATACACATTAACACACACTTGAGCATCGAGTCCCCAAACAACCCTTTCTAAAGATCTGATCCGGCCTGGGTTTTCAAGTCTTTGTGGTTCCATCTTTCTCTGTCAGTCACGATGTAGAAATGAGCCCCCGTGGAAAGAGGATTTGGACAGTGGCATATGGAGAGCAGCTGTGTGTCAGGAGGTGAATTGGCACTAATTCTGTACCTACTGAGGACCGTTGGGAATGTTAGGCTGACGTTCTCGCTCTGCTGGACAGAGCAGGTGATTCGGGTTAACAAATTACTCTGGTGACGGATGTTTATTTGATTTTGGTCTTGGGATCCTCACAGGAAACTGGAACAGAAAGTCCACAAGCTCTGTGCAGGTGTTTGTGCAAATCAACAAACAAAACAGCAAGCACCTGTTTATTTTGCATATGTACAAAATTTATCAAGGGTTAAAGGCTTCTGCTCCTCTCATCTGGCTGTGCTGAGGGTCAGTTTCCTGTAAACTGGCTTTTGACTTTTGGTATGAAGTCTAGTCCACTTTGATGCTTATTCTGGTCAAGAACCAGCCACTCAGACAGGAATAGACCATCTGACAGATATTTTAAATAACCAGTCACAGTTTGTTTTGCTTTTAAATGCTTTTTAAACACACATTTTTCAGATATATATCTTTTGTCTTTATAAAGTCTGAAAGTAGTTTCCTAAAAACCTACTTTATATATATATATACTCCAGTCTTCAGGGTCACATGATCCTTCAGAAATTATTCTAATTTACTGATTTGCTATTTAAGAAACATTTTTTTTTTATTATTATTATTATCAATGTGAAAAAATAAAGATCACTGCGCTCAACTTTAGTCTTGGGTGCGTAGATCGATAAGCAACATCATATTTAAGTAAGGGATCCGCACTCACTTAATCTTCTTAATCACTTTTATTTAAATTTTGCAACTTGAGCAAACAAATTTAAATAAATTAAAAGTGATTAAGAAGATTAGGCGAGTGCGGATCCCTTACTTAAATATGATTATTATCAATGTGGAAAACTGTTGTGAAATTTTATGGTAATATAGATAGTCTATGTATATATTTATATATATATCTCCAGGATTCTTTGAAGAATAGAAAGTTCAAAAGAACAGCATTTACTTTACGTTTAATTAATTTTATATGTCCTTGCTGATTTTTTTTTTTTTTTTCAAAAATAAATGAAATCTTACTGACCCCAAACTTTGGAACACTAGTATAGACATATAGACAAAAAATTTGAGCCATATTTTATAACTGACAAAATATTTTTGAAACACTCAAATTTTATATAACCCCTTAATATTGTTCCCCCAGAGGTCTATTTAAAATGTTAGTAACAAAAGAAAGTCAAAAATATCATATTTCCATTTTTATTACCCTCTCTGACCATGAAAATGTTAATCACACGCAAAAAAAGACCAAGACATGGTTTTAAGTCTCATGACTTTTTATTTCCATATAAAAATATCACTCTCATATACAACACAACCATAAGACTCATTAGAAAACATGTACATGTCCATCTCAGTGCTTTCGCTGAAAGCAGAAAACTCTTGAACTCCTTCACCTGTCAAGTAATAGATTGATGTGACATTTCCTTGGGAAACTTTATCACACCACGAGGCTGATTAACCACCATCTAACAATAAAGTACCACAATTAACCTCTCAAATGTGTCATTACATTCTGCCATTGAAAACAATAACAAAAAATCAAAACAAATCATGAAAAGGTTTAACGATATGACCCAAAGAAAAGGAAAAAAAAAAACTTTGATTTTTAATATAAATTTCCAGATTTGCTGCTGATCTGTTTGTGTGTTTCAGCAAACTTCAGTCTTTAAAAATGATTTCATAATTTGAAAGAGGCGTTTTCATTCGTTAAACCAATAAATAACCTGTTTAGACCGGTCTAAGTGAACATTTGGAATCGATTTGTCAGAAGAATTTGTTTTACATGAGCAAATATTTGAAAAGGTTTCAAAAATCAAAGCGAATGCTTTTAAAAGCTCAACAAATAGACCCTGTTTAACGTGGTGAAAAAGTGCTGAATATCAGAGCAAATAAAGGAGGATTCTGTGTGGGCAGAAACAGAAAGAGAATCAATGACAGACTGAGAGAAAGAATGAAAGAGATATTGACAGGAGATCTCATTAAACACACATATTGCCATGACAAGCACAAACAGCCTCTCTGCATCTCTGCCAGGTACACAAACACATTCACAGTCCAATCCCAGGTTAAGAGAGGCAGTATTGCACATAGTTGACAACTGACCTCCACCTGAACGAGTCTCGAAGTTCCTGAAAGGTGCTTTCTCTTTTGACCGTCCTCCCAGAATCCTGAGCAATGCCCTCAGGAACTACAGCCATGAGCGTCTTCAGAAGGAGACGATCTGAAGATCATGATGATGTCTGACTGCTGTACGGCGTTCTCTCATCTCAGCTCTCAGCTGCCCCCAGTCGTATGTAGGTGAGTTTACCTGGAGCCGCTGTCATGCTGGCTGCACTGGTTTTGAAGAGCGCAAGCTGATGACCTGCAGAGAGCAAGCAGAGTGAAACAGGCTGTGAGAAAGAACGGCCATTTCCTGTTACAAAACAGCAGACGGAAGACAGGACAAATGGGACGAACAGGATGTGAGAAACAGGAAATGGGAGAAAGAGAAATATGAGAGTGCTGTGGATCTACAACATTGAATCTAAAGGTGTGGAAACATTTACTGATGTTCGACGAATTTTCACAGTAGAAGTCAAGTATTTCATTGCTTTGTATTCTTTTATCTGCATCGTAAATTGGGTTTTGTGTAGTTCAGTTGGTAGAGCATTGCGTTATACAACGATATGCAATCTAGGGCTGGTCCGAATACCATTTTTTGAGCTTCGGAGGTGTTACGTGTCTGGTGTATAAAGTAGCGCACGACGAAGGAGTACAAACAAAGAGTTCCTTTTAATAATCTTCAGGGGCAAAAGGCACAACCAAACACAAATCCAAACGTAGGAGTAAACGAAATAGCAGACAAAGGCAGAGGGGAGAACACAGGCTTTAAATACAAAATGCAATCAGGGAGAAACAGAAACAGGTGTGGAGCTAATTAACTAATTACTATGGAGACAAACTAGGTAGGATGACGGGGACATAGAAAACTAAGTGAAAACAGATCATAACTGTGACAGTTCGCCCCCTCCCGGAACGGTGCGTCCTCGCACCGAAAAACATAGTCCAACAGAGGAGGGAGGGTGGGGGTTCAGGAGGTGGGCGTGGAGCAGGTGAAGGGCAGGCAACAGGAAAGGGGCAAAAAGAGTCCAAAAAATAAGTCCAAGGGGGAGTAGATGGAGGGAGAAGCCAGGGAGGAGCCCGGAGCAGGAGGAGCCAGGTGGAAATCCAGAGGCCAGCCAGGATGGTGGCCCACGGTGGAGTCGACGGCGGGAGGAGCCATGGTGGAGAAAGGACCGTCGACACCAGGGGGCCTACTGCCGGAGACTGAGTCGGTGGATGAGGAGCCCAGGATGGAGCCGAGCAGACGGAGAGCCAGGGTGACATCGAGGATCCGGAGGGCCTAGGCGGAGCTGGAGTGACGGAGGGCGAAGGTGAAGCTGAAGGGAAGGAGGAGCCTGACAGAGCCGGAGGGACAGAGTGACGAGGCGAAGCCAGAGGAGTGGAGTCCCGAGGCGGCGGATGGTCGACGACTGACCAAGGCGGAGCCGGAGGGACGAGGGAGCCCGGTGGAGCCAGTGGGATGACGGGCCACGGTGGAGACAAGGGAGCTAGGAGCCCAGGCGGAGCTGATGGGTCGAAGGACCGAGGTGGAGTCCAGGGCTCGGAGGCGGGAGGTGGAGACAGGGGATCCTCACGCCTGGACGGAGCTGGAGGCTGGAAGTCCCGAAGCGACGGATCAGCGCGCCCAGCTGGCGCTGACTGAGGGTGAGCTGAGGGACTGACAGGCACCAGCAGAGATGGAGCTGAGGAACTGGCTGGTTTGAGAGGAGGCGGGAGAGGGAGGCTGGGAGGGAACACAGGAGGACATGAGCTGGGCGGAACCAGCGGAGACACAGGAGATTCAGGGCTGGACGGAACCAGCGGAGACACAGGAGATTCAGGAGCACAGGGTAATACTTCTCCAAACCAGTCTATTAGGTCCATTTCAAAGATGTCCTTTAGTTCCTCATAACTCCCAGAAACCAGTTGCAGCTCACCCTCAGTTGCGGGAGTGTGGGCGGGGCTTCCCTCCAAGCCCTCGAACACCACCAAAACTCCCTCAGGGACGGGCGATGTTGCCGGCTCACGCACTTGGTCAGACGATGATTGTGGCTCAGGCTCCGTGGCGATGATCGGCTCAGTCGCGGGTTTGCGCGCTGGCTCACGAGTCGCGGCAGGCTCAGGCTCTCCGTCTGCGGTGGGCTCAGGCATTAGCTCCGTGCAGCAGGATGATGGCTGACTGGTCTCTGGTTCGGGAGTGGGGCTGGAGATGTCTTCCTCGGCGGGGCAGACGGAGAAACACAGTCCATTACTCTCCAACACCCACTCCACGAAAGCGGCGAAATCCTCCTTTGGACCGTTCGCTGGCAGGCGTGCCTTACACCGCTCGCTCAGGCTGGTGCTGTAGAATACGCAGAGCGAGCGATCCGGGAAGTGTGTAAGGCACGCCAGATCGAGAAAGTCCCTGGTGTGGTCTTCCAGCGAACGGTCCTGTTGCTCCAGGCACAGGAGTTGGACGGCTGGCAAGTCCATTCCGGGAGAGGAGCGAAAAAAATAAAAAAAATAAACAGAAAGAAAAACGCCGCTAAATTACTCACTTGAGGGTCTGCTATTCTGTTACGTATCTGGTGTATAAAGTAGCGCACGACGAAGGAGTACAAACAAAGAGTTCCTTTTAATAATCTTCAGGGGCAAAAGGCACAACCAAACACAAATCCAAACGTAGGAGTAAACGAAATAGCAGACAAAGGCAGAGGGGAGAACACAGGCTTTAAATACAAAATGCAATCAGGGAGAAACAGAAACAGGTGTGGAGCTAATTAACTAATTACTATGGAGACAAACTAGGTAGGATGACGGGGACATAGAAAACTAAGTGAAAACAGATCATAACTGTGACAGGAGGGAGGGGGCTGAACATTCTCTCTAATAAAGGCAGGAATCTCTGTCTGTCTGTTTGCATTTTTATTATGTCGAGAACAGTTCATCCAATCGACTTCACAGTGTGTTGCTGAGGACCCAGGGGAGTGCAGTGTCGCATTTTGGTGCAATATGGACATGCGACACGTTCAGAATGAATAAACTTTTAATAAACTACAGAACAGCACGACCTGGAAGCGGCGCGCCTCACGCGGGCAGGGCTTATATGCTCCGAGAACGGACACTGCACTAGTGATACAAAACACACAGGTCTGTTAAGAGCAATGCTGTTAATAATTTAGCCTAACATTTTTCTAACAAACAAATCACTCCCATATCAGAAATTAGCAGCACAGTAATTACTGACACCATAAAGGGAAGGCTATTTAAATAAAAGATGAACGAAAAATAAATGAACAAAGTTTAACGAACTGTAATAAATAAAGAACACGGTAGCATACTTTCAATAACAGCATCACACATTTTAATTAACGAACAGTTTAAATAAAATTAAATGAATTCCCTTATATAGAATAAAACAAACTGTGGGCTTAATAGAGCAAGGTAATGTTAGGCTGGATAGACAGCTTATATTTCAATAAACTATTTCTTAACAAAGTCAAACTTTCAAATAAATCACAATCAGGTTACAAGCTAGTGAAGATACCTACTTAGTCTACCTACACTCTGGCTGCGATACCTGGGGATGTACCTATAGACAAATTATTATTAAGCTGGGCTACTGTACGTTTTTTTGTGACTGCCGTAATCGCAAGTATTTTCCAAGAAAATTAAGTGCAAGTTTTTATCATGTGTAAAATTACTGATTAACATGACGGATAAAAGCAGCTCGTTTTTTTACACCAACAATATAGGCTACTAGGTGTACTACTTACAGAACTCAGGTGATTTTTCAAACTTGAGTTGCTGTTGTGGTAGGCCAGTTTCAAATCGCATATTTGGCACACTGCCTTTAGCTTGTCCTCACTCGATTTAAAGTGCTCCCACACAGCTGAGGTCTTCGGCATTTTTGTCTTCTCTTCCAGATGAACTGAATCATGACGTTCATGATATTCACTCATGGGCGATTCATATTCAAGTGCGAATGAGAACTGTTTCGCGGGGGATGCCAGGTGTTCAGGGGAAAAAAAAGAAAAGAAAGAACATTCGAATCTCAAAATTGAAAATCAAATGCCAACCCACCGAACGAATATTCGAATAATCAAATATTCTGGTCCAGCCCTAATGCAATCATGCAATCATGGGTTCGATCCCTGGGAACGCATGTGCTCGTAAAATGTATATACACTATAAATCAAGATTTTGTACAATTTTAGGGGTGGGATTAGTTGTGGTCATTCGTATGAATTTGTACGAATTAGCCACCTAGTAAAATATGTACAAACTGCTGTGAGATCGGGTTGGACCGTGTAAAAAGTCCACATACTGCATTTAAATGAACACGCAATTTGATTGGTAATAACAGTCATACATCATTTCATGACGACAGCCGCAACATGACACTGTCATTATTTTATGTCTGCTCGAAGGCACTTAACTTTAAAACATAAATATAGGTCATAATAAGGTGCTTGCACAAATGACCTATAGGGTCGTTTGTTGGAGGAGGACAGTTTCATCTTTTTCCTAGACAACGAGTTTATGGAATGGGGAGCGTCCTTCTCAGATGTTTCTCCTGACAAAAATAACCAATAATCTCAAGTGTTTCACAAGCTCTCGAAATATCTCAGATATGATCACTCTTCAGATTCTAGGACAAAGACTTTAATCAAAAGTCAGTGATTTCAATATGAACTCATCTAGTTCTTTCAAGAGAAATGCTCTGAGAAATGTTATCCACATCAGACTTATAGCTCTATACTTCTTCTTTATGTCAACCATTGTCCCATTTGTGTCTAGTTTTATTCCTCCTAAGAAGTTTTAGTCAAAACATCTTGCTGACATCTCTTGAGCTTTGAAAGAGCAACTTCTGACACTTTAAATGTTCCATTTGACTGTAAGAACATATCTCTGACTCATATTGGGGTTTGTGACCAACCAGTTGAGAACCGCTGGTCTATGTCCAGTTGTTGTGTGTGGCGCTGAGAGAAGAGACAGGAATGAGAGCGGGGTGTGAGGAGTGGACAGTCGCAGCAGTTAGAGCACTCATCAGGACAACATTTATCATTTAAAAAAGGACCTACATTCACACAAATCCATGCACACATTTACATTAACACTACAACACACTACAGTGGCTCTGTTCCAAAATCTAGTGAGCTGCCATGCTGTCTACATAGGCAGCTGTCTCTAAGGCATCCTAACTGAAATGGATCCTCACAAATGACCAGTTTGAAACACTCTACATAGGCAGCAACTCTTGCAATATATAAATAGTGGCAACTCAATTCACAATTGCATTTTATAGTTTGATGTTAGCAAGTCCAAACATGCATATTAAACATTAAAGTCAACATAAGCCAGAGAGGGTTGTACTAGAAATGCAAACAGTAAAAGTTTGTGTATGTACAGTAATCAGTTGTGTGTATGTGAGAGATCATGAAGACTTGTATTTGGCTTATTCAGTTATGAATATATGTTATACCTATCTATGCAATGCAGTGGAATACTGCACTTTTTGGTGTGTAAATTTAGTATACCACTCCTATTAGTCAAACATGTTTCATTCTCTCTCTCTCTCTCTCTCTCTCTCTCTCTCTCTCTCTCTCTCTCTATATATATATATATAGAGAGAGATTATATATATTATACCCTCATTGGGGGCTGAGCCCACCTAAAATGAAAATCCTAGAATCGCCCCTGCTCCTTATAATAATGAAAAAAAATAGTAATTATTGTTGTACAGTGTGACAAAAATGATGCTGTATTGATGTGTGCATACGTATCCCTTCTAACTTTAACCATTGACTCGGGCTCTAAATGAATCACTTCTGCACAGACTTGCGCTCCAAATGAATCACTACTGTGCAGACTCGGGCTCCAAATGAATCACTTCTGCATAGACTCGGGCTTCAAATGAACCACTTCTGTGCAGACTCGGGCTCTAGATGAATCACTTCTGCATAGACTCGGGCTTCAAATGAATCACTTCTATGTGGACTCGGGCTCCAAATGAATCACTACTGAGCGGACTCGGGCTCCAAATGAATCGCTACTGCGCCGACTCGGGCTCTAAATGAATCGCTACTGCGCCGACTCAGGCTCTAAATGAATCACTAATGTGCAGACTCGGGCTCCAAATGAATCACTTCTGCATAGACTTGGGCTTCAAATGAATCACTTCTGCACAGACTCAGGCTTCAAATGAATCACTTCTATGTGGACTCAGGCTCCAAATGAATCACTACTGAGCGGACTCGGGCTCCAAACGAATCGCTACTACGCCAACTCGGGCTCCATGTGAATCACTTCTGCACGGGCTTAGGCTCCAAAAGAATCATTTCTGCGCAGACTCAGGCTCCTAACAAATCACTTCTGTGCAGACTTGGGCCTCAAATGACGTCATCAGCACAAGATGACAGCAGCCATACTGGGATATTTTGGCTTCACCTTTCTATAGTGGAAGGAGGTGGAGACACATCATCCATCTTTTTTTACAGTTTATGTTGCTACCATAGTATATAGAGTCAGGATATAGAACTTACATTTTTTGTAGTTACAAAGTAATTACTTATTCAAAAGAAGTACCTACTCAGAAAGAATGCGATTTCGGACACAACCAAGGTTTGAAACTTTGTATTGTTAACACTATCGCATTATTGCTTAGCTTTGCTACATTCCTTATTTCTAAGTCACTTTGGACAAAAGCAGCTGCTAAATGAACAAATGTAAACGTAATTGAAATCAGAAAAAATACATGACTTAAATTTCATCATGTCTAGTAAGTATAATGTACCGAGCTGTCCTACACATACTAAAACAGATTGACACAGTGCAACATTACCTGTCCATGTGCTCTGATTGGTCATGACGAAGGCCCGGCATTGGGCATGGCTCTCACACACGTCAATAGCTTCATCAGCGCTGAAGACTGACAGCAGGCATCCGTCATGCTGATAGGATGGCCAGCAGCGGTAATTTTCCACTGCTATCGAGGCATCTGACACACGTTTATACTCTGTCAAAAAAGAAAAAGAGTAATTAGATCCAGGAAAAGATGTTATTCTAATAAAGACTGAAGAAAATACTATAGTTATAAATATTTGTTATTTATGACAAATACCTAACGGAATTATTTTATTTTATTTTATTTCTACTGTTCTGAATGTCACTAAGTAAATCTTTCATGTTCAGTGCTTTCTAGCCAAACTGACAGTCCCCATGGCAGCACTGACACACACTGCTCAATAAATCAAATGTGTGTGTGTGTGTGTAGGATGTTAAAACAGAGTGAAACAAGCTCCATCATTGTGTTAACACAGGAGGCTTTCTTGTTCTTTGACGAGGGGAGTCTTCTGGCTGTTGTTAGTCAGAGTTTGACATGTGTCTTCTGATTCTGCCTTTATCTTTTGCTTCCTCAGTAACTCACTCATACACACACACACACTTTAAACACCACTCAACGTGACCCCGACCATAAATGCCTCCGTCACGGCAGCCACAGTCAGAGGGAGGCCAAGAGAAAGAGGGAAGCAGATAAAAGAGAGAAAGCCAGATATATAGAGGGTGATGTGAGGAGTGACGACCAAAAGAAAACTAAACTAACGATGTCCCTCCCATCTGTCCCACCCACACATTCATCTGCCCCATCTCTCTCGTTCTGTCACTTATCACTGCACTGTCAGCTCTTCAACAATGCAGTACATCACTGACCTAAAGAAACAAATCCTGCTTAGAAACCCAGATAACATTTCTGAAAAAATTAAAAAATAAATAAAAATGTCACCAAATTCTCATTACTGTGATGCAGTAAAATCTTGTTCTCTTCTTCCCATAATGTATCTGGGCTGTTTACTTGTTAGTTATTTTATTTTATTATTTTATTTCATTTTGTTTTATTATTTTATTTATTTATTTATTGTAATTCCTATTATTCGTAATGGTGATTCTCATTAGATTATCTTTACTGAAATTTGATCGTCCATTATAATGTCACGTTTGGTTTTGAAACAGTATGATATTAAACTAAAGTGGACGGTAGGGTCATGTGTTTGGTATATGTCAAGAATAACTAATGAGAAGAGATGTGCGAGGAACAGACCACTGTAACGCTGCCAACATTCTCCTCACAGCAGCTATGATGGCCAGACCTTTAATGTGTGTTTTTTGTCATAAAAAGCGCAGCTGTCTGTTTCTCATCTCGGTCATGTTGTATCAAGTCAACATTACAAGACGTGATTCACATTAACACAACATTGTGTTTGTAATACTGAATGTATGACATTACATTACTGAAAAGGGGCAGCTGTTCTCTCTCAGATGAGCGAAAGAATATATGTTACAGCCCGTATGAATTCAACAGCTGCAAGCAGCTTGATTTGATGAAAACGGGCGAGTAGGAACAATCTGAAAAGCGTGTGTGGAAGGGGCACATTATACAGCAAAACAAATATTCATAACAGGACATGCCATTCACTCTTAACTGATTTGCTGAAAGGCAGACATTGGTAAAAAGTCAGTAACTGTAGTTAAATTTCTAAGAACTGAACTGACTTGAGCGAAACAATGACACTATTGTTTTTTACAGCAGAATCTGAATTGTTTCCATAGTTGATTTTCCATAATTGATTCTGCTGTGAAACTGCTTTGACACAGTATCTGTATTGTATCTGTAAAGTGCTACAGAAATAAAATAAATTTGACTTTCACGAATATCATTTAAAGAAATCCTATTATTCCCCTTTTTACAAGATCTCTCAGGTGTCCCCAGAATGTATCTGTGAAGTTTCAGCTCAAAATACCCCACAGATCATTTATTTTATCATTTTGAAAATGCCTATTTTGAGTGGAAGCAGAAACACGCTGTTTTCATGCATGTCTCTTTAAATGCAAATGAGCTACTGCTCCCCGCCCCCTTTTCCAGAATAGGGCTGTGCCTTTACAGCTCATACCTTCTGATATACGGTTTTCTGAGCGCACACATCCGAAGCACACGCAGTCACATGGCATGTAAGTCTAAACTAAGTTCTCTTTCATGTCTTATTGCGCTTAAACTGTCAAATACACACAAGCTTATGTAAAAAACACAGGAGTTACAAAAACAGTCAGTTATGTCTGTGAAGGTAAACAGCTGGGAAAGAAATCGCATGTTTATATTAGATCTGTTTGTCAGCAGCGTAATATACAGTAAATAAATCAATAAATCCACGGTGCTCTTGTCTTCTCTGAGGCTGGGATTCTAAACAGTGTTCTGTTCTCGTCAGTGCAGCCAAAGATAGAACAGTTAGCATGCTTTGCTCAAACTTTCGCCATGGCGTTAAAACTGCAAAAACACAATGGCAATGCCGTGGGTGGAAACTTGCAGATTAAGGGGCGGCAATATTATAATAAGATCTCTTTTATAATATTATAATAAGATCCCCTATGTCGCAGAGGGAGCGAAATCTGAGAGGCTAATTTTTTCACAAGCTTGTAAAGAAAGGCTTACCAAAAACAATTACTGGGTTGATCTTTTTCACATTTTCTGGGTTGGTAGATACACTGGGGACCTGATTATAGCACTTAAACACGGAAAAAGTCAGATTTTCATGATATGTCACCTTTAAGGAGTCAGCATGGTCTGCATTATTGTGTTTAAAGGAACTTTACTTGTCTTTAAAGTATCTGAACGCAGCCCATTGTGACAAGACCCAGCAAGCAAACCTGCATCGCATGCTCATCTACTATCATCAAACTGAGTTGTTGACAGTACTTTGTGTGACGTTCCTCTCTTTTTCATGCTAATGCACCGTTAATATGACCGTTAAAGACCGTTGAAGGATGGCTTTGATTACACGCCAACCGCCGGTCAACCGCGCTGAAATACAGCCAGTCTGCGTTTTCACAATCCATATGCGGCTCTTTTACAGTGTGCAGTTTGGAAGTGGAATGGCGATGGATACATTGTCATGGACCGCATGCCTTTGGCAAAAACGCTGACAATGTGGTCATGTATTTGTACGCTTTTGCGAAAAACTATCCCAGGGTAGTTCACTTTGTGGACAGGATATATCAATTGGAGAGCTGTCAATATGGGACTGCTGCATTGCTATGAGGTTTGTAGATGGCTCTGGAAAGCGTCTCAAATGGTTTGTACAGTTTTTCTTGGTTTTTACGCTCTCTGAGAACGTTGTAACATAAACTCAAGACCTCATTCGCAGGACTATGACAATGGGTCTGATAAAAGGAGTAAAGCCTTCAAAAGACACGCGTTAACTGTGTTCTACAAATGTCTCGACTACTAGGCTATAAATGTCGGAATCTCTGAGTCTCATTTTCCCTCTATGGCTGGATGGGCTTTACTGACGTGATTCACTATTTCTCTTCAGCTCTGAATGAAGGTCACTGGGCAAGCTGCCCTCGATGAGGTCTTTCTGATGAGTGAGCGTGGTGGGATCGAGGAGAGCGAGGGCCGCACGTGGCAACTAAGTAGAGCTAGAAGCCAGTAAATAAGAACAACTATTAGACTCTTTATTGCCCTAATTAATGCTTTATGGAGGTCTTGCTTTCTTTGAATGTTCCTGTAAGACGTAGGAGAAATGAGAAGGTGATGTAGTGAGCCAGAGGCATGCTGGGCTTTTAATGTGTGTTGGGCAGGAGTGAATTCCGCAGGGAAGCCCTGTCTGTATCCATGCAAACTCACAGAATACCTGAATACCTACAACACTAATTTCTGCAGAGAAGTGTCCGGTCAATATACTGCACACTGCACTAGACTAGAGAGTATGAAGGCCTGTTTACATGCAGTGTGAGAAAATTACATTAAGTATTAAATATTAGTGGTCAACCAGTGTCAGTTATTTAATGGCTGATGCCAAAACCAATAACTAGAGAGAAGAATGGCGGATATAATGCCAAAATATATTTAAAGTACAATTTAATCATGGCAAATAAGATGTGTACAAAGTCTCTTATGCTTACCAAGGCTGTATTTATTTGATCAAATACTATAAAAAAAAGTAATAATGTGAAATATTATTACAATTTAAAATAATAGTTTTCTTTTCTTTATTTATTTTATTTTAAATCATACAGACTTTTGAATGTTACTTTAGAGTGTATTTTACAAATTGACTTAAAACTGAGCACATCTAAATAGCCAGATATTATAATATGCTGTATTTAAATGTGTCACTTATTGTTTTATTGATCTGTGAAACACTTTGGGTCAATTTATGTTATTTTTAATTGTGCTCTACAAATAAGGGTTGTTTTATATTGTATTATATTGTGAATACCAGCACAATTGTTATTGTGACATCACTATTAGATATTTGCTATTTTTGTTTTCCTTTACAAAATTATTAATACCAAGTTTGATACTGAATGTTCACCATTCTCATAAAATAAGAACTGAATGTTTTTTCATTAATGAAAAAATTGACCAGGTCTACAAAGAAATAATGGAATTACAGTATTTTTCAAACTTGGTATGAAGCAGGATTTTTTTTTAAAACAGTACAATACTCTTTTAAATTGAATTTACAGTCAATTCGTCAAAGACAGGGACCAGTGAGAGAGGAAAGAGTTAAATGGCTCTGAAGAAGATGGCCTTTACTTGCTTAACGCTCTCATCAGTCAACAAGTTTGTCTGCTATAGACTGCCAATGAAGCATAGAGAAGAGCAATAGATAGCAAAGAAAGAAAAAGAGAATAAGGACTAAATGGTAAAAACAGAGGTGGAGCGAGCAGGAGAGAGGCTGAGGTGTTTCTCAGTGCTGAGATGGCTGTTTTGTCCGTCAGGCCTGTGAGCAGCCCCTCTGCTCACCAGTTATATAAACTCTAATCTTCTAAATCTCCTCTCATTTGTCCTTACATGCACACACAAAATCTCCCTCTCTCTCCATGCTGACTGAACAACTGTTTAATACCGGGGAGATTTGAGGAAACCCATTCACTGCCAGGATGCCGTCTAGTCATTTCAGAATGATTGTTTTTACGAGATGAACACCACCACAATTACAAGAAGTAAACTGAGGTTTTTCCTTGTGTCCGGCTCTTTAAATTCTGTGCATGTCAATTAAAGAATGGTCATATCACTGCAAAAAATTACTTTCTTTCTTAGTATGTTTATCTAGTTTTCATGTAGAAATATTTAAATATTCTTAAATCAACATGCATTAGATATTTAGTTTTTTTCCCCCACCAAAAATGTATCAAAATTATTTTATTTATTTATTTGCTTAAAACAAATAATAAAAATAGCTGTCAATGGGTTAACATATATATATATTTCTGAAAAGAAGACCTAAGATGTAATTTTGCTTCTCAAGTAAATTATTTCAAATTATTGTACTGGAAAACAAGACAAAAATATTTGTTTTCCTTTTGAATTAAGTGTATTTTTATTAGTATTATTATTTTTTATATAAATATTTCAGAAAAGAAGACCTAAGATGTAATTTTTCTACTCAAGTAAATGATTTAAAATATTTGTACGGGAAAACAAGACAAAAATACAGAGTAAGAAAAATATTTTTGCAGTATATTTAAGTTTTTTGAATATTAACTGTACTTCAACTTTTTGGATGACTTTACACATAAATTTACAGCTCTTTGAAAGAAACACACAAAAGACTGACCATCAATAGATTTTGGTACTAGCACTTGATGCTAACCTAAAAAAAGTGAAAATCAATCATGTTAAAACCAAAAACATTATTTTAAAATCAAATGAAAACAGTTCAGTATTAACTGAAATGTTAATCTATTAACTGTATAGTAAACATTTCTATCAACTCTGTCTGCCATCTTGGATTAACAAATGAGCTCACTGCAGTGCATTCTGGGATTGCTTAAACTGTGAAGAACATTTGTAATTCTACCAAGTTAGGTATCATAAAAGCAAGCATAATTTGCCATAATCTGCCTACTAGAGTAAGAACTATGCATGAGACTGTCTTTCTGAATAAGTACATGAGCTGTGGTCATTAAACAGCACCGATGGGCGTGAAAATTTCTGCGGGTGATTTACTAACAACACGCAAATGAAAGAACACAGACGCAACATCTAATTTACATATTGACCAACGCAATATACCAATCACAGCACAAATTAGAGCAGTTGCAAATAAAGAATAAAGAAATAAAGAAGCCACAGTATGTTGAAAAGAACTGGAGGCCAAAGATGAAGCTAGAAGTTGCAAGAAGTTTTTATAGACCTGGTATTGCGTGACTCCTAGTTGAGGGTTACAAGTCGTCTTTTATTTCCTGAAGCAAATTAAAAATAACATGGTTCTTCCTCCTAGCAACAATAACTGCAGCCATTTCAAATGCAAAATAGTTTAAGATATGCTTTTTCTAGGCGTTAAATGATGGCGCAGATACCAGTAATTTGACGAGTGCAAACGTTAGTAAATCTCGTTGCGTGATTCATTTGAATACTCTCCTCCCATAAATTTTGCGTCTGAAAGTGAAACTCCTACAAATGCATATTCAATAAGGTCAAGCGCAAAAATAACTGTGTCCACGCCTTTTTAGCATTAATTCGTCACTGCGCGCCTTTAGTAAAACCTGACAGTACTATTTTAACGCCAAAAGACGGTTTGCCCTGACGCAAGCTGTTAGTAAAACTGGCCCTAAGT
Source organism: Spinibarbus caldwelli (assembly GCA_039654775.1). NCBI lineage: Eukaryota > Metazoa > Chordata > Actinopteri > Cypriniformes > Cyprinidae > Spinibarbus > Spinibarbus caldwelli. Next base: position 25,566,126 of record CM077243.1, read on the forward strand.
GTGTTCAGTACTGTCAAAGGTCAAGGTGTGTTGGTCTCTGTCCGGGTCACTCACCTGTTTTGTGTGTCTGTGTGTTATTCTTGAGGTATTGTCCGTTCCTGTAGATATCCAGCACTTTTTCGAGGTGAAACAGAGTCTCATCTGTGCCCCATATCAGCTCCCCTGAAACACATTCATACAGCATAAATAACTCAACTAGTAACGGTTTACATTTTGTCATTAAGAAAACATGCCTACATAGAGATGCTGAAGTGGGCGTTTCGTGACACTGGGAGAGAAAAATAGGATCGAGGACAGGCCACCCAAGCTACCCGTGGCTTCACGGACTGTTGTGTCCCAGAAAGACAGATTTCAAACGCTATCTGACATGCCATTATACTGATGAACTTGACGATAGAGCGCATAAAGAAAGGAATTAAGGGCAGAGACAAAAGGCATCTGGGAGGGACTGAAAGAGAAATGCTGGGATGTGAAGAGCAGGAATGCTTGAGCAAACTTATGCTCCACAAAAAAAAAAGCATTACTTGACTTTTACTTTTCTTCCCAAGCAGCACATGTGCTCCTAAGTTTAAAAATTCAGGACTACATTAAAAAACTTTAGGGATGAAATGAAAATGCATCAAATAATATGTGTTATTCCTTAATAACGCATATTAAAGTGATACAAGGAGACATTTCCATGCAAACAAAGTACACTTAAGTACAAAAATGACACTAGGTTTTTAAACATTTATGCTTTTTATATATACAGTCAAACCAAAAATTATTCAGACACCAGATATAATTTTTGATATGTTTTTACTAGTGGGTGCAGGACACTACAGTTCATTTATATAAGTGAGGATAGCAAAATAAAGTAAACTGTGACATATTATACCCAAAAGTTCTTCATACAGTGGACTACCAGCAAAACTGATAAAAATTTGGGACCAAAAATTTGATTTGACACTTTGACCTGACCATGTTTTGTTACATACCTTTCTATCAAACTTATCTGACATTATCAAGATGAATTTGTTCTGACACAGTTTAACTCTTGAGTTCTTGTCATATTTTCTTTTACCATTTTCTAAACTATAGTGAATAAACTGTGATAATGAGAGAAATGTTGAAGGTGTCTGAATAAATTTTGGTTTGACTGTATATATAGACACATATTTCAGATTAATATGTGTTAAATAATATGCTTAGTCTTTCTTTTTACATTTTGCATGGAATTAAATAGCAGATACAGTTTTTTGTATAACCAAAATACCAATAACTAGGAAAAAAAAAAAAACACCTTTATGCATAATGCAGGACTAATTATAAACAAGGCCGAAAAACAGTGAGAATTGGTCAGAATTAATTAACAGTAAATCAAAAGAAATTGTTCAGCACAAATGTGCAGAGTTTAAGATGTTCGTTATATCATTTAGGATATTTAAGACTTTTTAATGATGTTAAATTTTATAAAAAATTGATTTTTTTTTTTTTGACTATTTAATGAGCTGCAGGGACTTTGTTCTTCACATGCATGCTTCTAAATTCATTTTACAGTTCACACAAACCTATTTTTAGTTTAAATGCAAATTAAAGGCTTGCACTGTCAGACCCTGAAGTTAAACCAGCTTCAGGTGGTACTGTATGTGGGTTTGCATGGTTTCTAGCTAGTCCAAGCTAGTCATTTATGGTCATTAGTTGGTCCAAGCTGGTCTAGATGGCTGATCAGCTAAATTACCATCTGCCAGACCTAGTTTTGACTGTTAGACTAGCTTAGACCAGCTACTAAAACCAGCTTAAGCTGATATGACCCACTTTTTTTCCAGCAGAGACAAGAGCAGATCTTAATAGAATCACATTCACCTGTAGAGTTGACGATTTTGTCCAGGAGGGGTCTCAGTGCTGAGGGGGCACTGTGAGGTAACAAGTAGGTGAAGAAAAATCTGGAAAAATAGAAAAAAAAAAAATACGTCAACATCTCACTTTGCCTTCAACTCTGCAAAATACACAAATAAAGCACAAGTTGGCACAGATTTCAGGTCATGAACGCGCACCTGTAAGCATTGTAAAGGTTCCTCTTTTCGTTGATACCCTCACAATGGCCCTTGTGGCAGGGGAGGGTGAAGTTGCGAGCAGGGAACTCCATGAGACAGTCTGAAGGAGAAGACGGGGAGCAAGGTGTCTCCTCAACACTAGCGTCATCCAAGTCCGTCACTTTCAACACTCCCCCCACCAGCACGAACTGTCGTGGCCTGAAGTCCAGCAGGGTGACGGACCCAAGCGGGGAATGGGCCAAATAATGCAGCAGCCTCATCAGACTCAGACAGATCTGCAGATACATGTAATAATGTCAATATGGATAGCAATATACTGTTTTGTATTATGGAATATATTATGGAGAGTTTCTAATAACCCAAACCCACAAGACATCATGGCCACGATTTAACTAAATTAAAATGAGGCAACAAATTAGTAAAATGTGGCCACTATTTAAATAGAACTACATAACAAGTTGTGGGAACAATTTTCTAATTTGTGGCCACAATATCTTATTTTTTCTTTGACATGTCGTGTCGGGATCTGTGTGAAAAGTAAAAATGCACAAATATTAAAATTACTGCTGATACCGATAAGCCAATAATTATTTTTATGTTATGCACAATAAAAAAAAGCCCAATGAAAATGTTGTATATTATTATTTCTAAATAAATTAAAAATTGAACATTAAAATCTAAAAGTGTTTTAAATTCTAAAAGTAAATTTAGCCATCACAACATTATAATATACAGTATAAAAATGACATATATATTCATTTTGAGATTTGCTAAAGATTACATTTAACAATGATATTGAATTATTAAAGTAAACGTTAAGTGACTGTTAGATTATGGAAAATCCAAATAAATTAAAAAAAATATATATATATATATATATATATATATATATATATATATATATATATAAATAAATAAATATGGTAACACTTCATTTTAAGGTGTCCTTGTTACACGTTACATGCACTTACTATTATAATAACAATAAATTCAGCATAATTACATGCAAGTAACCCTAAATCAAACCCTCACCCTAACCCTATAATAAGTGCATGTAGTTAATTAATATTATTCAGTACTTAAATGTATAATTACACTGTAACAAGGACACCTTAAAATAAAGTGTAACTCTAAATATTAATAAATTATAAATTATAATAATGCAATTGACCAATACTGATAAATGGAAAAATCTTTAAAATAAGTTAATAACTAATAAGGCAAATACATTAATTCAGTATCTTATGCCATCACAAGCTGCCCGAAGTAATGATCAGAAGTCATTTACATACAAAAAAAAAATCACATATATTAATAAAAATATTAATTTTAATTTTTGTGAATTTAAATACTGCACATTATACATGATTTTTTTTATTTTTATTTCAGCTGAACAGAGAAAATGTAGTGGCTAGAGTCGCTGTGCTGTTCAACAAAAACAGAAACAAGGATTCCATCAACTGAATGTGAGGCACTACATTGAGTGCTAATAAACTGGTGTTGTTTTTTGAGAACTATACCTAGTGAGGACATTTTACCCGCCTCTAACTAGTTCCTGGTTCGAGACCACCAGGTTTACCCTGTCAAAATGGGTAAGACTGCTTTCAGGGGCTTGAAGCACCCTCTTGCATGACCCATGCAGCCACTTGAGTGTGCGAGGCCCATTGTGTACTGCATGTCTGCAAGCCCACAAGTGTGTTCCTTAAGGATTAGCCCTCTTATTGTGTGTGAGGGTACGAGAACTGAGGCTGAAGCTCTGGCAGCTGGTGACACCTCGCATTCAAGCGACACCTACATCTACCACGCTCTTAAGGTCAGAGTTCAGAGGATTAGATGGCCGCGGGGAAAGAAGAGGAGGACGGAGACGCAAAGAGGAGTGAACGCAACCGAAAGAACGAAAGGAGACATAAAAGAGAAGCAAACAGAGAGGAGATGAGGGGGTGGAGGAGACACTGCCCATGCCTTTCACAACAGACAAAAGCTGCTTTTAATACACTCCGGATTAGCAACTACTGGGAAAGGTCAGCCCCCTCACACTGTGTGACTGCGTGCAGGTTGCTGTCTTGCTTAACGTGGGGCAGATTTGGTAAAACCATTGAGAAAGCCATTGTAAGGGAGGCAAGGCCGTCTAAAATACCTAACAGATTTGGTTTCCTCAAAAATGCGGCGAGTGTTTTTTACCATCGGTACACCAATGCGAGCGTGTGAACGTTTGCTTGCCGCTCCCGGGCCCGTGTTGTGTAGAGGGCATAAAAGCCTTCGTCAGCGCGCAGAGGAAATGGGTTTGGACCTAAATGAGCTGTTTGGCAGTCAACGGATTCGACGGTCTCCCCAGAGTCTATTAGTGCCTCATATGCAATTCAAATGTTGCTAACGCATTGCTGGGTGTTTCTGCTTTGTTCCACATGTATACAGAGAAAAAGAGCCCAGCAGCACACAGGGAGTGTGTAGAGGACAGTCTTAAAGAGACAGGACGCATTAGCATTTATAAACACATGTGAACATAACTACTTGGTCTTGTTCAGACAGGCAGCAAATCAGATTTTGGGGCGGGTCTGACTCAAATCCGTTGTTTAGAGTCTGAACAGCAAAGAAATTTAGGAAATCTTAAAATTTCCAAATCCGATTGATATTCGGAAATGCTTTAGTCTCAAATGTCACTTTGGAATTCAAAAGCTTTTATTTTGGGACGCAACACTTATGTAACCTCACACACAATGTGCCGTAGTGTTTATAGAGTGCTTAGAAGTGTACAAATTCACAAATTTTTTGCTCACTTGTACCCATATGCATACTATGTCACATTCAATAATGAGTGACCTAGTGAGAAATTTCGGACACAGCTTATAACTGAATCGCTAAACTACATTAATGTCTCTAAATATCCAATTTTCCCATCTCATCTTCCACACTGACAAATGAGAATTTAGACTCAGTTGTCTCTTTGTATTGTGTTCACATCTACATCTTTAATACGACCTCCAGTGTATATATTATGGATGCTGAATACACTATTTAAAGGGATATCCCACCCAAAAATGAAAATTACCCCATGATTCACTCACTTTTAGGCCATCCTACAATACAATCAGAGTTACATTAAAAATATCCTGACTCTTCCACGCTTTATAATAGCAGTTATTGGGAGTTGAGATTTTGAAGCAAAATAAAGTGCATAAATCCATCATAAAAAGTGTTCCACGTGGCTCCTGAGGGTTAAAAAAGGCCTTCTGGAGTGAAGCAATGCATTTGTGTAATAAAAATATCCATATTTAAAACTTTATAAACTATAATCTCTAGCTTCCGCTAACTGTCGTACTTGTATACACAAGAGAGTGACATTCCAGTGGATGATGTAGGATGTAGGTGTAGCGTAAGCTCCGGTGGTGACGAATGCAGAAGCACAGACCGCACTGGTCATGAATCAGAAGTACAATACAAGTTTTTGTAAAGAAAAATGTCAGAGGATTCCGATATAAGCCAAGAGGAGACTGGTTTTCCTTTGCTGTAAACAAAACTTGGTTCTTACGTGACTAGCATATTCTCACCGGAGCTTACGCTACGCCTACGTCCTGTGTCATCCACTGGACGCCACTCTCTCGTGAACGTGCGTATGACAGTCAGTGGAAGCTAGAGATTACTGTTAATAAAATATGGATATATTTTTTTTTACACAAATGCATCAATTTACTTCACAAGGCCTTTATTAACCCCCCAGAGTATTGTGGAGTACTTTTTATGATGGATGGATGTACTTTTTTGTGCTTCAAAATCTCAACACCCATTCACTGCCATTATAAAGTTTGGAAGAGCCGGGATATATATATATATATATATATATATATATATATATATATATATATATATATATATATATATATATATATATATATATTTATTTATTTTTTTTAATATAATTCCAATTGTATTCGTCTGAAAGAAGAAATTCATATACACCTAGGATGGCTTGAGGGTGAGTAAATCATGGGGTAATTTTCATTTTTGGGTGAACTATCCCTTTAAACATATAATAGCAAACACTCAGTTCTATATAATTCATAAAAAAAATGTGTGCAGTGTAAAACTTCTCATATAGTGTCAAAAACTGCACACATTTTGTCAAAAGACCTACTGAAATAAAGTATACCTGATGAAACAATTCATATACACACACCTACTAGTAGGCTACTTTCTCACAGTTGTGTAAATTATATAAAGGAATTCATAAAGTGTCTAAAAATAGAAAGACTAGAGAGGAGAAGGCCAGGCAACAAAACCATGAGAAAATCAACAGCAGGGACAGAAAGACACTTGTCTTATTCTCATTAAAAGGGTTCCATTGTTCTAGACTGGAAATTCATTCAGTATGAATGAAATATCACTCTGAAATATGAGCCTAATAAATACTATGGTAGCTTTGAGTTATGGAAATGGAAAGGCCGCCACAGACTGGAATTGGTAATGCTGAAAGTCTATTGAAACTAAAGCAGAGTGATGAATTGTTCTGCTGAACTGTATAACGCTGTGTTGACATGTAGATGAGTGTGCTGTGTTCCCTATCAAAGCATGAATGTTTACAGAGTGCTTCGCTTTTGTGCAGCGAGTGTGTAAGTCTGTGTTTGTGAATCAGTGTTTGGGTGTGTAAGTGTGTGACAGGCAAGTAAAATACACTTCTAGGGACAACTTTAACTTTAGTCTCCGTTGGCTTGTAATCACATAATCTGAACATATTAATTCTATATACATACATTTAAATGACTAACACATCTCTCATTTAAAGCCCATGTTGACAGATTATCATATGTCTTTTTTAAAGTACATTCATGTCAACAGCTGTCTGTTAGGGCTCATTGGGACTTCATTCAGTTTCATGCTCAGCACACAGGAAGTCATAGCAAATCATTATGGGAGGTTGCCACAGCGATAGTGATCAGCCGGTCTATCAAGCAGAAGACTAACAGGATGCTCAGAGAGAGCAGAGTGCGGGACGTCCCACACAGCCAGAAGAGCTGCATCAGACAAGCTTTACTCTGTGAGCTCTACCAGCATGGATTGATTTTTTGTAAGTGTTTCATTATAGAAGAACACTGTTGAAGGAATTATTAGGGGCAGAGGAGGCGTGGGATTAGGATATGTCACATTTATTACCCACATGAGCACCATGACTGGGTACGAGGCAAAAGCATGAAACGCTGTCCCATGGCTTCACAGAAAACATAGTTAGCGGTTGGCTAACAGGGTTGAAGTCATTAAAAATGTTTATATAGTACATTATGAAATGGTAGTAATTTTATGAAATGAATGTAATTTGGTTCCCCTATTTGTTTACTCAGGGTAAATGAGCTGTATCTTCAGGCCTCTCCCAATCTATTCATCTTTCTTAAAAAATATATAATAAGTGGGGTCCAAATGTTTTTTTTTCCCCCCCAAATTATATTATCAGCATAATTTCCATGAGAAGTTGAAAAATCAGCATTTTTTTTTATTTCTAAAACTTTCTAAGTTTAATGGGGGGGAAAAAATGTTTCTTTCAAAATTCAAAAATTCTAAACTAAACCTCTAAAACGTTCTACTTATTTCTGAGTTTAAGTAAATAAATAAATCAGACTGAGCCATTTCAGTATGGTTTCAGACTTTTAGGCCCCACTGTATATAATATTTTACAATGTCATAAATAATCTCAAATTTACAATAACCTTTAATTCATTTAAACTTTGAATTGGAAAATTAACATCACAGTGTTTTGTTTAAATTTCTTTCCAAAATGTTTTACATTTTCTGTTTATTTCTTGGAATGAATGAATGAATGAATGAATGAATCAGATGTTCATTTTGGTTTAGACTTTTGGACCTTAATGTATACAATATTTTACAATGTCATGAATAATCTTTAATTCACAATAACATTTATTTTCTAAGTCACAATTTAGTTTGGGGACCAATTTTTACTATTAACTAACTATATTAACTATGACTTTTGCCTCAGTAAAATCCTAAATTGCTGCTTATTAATAGTTAGTAAGCTAGTTGTTAAGTTTAGGTATTGGGTAGGATTAAAAATAGTAATAGGCATGCTAAAACACAACTAGTTAATTGTGAGAAATGGTCCCTAAACTAAAGTGTTACTATTTTCTTTTATTACATTTAATTTTTATTACATAATTTTTTTTTTTTTTCAAAATTCTTAAACTTTCTATTTATTTCTAGGTTTAAATAAATAATCAGATTTTGAAAATGGTTTCAGAATCATATTTTACAATATCATGAATAATCTTTAACTGACAACAACCTTTAATTCCTTTATTACAGTAATGTTAGAAAAATCACTGACTCAATTTGTTCGCAGTTGCTCATGTTGATAAGGCTAATTGAAGCCCCTGTGTTCCTCCCCGGAGCTCCAGACAGGCACGAGATGGAATGTGTGATATGAGCAGTGACTCACCCTGAATCTCTCCTCCCAGGGCGTCTGCAGCAGCTGGATCATCTCCAGAGGGCTGCCCAGCTCCGTGATGGCCGTCACCGTGTCCTTTATATCGTTGTTATCCTGGTAGCAGTAGCCGTACAGCTGCAGGAGAGAGAGTGCATCCGTCAGATAACAGCATTGTGTTGAATTTCACTGTTTGGACCCCAAATTCGGCTGGAGAAGCCAAGCTGGCTAAAGCATTTGTGTGATAAATGGAAATAATAATGAGTTCAAGAGGCGTCATGGGAGCAGACAGACAGACGTACTGCAGCTTGTAATCAGGAAACGTTGCGCTGGCATGTGCTTGTTTGTTTTGTGGGGGAGGTCTATATGTTATGGCCGCTGCTATCAGGCTGTTTCCTTCGGCCTGCCATGACGGGCTCTTAGCGGTGCAGAATTTGGCTCTTTGCTTACAGAAACATTTTCCTAAGCTAATTCAAGCCAAAGAAGCTAGTTAAAATTAAACAGCATGAAATTTCATCTAAAAAGAAAACAACCTATGGCTGTGTGACCGGCTGTACCGCGAGAGCCATCACCAGCTTCAAAAGAAAATCACCGGCCAGTAATGTCAGGAGGTCGGATGGAGAAAACGGCCAATTATATTACTGCACAGCCAAATGGGTGTTTCGCTTGTGTAAGTTAACAAGTTAGTTTCCACGTTTGTCGGTGTCGTAATTATAACCTTCAAAATCTGTCGGTACGTGCAAACTTCTGCTCCTTAATTTAGTCACATCATTCACACTTGCTAACAATGCATAACACCTTCAACTGATACACTGGCAATGCCAAAATTGTCAGATGACGACACACTTGATGTTATGTTGCCTAGCAAAGTCCATGTACACTGGGCCTTATTCCAGAAACAGGAATTTCTGTTGTTTCTAAAAACATTCATATGTAAAGTGCTGCATTCAGTTCAATATGATCGTTTATAAATGTATTTATGAATGATTTACACACACCACAAAAATGATTTCAATTTAGTTATATATTGAAAATAATAAAATAAAATAAAACAAAATAAAATATTTTTATTTATTTAAGAACGGTTCGCTGGAAAAAACAAAATGCTTATAAAAACATAAAATAAAATAAAATTAATTAATTAGAATTGAGAGAGATTTTACCCCATTGGATTTTTTTCTTAAGCATAAACAGACAAACAAACAACAAAATGCCAATATGCCAATGGAGTATTTAATAGATAGATAGATAGATAGATAGATAGATAGATAGATAGATAGATAGATAGATAGATAGATAGATAGATAGATAGATAGATAGATAGACCAATTTACCAAAAATTCTTAATCTTACAATCAAAATCTTAATATTAGTTACATTTATTTAAGGATGTTTTTGCTGAAAAAAAGCTTATAAAAACAAAAATTAGAAAATGACTTCTTCAGAATTTTTATTTTATTTATTTATTTATTTTTTCTTTGCAGTGCTGATATTATTTTTTGCTTGTTTAATTAATGTGGGCATCTGAGTCAAAGCTATAGATATCTGTTGGTGGCCAAAAAAAAAAAAAAAAAAACACTGGAAAATAACTATTGGAAGCTGGCGCTGCTGGCTCTTTAACTATTTCGTCTTGGCAGTAGATTTAATTGGTGATCAGCAGAAGCTGCCGTGCACTCAAATTCAGTTTCGGCTCGTAGTGTACAACATATAAATCAGCGATGTGATTTCTGACAGCTCCCGAGATACAATCTCATTTGGCTATCTCCATCAATGTCAACTTTAGGACAACAACTCTGGATCTTTATAACTGTCCCTGTGGGAGGATCTTGAACAAGTTTAGCCTCTGATATGAAGCAGGAACCGGACCAATCTGATCTAAGATCTGCATGCAGACAGGCTTTCCGAGAAAGCAAAGGCCCTATCTGAGATTAAATGCACTCTAATGACTATTATCAGCACGATTCATCTAAAATGTGAGCAACTGTGTGTGTCGGTCTGTGCTGCAGACTCCACGGCTGCTTGCTGGGAATAAAACAGATCTGCACATGGAGGAACGCTGTTGTCTGTCTAGCCACACGGTGCCGTTTTGACTGACGCAAGCTCAAAGGTCAACTCGCCTGTCCGGTTCATTTACAACGAAGACTTTGTATCTGTGCAGAGCTGCTTTGTACCAGATGCTAATGTCACCAAGTGCACCCAAAATATTTTTCTCATTTTTTGGTCTGAAAGTTTTCATCCGGCTGCACATACTAAGTGCAGAGTTTGCTCTCTTTAGCTCTGACTGAATTCCAGATTCTGTGCATGTAAGCAATATAAAAGAGATGGGTGAAGTTAGTATTTATTTGTTTGTTTTGCAGTCTGTTTGATCTCTATGAAGCTTTTTCTCAATTTTCAGGAAAGACAGAGCAAGCAGGATCATTAGGGGAGGAGTGAAGGAGAGTAGCCAACAGACCGTGTCCTAGTTTGATCCGAAAAAAAATTAGCTACGTCTTTTACAGACTTGCTTCACACTTTTTTTATAGCATGGTGTTCTTTAAAGTACTGTGGTAGTAAAGTACTGTGTTTAAAAAGAGCACTTTAAAAAAAAAAAATAGTATTTAATTTTTATTTATTCATTTGTTTGTTTGTCTCACACTCAGGAGCATGAAAAGTGGTACATGGAGAAACATTTTTATAAAGAAATTTCTTATAGCTTTTATGATACGATGTGTTAAAATGTTAAAGTCGCAATGAAACAGAAGTAATAACAGATCTTTTCTTCTGTATTGTGATGTAAGTGATCTAAGTGAAATGGATCATCAAAAAAGAAAAATGTAGAGCAAGAATGTGCTTCTATCTATCAATTTTTGCATGAATAGAGGCAGATCTGAATGTGAGATTGTAGTTGATTTGTAAGAAAGATGGAGAGTTTATGTCGACTACATGTCCAGCAGAGACTCTGTTGTGTCATTAAAAGATTGAGTAATTGTGTTTTGGTTAAGAATTCAATTAAAAATGCACAATATATTCACATTAAGATCAATAGCATGCTCTTAACTAGCATGTTCATCAGCTCTTGTTCTTCAAAAATTCTCCTCACTGGTGCCACGTGTGCCGACATGCAGATGCTCAATAGCCTTCACAAAAGCATTTCTGTTAGGTGCCATTAATATACTAACACACATTCACTCGCAACCCTACTGCGATCGTTTAATGAGGACACCCTGGCAACAAATCAAAATGGCCACAGAGACGGCCATGTTTGCCCAGAGATGAAATAGTGGTGGGCAGTGAAAGCCAACGTCTACGGTCAGTGAAGACAGGGCTGTCCACAGGAACAAGAGCTGCTCAGTAACAGGGCTTGACACTGACCGGACGGCCCGTGTGTTGAGTTATAGCTGGGATCAGACTAAAATGTGTGCGAGGAGGGTTTCTGAGAGGGAAAAGTGAATAAAAGTGAGTTCAGGGAATGAGCTTTACCACCTTGTTTTAATCAAAGTTTCTGACGGAACGCAGCTGGAAAAAAGTTCTGAATCATTTTCCCTTGCCTTTAGAATTGATCAGTGAACATTACACAGATTTGAGACTTATTAAGGCCCTAACAGAGAAATGCAAAATTGTTAAATCTTGCTGCCAAAGCGTTCAAAGGCTTCAGAAGTTTTCACTCAAGTGCCTGGTTCTGTGCCTGGTCTGTGCTTCACGTGACTCAGCAGTTGTTAATGCTGATGAGTTTGGCATCTTTCGAGGTTGAAATGACTAACACCTCTAATCTAAATTCCAATAAACTAACACTATGACAGAAGCGCAATGAAATTTATTCATCTTGAACTGTTTATGTGATTTATTTATTTTCTGAATCCTCAATCTGTGAATCTGCCCTTTGAAAGTCACATGGATCTTTTTAGTAAAACGATTGCACGATGGAAAGAGACAAGCTGATTTCCTCATCAACCTGTTCCTGCCTAGTAAAATAAACAGAGAGCAGAGCGATGTAGAATAAGCAGGACAGAGCCATCAGAGTTCTTCCAGCACAATTCATCCCATCTTCGACTCATTTCCTCCCACAATCCTCCTGTCCTGAACTCTTCTCAGGACCTGGGATTTTAACAGTCTTTAACAATCCCAACCTCAGAAATTCCACAAATGAGATAAAGATGTTCAACCAACCATGTTATTTTTGCTCAATAGAACAAGTTCAAATCAGTCTGAGTTCTGCACTGTTCCGTATTCCATGGAAAAATTACATCATACAGGTTTAGAACAACTTGATGATTAAATAATGAGGGAATTTTCATTTTTGGGTGAACTATCGCTTTAAATGTAGATACACAATTGTCCCAAACTGGATCCCAGTCGCCTTCTCGTCCTGACAAACTAAGAGGTTAAAGTATTAACCCATGTTTAATTGCGTCTAGCACTAAAACTCTCCGTCTCACTCTCATCTTAAAAATGACCCTGGGGGCCTCTGTGTTTAGGACACCCAGCTTTCACATTCATGTTACATACTCACATTAGCAGGTTACTGATTACCCTGAGTGTGTGTGTGTGTGTGTGTGTGCGTGTGTGTGTGTGTGTGTGTGTGTATTTTGGGACTCGACTAAGAATCTGAAGAGTTAACAGAATGACATGCTAATGTAAACATAATCCCACTGCAAGACCACCCTAATCAGGCCCCCAAGCTGTGTTGCAGATTGCCCAACGCACCATTTCAAATGCCTTTCCATATACAAACACTCGAGAGAACTTTTCACACATAAAATTAACATTTTGGCATCACTTCTTCGCTTTCATGTTGTCCCAACCCTATATTATTACTTTTACATCCATGAAACAGAATACTAAATGTTAGACAGAATATCTGAGCCATTTTTTTAATCGCAAAAGGAAAGTGGATGGTAATTTTTACTGTCAAGCTCCAGAAAAGACAAATTAGTCCATATCACTCTATATTCGAAGTCATCTAAAGTCACATGATAGCCTTGTAAAAGTAACGCGCAAAAACCATTATTCGTTATACTGATAATCTTCCAGATAACTTACAGCCGAAGCCCAAAGTATGCTTCAGTTTTGATGCAAAGCTTAGAAAGAAGTTTCATCCTTGTCCAGAGCCTGCGCTATTTCTCTCCAGAAGTTATGACTGATAAACATGTTTTTGTACTTTGTACTCTTTTTAAACTACAGTCGCGAGTATCTTGCGCTCATCAACATGGACGTCTATTGTTGTTGCGTCTCCAGTGTGTTGTTGTTGCTCCGTCTCATTAGTTTGTTTTTCGACTGTGAAACAACAGGCCTCAGCAGTGTTATATATATATATATATATATATATATATATATATATACATATATATACATATATACATATATACATATATATATATATATATATATATATATATATATATACATATATATATATATATATATATATATATATACACAGTCAAACCAAAATTTATTCAGACACCTTGAAAATTTCTTACATGATCACAGTTTATTCACTATAGTGTAGAAAATGGTAATAAAATATGAGAAGAACTCAAGAGTTAAACTGTGTCAGAACAAATTCACCTTGATAATGTCTATAACTTTGATAGAAATGTATGTAACAAAACATGGTCAGGTCAAAGTGTCAAATCAAACTTTTGGTCCCATATTGTTTATCAGTTTTACTGGTAGTCCACTGTATGAAGAATTTTTGGGTATAATATGCCACAGTTTACTTTATTTTGCTATCCTCACTTACATAAATGAACTACAGTGTTCTGCACCAACTAGTAAAAAAATATCAAAAAATTATATCTGGTGTCAGAATAATTATATACATATATATATATATATATTTGCACAAGAGGTTAGAAATTTGAAAGTTGACACATACCCTAGTGTTCGCATAAAAACTGAAGTATACTACTGGCTTAAATCACCATCCACTTTTGTTGTACGGAAATGAGCAGCTCAAACATTCTGACCAATATCTCCTTTTGAGTTAATTTTTGTGCAAACTGTTCTTTTAATTTATTAATTGGACTACTAAGCACAACAGAGATGTTTGGTGGTCATTAGACAGGCACACACCATTTGCATCTTTCTCTCTAGCGTCCTCAAATTCAGCCTGTGTACATCGGTGCTGACATGGCAAACGTACATGAATAAGCCCACTCTCCCTGTCCACACAGATCCAGCACCACCACCAGCAATCATGACTGTTTATATAACAGGTGTTGCCCTCACTTGTAAGAGGAAGACGGGGATCTGCTTGACAGACATGTTAGTTAAAGACTTCAGAATCTGCCCTGGAAAGCCGAGTAGAGACAGCACTGCAGTGTGACCTCCCTCTTTCAGGCCAACGGCAGGCAGACCTGTGTAGAGCCTTTCTGAGTGCACTCTGGGTGAACCCGGCCTGGTGCTAATCAGCCTGCCGTATCATATCTTCTCACCTCTGACCTCGCAACTTATAAAATAAGAGCCATTTATTTTTGTCTGATGTGGCGGCTGCCAAAGCAAATGAAAAGCAACACTTCTGGGCCTGATTGGTTAGGTGCGAGGGCGAAAAACCAAGCAAGATGCTGACTACACGGGTTGTTTATTAATACTTAGATGTGAGGAATATCTGTATATGTGTTTCATCATTTTAGGTTTATAGAGAGAGGTAATATGGGAGTAATTTTGCTGATTTATTCAAGTTTTAAAAACTCGGGCCTGTTCGCAGCCAAAAGTTGCTTTCCTGTAGCTCAAATAGTAGAGCATGGCGTTAGCAATGCCAAGATCATGGGTTCGATTCCCAGGGAAAGCAAGAGCTGATAAAATATAAAAAACTGTAACTTGAATGGAACGTAAGTCGCTTTGGATAAAAGCGTCTGCTAAATGCATAAATGTAAAAGCCTGCTCTGAAGCTCTTAGCGGTGATAAATTTAAAGTGAGACGTGGCACTTGACTACAGAATGAGGCATGCATTGGAGCCGACGCCCATAATCAAGTCAACAATTACACATATTAATATTTGTAAAAGACTTGAAATGTAATGGGGGAAAAACTATATCTGAGCTTATGTACTAACAAGTAAAGTTTTTAAAACACTTGAACTGACCATTTGAAAAATGTCACTGTTATGAGCGACTGAATCAGGCGTTATTATGTCAAGCTTAACAAAGTTCATTTAAAATGTAAAACACACGTACATAAATAGACTAGAAAATGCTTTGCATTTATACCAAAATAATTTTGTTTATACTTTATAGGTTTATGCTGGTTCTTTCTTTAAATTAAGATAATTTCATTGACAAATAAGAAAAAAAGATTAAAAATAAAAAAGGTCATAAATACATTTTGTAAATAAGTCTAAATTTGAAATATTTTCCATATATGTATAGTGTGTTTATTTGAATTCAAATCAAGCAAAAGGTGTAGGCTTACGATAAAAATAACAAAACCAAACTGTGGCTGTATCTAATTTGGTTTCATGTCTGCTTTGTGAATTTATTCTGTTTTATGTTTAAAGTTGTTCATTTTTAGATACTAACGTTTCTTCAAACGACTTGATGGCATTTTATGGCAGCTGTCTGTGATCACTTTAGAGCATTATGTCTTTGTGTAAGCGGTGAGATATAACGATGATGATGTTCTTTTGCCCATAAACTGTGTCTTTTGTGTGAGTTCATTAACTGGGGTCTTGCACCGTTGGTCCCCTGCCGTGAGCACACAGAATGAAATCAGGTCGGCGGCCCCAATCTACATACAGCTTCTGATAAATCCTTCAATAACAGGACCTCAACGGTTACAGCTTTTGAAATTAAATAAACCATGCCTCTGTGGCCTTATTAAATTGTGGGGGATGTGTTCCACTGTAGGCCAAATACATATCAAGCTTATGAGATAAATCAACAAAACTATCTCGGATATTACGCATAATGTGCACAACTAAATTCTAACATGTAAACGGTTTTAATCTATGGGTTCTGCAATGGCTGGACTGAGTGCCAGAAAATACATGTTTATTAAAAGGTGAAATTTACCTTCTGGAACTAATTTTCAAGGACATTTTTATAATTTAAACTTAATCTGATTTATTTATGAATAGAAATCCACTTCATATTAGCTGCACCGTGTCCTAGAAGCACTAAACCCATAACTAAAAGGCCTAGAAAATAATTTTCTCAAGGTTAAATTCAGACAGCAGATTAAATTCATTAAATTCATCAATTAAATTCAATTCAAATACAGTTTTTAAGTAAGTCTGTAAGCATAATTTTGTTTATTTTTCTTTGGACATAGCCTGGCTAATTTCTGAGGCTGACTGAGCTGCAGGACTGTCTGAAGACAGAGGCAGAAGATAAACGAGGGCTGTTAATTTCAGAGTCTAGTTCTCTTATGTTTACAAGAGCTGATTACGACTTCAACAACTACACAACCGCTCATGTCAAATAAATGACACTCAAGGCAAAGCAGAGCCGTTTTTGAGCGCCCTAAAACTGGCGACTAAATACGCGGACAATGAGCCAATTCCCATTTTTAGTCATTGTTGATTGAATGATTACTAAAACTAATTACTAAAACACACACACACCTCGAACTTGTGTTGATTTTGATACTCCAGGTGTAAATATTCACACTTGAGATTCACACACTAATTAAACACGCGAGTTTACATTAGAAATGCCTACTTGCGTTATAGCTACTCTTTTTTTATCTTTAGATATTGCTTTAGACTTGCTTTAATGAGCCCATTAATTGATCAAATTGTTACACATATTATACTGCACAGTGATAACAACAAGCAGTTCAACCTAATTCCATAGTATTACATAAATGTTGTTATATTAATGTTACTCGTAAATACACTGTAAAAATGTAATCCACAAATTTAAAACTAGTTTTGTCTTTTAATTAGTATAATCTAAGCAATGAGTTCATGGGCTATTACACTGATTCAGCTACTTTGAATTAAATTAGTTACTAGTTTAGAAATTCTCGTAAAACGAGTTGAAAATTCGTAAAATTTGGTAGAAATTAAATTGTGACGATTTAAATAGATAAAAACAGCGTTCTAATCACGAAAACGTTTCAAATTGTGCACACTAATGTAAAGTGTGGTTTTAAACGAGCTACTGCGATCTAAATTTGCTTTATTAAAATAAAGTCAATTCTATTACCTTGAGAATATTAGGGTGCTGCAGTCTCTCCATCAGCGTCATTTCCTTGACAATTTTGAAGGATGCGAGTTTGTAGCAGTCTGTAGACGACCCGTATTTCTTCACACAGTTCTCCATATCGTGACCCCCAAAATCCACCGATTTTAACGCGACGGAGAAGCTGCTGTTCAGAGTCGCCTTATACACCGCCTTTGTGTATCCAGAGCCCAGATACTGGACGTTGGTAACGTTATCAATACTGCTGCAGCCGAGCACCGGCTCGCGCGTAAACTCCCGGTGTGATTTTGTTGCTATGGATAAAACCGGAGTCGGTTGAGACTGCTCGTAAGTATTGTTTTTCCCGATTCCTTTGTATGTTTCCCACTCGCTGCGTTGCTCCAGGTCCATGAGCCGCCTGCGCTCCAGCGGTCCGGTGCCGACCCAGTGCGCCCGTTTCTCCCGGTACCGCAGAACCTCGTCCAGTCGCTCGCGTATTTGCCGCTGGAGCTCTGGGAGTCGCCCGCCGGTTGCCGTTTCGACGGGTGGCAGCTCGTCGACGTGAAGCCGGGCGGCAGCGTCCGCGTCGGGCTGCTGCCGCTGCTGGTTCTCGTGGTGGTAGCGATGTAAGGTTACGCGCTCGCCGTGGTGCTCGAATCCCGGAATGAACAATAAATTCATCAGCGTGCCCATGAAAAACGAGAGGCAGAAGCCAGCCGCTACCACCATCTTTCTGCGTTTCATTTTGTTGCTTATTATTATCAGCAGAAAATAGATGTGTTCCCCCTTCCAGCCTCCGCCTACCCGCCTGGCAGCTGTAGGCAGTCTGGCCGCGCCGTAGTGTAGTATTGTGCAGCGCGGAGGGTTCAGGATCGCGAGGGAAGTCTATGATGCTGCGCTCAGAAGGATGTGCCGTATGTTCAGGTCTTCATCTTGCAGTTATGATTTAAGATCCACCCCATATAAGGCTGATCATGGTGACACTCGCGTGTGCGCCCAGTTAACGGGGGTCTCCGAGCGCGCACCAGCGCTGTGCCTCGATCAGCGCGACTCGAACCAGACTGACGTCACTTTGATTGGCAGCTGGCTCAGCCCTGCTGCTGCTATGGAAAAGATGCGGTTCAGACTTAAAGGAATAGTTCACACCCGAATAAAAGTTCTGTCACCGTTTACTCGCCCTCAGGTTGCTCCAAACCAGCTTGACGTTCGTTCTTCTGTGAGAAGCATAAGTTTCGAAGAATGTCTTTGACGATGAACGGTGATCGACTTGATATCAAGCCTCGAAAAGCAACGCAAACATCATGTGTTAGGTTATTTCAAATCGTTGGAAGCCATATTATAGCTTTATGTGAGGAACAGACCAAAATTAAGACCCACTACGAAGCTAATGCGGTTTATTGAATGCTTTTGTTATATTTTATAATAATCTGGACATTTTCAGTCCCCATTCATTCACCGACACTGCATGAAAAAGAGTAACCAACACACTCTTCAAAATTACTCCTTTTGTTCCAAGGAAGAAAGTTACACAGATCCCTTACTCTGAATAAGAAGAAGAAGAAGAAGAAGAAGAAGAAGAATGTGTGTACTTTTAAAATACAAATTATGTTGATAAAAAAAAAAAAAAAAAAAATATATATATATATATATATATATATATATATATATATATATATATATATATATATATATATATATATAAAGTTTTTATATAGGCTACACTCCAAGCTGTAATTTACTGATTTGCAAAATAATAACTTTTTTTGGAGAAAAGTGTATTTGTCTATTTGTTCGTTTCTTAATTAAGGCCTTCGGGTTTTAACTAAACCACCTAATTTTGTGTAATATATTTAAAGCTTTAGCCTATAGTTAAAACTTCTCGAAGTTGTCCTGTCTGTTTCTTTTAAGCATAGGCCTATACATGTCTAAACATCCACGATACAGTTAGTTGCATGTCTATGTGTTTACCAAATGTTTTAAGCAAGCATTTAATTGTGTTTTTTCACCGCATTAGACTCGGCTCAGTTTGCAAGTCCCTCTGACTTTCGGAAAGAAAAATGTGTATAATTATGTCTCTAGGGTCGGAGAAGTAAAAGTTTAAATGAAAAACAGACACGGGCGGGCAAAGGGGGAGAGAAATGATGGAAACATGGCACTTGTAAGCTTGGTTAAACTCGCGCGAGATAAGGAATTCCATGACTACCTAAATTAAGCCTGTTGTGTTTGTAGACTGGGAGTAAATAAACTGCAAAAATCAATCAACAGCCTCGTAAGGGCAGCGAAAGTTCAGCACAAAGTCATAAACTACAGCGGTTTCGGATGAGAGCAGTCTTTATGATACGTTGCAATTATAATTATTGTTATGCAATGATTTTTATTTATTTATTTATTTTTTTTCCTCGTAGGGAAAGGGCTTGTGAAAACTGCTGGCCAAGAATAGCACAGGGACGAATGCCAGGGACACACACGGCTATCCATCAAGCACGCATTACCATGCTGTTAGCAACTAATTAACAAATACAATCAACCTGGAAACTGGAGCAATAAGAGCAGATCAGCAGGAGCCCCGCTTCAGGGGCGCTTTCAATGTTGCCATGCGTCCACTTTTATTTATAGCACTAATTAAGCTAATTAAGTGATGTTAGTTTAAATCTAATGTGAAAAACTTGACTAGAGAAAGTTGCGCTTGCGGTGCTTGTCGTGGGTTAAGTAGTAACAAACAGGTATAAACGTGGGCCTTGCACTGTAACAGAAAGTTTAACACAAAATAATATGGTTTATTTAATATGTTTTATCAATGCATATAAAACAACAACAAACTAATAATAAAAACATATGTTGACAACTCAACTTAATATCGCAGGCGGTGAAGAAAGAGACACTTAGCTCCATTTTATGGACGTTAAAATAATAATATTAATATTATTCATAGCCAATAATAATAATAATGAAAAATTATGAATGTAAACAATCATATTGAAAACACTTTATTTGACTATGTAAACGTGTACAGTAATTTTGACATACCAACGCAATACTGTACAAATATTCAAACTCAACGTGAGCAACATTTCTTGTAGGCCTGACATGACCAGGACAACGTAATATATGCTATATATGCAGACAAAATGAACGCAAAACATATTTAGAGCTACTGCACTAAATAAATAAGTTTATCAATAATCAAAAGTTCAAGGTTATACAATAAACATAGGCCTATTCAATACACTTCTCTCATACTTGTCAGAAAAATCCATCATGGCTATCAGGCTTAAATAATCCTGTTTAGACAATGTTAGTTTTGCTAATGAATGGTATGCATGACATTTGGACTCACGCAGAGAGACACACAATGTTATCTGCCTGCATGATAATGGCTCATTAATATCAGAAGAGGTGATCGCGTCTTATCACCCTCACGAAAACACAAGAAACGTACATTTGCATTTTTTAGCTTTTTTTTTTTTTTTTTTTTTTCAAAAGAATGGACCGAATCAGAAAAAAAGAGCATTTAATTCGGTAACCTTTCATAGGCTATATAATATAATATAATATATAATAATAGCCTATTTGACGCATAACCGTGCCATTTGCTGCCATAAAACTAATGCTGTGTAGACTTTAGTCGAACAGAATAAATATTAAATCTAGCTACGTTACATGAGAGGAAATGACATTTTACTCTACTTTGTAGATGTTAATATTTGAGATATTTAACAATTAGCATTGCTAACCCCGGGGAGGTCCGCTCGACGGGTGGAGACGCATTAATCCGCCTTAAGAAAAGTTCATTTTCTTGGGGGTTTTGCCTAGACAATGGCGCAAACACTGTGTTCCCAAAACCCACTGTGTTTTTAAACGCACGTTAGCATATAAATTCATTTCGAGTGACTGCAGACACGGAGTGTTTCCCTTTGACTGACGTTTTTGTGATTTAGTGGATTATTAGGGAGTTTATCGACCCCCTCATTCACATTTCCATTGCATTTTGCGCCACCTTTAGTAAAGCATGTGGAGGTGTGGAGCATCTCTGTGTTTGCATAATTTGCGGTGAAGAGAGACGTGTCAATCAAGCATCAATCACAATGTCTAAATTCATCTTCGGGTTCACAACTTTGCCTTCTCTTTTTTATTTCTGTTGTATTTTAAACACAAATGACTGTTTTGTTATAAATTAGCGTTTGTTGCGCATTCTAATTTCATTAATCGTTATTAAACTACAAATCATGATATCAGTTCAGCATTATTTGCATTTTGAAAAATAAACATATGGAGTCGAGCTCATTCTTGAATCATACTGTGTTTATGATGAAATATGCTGAGCAGCAATATCTGAAGTGCGTCTTGTGAATATCCAGAGCGCATGTCTGGCTTTCCTCAGCATGAACTTTCATTTATGTTTATAGAAAACGGCCATGCATACAGTTTTCATTTTTCCACTCAGAGTGGGGGAAAAAAGGGTGAAGACCAAAATCTTTACAATTCATAGCTGTTGAAAGCACAGTGACTTTAGGTTAATTTGCCTGGTGTACATTTGTTTTGTTTGTATTTTGTACTTTATAGTTAATGTCAGCACAGTCACTGATGCAGAGAAATGAAGAGGAGAGATGGACAGAAGAGGAGTAAGAAAACATTTAGTTTACAGAAAGCACCCAAACTGCAAACCCATTCCCAGCTTTAGGTTAACACAGGTTTGACCGTTTAGACCATGTCTTATCAATTTGAAGTTCTCCTTGAGGCACTGATGCTTCTGTTTTCTTCATGGAGCTCAGCAGGTGCCCTGATCAAAGTCACGGAGAATCAACCCACAACATTAACCAGAACCAGAGTGATTTTCCAGCCATTTTCCACATGACCTGAATAAGAAAATACTATTATCATAGGACTAACATTTTCATGGACTTTAACCCAGTAGGTAAGTTTAGTGTATGTGTGTGTGTGTATATATATATATATATATATATATATATATATAGTCAAACCAAAATTTATTCAGACACCTTCAACATTTCTCACATTGTCACATTTTATTTGCTATAGTTTAGAAAATGATAATAAAATATGACAAGAACTCAAGAGTTAAACTGTGTCAGAACATATTCATCTTGATAATGTCAGATAACTTTGATAGAAAGGTATGTAACAAAACATGGTCAGGTCAAAGTGTCAAATCAAATTTTTGGTCCCACATTTTTTTTTTTTAATCAATTTTACTGGTAGTCCACTGTATGAAGAATTTTTGGGTATAATATATTAGTTTACTTTATGTTGCTATACTCACTTATATAAGTGAACTATAGTGTCCTGCAAACACTAGTAAAAAAAAAATATCAAAGAATTATATCTGGTGTCAGAATAATTATAGTGCACACTGCATTTATTTGATTAAAATACAGTAAAAACAGTAATATTGTGAAATATTATTGCAATTTAAAAGAACTGATTTCTATTTGAATATATTTTAAAAGTAATTTATTCTTGTGATGCAAAGCTGAATTTTCAGCATCAATACTCAGTCTTCAGTGTCTCATGATCTTTCAGAAATCATATATGCTGATTTGCTGCTCAAGAAACATCTTTCTTTCTTTCTTTCTTTCTTTCTTTCTTTCTTTCTTTCTTTCTTATCATTGATAATAATAAATGTTTCTTGAACAGCAAATCAACATATTAGAATGATTTCTGAAGGATCATGTGACACTGAAGACTGGAGTAATGCTGAAAATTCAGCTTTGTATCACAGGAATAAATTACATTTTAAAATTCCAATATAAAATGGTAATAATATTTTACAGAATTACCATTACATAGATATATTATGGATACCTTTGCATACTTTTTGCAAACCTGGATGATTAATCTTCTTTCTGCCAAGATGATTTAGAGATGAAATAAGTCAGATGTCAACATGAGATTTATGAAACTGCAAAAGTGAGTATTATAATAGTTTTATAGTTTCATGCCATATATATGGCAGCACTTTTAATGGTGAGCTCATCTTGCAGTGTTTTAATGAGGCAGACCTGCATGTGATGCATGAACATGGTCAGTCAATTATATTTCTATTCAAACCACATCAGTTAATAGTAAAGCAGCTTTGTGACATACACACTAAACTATTAGGTCTTCTATTGATGCATATTTTAACAATCATATTTCAGGAAAACAGTTTAAATGGATTTTGTTGATCTCAACATTGGTTGTGCCCAAGTAAGGAAGAGCGAGAAGGAGCCCCTCTCTAAGCATGTCTTCAAAGCTGAATTCAGATGTTTTCAATCAGGATTGTCTAATAAAGAGGTTAGCTCAGGTCATTGTATCAACACACGGTATTGTTTCACTCTGGCAGTGAGGCAGAAAATTGGATGATGCACCCTCTCTGCTGCAGTTAATCGGGCATCATCCTACCAGTCCCTGCGGTTTTACAGTCGCATTCTGGGATGGAGCCACAATCTCTGCGGATCATGTGCAATTTTTCTTTTTCTCTTCCTGTACTCAGAGGCAAAACACAATGCAGTATACTAGGTACTGATCTTACAATAATCAACAAAAATACAACAAAATGTACTGTACATGAAAACTGATCATAGTTCAGTAGAATTGCTTGGTGTGCAAACTTTAGGGTACTTTACTTTAGGCTGCTTACTGCTATTAAGCACATGGGACATCCTTTCTTGCCTTACTAGTGATCTGTTACAACAGACGGCTTTAATGAGTCACAGTCTTTAAATTAGGTTCACAGTAAGTTCAATCGTTCTTTGGAGATTGGGGAAAAAATGATGGGTTCTTCAGATCAGCATATTGGATTCTGGGTTCTCTGAGGCAGAAAATGAATGGTTTTCAAAAATAACTAAATAAATAAAAACCTAGAGAATAAGGAAGTTCTTTGTAATTTGTAAAATGTCTTTTTAAAGAGTTTATTCATCCATAATTAAGGAATTTTAACAGATTATAACAACTTTTTTGGCTGTCAAAAAAAAAAAAAAAAAAAGGAGAAAAATATTTAGCTTAAGGAAAATTAAGCCTTTTTTAGGATCATTAAGATCACTAAAAGGAATATTCATTTGTATGAGATTATCCACTTCTAAGTAAAATATTTTAACAAAGTATTACAACATTTTGGCTGTCAAGAACTCCTCCAGATTTCCTATACATACACACACACATACATATATATATATATATATATATATGTATATATATATATATATATATATATATACATACACACACACACACACACACACACACACACACACATATATATATATATATATATATATATATATACACACACACACACACACTACTGTTCAAAAGTTGTAGATCAGTAAGACTTGTAATGTTTTTTTTTTAAGAAGACTCTTATGCTCATCAAGGCTGCATTTATTTGATCAAAAATTCAGAAAAAAAACAGTAATCTTGCAAAATGTTATTACAATGTAAAATAATGGCTTCTATTTTAATATACTTTAAAGTATAATTTATTTCTGTGATGCAAAGCTGAATTCCCATCAGCCATTACTCCAGTCTAAAGTGTCACATGATCCTTCAGAAATCATTCTAATATGCTGATATGCTGAAAAAAAAATAAAAAATAAAAAATAAATAAATAAATAAATAAATAAACAAATAAACAAATAAAAGGAAATAGGAAAAAAAATGCATTTTTTTTTAAAGAAAATGAAACACATTTTTAGAACCATTGTGAATTCTAATTGGAATATTTATTTTTAAGCGTTTATTCATCTCTAATTAAATTATTCTAACAAATTATTACAACATTTTTGGCACTCACAAAGTTTTACCCCTAAAAAAAAAAAAAAAAAAAAAAAAAAAAAAAGGAAGACAAAAATATTTTAATAGTTTTAAAATTCATACTACTGTCATACTACTTTTTTTTTTTTTGTAAAATAGCAAAATGACTATTACAGCAAAACAAAAATAACACAAATTAGAAAAAAAATCTGAAAAGTAAAATATATTTTATGCTATAAAATAATTTCCCAATGCAATAAAAATCTTAATTTTAAAGTAGGCTTCATTGTCTTTATAAAATATATATTCATTTTTTTATATATATTACTTACTAAAACACTTCTTATTCAATTTTAAAAACTGACTTAAAAAGACTTAAAAACAAATGTTTTTGTAAACTCAATAACTAGTAAAATTGTAAAAAGTAAAGTATGGTATATCCAGTCAGCATTCAGGTCACTGTCAAACATCTGGTCAGCTGAAACTCTATCATTCCGTTCGGTCAACAAAGAAGCCTGGACGCTTTAAACCGCACACAGCCATCTGGCCTGGCCACTGACAGACCGCCATGTAGCCACTTTAGATGGCAGGATTATTGGGCTGTGACCGCCACGGCAGGATGCTCAGGGGACTGGGGGGAACCCGATCGCTGGGGGGATGACTGCAAAGAGCGCCGGCCTGCAGCAGCAGAATGGGGGCCTGGGGAGCAAGTGCTCACAATAGGGCCTCTCAGCACCCAGACAGCAACACACACAGAATGAGGAGCACAGAGAGGGGGAGTGGGGTGGAGGAAAAGGAGCATTGTTGTCAGCGCACAGATGTCCGGGTTGAAGGTATGGAGTCTGTATACGAGGCCCAGAGAGCACACCTGTAGGTCATCACGCAGGTTGAAAGAGAGGCAGTGGTTTCTCAGGGGATCTGTCTGTTTGTGAGGGGAACAGACATTTACTGAGGCCTGACAGAAAGCACATTATGTCCATTTGTGTGTGTGTGGAAGTCATACTTACCAATGAGCCTTTGTACAGGTGTGTTGACTGAAGACACAATGGAAACATTTGGCATTTTGGTACAGCAAAACTCTCATAATAATTTTTTTTTTTTAGAAATTTCTATGATTAAAGAATCATTCTATGATTAAAGAATTTTAGAAACTGTACCAAGAGAAAAAAAATTATTGCTTTTTCACAGTAAAACATACTGTTTATATATATATATATATATATATATATATAAACACACAGTACGAATATAAATATAAACAAATGTGAATAGCAATGGATGAGAAATTATATAAAAAAAATATATTAAAAACACCCTAATTATGCTTTGAAATTATATGTACTGTGAAAAGTACTATACAAATAAACGTGACTTGACTGGATTAATTTGTATAAAAGGAATTAAATGCTAAACAGTTTTTATTAATTAATTAATGTTATTTCCAATTTTATTTGGAAATGAAATAAAAATTTATTCAGCAAGGATCCATTGAATTGACGCAAAAGTAACAATGTTTTGCATTATTTACCAAAGAATCACAGTTTCCACAAAGTATTAAGCAATAAAAATGTCTTCAACATTGATAATGATAATAAATGTTTCCTGAGCAGCAAATCAGCATAATTTCTGAAGGATCATGTGGCACTGGAGACTGGAGTAATGATGCTGAAAATGTAGCTTTGCATCACAGGAATAAATTACATTTGAACATATATGTAAATAGAAAACTTTTATTTTAAATTGCAAAACTATTTCGCAAAATTACAGTTTTTGCTGTATTTTTGATCAATTAAATGCAGTGTGCACAAGAGACTTCTTTCAAAAACATAAAAAAAAATTAATAAAATATAATTTTAACAAATTATTACAACTTTTTGAGCTGGCAAGAACTTGCCCAGTTTGTACTTCTAAAATAAATAAATAAATAAAATAAAAAAGAGTAAGAAAAACAACAACATCGTTTAAAAGAATATTAAGCCCACTTTTAGAACCAGTATGAATTCTAATTGTAACATTTATTTTTAAGCGTTTATCCACCTCCCACCTCTTGACACTCACCTAATATCTTAGTCATACAATTTTCTGCAATAATGTTTGTTGAAGCAGTCAGGTCCTGCTAAATGAAAGAGATCAGGTCATACTGTATCAGGCCTCGCTAAGCTGAATCTGTATCTGATGCTACAATCTGTTCTCTGAACATCTGGCTACAACACGCAGTACAGATGAGACTAAATCAATATACTGCCATACTCCTCTGCCCACCCCCTCAGCTCCATCACTGCCAGAGCTAAGCCACGCTAAACACAGACTGATCATTCTGCCCTGGCCTCTACACACGGCTGGTGCCAGAGCTAAGCTCAGTTTACTCTACAGGCTGCTCACTCTCTCTCTCTCTCTAAGTGCATGTGATGAGGGCTCCCTGCTGCGGGGCTCTGCTGTCATTTCGGAAGGCGCCACTAACTGCAGAGTCCAAGATGCACAGACAGTGCTTATGACACACGTGTACGCTAATATAAACACATGCAAAGACAGATGATCAGAATCCACACATGCACCATTATGTCCACAAACACACACTCCAGTTCAGGACAGAGGTTCCCAAACTTTTTTGTCTGCCAGCAAAAGTGCTGAATGATGAGAGATGCAAAAACAGCATGCTTGCGATTGTGTTTTTACATCACATTTGCTTTTGTTCATACTGTCATTTAGGTTTAGGTGTAGTGCAGAGTGCTACATTATTTTAAACCATAACAGAGCATTAGAGTTATAGCGTCACTCAATGGACATTTCAAGTCAGAACTGCAGTGACACGTACAAAACCAACGTCACATAAAACGTACCACATGTATGTTCATCTGTTCCAGGGGGAAAAAACGAACACTCTTTTAGTGCCACTCGGTGGACATTTCACATCGAATATGTCACGAAAAATACATGGCGGTACGTATTTCACGTCTTGCGGAAAAGTTCCCAGAGGTACGTTTTTCATCATGAGAACAGGTTACAAATTATATTGTGCTTTCAGTTTTATTTCAATAAATTGTTCAGCCCCATTTCTTTATTTTAATAGTACATTTGATTGAATTAATTATTAGCTTTTTATAAACTCAAAACTCCCCTGAAATGTCCTGGTTTAGGTTTTATCCCACTATTTCCCATTTACATTTACTGTACACATTTTACAAAGAGCTATCAAAGTTTACCAAAGAGGCTGGTATTAAATGCAGAGCAATGAAATGGCATGAGTATGAGTAAATAATGACAGAATTTAGATTTTTGGATGAACTATTGCTTTCTGATCTGTATAATGAGAGGATGTCAGTGGACGGTGATTCCCTGAAAGTTGCTATGGTGGACACATGAAGGTGGCGTGTGTCCGGCGCTGGACGTAGATGGATGTGACACAGCTGGAGAGGGGAGGGTGAAGACGTGCTTTAGAATAGGAGGATTAGTGGCTCTGTTTGACTCTGTATGGGGCTCAATTACAGAGTCCCCTGCATCCAGTACCCAGAGGGGTGAAATTACATGCTCTGACAGGGTACAGTGCCTCAATGCTGGGGGTGAGCTGTGATGGATGACCATTGACCTAGACAGGGGTCGTGTCTGTCAGATCAAAACCTTGGTAGCTCTGGTTTCAATACATGTTACTATACATAGTGCCATTATGTGTTTAACCTTCATTATATAGACAGACACTTACAATTCCAACTTACAATTCTTTATTCTGAAATTTATTCTAAAGTTTACATGCTCAACAGCTAGTCTTGAATATGTATCCAGCTTATTATGAACAAACTAAGGCATGCACATTTAAAGGGATAGTTCACCCAAAAATAGAAAATTCTATCATGAATTACTCACTTTCATGTTGTTCCAAACCCGTAAGATCTTCGTTCATTGAATAAAGTCATTATTATTTTTGTTGTTGTTGTTGTTGTTGCACACAAAAAGTATTCTTGTAGCTTCATAACATTAAGTTTGAACCACTGATGTCACATGGACTAACGATGTCCTTACTACTTTTCTGTGCCTTGAATGTTTCAGTTGCATTGCTGGCAGGGTCAGAAAGCTCTTGGATTTCATCAAAAATATCTTAATTTGTGTTCTGAAGATGAATGAAGGTCTTACAGGTTTGGAACGACATGAGGGTGAGTAATTAATGACAGAATTTTCATTTTTGGGTGAACTATTCCTTTAAGTTACACTATACTGTATACTGACTCTGATTCTGATTCTGATTAACACAGGAATATGCCAGCCATCTTATTCAGATTTCTGGAAACCAAACTATTGGTTTAATCAGGTTGTAGCAATCAATATATTTTCATGAAGCATGCATAATCAGAATATGACCTTGTAAATGCAATCATTGAGAAGAACAATCTTATATTGAGCAGAATTTGGCCATATTTCAATTATGTAAACTGTTTATGCTGACTGCCCTGATCTAAGTCAATTTATGCAATGTATACGTTATTCATAATATCTGCGGTCAATCAATTAATTACTCTCCAGTTTGCTGTTGTCAAAGACGTAAATGAAAATGAATAAGCTGACTAAATACTGTGCTAATTACTAAAAATGCATTACAATAAATAGCAAGAGACATCATATCTAGTATTGGACAGGAAAAGAGAATTATGTATTGTTATATGTTATGTTTTATTTTTTGTCATTATTTATGTAGGTGGTGTTGCAGAAGAGAACTTTACCCAATGTGGAAAACAAATTACATCATCAGTGATTCCCAATAAAAGTCATGGTGGATCTTTCTCTCTGTTTCCTTTGCAGTTTTCTCTTTTGCCTTGTTATCTAGTGACTATAGTTAGTTATGCAGCAATTTATGCTTGGTTTATGGTTTGTTCCAATAGGTAGTGGTTTCAATTTATGCTTGGTTTATGGTTTGTTCCAATAGGTAGTGGTTTCTTTTGTTCACTAAATTACCTGTGGTTTGGGGTTGGAAAGCCAGATTAAAAAGTCTTTTTGCTTTCTCTTGCTTGCTACGTGTTCATTGTTGTGTATTATGTTTTTGAATGAGAGAATAATTGATTTGTAATTTCTCATATAGTGGATTATGTCGGTTAATTACTTGTGTTGATTATTTATTATTTTTCTATTATAAAGTTATGGAACCTTTTTGAACATATTTCAAACGTCTGTGGTTTATGTTTTGGTCTTTGGTTTTGACTGTGACAAGCATGCATATCTTATTTATTTATTTATTTTTTCTCACAATATTCTAAGTATAGAATAAAGATGAAATCAGAATATGCTTGATTGAGCACTAATCTGAATATTGGAAGGTTGGGTTATGAAAAGCACATCATTGTGTTGACAGATACATAATCAGCAAATTCTGTTTCATTTCTAAAATTTTACGGGCCAAAAGTGGCCATAGCCGAAGAAATATCTTTGAATATGAAAGTGGTTCTTCATGATTCACTGTAAAGATCTCCCGCAGGCTTACATCATTACACACTGACTACAGTAAGTGGTCTGATCTGACAGGACTCATCTTGAAGTCTCCTCTGAGCTGGATAAGTGGAAACACACTCAAAGTTCAGTCAACATGAACACACACTCATACGCCTGTGAATAAAACCACAAAGTCCTGCTAGTGTGATTCAAAGAGGAGCACTGAGGGAAAGGCTTTTGTGTGTATTCAGGACTGATAGGGTGTGTTTGGCTTGGGAATCGTATGAGCGGAGCATCTGATTAACATTTCAGATGTGTTTAATTTTAGTTTTATATATAACAAGACATGAAGGATCTCTCTGCCGACCACATCAGAACTCAATAATCAGCCGTGCCAGCTGACCCGGGCTAAGTCTGATTATACGAGCTGCTACGTGTGCGTGTATCCGAGGGCAGGTCTCATAACACAGGGCTGTGGAAGCATTTTATTTGGATAGTCCTTCCAGCGGATCCTCCTGTAAATGTCCAACAGACCATCTGTTACATGTGTGAAGTGTCAGCAGTGATTCTGATGATGAGCTACAGTTCACTCAAAGCTTTAAAGCAACACCCAGTTTCATATTTTGCAAATGATTCATAAAGTCGTAACTGACTATAACAGCTAATACTGAGTTTCCTCGCAGGAAAAATAGATCCAGCTGGCTAGGTTGTATTTTTTATTTCTGTCAAATGCAGATCATCCGTGAATGTGTTTTGAGTTTTGAGTCTTGTCTTTCTTCCAATGTGTGGACTCCTGTGGCTGGTATAAGCAGGGGCTCATGGGAAGGTTAAATAAACAGGCGAGACGGCTTTGACTGGGGTTGAGTTATGATTCTGTTGTGAGTTGCTTTATTAAGTTGATTGTCATAACAGGTCGACGATGAGTCTTTTTCATTATCTACTATACCTGCAATTCAACTTGACCAAGCCCTGTGGGTCGGTTAACCTCTATGCATACTGACATTATCAGTGGAAACATGCCTCCTTTCTATGCAAATTAAGTTTGTTATGGGATCATTATTATCACAGAATTGTTATAGAATCAAAACACCACTCACTACTTGCTATACTGCTGACATTGTAAGCACCTCATACTGTAGTGCACTACTGTTGATGTGATCTTCTGCACTTTAGTGTTACCATTGTGTACATCCTCATAATATTTGTACTACCTCAGCATCTGACTCCAACACAGTGTCTAGAAACTTGGATTTTGCAGAAATATAATATTTGCACTGCGTTGTCATCTGCATTGGTTTACTACACATCTTATCCCTGTAAAACTTAACATATGAAATAATAGTCAGAATTTTTTTTTTTCAATGAACCATTACACAAAATATTTTCCAAATATTTTAAAAGTCAGCATATGTGTTTTTTGTTAAGTATCATATTTGACACATCAGGTTTTTATGGCTCATATAGTATGATATAAGAGAATATGGAAATTATAGTCAAGGAGGAAAAAAGATCCCAATTTTATTCAGAGGACCAAACTGAAAAAATTTGCATGTATTTATATGGGCAAAATGTTAGATGCAATTCTTCATTACAGTGTAGCAGACTGTACATATAATGCATATAAATATCAGTTGTCATGATAATAATTTAATTTGTGATATTTAAATACTCAGTTATATGATCAAAGCTCTATATTTTTTATTAAAAGATGAACAAATAAATGTTTCTCAAAAGCCTACTTATCATATTTGATAAATTTGATACATTTGAACATGCTTTTACTAAAAATTAATGTATGGACAATCAAGTAAACCCAAGTTGCTTTAGTTTATTAAGTTTATATTTTAAAATATTACTAGCAATATAAAATGTACTCTTACATTTACTTTATAAAAACATTAACAATGTTATAGCAAAAAGACATGCATACCGCAACCTGAATTACACTAAAAGTCCTTTTACTTGTATATATATGTGTATATATGTGTGTATGTATATATATATATATATATATATATATATATATATATATATATATATATATATATATATATATATATATATATAACTATAAGTCAGATGGTAGAAGGTATGTAGTAGATTCTGTACAAGTTTTTCAGCAAAGTTTTGATCATGCTGATAATTGAGAGGCCTTAGTAATTTGCATATCAAATATCATACAGTAGATTTTAAAGGATTAATATTTTGCACATTTCTTACAAATATCTCTGTAATTTGTAACTTTTGCTATTTAGTATTTTTGTACTTGTGCTTTGCATTTGCTTCTGTTGTTTCTTTGTCTTTCATGGTGTGAAAGCACTGTCCTAGACAATAGCTTTTCAACTTTTAACACAAATACATATTTTTGTTAATGTTGAACCTATGTAATGAAAATAAAGAGTTGGACTTGAATGGGCCTTCATTGTTTTAAATACTTTTAGAATCTTTATTTATCTATCATTTTGTGTAACTTTTTATGAAAATTATAGTTAAAGTACTCTATTTTACAGTAATAATATGAACAATATTAAATAATTTGGATTTCTTAACAAAAAAGGCTTCAGATCTGCAGTGTTTTGTTTGGAAACAGGACAGAAAGAGGTTTACATACCTAAAAGAGTGGCTTCCACTGTATTTATGAGGTTATTAAAATTGATACAATGTTATGGAAAAAATGGCAACATACAACTAACAACCAGATTTCACTGTAAATATTCCCAGGCCTTTCCTTGAACGATTGACCTATCAAGTATCTTGCAAGACTAGTGTGTTTCCGATGTATGCTGTGGCATTTAGCCTCGTACATGTGTGTGTTTGAAGACGAGTGTGTGTGAACGCTGGAGAATCACTTATTTTCTGCATTCCTGTGGCCGACTGCAGCGAGGGAGGATTGCTGGGAAACTGTGAGTGTAAACACACAGTAGTCAGTCTGATTCTCACCCTACTGACACCACACTGCCCTCCTTTGACACTGGACAGGACATGCCTCATCTGTGTGTGAGCGACTGAAACACAGCCAAAATAACAGACTATCCAATGATCTCTGCTGAGCGGAAACACACAATTTACCAGATCCAGTGATTACTGGACCAGAAACACTATTTAAATCATTGAATGGAGGACAGTTCATTTTTGAATTTATTAGGATTATTTATGACATTTAGTTAAACCCCCATTGTGCAAATATGTAACTATATACAGTAACTCCAAAAAATGGAATACATACATACATATATATATATATATAGAAATCATTCTAATATGCTGATTTGTTGCTCAGTTATTATCAAGTATTATTGGTGCTTATAAATCAGCATATTACAATGATTTCTGAAGGATCATGTGACACTGAAGACTGGAGTAATGATGCTGAAAATTCAGTTTTGCTTCACAGGAATAAATTACATTTTAGAGTATATTAAAATAGAAAACTTTAATTTAAAATTCCAATAATATTTCACAAAATTACTTTTTTTTTCTGTATTTTTGATCAAATAGATACAACATTGAAGAGCAAATCTTACTGATCCCAAACATTTGAACGGCAGTATAGCTGTTCTCATGTTTGTCTGTGTTCTCTTAAAAGTGAGCTACTTTAATAACTCAAATCAACATTTCAACTAAACTGAAATTTTGATAAATAATTGGTCACTATTGCAAAATAAAAGGTGATCAGGACCTGCGATTATAACATAATAGACTGATACGAGCATATCTGCAAACAATTTACACTGTTTCTTCACAGCTCCAGTGCATTTGTTCATCAGTTTATCATTTTTATGACTATATAGAGACTTGAGCAGTGACAAGCAAATAGACAAGGAAACCCAAAGCAAACAGTGATTCATGCAGCTCCTGTGAGTGTTTATGAAGCATGTGAGAGCACTGAGACCAGTCAAACCAACTAACTCGCCACTCATCCATTTGTGCAAGTATCTGCTTGAGGACATACTGTATGCTAAATCATCACTGTGGAATTATAGGATTGATATGGCATTTATGTGGACAGGGTGCAAATTATGGTTTGATCCCCCTATTTAAGGCTTGAACCTCCTAAATGGAAATCAAAACAAAAAGTCTGAGGGGTTCAGATTTCAGATTTTTAGGATCTTTGGACAATAAACAATTTTTGGTTTCACCACTTAATGTCCAAATGTGGGTCCTGAAGCAAAACCAGTTGAGAACCACTGAACTAACATACAAAGACATTGACGAACAGTGTTGACTGGTGTGAATTTGAATGGTATGCATAAAAACTGTGGGCGTCACAGTCCCATTTCCTATGTGTCGCAAAGGCTTAGTTTGACTAAAGGCTCTGGAAGCACATGAGAATGAAAGCATGTGTGTGTGTTTGTGATCTGTCCGACGACTCAAACTGCCTCTGACGTTGCCAAGTCCACTTTGGCAGGCAGAGCAGAGAGAACGGGGCGTGCTGAGAAACAGGTTGGTGTTGTTTTTGATTGGCCATGTAGAGACTGGGCTCATTGATTGAACCAACGTTTTGATGATTCAGTTGATGTAAGTGAATTGAGGACTGAGGAGTCATGATTCACAGAACGTTTCTGAGCAAATTTACAAAAAGTGTCATGAAACCACCAATTTCAGCACAAGATGGTTCTCACCAGTATTTTAAAACATAATAAACTGCTCTTGCTCCAACCGTATGTCACCTACACTCACAAAAACACATACAAAAATGTCATTGGGGTGGTATCCTAAGGTAGAAAAGCTTAAAGGTACATCTTTGTATGTTATTTACCCCTAAAAGGTACATATTAGCACTTTAAAAGTATTATTACTTTGTACCTTTTACTGAGAGTGCATAACGCATTGCTGACTTTACATAGCAGCCTGAATTGAAGGCAATATTGATACCCTAGTGAAAAATAAATACACTAAAATGTATTTGAAATGCAATTATTTTATGATAAGTATACTACAATTACATTTCCATATTATGTGCTTAATAAAAATACCCTGCAATTGTACTTTTAGTATACTAAACTAGTATACTTAAAGTCTGCTAAATTGTAACAACTAATTATTTACTTGATGCTCTTTAACTGTGTGGAAGTCCAACTAAAGATATACTGAAGTATATTTGATTGTGCTAAAGTGGAACTATTGCAAGTATACTTCAGGTACACTTTAACTATCTTGTATTTAAAGACGATATTATTCAAAGATCATACAATCCTCATCAATAGTGATATTAAAACACATTTTAGGCTTAATATTAAGAAATGTGCATTGTGCACAAGTAGTATTCCAAATAAAATTTATATCAGTAAGTCTCAAGCGATATGTCAGTAAATATGTTAATAGACTTTAGTGTGAAATAAATGTATTTTAAGTATATTACTTTTTTACTAGGGTAATTATAATTTATTTTAATTCCTACAACTGTTTGTGCAACTCTACAATGAATCACATTTTTCTCTAGTTGTGGAACTACTTTTGGTCACAGCAGCAGTGAGAACTACTTATCTAATTGTATAAAAATAAAAAGTAATTTGAAAAAAAAAATAAACTGAACTAAAATACATTTTCAAGACTCTGAAACTATGTCAAATAAAATAATAATAACAAACTCACAAAGTAAATTTAGTTTTAGGCACATAATACATTGTGAGATTTTATTTGTATTTATTTTGTTTAAATTTTATAACCTGTTTTGATAAAATATGAACATTAAAACCAGACAGCCTTGAGAAATGTAATGTTGCTATTTAATGATATGATGTAACAGCAATTTTGGCAGCACAAAAACTAAAATAACAATGAAATAAAGTGTAAAACAATGAAAAAGAAAAAAGTTATAGTGAAAACTAACGAAAAAGTAAATTATAAATAAAACAGAAATGTAAAAAATAATAATAATTTATAAATTCAAATATAAAATAACCTGCACATCAGGTGTCATATCATATCTTTTATTCAAATGGGTGGAGGAAAATTTGTTCTGGATTTTTGCTACAGTACAGAACACAAAACATTACACATTTTTTCCCCTTAATCTCTCCCAAAGAAATCAATAGTAAATCAAACTAGCTTACTATCTTGCAGACTGTATCTATAGTCCATGTCTATGTCACATCCAGTTGTCTTCCCTTATTAAAATTAACCATGGTTTAAAAAAAAAAAAAAACAGTTACCACAAAATAACACTACACCATAGTTAGTGTAGCAAAAAATAAATAAATAAATGAATCTTGGTTGCTATAATAAAACCATGGTTAATTTTCGTAAGAGGTATTTTTGCAAATAAAATACTCAAAAAATACATAAATATTAAAATCAAAAATAGTGGATGGTGGACAGATGCACATACTGTATGCACCCATTAACAAAAAAAGGAGGAGCCTTGGCCCTTTAAAGGAACATGTGAACATTTTATCTATGTATTTGTGTCATTAAGTGACTGCCTGATGTCATCAATATGGATTTATTACTGATTGCTAGCTTTGATTATCTGCTGTTTTAGTGTCCGCCCTTAGACACACACACACACACACTTTCAGAAACTCATACCACATGCCGTCACAGATGACATTTCTCCTTGTTTTCCAGCACTGAAGGTCATGACAGGGTCGGTCCAGCTCCAGGAAATAGGGTGTGGAGCGACTCAGCAGGGCTGCTGAGCTCCTGCTGTCTGAATGGGCTGAGGGGGTCAAAGGTCGCAGGAGACACAACAGGAGAGCACTCAGTTCCAACTCAAAGCTACAAAGAGCCTCTCGTAGCTCAAACAGAAAGACAGGTCCTCCATCCGTCAACACTTCACTCACAATTTCTCAAATGTCAACACGGTAGCAAGCTAACTCAGTGGAGGACTTCACCTGTTTGGAGTAACCTATCCTCTTTTTGAGGTGAGCCAACTCGGTGTAGCTACATCCAGCAGTGTTCAAAGTAAGAGTCAGGTTTTCATCATCTCTTTTGTTATTTGTTTCTGAATTCAGAGGTGGCAAAGGGCTCCAGAGCCTCTGACCCAGCTAACCATGTTTGGTCTCCTCACCCAGCACAGAGGGAGCTTGAAAAGAAACATTCCCTCTCTAATCCCCAAACACTTCCCTAAACGTTTCACCAGCGCTGTGAGCAGGTTCAGTGTGCATTGCTCAGCAGAGGTCCCACTCTTTAATGGGATTGGCTGGCGGGAGGTTTTAACGTATGGCCTCTGCTAAAGTTATCAGTGTGAGTACTGGTGCGGTTTGGGCCCGCTAAGCAGATAAGTGTAAATATGAAGGCAACATAAGAAAACCAACCCTAGCTTAAATATCCCTAAATATACTATCCTGGCTCCAGCTTAGGGTGGCCAGATGTCCTGGTTTACCCTGATTAAAAGTGATTGAAATCTGGAAATATGGCAGTAAATCTGTATGTTAACGCTGTAAAGCCTGACTTATGAAATAATAGCAACCTCGTCTCATGACGAAAACGTACCACTGGGAACTTTTCACAAGACGCAAAATATGTACCACAATGTACGTTTTGTGAACTATTCGATGTGAAAACCGAGCAAGCTGGTTATGTCCGGAAAGCAAAACATATAGAGCTGTAATCATAACCGTGTACGAAAATGATTAAAAGTGCTTGCTGTTTCCTCTAGTGTTAATTTCTGTTGGAAAATGCAGTGATATATACTTATTGGTATGTGTTTTGCGTCTTGTGAAAAAGTTCCCAGAGGTACGTTTTCGTCATGAGACTAGGTAGAATAATAGTCTATAATAAAAATCTATATAATAAATATTTTTTTTTAAATATCATAACATGCATATAAATATCACTTGACAATCTGTATCTCCCAATAATATGTCTTATAAAATTATATTTAAATACTTAGTTTTATGATCAAGGCTAGTTTTTATTGTGGGGGAAAAAAAAAACAAAACATATTATGCAATGCAATACAATGATGATTGAGAGATGAATAAAAAATGTTCCTCAAAAGCCTGATGGACCATATTTGAGACTCAAAATTTAACATGATTTTTCTAAAAAATTGATAATCAAGTAAATCTAAGTTGCTTCAGTCCAGTAAGAATTTAAAAATTATTCTTAAATTTACTTTAAAAATCAGTAAAGATTTCACAGCAAAAAAACATGTGAACCACAACCTGAAAATGGACATATTTATTATTATATTAAAAGGATTTTTACAATCAGACGAAAGAAGGCATGTAGTAGATCGTGTACAATTTGTTTTTCTTCATTTTTCATCATGTTGATCATTTAGAGGCCTTAGAAATTTGCATATTAAATATAATACAGTAGGCATTAAAGGGTTAATATGGTTTCAATGTTAAACTGTTAGGCCACAAGCATATTTTACACAATTACACAAATACTTGGCTGACGAAATTTCAAGTGCGCATTTCTGTTAACGTGTCTGTGTTCTTCTAGCAGTTGCAAACCTCAGTCCTCAAAGGGAGCGGTAGGGTTACCTTCAAATATCCAACCATTTGTGCCATTAAAGCACATTCTAGAGATAAACACATCGGGCCTCATTTATCAATCTAACGTAGAAACGAGCGCAGATACGAATGATCGCACATTGATAAATGTGGCGGCAGAAAACAATCGTCATTTGAATATCACGCCCCTAAAAACACCCCGGTTTAGAAGCTTCACCCTAGAGTTTACGACAAGGAGAAACAAAACCCGGTCAAAAAGATTAAGTAATCTCATTAAAGAGAAATTTATCTTACTCCAAAAACACCCATTAAACTTGTAATTGCAAACAATAGGCTACATTAATTTAGGCCTATGTAATTTATATGTAGGCCTATATTAAAATACTGGTAAATATAAACATTATAGTCTATTTAATTCCCCTCACTCTACAACAAATATTTTAAATTTAAAGGTATTCAAAACAGAACAAGAATGAAAAATAAGTAGTTATAAAATTATATATTAAACTATAAAATAAAACTCTAATTAGGCTACAGTGGCATTCATTATACACAGCATACAAGCAAAACTGAAACGGCATTGGGCTCACGAGCCTGTCTCATTCCACAAGAATCCAAATGTTTCCAATTTTTGCCATATCTGTAACATTTGGTTGCTAAACTATTATTCATTATGAGGCCTAAAAAAGTATATACTTCACTCATGTTCTAATGTCCGTGTAAAATCCTTCACATGTGCTAAAATGTTTGTTTGGGTGCTGCATGCTGATTTTACAGCGGACATTTTAAAATAAACAGTGCAACTTGGTTGACATTTTAGTTTGATGATGAATGGCTGAAATGTCAGGCAACGCTAGAACTAATGTTGATTGTGTGTGCGTGAGGCGCCTGTGCGATCAGATGGATTAAATCAAATAAAAATATAAATTAAATAAATAAAATACATTAAGAATGTCACAAAAACGAGCATATCCTATACTTGTTGTGCAGTTTTTTTTTCTTTTGTTAATCTGTTAATTATATTATAGCCTATTATATATTTTGTGTGGTACTATTTATTTTATTCCTTTTATAGACTTAATTTCTGTTTTTCTCCGTTCACAGAAGTGCTGCAGGTGCGTGATGCGACGATATGTGAATCCTCATGGTCTGTTGTTTACGCTGCTATTCGCGCATATAAAACTAAAGCCATGAATAAAAAAAAAAAAAAATAAAAAAAAAAGACATTCTAATCTTACATTCTAATTCAATCTTTGTCGGTCAGGAAAATAACCTAAATGAGCAAAATGCCGTCATTCTACAATTCTCCATCAGATTTATATGCTGCGCACGAGTTGAAGCTAAAAAACTTGCGTACACGAGCTGAGACCAGACGTGAGATTTGATCGTAGCCACCGCTCACATCCATATTGATAAATTCCAAGTTTTGCGTTGAAACGACCGTATGCCCAATTTTCTGTCATACGTTCGTTTCGTAAATGAGGCCCATCAACTTTAACTTGTTGAGCTGATTTGCTTATACTTTCATTCTAGAACAACTTTCAGCAAATCAACTTGATGTATCTACTTGTTACAATTCTAATGCTTCCTGTTGTCATCTCAGTATAAGCAGCTTCTCAAGCTTTCTTGCTGGCTAAGCTGGAGAAATGCTCAAACAAACTGTCAAGCTTTATTTATTTTGATAATTTTTTTTTCTTTTTCAAAAATGCAAGTGAGCAAGTCTTTTTTTTCTGATTACAGGATGG
Organism: Spinibarbus caldwelli; assembly: GCA_039654775.1. Taxonomy (NCBI): domain Eukaryota; kingdom Metazoa; phylum Chordata; class Actinopteri; order Cypriniformes; family Cyprinidae; genus Spinibarbus; species Spinibarbus caldwelli. The sequence goes on from CM077243.1 coordinate 25,607,013, forward strand.
GTGCTAACACAACAGTGTCCATTAAAATCAGAATAAAATATCTTCATGACTCTTGTTGCTTATTTTCATCCTCACAATAGCCACCAACTTTGTATTTCTTGCTATGACTGTTTCAACTATGGAGGAGTGAACTGCATGGTTCATTCATGCAGGTGAATCTAAATGAGCTACAAGTGGAAGGTTTGATGTGGTTTGTTTGGTTAGCATAGTTCTGTTAGCCCCTGCTGGGAGAAGTCTTAACTATACCATTATGGGGAAAAAATAAAAATAAAATCTTTCACTATACTATTATACAGCAATTCAGATGTGCAGGGCTTGAGAATAAGGACTGCATGATGGCCTGGGGTCAGTGTGAAAGACGCTTGGGATAGTTGGCGAAATTGTCACTGGCCCCACTAGGCCAATGCAGCATCATCATGAAAGTTTAGCATTTGCAGGTTTTTGAGTCTTGCCAGTTTAAACATTCAAGTGATTTTAAACCACTCAAGCACAAGAAGATGTGAAAGAATTTACTATTCACACACACTGTCTGATAAACACACACACACACACACACAACCAAAGCAAGCACAGAGAAAGTGATCTCACAGACAGCATGCAACAGACAACTGTTTCAGGTCTTCTTTTGCTTGAATGGACAAACACAAACAAAATTACATCATAATATCCTTGGCAAGTATTCACATAAACAAATTAATAAATTTGTGCCATTGATAGTAATTTGTTTAGCTCTTTAATAATGTTTAAACCTTGTTTTAGTCAGGATGTAGTGTCAAAACTGCAATCAAGATTAGATTAGATTAGATTAGATTAGATTACCATTTCACTATTATCTAAAATGTAGATGTTTAATAACCTTTATTAAAATACATGTTTTTTTTTTTTTCTTTGGCAAGGCCAGGTAAAAATTTTGGCAATAAAAAATCTGAACCAACGGCCTGACCTGGCCAATAAAAAACATCCTTAGCTTTGTGCCTTGAAGTAACTTTTGTCTCTGACCAATTATTTTTTGGATGCTCTTTAAAGCCTGAAACAGGTTTATATGTTCCCTGTCCGCTGCCTTTGTCATCACAGGTCACCAGCGAACGGAACTATGCACATTCTTGTCATGATGTAATTTTTACTGTGGTTCCAAAGTGATTAGTCACATGGTGTTTACGGCGCAGTTGAAACTTCCATTCCCTGAATGCCCATACATCTGCAAAGCTAACAGACATGGACTACAAAGCTTTGATTTTGAGTCTTGAATTGCAGTACCACACTAATGCACTCATCCTCTTCCCTGCACCTGATCATGATGTCTACGCTGCATAGTCCAGTGTCAATGCACTGAGCATGCGGCCCTGCTGCCCCTGTTTTCCACTTCAGAGCTCACAGGCATGTGAATGCTCAAAGACAGAGCGCTTTTCTCCTGCTTAACTTCTGTGGGGAAACTTAATCTCTCATGAGGGGGGTCTGTCCTCACCCTCTTCTACCTCCCTGAGAGCCAGAATGCTAAACGGCAAAACACAACTGCCCTCTACCCAACATGTTTTAAAGAGCCCCATAGGTGCACTGCCCACCATGATGAGTATTTATTTTCTGTAAATCAATGATTTCATCCTGAGTAGTCATGACCATGGCAAGTGATGAGCAACAAGATATTTAGCCAAGTAAGTTGTTTTTATTTCTGCACTGTCGCACACAGTAGTCCCTGCCCCACTGTGAAATCTCATTGGTCCAAAATCCCACTTCTCATAACTGCATTAAAAACCTTAGAAATCGAGTTATGCAATTAAGTCCATGTTTACATTACACGGTTCAAGTGACCCAATTTAAATTTTTTCGTCCCATGTGGCACAGATCGGATATGTACCACAAACGTGTAAGCAGGAAAAAAACAACAAAACAAAAAAACGCATGGATTCTGATATTTTCAGATCGGTTTCAGGCCTCATTCATACGTGGAAATAAATCATATATCAATCAGATACATGCATTTGCGTCTGCCTTGTAAGAGGACAGATCGGATATTCCCTGTCAATGCGAGTTATACGTCACTGAAAAAAACTACATCAACTCAGGTAGACGCTTTTCCGGGTCAGTACGCAGTTGCGAAGTCTGCGGTTTTCCTTTTACACTGTTGCCGTGGATTGTTTTTTAGTCTGAGGGTTAAAGCGATCTCTCTCTCCCACTGTTTCAGCGAAAGGGGACCCCCACCAGAGGGGAAAACCATGGGGGAAAAAAAACGCGAATGGGCTAGTATTAAATAGCATTTTGGCTGGTTTTGATTCGCAAACCTAGCAATCTGTTAGTAAGTCTACCCTGGCTTGTTTCGCCAAGTGTACAGTTTAATATAGTCAGCAAATCAGACTTGGGCATCAAGAACTGCAATGTAAATGTGGCCTTATTGTCCTGTGTTGACTTGTTTTCTATTTAAACTGGAAGCTACATATAATACTTTTTAATTTAAAAATAAATAAGTCGCCAATAAGATTGTTATATGACCTCGTCTGTGAAAGATGCTTAATGATAAAAAATGCTATTTATATGAGCTAAAAGTTTTTTGCTCACATTTTAGTTAGTGTGTAGGAGTTCACTAGCATTTAATTAGCTTCAACACACCAAATATGTTCTGATTGACTGTTACTGTGACATGTTTAAATTTTTTCAGAACTGACAAATTGCTTTTTATGGCAAACTTTTCATATGAGATACGTACATGGTGTAAAAATTAGTTTTTCTCCTTTTTTCGTTTAATCCTTTTTTTATCGGTTTAAAACATTCTTTCCAAATGCTTATTAAATTTCCTCTTAATTAAGCTGTCATGACAGAAATTATGGTGATGATTTCCATTTCAGAGCTGGAATTCTGCAACAATGTGGCAGTAATTCTGTGAGCTTTTCCCACAAATCCATCATCTCTCTGTTATAGTCATCAGCCGTTTTTCACATTTTTCCTTGAAACAAAATGGATGCTTCACTGGTGCCGTTTGGGATCAACAGCTCTGAAGAGAAATGTTCTTTCAGCTGTGAAGCCCAAGCATGAAGAATTTTTCATCTTGAGCCGATGCTCTGTTTTTCCCTCATTCACATTCAATTTGGGGATCATTGGATCCAGCTGAGTCCAACCATGAAGCTTATTTAGAGGCAGCCAGAAGATGAGCTACACCAGACAACCTGGCATCAGCCTTTCTACATGCATTAGTCAAGTAAAATGGGTCACCATGTGTATGCTAATATATCTGACAAGAAAAAATAAAAAAGTTTTGACGACACTTTTTTGACTCGCACATTCTTTCTTCCATCTAAAGTCAAGTCTTCCTGTCTTAAATCCCTCTGTTATTAAAACATTATTAGATTAAAAACTGTCTGGATTTATGCTGACACCCTGCCTGTTATCTCCACATCACAAGCTGGTCAAACACTGTCTAGTGAGGGTTTAAAGCATTCACCCTGAGAAAATCAAATGATACCATCTTAGAGACGGAGGGTCCATGTCTGTAGTATGGCTCAACTATGACCTATACTGTGAAAAAATAGTCTGGATGTACAGTAGCATAGAGTGAAGTAAGATGGGTCTTCTGCTATATCAACTGAAATTCCAAGAAATTATAACAGGGTTGACTATGTTTATTTATTTATTTATTTAATCCAGTAAGAAAACATGCGCATAAACTAAGATGGAAACACATTTACTGAATAAACTCCTGAACAAAAAACAGGACTAACCAGCTCACCAATCTCATCGCACACCATCTCAAATGTTGTTTTAATCATTCTGAAATGTCTGAGCCAATGTCTGTCATCAAAATGATTTGATATAATTACCTCCCAGAAATGTCACATGACTGCATTCCCAAACATCATCTGCCTCCAAACACAAGATAACGCGACAGTTTGTTATTGCGTTTCATCTGCAAGCACCAAGGCAAACGCCATCTGTTATAGGAAAGAAGAGCCAAGGGCCTTTCCGGTTCAGTTTTATTTTTTGATACTTTGCGTCATTTTCCCATTAAATGGTGATTTTGTTCTCTTGACCACATTGGATGGAAATGGTGCTTTATTCGCAAATGTTTTATGCACTGTTCTAATTTTCTGCAACTTTGGATGGAAGTTAACTCTTTCCCCACCATTGATGGAATTTTCTGGCTTTCTGTGTTTTCACTGATAGATGGTTGGAGGTGCTATTACACATCTTCTGAAAGAGTACTGAACGTCTGGATCAAAACACAACGAAGAAGCAAAAACAAGCAATCACATATGTAAGTAGATGCATATGTAAAATAACGGGATCATCAAATATTAAACTGCATATAAATCAAAACGGCTAACGTTACTGAATGAAATGTCAACGGAAGCTATCTACTCCATCTGTGTTTTGATTATTAATCTGAATCCGATCCAGATGTAGACATTCTCAGCTTTTTGTTCAAGACGTTGCTTTTTTAATGAAACTTACCCACATTCAGCTGTTTATTTAAAAAAGAAATGAAAATTTTGTAAAAATGATCAAAAATGGTGGTGGTGACTGGCAACTTTTTAAAAAAATGCTGACACAGCTTGCCCCACTAAGTGTCACTGCTGATTTTACTATGGAAAATTAAAAGAATACATAGAAAATTACCAATGGTAGAGACAAAATGAAGTTTCTTTAATTCATAGTCCGCTGCTGCAGTGTCTGTCTGCTTTTGATTTCACTCTTTTTCTCTTTAAAATGCATAATTATCTTTTTTTTTCTGTGGTGTTTTTATTTATCCACATAATTTCTGTCCATCTGAATCTAATATTTATTTTTCTCTCAGCTCTCTCCATTTGCCTATCTTGATCTAAAACTTTGTGTCTGTTTCTGTTTGTCTCTCTTTCTTAACTTGGGTCTCTTTTTGCCAGAGTTTTGCAGATGATAGCGACATATTTATTTATTTCTAATATTTCAGTATTTCTTGTTACAGTTATGATTATACTTGCTTTAATATGTGGACTCTTTAAATCTGTTGTAAAGAACAAAAAAAAATGCATAGGGTGTACACGGCTTCACACACAAATCTCTGCTGATATCATCCTACCTCAGACAGGGATCAGAGATCAGCCGGTCACTATAGCAGTGCCATGTTTGAATGAAAACAGGAGGCTTTTTCCCACCAGTCTGTCTCATGACCCCTGACCTCTTGACCTTGGGTCAGCAACATGGCCTCACCTCTACTGCCAAAGTCCTGACAGCCTGAATCTATATTACAAACATGCAGCCAGAGCTGCAAACATGACACAACACTTCACAAATGTCAGTTTCTGGTTTGAGTTCTGCCTTTGCTATGTTTTTAGGTTGCAAATTAAGAGCAGTTTGACCCCTAAAATAAAAGCTAATAGGCTGGAAATCAAATTTAAGGTTAGGACGGTGTTTTGGCATTCACTGGTGCTGATAGTTACTGAAGAAACCTTGACACAGAGCACATCAAAGACATCAGAGATTTTATCTAGAAAAGTATTAGTCCCCCAAAATTGCTTTGCTATAGAATACTGATCTGAGGTCAGGATATGCACACATCCTTTTCCAGGGCTCCTATAGCTACGAATAAATGATACCTTAACATTTTTTCAGCCTTTTGATATTTAATATTTGCTCTGAAATGGTTTGTGAAGGATTTGTTCAGAGGACAAAACCTTCATATTGACCAAAAATACAAGTAACCAAGTAGATTTGAAATAATTAAGAAGTAAAATACAATAGAAAATAGTTAAAAATAGGCTTTTTTTCACATTCTTAAAAAATAAAAGTTTCAAAAGGAGGCTTTCATAGAATAACCATTTAAGTGTGAAGAACATTTTAATAATCTAAAGAACGGTTCTTTATAGTGGAAAGGTTCCATGGATGTTACAGGTTCTTCATGAAATCATAAATTAACAATATCACATAAGCATGTGATATTGCTCTATATCAGTATAAAAGTGTAAAAATTTGCTAAGCAATTCGGTCAAAAGTACAAAGGCAGCACTCAGCATTAAACTTATATAAAATATAACGTTATGAGACTTCGTCCTCAGCCAAAACTATTTGCTCTGGAACAAATAATAGATTAATGAGACCAAAGACAGCCTGTTAGATCTACCCAAAACTAATTATATCTAATGTTTAACCAGAGACAACAGAGCCAGCATCAAATTCCAGAAGATCTAGCCGAGGTAAGGCTGCTCTCAGTGGGTTCATGAGCGCTGAACGGTCGCTGACGCCCTGGAGCTAACATCTCTGAAAACATCAAAGCAAATAGACGTTATCTTTATTAACAAACCGCATATTTAAACATATTTAAAGTCTAAATGAGTACATTTTCACCTAAAAAAACTCTTAAAACTACATTCTGTGACACAAAAACAGTATTATTTATAAAAAATATAGTGGATTTGGGCATCCGCCATGACACTCAGTGTGAAAAATACTGCAAGCAGAGTGATACAAACAGTGAAACAGTTGGAGTTCTGTTATCACTAGAATATCACACTCTTATCAGCCAATCAGATTCAAGGACCAGAAAGAACTGTTGTATATATGCCAATAAAGTAAAATTATTTTTAAAGGGGTGGTTGATTGCGATTTCACTTTTTTAACATTAGTTAGTGTGTAATGTTGCTGTTTGAGCATAAACAATATTTGCAAAGTTGTGGCGCTGAAAGTTCAATGCAAACGGAGATATTGTCTTCTAAAATTATGGCAGTTTAATGCCTACAAAAACGGCTCGCAGGGACTACGAGTTACTTCTCGGGTTTGTGACATCACAAACCTAGACAAACCCCGCCCCCGGGAACATGCAGCAAAGGGGGCGAGGCCATGCTGCGCTGCTTTAGAGAAGAGGAAGAAAACTAGGGGTGCACGTAAAAATCTACTCATATATGAATCGCGATTCTGTCTACTAACGATTCTAATGGATTCAAAAGTTTAAAAATCAATGTTCTAAAATGTTCTCAGTCCTGTCCCCCCTCCCCCTCTCCCTCCCCCCTCAATTACTGATTCTAATATTTTCATCCAAATTCTAATAGGGATTTCTATAGAACATTGTTGTTTTATGGTGTAGAAGGCCCTGCGTGCTTTATCTCTCAGTTCTGTCACAGCATGGTTAAAGTTTCCAGTGGATGTGATTTTCAAACCCAGGTAGTTGTAGTGTGATGTGTGAGATATCTGGTTAGTGCCTAACGTAAATGTGTGTTGTGTTCCCTGGGATCTGGATCTTTTCTGAAAGATCATTATTTTGGTTTTCTTCAGGTTGACTGTCAGGGCCCAGGTCTGGCAGTATTGCTCTAGCAGGTCCAGGTTCTGCTGTAAACCATGTTGAGTGGGAGACAGCAGAACCAGATCATCTGCATACAGCAGGCATCTGATCTGTGAGTTGTGTAGAGTGAGGCCAGGGGCTGCAGATCGCTCCAGACTGAGCGCCAGTTCATTGATGTAAATGTTAAATAATGTTGGGCTTAAGCAGCAGCCCTGTCTCACTCCACGCTGAAAGATACCCCGTACGTTTGGTGCTGATTTTTAAGCCACATTTACTTTCAGTGTACATTGATTTGATAAGGTCATAAGTTTTACCTTCTATGCCACTTTCAATAGTTTTGTAAAATAGTCCTTGGTGCCAAATTGAGTCAAAAGCTTTTTTGAAGTCGATAAAGCATGCATATATTTTACCTTTATCTTGGTTAACATGTGTCAGGGCCTTGATTCCAGATGTCAGGGAAGTAACCTACACTCAGAACCACACTGAATAGTTTTAGAATGGCCAAATTGGAATTTACTGCTTGTGTGTTTTATCATTTCATTTAATATCCCATCAGGTCCAGATGCTTTTTTGTGTTGGAGGTTTTTAATTTTTTCTTTAAGTTCTTTATCAGTTATTGAGAAATCTAATGGGTTTTGGTTATCTTTGATTGTTAATTCTAGTTTTTCCAATTGGTTGATTGTTTGAATTTGCTTACAGTTTGTGTCTGTTTGTATTTTATTAAACAATGTTTGGAAATGACTTTCCCATATTTCTCCATTTTGGATTGCCAATTCTTCATTATCAGTTTTTTTCAGATTGTTCCAATTTTCCCAAAATTGGTTTGTGTTCACTGACTTCTCAATTATTGTCAGTTGTTTATGGGTGTATTGTGCTTTTTTGGTTCTGAGTGTATGTTTGTATTGTTTTAGTGTTTCACTGTAAAGAAGGCGGATTTCTACATCATTTGGATCTTTGTGTTTCTGATTTGACAATGCTCTCAGTTTTTTTGCGAATAGTTTGGCAGTCCTGATCAAACCAATTTTTCCCATTTTTGGGTATTTGATTTTTTCAATTTTTTTGTTTTCAATTTGGATTGTTTTGCTGATTTTTCAAATATGTAATTTATATCTCTTACAGCAAGACTGACACCTTCATTATTGTGAGTATAGGTGTTATTTAGAAAGTTATCTATCAGGGCTTGTATTTTTTGGCTGCTAAGTGCTTTCTGATATTCTTCAGCGCTGTTTTCAGCCCATCTGTATGGTTTTCTGATGTTGTACAGCTTACTGGGCTTTGTGTTAATGATATTTTCTGTCTTTTTGAGATACACAGTGATTTGACTGTGATCAGATAGAGGGGTTAGTTCTCTAACAGTGAATGATCTGAGAGATGAAGGATCTATGTCTGTTATCATATAATCAACTGTGCTATTCCCAAGAGGTGAGCAAAATGTGAATCTCCCTAAAGTGTCTCCTCGTAACCTACCATTGATGATATTCAGACCCAGACTTCGACAGAGCTGCAGGAGGACTTTTCGGTTTTATCCTGATTAAAGCTTTAATACAGTACGGCAACCGCACGCGCATCCGTGTATAATGCTTCTCATAGCTATGTGGAAATAAGTGTATAAATGGAACAGTTCATTGTTGGAGCAGAGCTGATGATCTGAATGAGAGAGAGAGATGTCAAATAATGTACAAGAGTAAAACACACACACTTAAAGCTAACAGAAGCAGTAGCATTTACAAATAACAGCGTATCTAAAAGTATGAGACAACAACAAACAAAAAAATATACCATTAAAAGCCGTGCTTGCACAGGTTCTGCACAATCCTCTTCACTAATATTCTCTTGGTCTCAGTCGGGCTCAAACTGATAAGCAACATAGACAACATCACTGTTTACAATACAACCGGAGCACATGCCACTGAGCTGAGGGGTGGGACGTTTAGATGCGCACTAGAGGCGGTTTAGCCAATCACAACACAGTGGGGCCAGCTAACCAATCTGAGCCCATTGCATATTTCTGAGGGAGGGGCTTCATAAAAGCAGGAAATGATCAGCACGTTTAGAGGAGAAGGGACAGAGCGTTGTGGAATAAAGTTAAATTATGTGAAAAAAATAATGCGTTTTTTTTTTTTTTTTGTTAATGAAGCATTAACACACGTTAGACTGCACCCCATAAACACAATCAAGCCTAGAAAAAAAAAATTAAAAAATCAACCAACTCTTTAAGAGTGTAGTATCAATGGCAAAAAAAGACAGTACGCTAATGTTCAGTAAATATTTACATTAACAATAATAATTGGAATAAACAATTTAATCCAACAATCTATTATCTGAATATACATTTTGTAATAAATGTTTTCAGAAGCTATTGCTACTGATTTTAATCACACAATCAGTGTGTTTATTCCTAATACACTAGAATTTTTTTTCTACACTAGATTTGTTTGCCGCTACTTAAACTGCAATCGCTATTTCACATCAATTGAATAAATAGTTGCCTTCTGGAAAGCACCACAGTCTTATGATTTGTTGACCGGAGGGACCACTGGAAATTGAGTTTGAGGGAGGAGAGTGATTTGTCCTCCTGTCATTACTCTAGATTTTACAGAAGTCTAAGCCAACAAAAAGACATGATTTCTTCTTGATAATTATTGTGATTATGTTCTTGGCTGAAGCCAGCTGTCCAGGAAAATTTCCAACTGGATCTCAAGGAACAATAGGTCAGAACAAAACAGTTGCTCCAGTTTGACAACAGTCCACTGAATGTAAATGAATCCATTTTCTCCACATGATTTAGGGTAAGACAGTTATCTTTCATTGCAGTTAGATGATGGAAGAGTTATTTTGCTGGGAACACAGGAAGAACAAATTAAACAAGTTGGAAAAAAAAAAAGAAAAATCACTCTTTCAAATGTTAAGAGGTGAAGCGATGAGCTGGAACACCTGCCTAAAGGAACAAAATGTTTTCACATACAAACTTGCATTACAAAGTAAACCTAAGGCACAAAGTGTGTCGGTTCGATGTTAAAATATTTTCCCAATCTCAGTTTAAATGCAGAGACAGCGGTAAGTCTGCCTTTCATAAGTTTGTTTCTCTCAAAACACCTGTTGTTTACCAAGGATTTATTGACTAATGATGCAAAAATACAGCTAGTCATGACAAATAAAAGGTAAACAACATATTTGTTACACTATTAGTTTAGTTTGATGTAGTTTAAAGTAACAAGATAAAATCCGTAAACCTACAACTTTGAAGCTTGATTTCAATAAATAGAATGTTAATGATGTTGCCACATATGGTAATTATAAGTACATGTTTGGAAAACTTGTAAAAAAAAAAAAAAAGACCAAAACTTACTCTCAAAAAAAAAAAAAAAATGTCTATGCAGACAGGATACATCAGCTTTTCTACTATATATATGTTCTGTTTCCTTGTGTGTCAAGTTTCATTAAGCTTAGATGTTGTATTCAGTAATTTGCATTGGCTTTTGTGTCAAAATGGGCAATATATCTACAATTTTGTAAGCTTATTTCTTTGAAACAGGAAAGACCCCACCACAGGCCAGTGCTCTTACTAATTGTTGTAATTTAAGCTCATGAGCATCTGGAACCAGTAAGATGACAATTATTTAGTGCATTTAATGCATGTAGATAAAAAAAAAAAAAAAAAGCACACAAACAAAAGACATGGTAGGAGCATGTGAAGGAGATAAAGCATGAAAGAGAAAAGAGCAGCCATTCAATTCCAAACATTCAATTAGCATGCTCTCATCTTACCACATGAATTTCTCCTTCTGTGACTCACACTCTCTCATCATTGTGTGTCCCGTATCGCCCAGAGAAACAGACCCAGAGTTGGCATTGTCTCCCGCTGTACCCCCCACCTAAGGCCACATCTGATTTCTGAGGTAAGTCTCCATCAGCGTGCAGGACTCCAATGCTACAGGCTTCTGAGTTAGTATACAGAAGGGGAACCCCTGCTGACCCCATCAGGTCTGGCTGCATCCCAGGACTCACTCAAACCACAAAAGACAAGCCACTAAGTCAAGATGGGTTTTACAGATACTGCTGCCTCCCCGTCCAGGGGATAAACTTTGTGTGTCATCCAAGGAGACTGTGTGTGTGTTCCCACCACAAGTTGTGGACCAAAGCAATGTATGATTATTAGTTTGTAGTTTTTGGTCATAGTATTAAACATCTGAATGGAGATTAGCAGCTAAACCTCAAAGCCTGGCCTTTCAGACTGCATCGCAATCTTTTTTAGAAAGTGCTTAACATTTTTTTTTCAGAGGTTGAAGGTGAAGTGTGTAATTTGTTCGTTGTTAAAATACTTTCTCCTATCCCAGTGTAAACACTGTGTTTCTGTGGTGCTTTCAAAACATTGCTTCGTGTGTGTGTGTGTGTGTGTGTGTGTGTGTGTGTACACATTATGGTCAATCTGACACCAGCAACGGGCTGTTTAGGGTGGGATTATCTGATGGTCCATCAGAAGAAAATGGATGATTATATTTAATATGTGCAGTATGTGATATTGACAGCTAGGGTATTGCAATCCAAATTCAAAATATTGTTTCTTCCACCCCTCCTCCTCAAACTCAATAACTGACAATGTTGACAATAATTTCCAACTGATGAAGTGATGAAAGATATATATATATATATATATATATATATATATATATATATATATATATATATATATATATAAATCCTCTCTGTTTAACTCTAATATGTCAACAATATGAAACAAGAATTTTGAACCCGACTTCATCTGGAAATGCATGCAAGTTAGTGCACATTTGACTAGATAATGCCTTTGCATTTGCATATTTCAACAAAATTTCAACCCAAAATTCCACATAATGGATAGGTATTTGAAAAGCCACTGATGACAAATAAAGAGAAATCCAGAGATTGTGTGTAAATGTGTGATTGTCTATGTGTTTCTAGCAGACGGAATGTTTCTGTCCAGTTCAGCAGCTCTGACGGCCAAGTGGAGATTTTTACAGACTGCAGAAGAGGAATATGTGACAGTTTTATTTTGAGTTTTGGCCTCGAGGTACACTTGTGTAATAAGACCTTTTCCCTTCTCTCCTCACAAACCTTGAGTGAGTTACTCAGAATTATTTCTATTAGAACCAGAAGGGCTGTTTTTAAAGGAGGAGGAATTAATTATTATTATTATTATTATTATTATTATTATTATTATTATTATTAAAATAACAAACACTTTTCGAATAGATATTTAAAATGATTTCATTAATTTATAAAATGTGTGCATTTTCTGTGAGTGTAATTTCTACAATTCTGTTCATTGGTTGCTTTCATGTGATCATTTGTCCAATTATTATTATTAATATTAATTTTTAACCCAACTGTCAAACTGATTGAAAATAGCAATTGATAAAATGCTCTTTTAATATGAAATTTAACATTTCATTTTAAAATTATTAACTTTATTGCTATATTTATATCACAATATATTATTTTGTTATATTTCCTTACATTTTAAACATGACTCAGATAATTTAAATAGCAATTTATTATTCAACATTTAATTCACATTTTATTTTTTAAATATTAAATTGCTAATTATTCCTTCACTTTGGCACATACAGTCCACTAAATATTACTGAATCCATTAATTACTGAATTATTAAATTTATTAAAATTACTGAATTGAGAAATTCCCCATCAAAACCATCCATTAAACTACTCTCTCCTGGAATGAAGCACATTCATATGAGAATCCATATAAAACATTCAGTCACTGACAGTGACAAACAGTAATGCAACGTTTGACTACTTTGCCATAGTAATGAATTGGTAGGTTTAGTCTGAAAGAAAACAGTGTGTGATGGTTTATTTGTACATGTATGGATGTATATGAACAGCTTCAGTCGTCTGCTATGGAGTATATTAGCAGCGCTCAGTAATCAGTGTTAAACTCTGCACGCTGAGGTTGTGGCTCCCTAGTAAAACTCCACGGGGACCAGCGGAGCTGATTACTCCTGTGGGAGCGGGCGGATGGGCAGCGCACACACATTGCAGCACAGCACAAGCGGACCGGAGACACCGTCTCCATCAACACCCGCCAACATCTGCACACACCCTTATCCAGATGTCTTTTGGCCTCGCCTCTGCCTCAACCGCTCACCCTATGAGGGCTAAACCCATGAACGCAGCTCATAATTGTCATCTATTAACCCGGATTATAGATCCTGCGTGTACGGAATTAGCTTTCCTGCAGGATATGAATCTCTCTTGCAGCAGGATTTATCAAAACATTTAAGGCAGGGAAGCCCCACACTGAAGAAACTGTACTTAAAATGCTGGAGTTTTACACAGAATACAAAACAGAAAAAAAAAAAAAATGTAAAAATAAATCACAGAACTCCCCTTAATTTGCACGGAAAATCTCAAAAATATAGTAATGAGGAACAGGGCAATCCATGGGGTGAGAGAAGGAAGTAGAGAGAGAGAACGAACCACCTCACAGCAAAGCAGTAAATCCACCATCCTCATTCACAGCCCTATAATTAAAGCCAAATGAGAATTTTGTGGCTCCCTATTAGCTTTTTATTTCAGCCTACAAACACAGAAGGGGGAATACCTCCAGTCAGCTATAAACACAGTTTAAACGCACGAGATTCACCTCCACAGACTGTCCGTTTAAAGCAAGAAACGCTCTCTTCGCATCCCTATAGAAGCCGACAGCATGTTTAAGATTCCATCCAATATTAGATTTCACGCACAGGTTAAAACGTTATCCCCTGGAACTCACCCTGTTCCCTCAGCCACCGAATCCCTCACTGGTGCTACTGAACTGGGCTGAATTACTTCACCTAAACCTTTAGTAGCTGTCTAATTTAGTGGACGACTACGCAGAGGACGTGGAGTAAGGTTACACGGGGTGAGTGTGTTAGCGAAATGTGCAGTAGTCTGGAAGAAGGGGACCCGGGGCTCAAGATTTATGGGGAGGATTTAGAAGTAACAAATCACGACGGTCCCTGGTAATGGTTCCTCCACAGACGCATTCATTAGACTTATGATTCAGGAACCTAAAAGGCTCTGCTGGCTTGGGTCATAGACGTCCAGTACCATTAAAACTCCATTGTTGAATACCCAGAAGAATTCATTCAGATGTTTTAATGCCCAGCCGTAGGCCTCTGGTAATTCCTTGTGCCAAAGTAGAATTCTCTTTTATTTGTTAAAGGTTAAGTGTGTCATTTATTTCCACATTAAAATACTTTATTCAATCTCAGCTTAATATGCAGAGACAACTGTAAGTAAACCACTGGTAGGCTGAATCACAGAAGGCATTCACAACTCTACTTTTGATTTATTCATTCAAAATTTGCCAAATTCTGTGACATACTGAGTTATACTGTAAAATCAATTCATTCAATTGATTAGACATGCCTTTTGATTATTTAAATTAATTTAAACCATTAAAATGTAATCCAGAAAAAAAATTAAACATTTTTTTTATTTTTTTAGTGAAATGTGCAGTAGTCTGGAAGAAGGGGACCGGGTGCTCAAGATTTATGGGAGGGGTAAATCTTGAGCCCCCGGAGCCCCCAAAAAATATCTTAAAAAGATATTTTTTGTAAGGTTTTTTTTTTATATAAATTGTAGTCAAATTGTATAAGTGGCATGATTTTGATTAATTAGACATGCTTTTTCAATATCAAAATTAAATTTAACCATTAAAGCAGATTTCATAGGGCCCTAAAAAGGTATTTTTGTTAAATTTTTAATAAATTGCAGTCAAATTGTATGTGTCATGATTTTGATTAATTAGACATGCTTTCTGAATACCAAAATTAAATGTAACCATTAAAACAGAATTCACGCTCCTTCAGATCCCAGTACTAATGAAAAAATACTTCAGCTTTCCTTTTAAAGTGAGTAAATTGTGGATTTTCAAGTGAGTCAGCCTTCCTTGGCATCACATTCTGAAAACATGGCGAAATTGCCACGTTAAAATTGCTGCATAAAAAATCTAAAGACATTTAAGTGATTTTCGGTGTCCTCCAAACACTATGGACAGTTCAGATTAGTTAATAGATGCTTCCACTAAAAGTAACCCATCTAGTTTTCCATCTTGTGAACTGCCTTTATGCGCAGTCCATCTCTGCCAAGTTAGGAGCCTGTTAGTTAAAGGCATTTCTGTGAATGTGTGTAGGTTTTGTCATTTCCCCAGTGGCTACACTTCCACGTTCTGGTAGTCAGCCATAGCTGTATGATTTATTCTCTGCTAAACTATAAAAACAAAATCTTATTACCCAGCAGAAAACTCG
This sequence comes from Spinibarbus caldwelli, assembly GCA_039654775.1. NCBI lineage: Eukaryota > Metazoa > Chordata > Actinopteri > Cypriniformes > Cyprinidae > Spinibarbus > Spinibarbus caldwelli. Next base: position 25,622,547 of record CM077243.1, read on the forward strand.
CTACACAGGCACAAAGCACAAAAGACCTAATTTATGGTATAATTAGATTCATAACCTCAGGCTTTTCGCCAATACTTTCTCTAAAACAATCATAGACACACCATCAAATGTGCAAAAGCGAATACACAGAGCTACAGCCACTCAATAGAACATTGTTAATATCAATTCAAACCGGTTTAGATCTCTATTGAAACAATAAGCCACATCAGGCCACGAGCTACAATGATTTTACCACAGGTAAAGTGTGTTTTTAGGTATAATGAGAAGTGGAGGCACTAAAACCCCCTTAACTAGAGTAAAATCACTTTAACACACAGTTTGGAATGGCTTATTGGTTTTATGCAATGGCTGCAACTGCAATGCTAAAAAAATCAATACACTTATTGATAACAATATATATAATTAACAATTGTTCACCCAAGAAATAGTTCATTAGTCTAACTGTAGGATGTTTACGATTGCCAAAATGCCTCGTTCAATTCAACTATCAGTTTAAAATGCCTCTTTTATATCAGTGCTTTGGGTGGTCTGCCTTCTCTTTGTTTTGACATACCTACATGGTGGCTACCTTATATCTTGCAGTGAATTTTTTCCACTTAGACATTTACAGTAAAAATAATAATGGAAAGTGGTTATAGAATGTTGACACATGATGGAAAACTTATGTAATTACGCCATAATAGATATGATTAATTCCCACTTATAATATGAAATTAAATGTAATTTACAAGAAATGTTGTAAAGACATTTACGAATGGAACATTTTGAAGGTTAAGTCAGCATTCACAAAACCACAATGCTGATTTAGACTATCAAGTGATTTTAAAGGTAAACAGTAATATATAGTTCTCTGTAATGTGATAAAACTCGCGTCTGCACATATAATTCTGTCTATCTGCACACAAATCCTTAAAATAAATCATCACATTCTACATGAATAGGCCAAATTATAATACAGTAGCTGTAAATCTGGACATGGCAGTGGAGAGCGCTGGAATGAAAACATTTCTACAGCCCTCTTGTGTCAGGTTACAATGGCTCTTTGTAGCGATTTTCATACTTGTATCGTATGCATATTTCATACAGACAAGTGCTCAGTCTTGCACACTAATATGATAAAATACACTCTCAGAAAAAAATGGTACAAAAGCTGTCACTGGGGCTGTACCTTTTCTCTATCATTTACGTACTAATATGTACCTTTAAGGCACTAATATACACCATTTACGGGTAAATAAGGCACAAAGGTGTATCTTTTGAAAGGATACCACCCCAGTGACAGCTTTTGTATTTCTTTTCTGAGAGTGTAGCTTTCTCCACAAAAAACAAAAGGTGAAACAGGTGGATTGAAAAGTGAAGAAAATGTGGATGGTACCTCTAATCTAAAACCTCTAATCTAAACCTAATTATGAGAAATATTAATATGTACCTTAAGCAAGCAGCAGTAAAAACAGTAGCATTGAATATGGCTCTGATAGCTTGCAGCTGAGAATGTGTGATTGTTTTGCGTGTACATGTGCAAGCCATATGCACGTGTCATAAGTGAACGCTGCTTTTACTCTGCACTGTCAAGCAATAAAGTCTAAAAGCTGCTTTTTAATAAATGTGACAGCCTGCTAGAGTGTGCATTGTATTACATACAACATGTATTTATTTAAGTGCGAGGGCTCTGTGGGGCTTGGCAGTGCGTTTTCTAGTGTGTGTGTTTGTGTGTTTACGTTACTAGTCTGAGCCGCTTCCGATCCCAGTCACTTTCCCAGGATGTGGATCGAGCCAGCGCCGGCTGTTCACATAAACTCTGAGTGATGATAGAATTTTGAGTCTACACCGTGTAAACGAAGTGTATGCACACGAACGCTGATATACACTCGCACATGGTTAAGCCAAGGAAAACAAAAGTCAAACCCTCATACAAACAAAGCGTCCAGAGGTGCTACACACCGCCCGCGCACAACAAAATTAGATGTGGCTGTAAATGACCCATGCGATTGTGTGCGTATGTTTTCTTTCAAACTTTTCCAAGTCTAGTGCAATATGCAAAATCCCCCTAAAAACCATTGAAAATGGATTCTACAGAGAAAAAATAATTTTATTCCACTAACAAAAGTCTTAAAACAACTAATGGTATGGCCATGGATGCATAAAATGCCAAAAACATGGTTCTTAGTCATGCATTATGAAAGGCATGTTTACATGGCAGAGTTTAGGCTGTTCTGCTCCTGCTCAAAATTATAGGTAAAGATATCATGCTGCATAAAAGCTAGATTAAATTATGCCTGCTCTGACCCACCTCAACCCTAGTATCAAAGCACATGATTATAACTGCTGTGTAAATGCATTCATGCCACTTTTGGTGCTCAACTATGGTGGCCCAGTAGTGCATAACACAACGAAATCTCCACAACCCAAAGGAAACAAGCCACAACACAACAGAAACAAGCGTAACACAACAAAATTAGCACAACACAATGGAAACAAGCCACAACGCAACGGAAACAAACCACAACACAACATAATTAGCACAACGGAAACAAGCCGCAGCACAACAAAATGAACAAAACCCAATGGGAACAAGTCGCAAGACAACAGAAACAAGCCACAACACAACGAAATTAGCACAACACAATGAAGACAAGCCCCAACACAATGGAAACAAGTCGCAACACAACAGAAAAAAGCTACAACACAACAAAATTAGCACAACACAACTGAAACAAGTCACAACACAACTGAAACAAGCCACAACACAACAAAATTAGCACAACAAAATGGAAACAAGCCACAACACAACGAAATTACCACAACAGAATGGAAACAAGTCACAACACAACTGAAACAAGGCACAACATAATGAAATTAGCACAACACATCAGAAACAAGCCGCAACACAACGAAATTAGCACAACATAACGGAAACAAGCCACAACACAACTAAATTAGCATAACAGCACAAAATTAGTCCTTTGCGTTGTGTTGTGACGATTTCGTTGTGTTGTGGAGATTTCGTTGTGCACTACTGGGCCACCGTACTTAACAGCTCCAGATTTCATTTATTATCATTGTAAGGTACGGACTTTCTGGTGCAGTTTATATCATATTTTGGTTACCATGAAAGAAACAAAGGCACACAAATTTGGAATGAGATTTTGCATGTTTGGCTAAACTATTCCTTTAAAGCACTGAAAAGGATAGTGCAATCCAAACCTGTATCCCTTCAACTGCTTTTGAAACTCATGCCACTATAAGCTATATAGTGAAATGGTGCTATTGAGTATAGAATGGAGGGAAGGAGAGAAAATTGTGAAAGGAAAACCATTATCCAGCACTCCATATGAAAACACAGTGCTCATTATGTCCTGAACAGCCAATGCTGGGTGAGGATTTATGTACTATTTATGTTTTTTGGGAAGAATTAAGATTCCAGTGTGGCCAGGACTCACCACACTATCCACATCTCAATACTACACTCACTCACACACACCAAACACATAGCAGCACAGTCTGCAAATGCTCATTTCAGGTTGTCTGGGCCTGACAAAAACACTTGTACATACACACAAACACAAACAGCCTAAACTTCAGCAACCAAAACCCAAAATGGATTGAGACATTAACACGAGTGCATTGAACATTGACACACAAAGGTGTATCATTATATGTGCTGAATCTGTAATTGTAATGCTTATATAAAATAACATCTGCAACTTTAACTGCTGGAGAAAGAGTACAGTGTGTACATGTTGATTTTGTTGGTGCTTGTATGTCTGCAGTGTGTGTGTGTGTGTGAGAGAGTGATTTTATGGAGTGTGCTCTCAGAGCCAGCATGCATATGTGACACATGTGACTGTGATGTCATGTTTTCGTCATTCAGACTGAGATCTGTCTTTCATTTCAGACACTCTCCTCTAAAGAGCTGCTGCTCAGAGAGACGCTCATGTTCACTGTAACCTCATTCACCCTACATGGAGCAGTTGAGATCAAATTATTACGCTAGACTTAGTCTGACATTTCCTGCAATGATTCTGTTTGGTTAGCATTTACATTTTTACATAAACTAAGCATCATTTTTTCATATCTACAGTGGTAGTTTAGATTGTATGAACAACCCAGCAACACTCACAAGGAAATAAGAGATGTTCAGTGTTTAAATTAAGCAGCAATACAGTTATTTTACCATGAATAAGGGCTGTTCTTAAGCACAAAATGAAGCAGCGTGTCTGATATGTGTACAAAATACTACCCTAAATCCTAATCTTAACTTTAATATAGTGTTGGTAACACATCCTGATACATATCATTACTGTTTGTCATAATCAAATCCATGACTTTTCTGAAGTCTGAACTTTCCTTGACAAGCGATTAAGTGATACAGTTGACCAATGAATTGCCTGTGAGGTGGGCTTTATACTTAAAAAAAAAAAAAAAAAACACAAATAACCAAGGTTAAATTACTCTAACATGGCTCATTCAATACAAATTGAGAGTCGTAACTACTGGTTTTAAAAATGCACTTTTGCTTATAAAACATTGATATATTATTCATAATATTATTCATCTATTATTATTAATCTAACAATGCAAACGGCGTTTGTGAAACATCCATCCATCCATTCTCCAAACTGCCTGTCCTGTAGAGTTTAGTGATGGGTCATTCATAAAAGAGTCACTCATTGAGTCTGTCACTTGACAAATGAATGAAAGGTAAAGGTTTTCATGTTCCCCTTAAATTATTTTTGGCTGCATATAATGATTTCCTAATTTAGAAAATGATTAAGATTGCATCAGTAAATGTGTTCAGGGAATTTGGCTGTTTAAATCAAGACATTGCCACAGCCATATCACCCTCCAGCCCAAGACTGGTTGTCCACTGAAACTAAGCAGGGTTGAGCCTGGTCAGTACCTTGATGGGAGACCTCCTGGGAAAACTAGGTTGCTGTTGGAAGAGGTGTTAGTGAGCCCAGCAGGGGGTGCTCACCCTGTGGTTTGTGTGGGTCCTAACGCCCCAGTATAGTGACGGGGACACTATACTGTAAAAAGCACGGTCCTTCGGATGAGACGTTAAACCGAGGTCTTGACTCTCCGTGGTCATTAAAAATCCCATGACACTCATCGTAAAGAGTAGGGGTGTAACCCCGGTGTCCTGGCCAAATTCCCTCCACTGGCCCCTGTCTATCATGGCCTCCTAATAATCCCCATCCACTGAATTGGCTCTCTCTCTCTCTCTCCTCTCCACCTGTAGCTGGTGTGTGGTGAGCGCACTGGCGCCGTTGTGCTGTGGCTGCCATTGCATCATCCAGGTGGATGCTGCACACTGGTGGTGGTTGAGGAGAGACCCCCCACATGATTGTAAAGCGCTTTGGGTGTACGGCAATACACAATAAAGCGCTATATTAATGCATCATTCATTCATTCATTCATTCATTCATTCGTTCACATTTAAAGCCACTTAAATAAACAAAATCACTTGAATAATCATTTTGATGAATGAGATCAAATGAAAAAGTCAGTAAAATGATCCAATCTTCCCATAGTGGAAAAATGTGCACAGATAAATTTGAAAATAATTGCATTTATATGAAATGCTTCACAAAATTACTCACATCTGTCAGAAAGTAAACAAACACAGGTGCTATGGTATTATATGGATATTATATATTATATGATAATACCACTGTATCCTTAAAGGTATGCCATGATACAATTTGTTACCAATAAGCACAGTGGTAGTGCCACATTATTTTCTGATAAAGGAAGGTAATCAGAAATGAAAATTAGATTATGATCATATGTGTCACATCTTAAATGGTTTATTTAAAAAAATAATAATAATAAAATTTGCTTAAGATGACATATAGACCAATTCACCAAATACAAGCTTTAACAAAAGAGTAGCATCTGTTTGTATTGATATGTGTGGTGACAATCACAGTCTGGAAGTCACTAGCCAGGTTTCCATTACAGATTTGCGCAAACATTTTGCGATATTTTATAAATGTTGATTAAAAAAAAAACCTATATTGTGAATTGACAGCGTTTCCATTAACCAATGTTGTGTGACTAAAATATATATTTTTTTCCTCTCCCGATAAGTCATAGCAACGGATGTTGGTAGGTTTACATATATTGCAGACATCGTTCTAGCCATTGTTTTTAATTCGAAGGAGGCATATGCGTGTATCTTTAGTGAAGCAGCGCAGAGAGCCGCTTCTGGGATGCTTCTGAAACGTGCCAAGCTGGTATAAACACAAGCACTGATTAGAGTGGCCGATGCACCACAGACGTGTGCAATCTAAATAAGCGGTTATCCAAGGATTAATGGCAAGGAAAGCCCTTTATTTTTGACAGCAGTCATGTATGAGGTGTTTCTTGGGGGTTATAGTACATTAAAGAATGATCATGTCACTTTTACTTACACCGGGTGACCTGTAAATGCAAAAAAAAACTGTTTCCATTGCAGTTTTGCAATATATTCCTTTTCCGAATTGCCTGAAAAACCACCTCATGCAAGCCTAAAAACTTTTTTGTGATATATGGGAGTTTTTATGAAATTGACGTGTTTCCATTAGGCGTATTTTCAATTTGCAATTTCAATTTGCGCAATTTGAAGGGTAATGGAAATGTGGCTACTGTCTCAATTTTAAGCTGTGTCAGTCTAGGTGAATGACTCAGTGTGGGACATATAAAGTTCTTATCAGTTTGAATCTGATCCATGATCAGCTGTGGAGCTGGACTGAAATGACTTCATCGCTGTAGTTAGTGTTGTAATGTCTATAAACAGAGAGGGGAAAAGGGCCTGAGGTTTGTGTTAAACGCTCCTGTAGGTATCATCCTGTGACTGAAGTGCGTTTTCCTCCCACACACACAGATGTGCCTGAGACCCACCCAGGAGTGCCCACCCAGAGGTTGGCATGAGAAAGGTGCTTGAGGTTTTGGGATTAGATTTCGTCAGGCTGGCACGGGTTTCCCTGGCATCCCTGTGTGGCACACTCATGTCTTTCTCTCCGCTGCTGAATAATGGCCTGTTGAACTTGGCCGACATTTGTACTAATATCCTTGAGCTTCTGTCTCGGGACGCTAGTATGAGAAATAAAAGGGAATATTTCTTTTTTTGCTTATTTTAGTAGTAATATATGCATATTTTAGTAGTTCCTGCCAAGGCAATTTTCATTTTTGGGTAAATTACGCCTTTAAGATGGCCCTGTGATGGACTGGCTGGATCTGTCCAGGGTGTTTTCCTGCTTACATCCCGAGACACTTCCTGTATACCCACAATCCTACATAGAACAAGCAATCTGGAAAATGGAGTTAAAGATTGACTAAGGATTGACTTTTGACTTCTTGACCACCTAGCAACAACCTGACAACCATTGTGGCATTATGCATGACAGACATTTTTTGCATGATCACATTTTTTCAGAAAACAAAAAAACCATAAACGTAACATAAATATTCTTTCAAAAATGTACAAATCATATGAACTTGTCTAAAAAATGTAATTGAGCTTCTTTTTAAAATTTACATGAAAATGATAAAACAGCCCCTTTTGCACATTAAATTACCATAAAAATGATTAGATTGAATTTTCCAGTAAATACACCATATATGTGTCACATTTGTTCCGTTTGTGTTTTGCTTAAGTTGGACTTTGTGTTTAGTTTTCAGTTTCATGTGTTATTTCATCTAATGCCAAAGTGTTTGATTTGGCCTCATGTGCTTCACTTGTTTCTAGTTTATCTCGTTTCGTCCGTAGTATTTCTCTGTGTATATATAATCTTCATTTTCAGTTGTTCTTTGTTCAGTTCTTGTCTATACTGTGGTTGTTCTGTTTCTGAAGTTTCTTTTCCTAGATTTCCTAGAGAAGTATACTTTTGAGTTCATTCTGATTAAAATATGAATTGCTTGCAAATAGATTCAGCACATTTATTACTTTTTTTGCAGCCAATTGCTCACAATATGCTGTTCACACAAGCAACAGTGTTCTGTGTTTTTTTTACAAGCAAGATACCATTCACACATCAGTACCAAAATACCAATAAAAGCTGTGAGATCAATCATCAGAAATTACCTTTAAACACGGTGTCATTTTCTTCACCTGCCTTTAATGAAGAAAAAGCGGTCAAGACAGTTAGGGCATCAAAGGTTAGTCAGATGACAGTCAGATGGTCTCATCCTCCCTAAATAGACGCTCTTGACTTTATGCTACGATTCAAAATTCGTGAGACTATTACGGAAATAACCAAGCATATTACTCCAGCATATTCTAGTGTACATCTTTCCTCCGAGTCTCGTCATTATCTCCACTTCCTCTCCAGACAGTGACCTTCCAGCTTTCTCTCTTTCTCTTTTCCTCTCTCCCTCACTTCATTTTTCTGTTCCCATTTTTCTTGGCCGATGACAGGAGACTTTGACATCTGCTGATGATCTAATGCAGCCGCTCAGGTCCAAATTCAACAGAATAAAAGCAAAAGCGCTCACACCGAATGTCTTTTCTCCTCATTCGTTTCAAGACAGACAGCCTGCCTGGCCTTTAAAACCTCATTTCCATTGCTCTCTAAATATTGCTGATGATGTGAGTTGGATGTGGGATCCAGAGATGTATTTTCCACTGAGTCACGAGATCTAGCGCAAAAAAAAAACAGCGATACATTGCCTTCGATGCAGTATTACCCAGCACAAATGAAGCATCCCAGTTTAGATGTTCATATATCAACTGTGTTAAAGAGAAAATTGAATGCATTGCTAAATGGTGTGTGTGTACCCGTAAGACGTGTTCTCGCTCACCTCCCACAACAACGGGCAGCATTGTGTATCCTGTAGTCCCTCCACTCCACCCCCTCCGGCTGGTCCCAGTGCAGTTCAATTGGGAGCGCTCCGCTGGGACCACACTTGTTTGCTTTTCTGGGATCAGTTAAAATCATGCATGTAATAAGGAGAAAATGGCTTTTAAGCCTGCCTGTAGGAAGCAGTGCCCGATGAACCATTATCCCTTATTAAAGATAGAGCCCAAAGTTGGAGGAGAGACAGGAGGACACAGCTGCCCACAGATGGAGAGTCTTACTGCCCTGCTGATCTCTGATCAGTCTGTCTGTCTATGCTAAATAATCATAGCAGGAGAGAAATACTACTGCGGCCCAGGGATGTGCATCATTTAGAACTCAAAGGTACTGACTGTATGCATTTTGACTGCACTTAAAGCATAAAAATACTGTGTTTGCAGATATTTTGGTAACATGCTAAGTTCACATCCTTGTTTCTCCAAAAAACAAGGCATATACGACAGTTAGTGGAAGCTAGAGATTACAGTTTATAAAGTTTTAAATATGGATATTTTTCTATCACAAATGCATTGATTCACTTTAGACGCCCTTCATTCACCCCCTCCCCCCTTTCTTAAACCCCATTCACTGTCATTGTGAAGCTTGGAAGAGCCAGAACGTCTTTTAATATAACTCAGATTGTATTTGTCTGAAAGAAAAAAGTCATATACACCTAGGATGGCTTGAGTGTGAGTAAATCATGGGGTAATTTTCATTTTGGGGGGAACTTTCCCTTTAAAACACAGGTAAATCAACTCATCAACTTAAGTGTCAATTGCGCGTGTTCCTGTTGCGTGCCCTTAATCTGGCAACCTGCATGAGCGTAGAGTCTAAGAAGGAGGGATGGGAGAAACAACTTTATCCAATATTTTGAATTTGGACTGCAGTGCCTATTTCAACTGCTAGCTGTCAACATTACATACTGCACCTTCAACTAAATACCACTTACTGAATATGAAATGAAGAAACAAACAGGATGCAGAAATGTAATTTGAATTATGATTAGGATAGTTCAGCCAAAAATGAAAAGTCTCATTATTCACTCACCTTAATGTTATTTTTGTTGTATGACTTACTGTCTTTCTAGAAACACAAAAAGACATTTTTAATACAATGACAATAAACAAGGAGTTCAAAACCTTTGCATGTAAAATCACCATCAAAATATCATAAAAAGAAGTCTATATGCCTTGAGCTTTGTTTACCAAGTGTTCTGAAGCATAACCATCTAATATCTTGCAGAAGCACGGATTAAAATATAAGCAGCTATTCTGATTTGTGCACAAATCACACTTGTGAATCTTTGCAATCGGTTGATATGGTCAACAAAATCAGTAATAATGTTCCTTATGCAAGGAGAATACATGACTGACATGCACTGAGATGAAGATAAGCTCTACAGCAGGACACTGAACATTTGATTGACAGCCTAATAATGCCTCTTTTGATAATACATTATACTGGGAATGCTTGTAATAATATCTTCTGACCCCAATTTGACAGATTTTTCAATTAAGGTGTATCTCAAGAATAGAAACAAAAAGCTGTTTTTGGATGAAGGCCTGCTATTTTTCCTGTACTTAAACTATAATGAAAATGTGATTGGATTAGTCCTAAATGATTGTTCTGTGTATTTCCAAAAGAAGTACAAACATGTAATCGTGAATTTCTGATTTTTTTTTTTTTTTCTTTTAACTGACAGCCTGATCTGGCCAAATTTTAAAGACATACAAAACGTTTATTTAATTTTAATTATTTGTGTCTGTAGATTTCAGTTACAATACATATCCTTCTATCAAGAAAGATCATATCAAGATCAAAGATAATATCCATTAAATTCTTTTCTTAAAATGTGATTTTTTTTTCTCCTGCACTGAGCCAGAAATTTCAGTAGCATTTACATACTTTACAGTTTTATTCCCATCTATATTCTGAAAGTTTATACAGATGGGTTTGTTCATAAGCACCTGATTTTTGTAACAAGAAGAGACATCAAAAATCCCGCTGTAAAAACCTTTCAATTAAATGTCAACAAAATAAAACAATTATTTTGTTAAAACTATTTTGAACATGGCTATATCCAATGATAAGCTTTCTGTTCTGGAAATGCATGCAAATTAGTGCTTATTTAATTAGATAATGCCTCATTTGCATATGTAAACAAAGGTTATGTAAACATACAAAATTGCAACAAAAATGTGTGCAACTGGGGAAGTTACAGTTTTTCACCCTGGGGTGTCTTGCTTAAGTATGCAGTATGTGTACTATGCAATACATGCTAATTTTCTGTAAACATGGAATACCTGGATAACCTACGACAACTGAATATGCTAGTTCATATCTCAATATGCACATCTCAACCCCAGACTAAATCTGCAACATAGCAGACCTGAGCTACTGTCACACGACACAAACAGTTAGGTTTGCATCGCTACTTTCTGTTAGTTATTCCCTAACACTGCCTTGTGCCTGTGTGATAGGTCTGAGATAAGACTGCTCAGCCCTGCTGCTCATTAGAGTTTAATAAAGAGCAGAGGTCAGCCCGGGGGAGTGAACGCATCACCAGAAAGCGCCCCAGTGCTCCTGCTGTCACAATGAGGCCTGTTTTCTCTTTATTAACCACTGTGCTGAATCCTCGCACACACAATTTTGTTGAGTTGGCTGAGCAGGTCTGTAGGGTTCCACAACCTGAGTGTGTGTGTGTGTGTGTGTGTGTATGTGTGAAACGTTAGGATCAGCCAGGGGAGACAATACGGAAGGATGCTTTGGTGGGAATGATTTATCCAAATATGCAGAGCAGAACTTGGCTTCATACACTATACATCTTTATTTGATTAAAACGTGAGAAAAAAAAACATACTCTGAGCACAATTCTATGAATTTTATGAATATATCATACTCCATAATCCAACCCCCTGCTTGTAGTAGAGACTCCATTTTTAACTTTGTGATTCATTGGGGTCAAAGGTGCAAAGCCAAAGATCAAGAGTGGCCATGTTATTTCCCGCCCAAGTAAAACCAGGCCAAAGCATGCACAACAGGTTTGGGTCTCTTCTCAGATAAGGCCTGTCAGATTTATTGCTGCTCATTTTCACCTTCGCCCGAGGCCAAACATTCAGCTGTAGAGTGCTATCTCTCATTTGGTTTCTCTTGAGGGAAGTTTTCAGTGCCTGCTCTCATCATTTCAGGCTACAATCTATTGCTCGTCTCATCTCTGCTCCTCTGTGTCTCCTTCAAGTCTCGTTTGACTGCACACGGAATCTTGGAATGGAGACAAAGAATATAATCTGAGGCCCAAAGGTGGCTCCCCTTCCAAGTCCCCTTCTGAGATTGAGAGTTTATATTCTCAAAGCAGTGTAACTCAGAATGTAACAAATCTCTTGGAAGGCACTCAAGTGCAACAGTGAGGTCTCCTTCACTTTCAGCTCAAGATAAGGAGTCTGGAAGCTAAAACAGACTTCTTTCCATGTTTTTTTTTCCTAATATATTAGGACTGATGTCTTCTTCTGTTATTCCATTTTGGTTAAAGCCTTTTCCCAGCCAGTCTTGCTCAAAAGTATTGGACTTTCTACCTGCTAGCATCCATATCATATGGATAAAAAATTCCAAGCTAAGTGACTAGATCTAATGCTAGATCTTTTGTTAGAATGAACTCTCTCAGCCACTTTGACATGACTTTTAAGCAAAAGCTTTCAATGTGATTTTCAGGGGATGTATGAAGTCAGTTCTCCTTAAGTTTACATAGCAGAGTAACAGTGTGTAGTTTATCACAATAACTAGAAACATATACTTTTTTTTTCTCTCTTCATTTTGAAACAAACAAACAAGCATTACTGATTTGGTATAGACTACAGCATTCCTCTGAACCTACAGAGTACAAGCATTTGGAGAAAGGATAGATGGATGGATGATTTATGAGTTAAAACCTAACAAACTTTTTTTTTTTTAAACTGAATGTTTTATTTCTTTCTTTACAATAAATGTTACTTGTTTTGATATTCACATTTCCCATAAAATTCAAAAGAAAAAAACACACGAACATTAATAGTTTAAGCACTGCAACATTATTTTCACAACAATTAAAGGGATAGTTCACCCAAAAATGAAAATTCTCTCATTAATTACTCACCCTCATGTCGTTCCAAACCCGTAAGACCTTTGTTCACCTTCGGAACACAAATTGAGACATTTCTGATGAAACCCAAGAGCTTTCTGACCCTTCATAGACAGCAAAGGTACTACCACGGTCAAGGCACAGAAAGGTAGTAAGGACATCATTAAAATAGTCCATGTGACATCAGTGGTTCAACCGTTATGTTATGAAGCTAAGAGAATACTTTTTGTGTGCAAAGAAAACAAAAATAATGACTTTATTCAAAAATTTCTTCTCTCCCGGGACAGTCGTATGCCATTATTGAGTACCACAATGAGTAACCTTGCTGTCTATGGATGGTCAGAAAGCTCTCAGATTTCATCAAAAATACCTTAGTTTGTGTGATCAATGAAGGTCTTATGGGTTTGGAACGACATGAGGGTGAGTATGGGAGTCACAAACAAATTCAAACTCACCAATAAAAAAACAAACCTTAATGGCCCTAAAATGGGCTTAACTTTCTTTATGCAAGAGAGAGAGAGAGAGAGAGAGAGAGAGAGAGAGAGAGAAAGAGAGAGAGTTGAAAAATTACCTGTAGGTTTCACGAGATTCCATACAAGCATTTCTGTCTTCTGCTCTTCATTCATGCTTTCTGAACTCCTTATAGACAGCCAACAATCCACTGAGCGATCCTACAAAGATGAGTTTGTGAGTGTCATGGATGGTATTAAAATCTGTTATATATGTTGTTGCAGCTGTATGGGAATAGCAGGAGGCTGCTGTGAGTCACTCTGTCTCTGATCAAGACAGCAACAGTTACGTTCCCAATTAGATTTCTAGGGGCAAAAGAGAAGTAATGTTATAAAGTAAAGGTTTGCAGCGGCAGAGAGATAGGTTTGAACCGTTCTCAGTCCCAGCAATCAGTGCACAAAGAAGCAAGTAAATGTATTTACAATAAACAAATGACGACATATATCCAGTGCAAAATAACTACCTGCCAAAAGGGAATCTAGTTAACCTACAAGAAAAATAAATACAAATAAACAACAGAATTCTTACCTGACTTCCTAACTAGCAAAAACAGGAGAAAACGAGGACAAAAGAAAATGGCACCCGACTCCCTACTGCTCCAACACTAAAAGCCAAACGACTCAAAGCTGTGCACTACAGCCAAATCACATTTGAGTTTGGTTTTAAATTTAAGCTTAACACATAAAACTGCACACTACAGCCATAACATCAATATTAAGCTTAAAACACACCAAAAAGAGCAACACTCTGGGACTGGCAACGTCTCGACACACTCATGCCCTTGGGAGAAGGAACCACTCTGACCTTGTGTAGAAGCATTTAATCCATCTTTCAAGGAGCTGTTTCATCATATAAACTGATTCTCTTGTATCTGTGCATCCTTAATTCTTGGAATGTGAATTTATAGGAGAGAGTTTTCACAAGTTTCACTAGATTTATGTGACTGTATCCTATTATATATGAGGTGTGTGTATATGTGGAGAATGTTTGCTGTGGCAGCCCCCCAATAGCTGAGTCGAGACTGATGGACAGTAAAGTGCAGGCCCCATTAACAGCTTTATTCCACCACCTTTTAGCCTGACATAAAACTGCCTGACAGGCCCCGGCTTCACACAGCACTTTTGGCTGCCTATCTGAGCAGTTCATTGTCAGAAACAAGGCGAGAGGTGTTTTCCTCCGTAACATGTCTTCTCCCTTTCCTTGAATCAACTTATTCTTGGCTCATCTTTGTTCACTGGCTCTCAGAGGCATTCTTCATATCAACGTGCTTTAAAAATTATGGCATTTCAGAGTTTTGCTTTTTCAATGTTCTCCAATTGTTTAAATTTGCTCTAAAAGGCACATTTAAAAATAAAGGTTCCAAAAGCGCTTTTTTTTTTTTTTATTGCAGTGATGTCATAGAAGAACCATTTTGGGTTCCAAAAAGAAACTTTCAGTGAACAGTTCTTAAAATAACCAATTTTAAAAGAACATTTCACTGATCCAATACAAAGAACCTTTTCTGGAATGGAAAGGTTACATGGATGTTTAAGGTTCTCTATGGAACCATCACTGCCAATAAAAAAAAACTTTATTTTTAAGAGACTAGGGATCAAATGTTACCCAAACCATGGATATATTGCAGTGGCCCAGTAGTGCACAACACAATGAAATCGCCATAACACAACGCATAGGACTAATTCTGTTGTGTTGTGCTAATTTTGTTGTGTTATGGTTTGTTTCCATTGTGTTGCAGCTTGTTTCTGTTGTGTTGTGTTAATTTCATTATGGTGTGGCTTGTTTCCATTGTGTTGCAGCTTGTTTCTGTTGTGTTGTGCTAATTTCGTTGTGTTGCAGCTTGTTTCCATTGTGTTTGTGGAGATTTCGTTGTGTTGCAGGTTTTTTCTGTTGTGTTGTGCTAATTTCATTGTGTTGTGGCTTGTTTCCGTTGTGTTGTGCTGATTTCATTGTGTTGCGGCTTGTTTCCGTTGTGTTGTGCTAATTTCATTGTGTTGCGGCTTGTTTCCGTTGTGTTGTGCTAATTTCATTGTGTTGCGGCTTGTTTCCGTTGTGTTGTGCTAATTTCATTGTGTTGCGGCTTGTTTCCGTTGTGTTGTGCTAATTTCATTGTGTTACGGCTTGTTTCCATTGTGTTGTGCTAATTTCATTGTGTTGCAGCTTGTTTCTGTTGTGTTGCGGCTTGTTCTCGTTGTTTTGTGGCTTGTTTCCATTGTGTTGTCAAGATTTTGTTGTGTTGCAGCTTGTTTCCGTGGCGTTGTGCTAATTTCATTGTGTTGCGACTTATTTCCGTTGTGTTGTGCTAATTTCATTGTGTTTGTGGCTTGTTTCCATTGTGTTGTGCTAATTTCGTTATGTTATGGCTTGTTTCCATTATGTTGTGACTTGTTTCCGTTGTGTTTAGGGCTGCAACTAACGATTATTTTGATAATCGATTATTTGGCTGATTTTTTTTTTTTCCTGATTAATCGGATATTAAAATAGCCCGATTTTAGTTATTTTTTTTATTTTATTGACAAAAAACACTTCAACATTCTGCCAAAATGTCCTTCAAACAAACGTGTCAACTGAATGCTATGAAAACAGTGCTTTACAATTTATTAGACCACCTGTCATAATAACGAGAAAACGGAACTATTTTGGGAATCTGTCAAAAAACTGTTTAAATCTAAGAATATTATTGTCATTTATTGGGCAAATAACAAACTAAATAAGCTAGTATTTAATAGCAATAACAAAAATGTCCTCCTATGCCTTTCATAACAGCTTACATTCTTGCTGGTATTGTTCATGTACTTTTTGACTGTAAATGGGTATCTGAAAAAATAAAACACTATAAAGTGCTTGACTATTTTTTTTTCTCTGCCTTTTTTGTCATAGATAACAGCAATAATTATATTATAGCACTAGAAATAGCCAATTACTGTTACTAAAGAGCTTACGCTTATTGGAGGACTAACCAATACAGAAAGCTAAAAATGATTTTGGTAATCACCAATACTGTTAGTTTAGAGCAGCAGTGGCACAAAACTTACACAATTTGTTTAAAACCTTACATAAATTTGTTTTAATAAATTTGTTAGGCACTGTATAGTGAACAGTTTAAATCTCTACATTAAAAATTAAAATAATAATAAATACAATAAGGACGAATAAAAACAAAGTCAGTGTTAACCAACAGGTAAGAGTAATGTTCTGCAGGAACACACATTCACTTTGATCACAGTCACGTCTTACTGTCATTTCTTTATCTTGTAAAAGGCGGATGAAGCGTCTGATATTTATATTCAGAATTACACGCTGTATCCCTTTACAGTTCCTACTCTAATAATATACATGCGCTACATGTTGACTTTTAAACCTTAATTTAACGTTCTACAACAGATATTTCAGCACAATGAATGTTTTTGCGCTGAGTAGCCTACTAACTCCTCTCCTCTCTACTGTGTTGTTCTGTCTGTCTGACGCGCGTGCACACTCCCACCGCTCATTCAGTAAAGATTTACTATCAGGACGGACCTTTATGCAAAAATAGAAATGCTCGCGCGAATTTGTGACATTTACAGACAAGGATATGACCATAAACTGAAAGTTTTTGCGCTGAGGACGCACACGCATCTCATTTGTCAAAGCACCTGACAAGGCAAGCCATTACGCTAAAGCATTAGCTTAAAGCTGAAAATAAAGTATTCTCATGTTTTGTGCAGCTTGGATCACGTACTTCTCCCGCAGCATCTCATTCTGTTTCCTCCACTATTTTAGATGCATTTTGTCATTAGAAATGCGTTACTCGGGCTGTAATTTGACGCGACCGGCTGAATTTGGCCGTGCACTGTGGGCAGACCCGACTAATCGATAAAGAAAATCGTTGTTGATTATTTTCATTATCGGTAATAATCGATTTTATCGATTAGTTGTTGCAGCCCTAGTTGTGTTATGGCTTGTTTTCCGCTGTGTTGTCCTAATTTCGTTGTGTTGTGGCTTGTTTCTTTTGTGTTGTGGCTTGTTTCTGTTGTGTTGTGCTAATTTTGTTGTGTTGTGGCTTGTTTCTGTTGTGTTGTGACTTGTTTCCGTTGTGTTGTGCAAATTTCATTGTGTTGCAGTTTGTTTCCATTGTGTTGTGGAGATTTCGTTGTTTTGTGCACTACTGGGCCACCGTAATATATCCATCCTACAGCAAAAAAAAAAAAAAAAAAAAAGCGTCAGTTGTTTTGAAGTTTTCTGAGATGTTTTCTACAGCAGTCACATTCTTAGTCACAATTGGTGATGTCCATCCCCTCACACAACCTCTTAACCTTCTAGGGTTAACTTAATGTCACTCATGCTGACATCAACTCGTCGACCCTGCTGGAGATTTACAAGCAGGGGTCACGAGAGGAATGAGCAGGTAGACCTTGAAACAGATTGACAGGCCAGAGTGACGATTCAATTTGTACCCGAGCGGCAGCCATGTTTGGACACATGGTCATCACTGCAAAGATATTCACAGGCACAGATACATACCCTGAGACACCCTTCTCACATGTACGCTCTGAGTCACGCAAAAGAAAAATCTGTTTCTTTGCTGGACTGGCTGTTCGTTTGTTTTCACTGGACACAAATTTTCCCCAAATTGATGCAATTCTATTGATTAAATAATGGGCCGTTTCCTCCCATCAGACTGTCACTCTAAATGCTCCAGTCTTTCACGTGAGTCAGGCAGTATGGGGGTAGGACTGAGGGCTGGATGTCAATCTAGAACACAGACGGCTTTTAACTCCATATGTATTTCTCTTTCAATATATCTATCAAATAATCCATTGTAAACATTCATAAAATATGCTTTTCTTTTCAGGATCATAAAATTAATTTTTAAAGAGTCTGAAAGGTTAAAATGTCAAAATGCACATGAATTTAGTGTCACAGTCACCATCTAGTGGACATGAAAAATATTATACACTATATGAGCATAAAAGAAAGTGCAGATACTTTTTTCTCATGATCTTTCAGTTTTATAAACAAACTTTTTTTTCTCATGATCTTATAATTTTATTAACTTAATAATAATCCATTGTGTTTTCATAGTTTTGATGAGTTTGTTATTATTCTAAAATGTGAAACATTATAAGTAGTTATTGTGAACCAAAACATTTGGTTAGAATATATTAAATGTATTACATAAATATTCTTATTTTAAATTCTTACAAAACATAATACAAGCAGGACAGCTCATTCTGACACATATGTGTCAAAGCCATGCAAACACAACAGCAGATTTCAGTAAGAGTGAAAAACAATCATGATACAGCGATAGGCAGTGGGTTTATAGCAGAAGAAGAGGAGGTGAGGGAGGGAAGGGGCTGGAAGAATAGCTTCAATGCCTGTTGCAACGACCCAAACTACCAGCCTGTAAAAATAAATCACACATCTGCTTCCAATGAGCCCCTGACATATTAATGCCCTTGTGCTTGTTATGAAATTCTTGTAATGCCCCCCTCCTTCCTCCAAGTCCAGGGCACAATGTGCATGTGTCACCAATCCTCCTCTTCAGCTTCCTCTGTCTGTTCATCATTACCTCTCTCTTTTTCACTCTCTGTCATCAAGTTACTGATACAGACCATCTATCTATCTATCTATCTATCTATCTATATATCTATCTAGTATGTGTAGAAATAACAGGCAGTGTAGGCTGGTAGAAATATATTTAAAAGCTCATGAAAGCGTGCTGTGTTGGGTTCTCAATACAATAAGATTATGGGTAAACAGATTTTGCAGTCTGTTCTTAGCTCTCAGAATGATCTCCTGGACAGCAAGCCAGAGCAACATGTGGCCCTTGTTAAAAAAAAAAATATATCTAAATGAAACACAATAGCGGGAAGAATGAAGCTGCTGCTCTTTGAAGTGAGCGTGAATCTGAACTCTGCAGCTAATTATCCACAGACAAACTGAAAGGCCCTGTCTATTTATTTGAGAAAGAACGGTGTCCTGCGAGGGAGAGGCATGTGCTCCTCTCTCAGGGAGAGTCCATTTAGCAAACTCAAAACTACTCATAGCCAATACAGACTTTATTTTCATTTTTTATTGTATAATAATATTCTAAATTTAATTAGCCTGACAAATTTAACAATTATATCGATACAAATGCCTGGACTGGTATTTCTTCATCATGAAAGACTTCATTTAGGCTAGGTTTGGGTGGTATAGATTTTTTTTTAAAAATTGTCTTCATATTTTAAATTTTAGAATTTCTAATATATTTATTATAGGAATAATGCCATGCAGAGACTTACATGTTCAATTTTGAGTGATGATGCAAATTGTATAACAGAGTTTTGAATCAGTTCACAGAAATTGACAGTTTGAACTGATTCACATAAGTAAACTGAATTTACCAACAGCATTAAATCAGAGATGTTATTAAAGCAAATTATGAAACTAAGCATCTAATGACACTTGTTTTTTTTTTTTTTTGATTGATGGACAAACAAAGGGCTAATTACAAATTTTACAATGCTCTCAATTTTGCTTAATTTTATACTGCCAGCAAAATCATCACGTTCTGCTGCCCAGTCCTAAATTCTATGCTAGGATTTAATGACAAAAAAAAAAAAAAAAAAAAAAAGTTTATTTCCCCCCACAAATCAGTGTAATGAAAAAAAGAAGAAAAAAAACGTTCTTAGAAGTCCAACTTCACAGTGAATAACTGCACAACCTATAATTTGCAATATAATTCCAATTAAATTTACAGCAGAAGAATTGCAAAATGACACAAGTCAGACTCCATACACTCTATTTAAAATATTCAGATATATACAAATATTGTAGATTTACATTATTCTTAATTAATTTTTGGTTTAATTTTGTCATCCTCAATGCTTCATGGGATCAGTAGTTCATTGCCTCATTGCCAGTAGTCATTATGTCTTATGTCTTCAGAGTTTCACACTTTTTGCTTCAAAATAAATGCAATTTTGTGATGTTCATATTGGATGGTTGGCTGGTTGGCTCAAGTCATTTTGAAATCTCTGTGGAAACAATGAATATAGAAATATTTCCAGAACCTGGGCCACTGAAAAAAGTGGGTGGTCACTGTTGTGCTCTATTGTGAGAGAAACTATTTCACAGCTTGCCACAATGTGTCAGTAGAGTTCACCTTGCAGGATGTGTAGAAATAGTAAATACACAAAGGCTTTGAACATGAACCTCTTATTGGCTGCAGTCATCACAACTATAATACTGCAGTACTCTCTCTGGAATTGAGAAGCAATTACAGCAATGTACAATTTATTTTATTTTTTAAGGGTGAATTCCAAATGCTGATTTTCTATCCTTGAAGAGCACTTGGGGAAGGGGATGCCATTTGTATAGGGGCATTCCAAACAAAAAGTGAACGAGTGAATCCCTTCACGAAGTCTCTAGAAGTCTGTTAGTGAAAGGTCACTTCATGGTCATTTCAAGGAAGTACGTTTATCATTTATGGTCATGTGACCAGGGCTGTGAGTCCTTGTGATTAAATATATGGCGAGTTAATTTATAAACAAAATAATCCAAGTTGTTTTGTTTTGCTGTGATATATAACATACATTTTCATCATGCAAATTTTATAGGTAAGAAATGTGTTTAATTGTAGATACATTTGATAAATGTGACTTTAGTGTCCAAAGAAGAGATGGCAAGTTTTATACAGAGGAAACACACAGAAACACACATATAAATTATTATATATATATATATATATATATATATATATATATACACACACAGTGTATATTATATATATATATATATATATATATATATATATATATATATATATAAACGTTATTATCAGCAATAATAAGAAATTTTCGTTGTTAGAACAGCTAATGTGGTGATGGATTCTGGGTTGCATTGTCATTGTAACATTTCAGATGAAGATAATGAGGGAATTACATAGTTTTTCATTGCTCCCTTTGCCAAGTGCAATCCAAATGGCTACAGTAGCCAGGTTTCCATTACAGATTTGAGCAAATCTTTAGCGATATTTTATAAATGTCAATAAAAAACCTATTGCGAATTGATGCCGTTTCCATTAACAGATGTTATGCGACTAAAATGTAATTTTTTTCCTCTTACGATAAGCCATGGCAACGGATGTTGGTAGGTTTACATATATTGCAGCCACCGCACTAGCCATTATTTTTATCGAAGGAGGCGTATGCGTGTATCTTTAGTGAAGCAGCGTGGAGAGCTGCTTCTGGGACGCTTCTGAAACGTGCCGCGGCGTGGCTGGTATAAACATAATCATTGACTTGAGTGGCCGGTGGCCGTGTCGGAGCCATAATGCATGATAGAAATGTGCAGTGTAAATAAGGGGTTATCCAAGCATTAATGGCAAGGAAAGCCCTTTATACTTGAGAGTGGCCATGTATGAGGTGGTTCTTGGAGGATATAGTACATTAAAGAATGATCATGTGACTTTTACACATGCCATGTGACCTGTAAATGCGAAAAAAAAAAATGTTTCCATTGCAGTTTTGCGATGTATTCCTTTTTCAAATTGCCTGAAAAACCACCTCATGTGAGCGTAAAAAACTTTTTTGCGATACACAGAGTTTTTGCGAAATTGACGTGTTTCAATTCGCAATTTCAATTTGCGCAATTCGAAGGGTAATGGAAACATGGCTAGTGACACGCAAGTGCCCTGCTCCCTCTAAAGTGCCCACTTCAAGGGCTCTGCCCCTCAGAGTGAGTAGGGCATAAGGATGCTCACTTCCGATTAGAATTTGCCCACTATACAAGAGGTCATCACAAAAAGAAAAACAGCTGTTTTTCATTGGCATATATTATGTTGAGTTCAGAATGCCTCAGATTAACAACAGCCAACCAAAAGAGACTCCCCCACACCTACAAAGAGAAATACATGCACACTCTAGCCTCAATTTAACAAGCTTCTCAACCAACTCAGTTGCTGAGGTAGAATCATCGCGTGCTATTCATCCAGTGCCTACGTGTCCCTCTAAATGGATCGGACAGTAAGTCACTCAAATCCTATCAGTACGTCTAATCTTGTCACATGTGACCAACGCACGCTAATTACAGTGGTGATGCCCACCCTTTGGGTTCTCTTATAGACACAGCTACAAGGCAACTCTACAACTCAACAAATTAGCTCTTAGCCTAAAGTCAAGTCAACTGCTCTTACAAGAGACCCTACAAGAGACTTGGGGTCAATCCACCAAAAGTCTTAATTGTCACTTACTGCCTCTGACCCAGAATGTTTAGGTATTTGATTAGGCTTAAGCAAAGTGGCAAAGGACTTAAAGTTCACTACTAATTATAAGAGCTTGGGATTGCTTCAAATAGGGTCAGTTACAAGCACAGTACATTGATTTGCTCTTCATGGAAACTGTCAAATGATCTAAATGCTCTTTGTACATCTCATCATGGCTTGATCATCGTTCATCATGTAAAAATCACCTCTAAGGGAAGAAGGAATGCTTATATCCATAGCTTTGAAGTTTCTACAGGAGGCTTGACCGAGGATAAGGATTGTTCAATTACAAGTCTGGGCGATAAAAATCTTAGCAGACCTTTACAACTCCGTGTGGAGTTAGGATAAACACATCAGTCATGTTTACCTGGCCTGTCTGAGGGCCAGGTAAATTCTTTGTATCAAATATTCTACCCTGATCTCCACTACCCTTGCTATAGATTTGGTTAGCTTACATTTAACAGAAGTATCATGCCATTTAAACGTGCATGCCAACGCATGATGTAACTTCCAATTCTTGTGAAATAAGACAGCAATGGTTTGGTCTGAAGACTACCCAGAGATACCCCAGAGCCAGGCAATACCAGCAAGTAAAAGAGGAAACTCATGCTAAAGTAACTAACCAATTACAGAGTAAGATAAAGGATTAGAGTCCTCAGCTCATCTGCAAATGAGATCAGCGCTGATTAGTGGGTTTTAGGATGACGTAGAGGAACTTGATTCTACAATCACACAGCTCCTCAGCCGGCCACCCCCTTTTTCAGGGAAGGGAACCATCAGGAAAAGCCACGTAGCCCCCCAACTGGTCCATTTGGGTGGATTTATGTGAAATCCCAGAGGACGAGGCCTCTGGTTGCCAACAGCATGGACTTTCTTGAATTGTGGGTGGTCAGAATGGATATGGGTAGGAGAATCCTTGCTACTGCACATTCCACGCTTGATGAGGAATTACTAAACTAAGCTTCTGGACTACAACATTTCTGTTCAAGTCTTCAAGAATTTCAATAAGGGAAAGAGAACTTGAATCGTCGGACAACTTGAAATTTACCTTTGAAACAAAGGTAATCATACTAAAGAAGAATAACTCATAATATATTGTTTCGACTCATTAGACACCAAGAACAAAAAGATGGCTTTGATGCCTATAAAATTTGACTTGGCCAAACGGGTCAAGCTGGCCCAAGGACTGTGGCTCCTGTACTGGCTCTCTGTCATGGCTGGGGTCCTCATCTTCAGCATGGGGATCTTCTTCAAGATCGAGCTACGCAAGAGAAGCGAAATGATGGATAACAACGAGAGCCATTTTGTGCCCAACCTGCTCATTCTGGTGGGACTCGTGGCCTGTGGTATCAATGCTTTCGGGGGCAAAGTGTGCCATGACTCCCTTGACACAGTCAAGTTCACCAAGTGGAAACCCATATTGAAGACCTACATGAGTGGATGTGTGGTTTTCTGCATCGCCCTTTTTGTAACGGCTCTGCTGTGTTTCCTGATGCAGATCTCTCTGCATTTCACCCTGGCTGAAGGCCTGAAGAATGGAATGAAGTACTACAAAGATACAGACACGCCAGGAAGATGCTTCATGAAGAGAACCCTAGATATGACCCAGATTGAGTTCCGCTGCTGTGGCAACAACAACTACAAAGATTGGTTTGAGATCCAGTGGATTAGCAACCGCTACCTGGACTTCAGCAATGATGAGGTTAAAGAGTGAGTACTGATTTTAGTACTGAGTAGTAGTGGAAATGTGTTTAAGAGGTGGGATCTAAGTGGAAGAGATTCTGGATACTTTTTCTTGTTCATCTGTTGGGTTGTGACATATCTGAATTTCAGTGATTCATTATCATGGCAAAATGTGTAAAATATTAACTGTTACCACAGATGTAGTCAAATTCGAAAGGTATCAGTCATTGAACATTATTACGACGAAGAAATGAAGGTTGATATTCACTGGGTTTTGAGCAAGTTAAACCTTGTTTAAAAAAGTAAGGCACCTAAGCGGATAGAGATCAGCTGATGTATATTTTTTACTCTACTCTTCAGGAAGTGTAGCCCAACTCCATTATGCAGTAATTTACATGATAACCAAGACAAAAAATAACACAAAGGTTCTAATGAAACAATATCCAATGAAACAAGTCTCGAAGCAGACCCCCTGAAAACTGTTATGTTGAATGCAAGTGGAATCATATTTCAGAGTTTGTTTTGAGAGATTCCTAAGTAGATAATTGGCTGGTGGGTTTTATAAAGAGGGAATGGGTTAAAGGGGCAAATGGGTCCATGGATTAGATAACCTGTCAGGATCCTATTCCAAAGTCATTTAAAGCTTACCTTCCACACCAATCATAACACTGTGTGATCTATTACCTCCCATGGAGTTGGCCCCCAATGCTTATCACCCAAGGGGCTAAATTATCCCAAGGAGATGTTCAAATCTAACTTAAAAGAGGTGTTCTTATTATCAGACTGGAGTCCTCAGCTTTGTCCAGTAATCTCAAAGTTAATGTGGAGATACAAATATGTTGATATGTTGAAGCCTGACACTCCTGAAATCTTAAATGCCACACCCAAGAATATGGATCAATCAATATAATTAAAATATCTGCCAATCTTTTGGTATTTCTTAGCCGTGTCCAGAGCAATGTGGAAGGCAAATACTTGATGGAAAGCGTTCCCTTCAGCTGCTGCAACCCTGGCTCCCCTCGCCCTTGCATCCAGCATCACCTGACCAACAACTCCGCTCACTACAGCTACGACCACCATACTGAGGACCTAAACATCTGGACCAGAGGCTGCCGTGAAGCCCTGGTGTCCTACTATGGGGGCATGATGAACAGCATTGGTGCTTTTGTGCTGCTGTTCATTATTATGCAGGTGGGTGTGGGAGAGGAAATGGAATTCAGAGCTGAATAGAGCTAACTCATGGCCTTTGACTTTGTCACTAGATTACACCCTTGGTGGGTAAAGAGTATGTTGCTAGATTATAAAGTGACACTGCATGAAAATTCGCGTTTCCGGACTGTTCACGTCAGCGCACAAACCTGTAAATGGCACGTTTCCGACAGTTTCAGTGTATGTGTGCTGGTGTTTCTGATTTCTTGACACAGACAGAAACGTACTCTTTTGTGCACGGCAGGTTTCCAGTCTGCTCACTAACGCGATAAACCCCCAGACACAGACGGAAATGTTGACACACTCACCAGTAAATCCACGTATCGTCCTGTTCACAAGCAGTTAAATCTCCGTAAACGGCCAATCATATATCTCAGTCTGTAAATTACCGTGCACTTAATATATTTTAAATGCTACTGGTCTTCTACACAAAAATGCGTCATATGCACTCATAAAAACTGTAAAGAAAGCCACAAACACAGCAAAGTATCAACAAAACTCAATTTTATTTTTCAGCAAATGCAGGACTGCAAACATTTAACAGGACTGCAAATATTATTCAACAAACACAACAGGACTGCAACATTTAACTAATCATTTAGATTGAGAAAAAGATTTTGCAAACACAAGCACTTCAAGTGAATCATTAAACTGATTAAACAATAAAACATTTAAAGAAAAAAAAATAATAAAAAGTTATACTAATCAAAAACAAACACAATAACGAATACACTTGCAATGGGCACTGCAAAGTCAGGGCAGTGATTACCACTCCATCTCAGATAGTCACACACACATATTCTACAACTCTAATGGCAGCATCAGGACCATGCCATATTTTTTCATTTAATTCTGCCCTTCAGAAGCTACAGAAGATACTGTTATGCTCATAAATGTGCATACCCCTAGCAGAATATGCAATCATTTTAACAAAATAAGAGGGATCATAAACATTGCATGCTATTTTTATTTAGTACTGTCCTAAATAAGCAATTTTACATAACAGATATTTACATATACTGAATTTATAAAAATTAAACTGAATTTATAAAAATGAGAATGTATAATTTATAAAAATGTTCAAAAGTTTACATACACTTGATTGACTCACTTCATGAGTCCCTTGATTGTCCTGGGCTGCAGGTTCTACAATCTACTTACGCTTAAAGTGTTTTGGGAAATGCAGCCCAGAGCAGTTCAACTGACTGCTGTTCTTCAGAAAAATTGTCTGTTCTCCAAGTCCCTCAAATTCTTTGGTTTTCCAGCATCTTCTGCATATTTGGCCCCTGTCCAACAATGACTTAAGATTTTGAGATCCATCTTTTCACTCTGAGGAAAACTGAAGGACTCATACACAACTATAATAAAAGGTGAAAACATTCACTGATGCTCCAGAAGGAAACAATACATTAAGAGCTGGGGGTGTAAACGTTTGAACAGGATGATAATGATGAGTAAATCATATTTGTTCTTTTAGAAGCTACATACATACATACATACATTTCTGCCCTTCAGAAGCTACATAAAATACAAATTTTTTATACTTTTCAGACAAAATAAGTAGTTTACCCTGATCATCCAATTCAAATAGCTTACACCCTGCGTCTCTTAATGCATTGTGTTGCTTTCTTGCGCATCAGTAAATGTGTTTACCTTTTGTAATAGTTATGTATGAGTCCCTCAATTGTTCTCAGTGTGAAAAGATGGATCTGAAATCATACCGTCACTGCTGGAAAGGGTTAAAATCTGTAAAAGATGCTGAAAAACCTGAGAATGTGCAGGACCTTGAGGAAGCGGCAGTTGAACTGCTCAGGACAAACAAAGGACACTATCACAAAACAAACATGAACCACTATTCCTTTTTTTTTTTTTTTTTTTAAATCAGCTATAATTCTGACTTGCAGACTAAACGTAATCATCTGTTAAATGAAATAGCTTCATCAGGCCAGTCCTAAATAATAATAAATACATAAAAAAGTATTATTTTTTTTAATAACATTATGCATATTCTGCAATGTGATGTAAACTTTTGACCATGTGATGAAGACGAGCCCACCAGCTCGCCTTCGGGGAAAAATGTGAGTCCGTAAAAGGATGTAAAAACGATGGCTTACTCGCAGAAGCACTTTCGTGCAAGGTGGAATTTATTTACAGTGCCAGAAAGACTGTCCACAGTGAAGAATATATACAAGTGTGCACAAAATTGACCAAAACTCCAAAGTACCAAAGAAACAACAAAAGGGGAAAATAACCCAGAAAATAACCCAACAATGATATCAAACAGGTATCCACAGTATACGAAGGGGTTTTGTGTTACAGTGTGTTTGTACATCAGTGTATAGTGTGGGCCAGTAAAATCATGAGCTAATGCGTACATATGTTTTCTGCTGGCCCAGGTGGCCAGCCCATGGAACAGTGTGTGCAAGGTGCAGAACAAGAGGACGACAACAAGATGGTACAATTAAACATGTCACATCATTGGTTCGCACATACAACACACCATTCATCACTACATATTCTTCATTGCACAGATTTGATGGTTTGTCACACTCAGCTTTGACAAATAAGGGTTTCAGAGTTTCATCTTCCCTTTGAAGTTGTGCTATGTTCCCTGGGACCTTCCAGCCATTAACTTCAAGACCCTCCACTGAGGTCTCAGAGGCTGGGGTACCCAGGTACTTCTCAAGCCGCCGTTGGCGCCGTGACTTTTTAGGGCCTTTAGTCCCGCCCTGCAACAGACTACCGTCCAAGTCTGGCAGTGGCTGCAGACCTGCCCTGGCTTGAGCTCTAGTAAGAGCAGGACATGACAAATCAACAATGGCAGTGGCAACAGAATGTTCAGAGTCCTTGATGTTGGGTTGCAAGAGTTCATATAATATTGGCAAGTCTCTTCCTAGAATCATATCAGCTGGTAAATTGTCAACTACGGCAACATTCAGTAAGTACATTTGTTCCTGTACATTTGTTCCTCCACCATTACCTCAGCTCGGGGATACTGCTTTACGTCCCCATGCACGCATTGAACAGAGGTAGTGTTCACATAATTGACATTATTTACAAAGCATGATTTCAACATTGACAGAGAACTTCCAGTGTCCAAGAGTGCTTTCAGTTCATGTCCATTAACAGTCACATCATATACATTCTGACTCTGCCCCACAGAGTCAAAATTACAGTCCCCCTCTCTAGGCACATAAAAAAAACCCCGTAAGTTTCGCTTTGCTAGCGGGACACACAGCTGCTTTGTTCCCCGGCTGCTGGCAGTAAAAGCAAAGCAAGTCTTTGGTCATTGACTTTGGACCTTGTGCATTGTCAGATAGTTCAACACGACCCCTTTCAGACCCAGAGTTATGAGAAACACCACGTACAGTACCTTTGAGTGGTTGAGTACGAGGACTGCCACGATGAGCATTCAGGTACTGCTGTGCCAACTTTCCTGCCGCCAGTCCTGACCTCGGCTCGTGCTCTCTCACCCAGGTGCATGCGTCGTATGGTAGCACCCGTAGAAGCTGCTCCAGGATGATGGCCCCGTCGATCTCCTCTTTCGAGTGCTCCTCCGGTCGCACCCATCGCTTGTACAGATTCTTTAGCTGGTGGTAAGTCTCTGTTGGCGACTCTCCAGCTTGGACTGTAGTCGATCGAAGCCGCTGACCGTAGGTCTCTGGAGAGATGTTGAATTTCTCCAGCAGTGCTTCCTTCAGGTCAGCGTAGACCTCAGCCTGCTCCTCGTCCATTGCCAAAAATGACCAAAAATCCAAAGTACCAAAGAAACAACAAAAGGGGAAAATAACCCAGAAAATAATCCAACAATGATATCAAACAGGTATCCACAGTATACGAAGACTTGGTAAACAAGTCGATGCAAGAGTGCTACAGCGGTGCCTCAAGCAAACACAAAACCCCTTCGTATACTGTGGATACCTGTTTGATATCATTGTTGGATTATTTTCTGGGTTATTTTCCCCTTTTGTTGTTTCTTTGGTACTTTGGATTTTTGGTCATTTTTGTGCGCACTTGTATATATTCTTCACTGTGGACAGTCTTTCTGGCACTGTAAATAAATTCCACCTTGCACAAAAGTGCTTCTGCGAGTAAGCCATCGTTTTTACATCCTTTTACAGACTCACATTTTTCCCCGAAGGCGAGCTCGTGGGCTCGTCTTCATCACAGAGCACAACCGTATGTATGTGTGAAACAGTGAGTACAGCAGGCTAATTTCAGTGAAATATCAATACTCCTATCATCCTCTGCCATGTCCTTTCTATTTATTTTTGTGGAAACAGTCACTGGTAGTTCTGTCACATTTGTCATAACTAGTGGACCCGACAAACACAAACTGAACAGACTGGGGCTTATAAAGACAAGATAACGAGGGACAGACAGGTGCGGGGAATCAAGTAATAATCAAACTAAACAAGGACAGGAACAAGACCAAATAAGGCAAAACAGGAATTGAAACACATGACAAAACAGGTCCAATCCTGACATCGAGATCCTATGTTGAGGGAACAACATTGATTTCTCGTATATGTAACCTGAGTGACCATAGCAACCTGGGATTATCAGAGATGGATAAAACATTTTTATCCATCCCACAGTCTTGTAAATCCGTTAACTGATCGTGTCTTTTTATTTAATTGTATATTATTATTAATATTAAATGTATATTATTATTATTATTATTAAACTGTAATATAATATTATTATCATATTAACTGGTCAGGGCTATATTTTTACATTTATTGTTATATATGCTTATTTCCCCTCTCAATTCGTGTATCACTTTACCTAATTAATGTTCTGTATAATTATGCTAGCAGTGCAAAAACTGTAAACGGCTGACAACTATGCCAATAAAGTTTTGAATTTATGATTATATTTACATCGGTACGTGACAATAAATTAGTGTGCTGTGTTTTCATTTACAAATGAAACTACGCGAATGATTGAAACACTATAGTATTTATAATTATAGTCTATTAATTAGCTGAAATATATGTTAAATTCAACCTTTAAACTGCACTTCCAGTAAGAATTCCCGTAAGTTATATAGTATAATCAAAGTTTTATTGGCATGTCGAGCATTTACAGTAGGCTATCATTTACAAAACTATTCAGAACGTTAAGTAAAGAGATCGAAATGAAGGGGAAAAATCATATACATAACAATGAATATAAAAATATAACCAATAATAATAGTATACAAATATTATGGAAAAAAGATGATCAGTTCATGGACTTACAAGACTGTGGGATGGATAAAAATGTTTTCTTGTAGGCCTATTTTATTTTATGTGCTTTATGTAACATTTATTCATGATAAACTTCTTTCGAATGCTGTCTACATCGTGCACAATGCAGTCGCTAGGCCTACTTCATTAAGAATAGGAAAAAATCTAAGCTAGTCAAAGTGCTATCTTGCAGAGTAACTGAATAAAATATAAGATAACCTGGGTAATTGAATGGTATTCAAAAAATATTTCTGTGTGCAAATTACCTGACTGATGACTGTTCTCTGAAGAGCAGTTTCCAAAAGAATGGCAGCATTGAATGAATGAACAAATGGCTCGAAACAGCACAGGGCTAGAAATACAGTTCGAAAGTAATGATATAACATGCTGTGTCTAATAAACATGTTATTTAAATGGTTTTATGTATGCATACTAACCTTCGTCTGAGGTAAATCTCTCAGAAAATCAGCGCGCGCAGCAACAGAGCAGCTGAAGCGGGAATAAACGGCTCGAAACAACGTCATGCTAGAAATACAATTTAAAAATATTACAACATCGAACAACTTTTAATGCTATGTTCTTGTAAACATGTTATTTAAAATGGTTTTATATATTCACGCTTACCTTCGTCTGAGGTAAATCCACAGTTGCCAACTCTCATGAGACAAATAAGCAACCGCAGCTTCAAAAACAAGCCCAATATTTTTTTGATGATTTATTATCATCAATATTATTTATTATCAATTATTTATTACCAATAAATGAGCCTGCAACATATTAAACTGAAACCACTCTTTTATCTGAAAAGCAAAAACAGAAGCTATTTTACAAAAATTAGCAAACTGCGACAAAAGTGGGAACAAAACTCATCTCCAATCACCTGTGAGTAGAATAGGATTGGAGAGATGGAAAAGGAGAAAAGCACAAGAGCTTTAAAGGGGAGCTGTAACATAGCCACATATTTATAGCCTAAAATATATAGGGGTCATTCTATGGAAATGTCCATTTTTCTGTCCCTACCCTTTACAGAAATATTACACTTCAAAAACACTTAATTTTTTTTTTTATATTTTAAAATGAAACAATGTGTTATTTGAACAATTACACCTTCTTGAGCCATCAATGTGGAAATATTTGTTTTTAATTAATTATAAAGAATTCCAAGCAACACAAAACTGTTCGTCTCCACAGCCATGTACAGAGGGAAAGTACTTTATTTTGAGGTCAAAAACAGGTTTTTCTTCCATTTAAAATAAAATAGTGTATGCATAACTATCAAATAAATGACATAAAAAAAACAAAATGCCACAAAAATAGCATAGGAAAAAATATAAAAAATATATTATATTAAATTATATATTTAATTATAATATATATTATATTAAAATAAGAAAATATTATATTATATAATATTATTAAAATATTATAAAAAAGATCAAAAAAATCATTAAGCTGTCATTTATGAGTATTCATGAAGTCAAAAGGTAATCTAATAATGTGGTCCAAGTTTAAATGTTTAAAAAAGAAATACATTTTAAGACATCTTGCCATACCGGGCTATTCAAACCAAATGTATTTACTCAGTATTAGGATATGACTACTTGTTTTTTATTACAGCCCGTGATAATTAATACATTACAAAAACATTGTAAAATTAGGCTAAAAGAAAGTCATCCCACTCCTCTACGTCTACTTCTATCATTGCTTGGATTAGCGCCTTCTTTTTGAATGTGATTTTTCTCCAATGAGGGGGCGGAACATTTGGCAAATTATACTACGACACTTATATTATTGCACTGGTTGGCTATTAACTGTGAGTAGACAGAGTGTCAGTCAATGCATTGGAGAATACGGTATGGTACATAAATAAAAATAAAAAAAAAATAATAATAATAATAATAATAAAAAAACATGGTTATTGTAGTTAAAAATGTGTATTTGTAGTAAAACTGTGGTTATACAAATATGGCAATCAATCTGCCAAAAAAGGAAAATACACGTTTAATAAGGGCTGGAAATCTCTGAACACGTCTAGTGTGTGCAATTAGAAAATCTCAGTGCATCTCAAGTGTATGGACGTGTACGGGACTCAGCAAACTCAGCCTGGGAAATTTTACACGGGTCGTACACCTTGAAATTTCCATTGTCCGATTTATCCTGGAAATTAGTCTTTTCATGCAGTGTGAACCGCTAGATTATAAGGTCAGTTGGTACGCAAAGAGTAATAGGTCTGAAAGAATCAGATTAATTATCTGCTTAATTGATTTGATTAACACTTTTTGTTGATGGCATGACAAGATATAGGTGACAAGCATTTAGCATGTGGAAAGTTGACAAATAACATTAACTTGGCATATTCACATTTTCCTCTAACGTAAATTGTCTACATTATTACTACCAGCAAATACACTGAAATTATACATTCGTGCATACACAGTTTAGTAGATGGGCACAGAAAACCTTCAATCTGAACTGTTACTGATTGCATAATGTGACACGACACCAAATGTGCAAAAAAAGTAGTTCAAGAGGGTTAACCTTACCTTGAACTGAAGGTGTAAGTCCTAAGATCTTGTTGCCAAACTGGATATTTCCTGGAAAAGTAGAACTCATGTGGGTCAAAACAATATATAATGCTGTTTTGAGCATGTTTGGAAGTTTCTAGAGATTCATTAACCTAAGAAAACCCTCTTGTGGACATATATATTCCTAAAATGTGATCACTTCCAAATGGAAACACATGTTTAGTTGTGAACTGGATTAATTTTTTTGCAGGCTGCTGTGACTGTCGGTTTGCAGTACCTGACCACTTCACTGGAAACCCTAGCAGACCCAGAGAATCCTGAGAGTGAAAGTGAGGGATGGCTGCTGGAAAAGAGTGTGAAGGAGACACTTTCCGACATCATGACGAAGATTACGTCGCTGTTTAAAGGCAACCACGTACAGGAGGGAGATGCAGAAGCGGCTCCTACATAAAGCTGAGAGAGTCATGCCCCCTCCCACCCCATCATGTCTGTGGCCACTCCCACCTTTGGGAGAAGGAATGCATGAATGGTTGATTAAAATGTTCTCTCTTAAACATATAGGTGTATATGCATACATGAGATCAATACACCCACATTTTAATGAGATTCCAATTGATGTGAATGTACACACTACAATGTAAATACGAATTAAATTCATGTTTATTTTTTAATATTTTAAGAATTAAATATATCTGTAAATGTTCTGATGTTATCATCTAACCATATCTGATATTCTGACCAAATAAGCCTCACTGTCCACGTCCGTCTGTTGCAGTATAAAGCTTGATTCTTATATTTCCAGTTTATTTATCGGTTGAGCGGATGTTTAACCCGACAGCCTCACACATACAATATCTTTTCAGTAAGAAATCACTTTTCTTGAAGGGGTCACACGGCAGCTTTTAACCGGCAGCTGAGGAAAATGTGTTTTTGTATACCTTCAGTCACCTCCCAGACCTTACAGGAATGGAAACAGTGGCACACCTTGCTTTTTACACAACGCTGCCTTTAACAGGCCTTAGGTTGTCTGATGATTTTCAAAAGCATGTTGATGGTGATCTGCTGGAGAGCAGAACTCTGTAACAATGGAGAAATTATTCTGCAACAACAGAATTTTATACTCAACATGTTCATTAATGTGTGTAGTTCTCGGGTTAAATATCTGCCTCACAAGTTGAAGAGATGTGAAAACAGTTGTGGGACAGTTACAGAAGTTGTCAAGAGTACCAACTTGTAAAAGATTCTAGTCAGTTGTGTGTGATTTGTTAAAGTCAGACAACCCAATCAGTTGTATTTTTTTTTCATATCATTTGTGTGAATTTTTAATTTTCACAGGCACCTCTTTCTGTACATTTGACCTTGACTTTGCAGTAATGTCAGTTTTTGTGGATTGAGTGGATCATGTAGGAAACTCCATTTGTGAGATAAAGATGTTTAATTAGATTCAGTGTTAGTCTGTTATTGTTCGCAATATATATATACTCACTGTTCCTAACACACATCTAGCTTTGAACAGATGTAACTATTTGTTTCTGTTCTATTGGTTTTTACTTTAGCCTTTAAAAGACTATTTAAAAGACTTAAATATGAGGGGTGAAAGTGGGGTAAGGTAATAAGTGGCTGTAGAGCTGGTCACAGGTGAAAGATGTTTGGACAGCAGAGGCCCAGCGGGACACAGCTTTACCTGATTGGATGAAGAGAAGGACATGGATTTCTCTAAATGAGGCTTTTGTCATGCTCAGAACAGCTGGACACCCATCCTCAGAATACCTTTAGACAAAAAAATAAAAATAAAAATTACACGTTTTTGAACATTAATATTTTAGTTATCATGTATAAATATGTATACATAAAAGTGTATTATTTAGAAACATTCTGTTTGATGGAGAGCAGAATGTCACACCACAGTCACTGCTTTTCAATTACCTCTTTACAATTATTGAGAGCTTAGGGAGACTGACACAAGAACTCTTTTGGCACAATTTTACACTCCCATGACACTCTGATTGGTGGAATTTTCTGTATAGCAACATGGGTTACATATATATATATATATATATTTCACTATGGAGAAAATGAATGGAGGTTTTACTTTGGAAACCGTCGGGTTGCACTCCATATGCATGGGCAAATGTCCTGTCAAGAATGTGCCATAATCAAAAACCCAATCAGGATGGCCAACTTTATTTTATTTTAAGGACTGTTTATTCATTGCTTTGAGACTTTTTTTTCATCATAATTCCACACAAATACTCAATACAGTCAAATAAATCCATTTATCCAGGAATAATGGACTTAATTTGATATTAATACTACTTAAAGGGTTACTCCACCCCAAAATGAAAATTTTGTCAATAATCACTTACCCCCATGTCGTTCCAAACCAGTAAAAGCTTCGTTTTCTCTGGCCCTGAAGTCCACATATGGAAAATTGCGTTTTCCATATGTGGACGCATAAATTGTGACATAATCCAAATGCAATTGCAAATATTGCATTACCGTTTGCATTTTCGCTTTCGTGAACGCACAGTGACTGCCACATTTCAAATGAAAAAGCAAAGTCTATTTGCAACTGTATTTCTCATGTCTTACGAGTTATGAACCTGTCATATTTAAATAGCAATATTAATTACCACATTTGCTTTTTCACTCTCTCTGCGTCGTGCATATAACCTGCCAAAACTCAAATGGAATCGCAATTCCTTTTGCATTAGAATTTCCAATGTCTGCACTGAAAGCTGTCAATCAATGTGAGGGGGCGGGACTAAACTAGGGGGCGTGTTTGTATCGGTAGGTGACGTCACTCACAGACGACCGTGCCGAATGCTTTGATCAATGGAGGTCATCGGTGAAGCCTCCCTAAAGACAGCTGCTAATCAGTTCGTGCCTGTGTTAACGAACAGACACTGCAACCTTCTTGGCACAATACATAATTCTGTCTTTTTTACCCCAAATACAGCAATTATCCCCTGATAACAGAGCCACAAACGGTACACACAATAGGTCAAAATTCACTACTACCCAAACACTTTTCACCTGTCTCAACATCTCTCACTGTTTCTCTCACTCTGATTGATGCAAGTGAGAAAACAGACAGTGCAATTCTACACCGTTAAATGCAAACAGTAATGCAAGATTTGCAATTGCATTTGGATTATGTCACAATTTATGCGTCCACATATGGAAAACGCAATTGAAAATACAATTTGCAATTCTATTTGAAAATAGTCCGGAAAATCGTTCCATAATAAACAGTGACTGGCTGGATAAGAGCAGTTAATCAGCTTTGTGGAGCAGCTTACCTTCTCAGGTGAAGCTGTGGGACAGGTGTATCTCAGACAGGAGCAGAAAACAAGCACTGCGGGAGTATGTAGGATAACCCCAATCTCTTGTACAGAAAGTTGTTCTTTAACTTCCCAATATTAAAACCATAGGCGACCCAAAAGATTTATTACACAAATGCAACCGCCAATTTTCTGAAAGAAACGACAGGTAGCAGAGGAACAGTGTCGATTTTAGGTAGACCTTCAGCCTCAGTATCTAAAGTTATATACAATATAAAGTTTATATCTGCATAAATGAAAATTTAGCTTTGTCAGCTGCAGCCAGCATTTCATTTTCTATCTCGCTAAAGTATGCAGGGCAGGGAAGTCAAAACACACAATGCTGCAAAAAGGTCCAATCACAATTAAGCGTGCAAATAATTGCACAGAAAGAATACCATTGTAATTCAAGCAAATACAGGCTTAGTGAATGGCCAACATTCTTTATCAGTAAATCTCAATGGAAATTTCTTAAAACATGATATTAAACATGGAATTTAAAATGTAAATGTTCTAATTCTGTGAGAATAGTCAAGTTAGCACCACAACTAACGATAACAACACATAGGAATGATATCATGGAGTCATATTCAGAACGATTTGATTAACAGTAAAACACTGGCAGTCAAGCAAAATCTAACTACATAACTGTACACCTACATAACTTTTTGTGAGGAAGGGGGGTACGTAAGACTATTAGTCTATATTTTCAAGTTAAATTGAGTTATGCTTAACAGTCAGTGACTGTAAAATGCATTTCAGTTATGGAAGTGGTATATTTTGAGTTTTGATATTTGGCCTAGTTTTGTAAACAGATCTGGCAACCCTGATTAATATAGGGATCGTTCCTGGTGTGAACGGCCGAACATCCTTTACACAGCCAAACATATCATTGTAACTGTGTTTGCGAAATATAAGCAGAAACAATTATAATAACCAGAATAAACAATTATACCACCAACTAATAATTCAGCAGTTAATTTATAGTTTCAGTTCAAACACAATTACTTTTGAGGAACTGACTTAGTCAAAACCTAAGACTCCGTAACTCCAAGTAGTCAGTGAGCTGGACAGTGGCTTTAACTGGATCTAATCCTCTTTATTGAAGCGTTCCTGGATGAACAGGAGATTTGGACAGAACTGGAGCACAGTTAAGAAGAATTGTAGCCAGCAAAATAGGTCACACATTACCCTGCATGAGGCCACTACACCTATCTGCTCTGGAACAGTTACTTTACAGCATAAACATAAAAACACTGATGGGTAATCAGCTCATTCCTCAATACATTATATGCAAAATACAACACTAAGTCTTTTTTTCTTTTTCTTTTTTATTTCATTAATGTTTTACAATATAGTACAATGTACCCATTTATACAAGAATTCACATATTAACAAGTCAGTTCGTGATGTAATACACTGCTGCAGCCACGGAAAGTGTCTCAGGAAATATGCTCACCGCATTAGAAACAGGCTTTTCATCTGAATTGCGTGAGACGAAAACTTGTATCTGAAAGAAGCAATGGTGTGTTTCAATGCGTTTCTGCGTCACTGACAAATACAACTCTTTTGATTTGGACTAAAGCCCCAAGCCAAGGCCACTATAAAGAAAAAATAACAACAGTCTAAAGCAGACCAAAGTCGAAACTGAATTAAGGATATGCAATTCTGCATCCAGTACTGCTGAAAAAATGTGCAGCAGTATCAAGAACCAAAATGTCCAAAATCACAACACACGGCACACACGTCAAAATCATGTTTAAGAGTGGAATTCATGTTCAGTTCATGGAAAGCATGATTCCATAAATCAAGGTCGCATACAACACACAGCCGCGAGAAACACATAATACGCGTCACAAAATAACAAGAAACAAATGGTCATAAAAACGGACCACCTTCGAAATCCATCATATTAGAAACATACCAACTAAACAACTGTACGTAAAAACTCACTCGCGCAAACACATACACAACCCAGACAAACAGAAACCAGACATTCAAGGACATATTCATGTACTCCCGGATCTTCCCCGCGTTGGCTTGAATTGTATGAACATAATTAGGTGGCCTTAACAAATGTATTGCAGCATTTGAGATGACGGGGATGCTGTGTATCCTACAGGTGGCACTATCCCCAAATGGGCATCGAGGGACATTTGTGCTTACTTGAAGGGCAGCACCACCGGTCAATTCCCAAGCGATAAGAGAACCGTCTTGCAAAACCTATATATTTAAGCAAAATACCTTGAAAATAATTTAATATTACTTGGAGAAGAAATTAAATAGCATTCCTATGAAGAATATCTGTGTTGTGAAGGAACCCATATTGTTGAGGTTCAATACCTTGGCTATATGTCTTTTTAAATATGTATTTATATCATATTTAAAAGAAAACGGGAAGAGAAAAATCTCCGAAAAGAAAAAGTCATGCATTCATCCACTGTCAGAAAGTTGGAGAAAGGGGTGGAGGAAGAGCAAGAGGCCTTGGTGAGGCCTTGGCAACCTCTAGCTCTGCTGTGCGGGTCCCCTTATGCGTTAAGGGTGGGCGTAGGTGTGAGAAAGCATCATGTGACTTCACAGGTGCTGCCAGTCGATGCCCACCAAAGTCTGATTGGCCTCCTGAGCGTGGCCGATCTCCTCTGTGATGCTGTGCTGGCGCCACAGCTTCTGGATCTTCCTGTAGCGCTCTTGGCACAAGTGTAATGGGTTTCCCCGTCTAAAAAAAGACAAAATGCAACACTTGATTTCACACAACTGTCAGAATAAACGAATGGCGTGAAAAATCAGAGACAGATGTACCTTAGCCCTTGGTCTGTTTCCCCATAGTCATCCAAGTATGGGGGAGCATAAAAACAGCCCTTAGTTTTGCCAGCCAGGAACAGGACCTGACTTTCCCGCACCCTGACAGAAACAGACACACACAAATTAAACCTTTATGACGAATACAATGCAAAAAGCCACAAGGTTGAGTTTGATTTGACCATGGTTAAAGAGCATGACAAAGTGAAATGTCTAAAATAAACAATGGTAACACCACTGTAACTGTATTGCATTTATGAAATAGCAGCAATAGCAGTGGGACTAATGTTTAAAGGTATGTTCACACTTGTCATGTTTGGTTTGATTAAAACAAACTCTGGTGTGATTGCTCTGTTAGTGTGGTTCGTTTGAGTAAGTGTGAACGCTGCCATCCGAACCCTGGTGCGCACCAAAAAAGCAGACCGAGACCGTTTCCAAACAAACTCTGGCGCTGTTCGAATGAAATATGAACGCAACATGGACCAAATGCTTCCAAACAAACCAAAAACAGGAATTTTTTTGACAAAATGCGACGCTGTGCGACATGATTTGACGACATGAAACGAGCGGTTTATCCAAAACAAAATGAGCAGAGGGCAAACGTGGAGCAACAAGGAGGTTTGTTTATTTGTTTATTTCCTTCTTAACGCCATTCCAGCATCTAAGGCTATATTCATGGTGAGAACCAGTCAATCCATACACAAGTTGATCCATAAAAGTCTTTGTCTTCATACACGTCCAGGGACAATTTAGAGATTTCAATTAACATAACATGCATGTCTTTGGGCTGTGGGAGAGCAACGAGGAGGTAAAGTGCCTTTTATGAGCTTTTCATGATTTCGCAGGTGGTAAAAATAAAATCAAATGCAACAATGAGTGAGCTGAGTCCAGCAGACGGCATTAGGTGTATTCGACTTAAAGCGGCGATGAGCAGACCGATCGGTGAATGGGTACTTTGATGTCATACACCGATCGGTCTGTGCAGTGCCGCTTTAAGTTGAACACACCTATTGTCGAAATATACGTCATTCAACCTGACCAATCAGGTTGAGAACGTATGGCTATGCCTTTAGGTTCGGTATCTTTAGGTTCCCTGTCAAAAATGCCAGTGTGAAGTGGACCAGGACTAAATGTATAATTTTTCCTTTTTGGTCCGGACCAAATGAAGCAAATGAACCGAACTACAAGTGTGAACACACCCTAACTCTTTCCACACCACATGTAATTTTCTGGCTTTCAGTGTTTTCACTGGTGTATGGTAGGAGGCGCTATTATGCATCTTCTACAAGTGATCACACAAGCGATCGCATATGTATGCATATGTAAAATAACGTGATCATCAAGCATTAAACAACATATAAATGCCTCATTACCAAATGAAATGTCAGTTCAGGATGTGGTATAGGACCGTGCACGCTTTGGATGTGCTGATGGAAGCGATTTATTCCATCTATGTTTTGATCACTGCTCTGAATCAGATCTGGATGTAGTCTTTTCAAAACTTTCTCTCAGCTTTTTTGTTCAAAATGTTTCTTTTTTCATGAAACTCACCCACATTCAAGCGCTAAAAAAAGAACGTATTAAGCTAGAATAAAACAGGATTTTTTTTTTTTGTTTAAAAGCAGAGGCTCTGTTCTTTGTTTTAGCATATTGCATGTTTAGATATTCATATGACAAAACACACTGGGGGCCATTAAACTTTTGTGAAAATGATCAAAAATAATAATAAATAAAGCTTACATTGAAAATAATTGGTATAGGATAAACTTTGAAACAGTTTTCACTCAGAAATTGCTAGTAAATTTCACAAACGCCAAGTAACAAATTGAATTAATCATGAAATTTTTAAGTGTTAAATGTACTCCAAAAAACTATTAAATCTAATCTTTAAAGTCCTTGTAAAGTAAATTTTGAGAATTGTTTGTAAACACATTATAAATGTTAGAAATGCATTGCTGAAACATGTTACAAAGACTATATAGTACTTAATGGTGGAGTTATACCGTTAAACAGTTTTTCACCATTTTCGTGATCAGGATTTTTTGGGCGGGGCTAAATCAGGACTCGATGACGCAATGGAGCCACCGAGCACCTTCCCTCCCGCAACACTATAAGAGCTGTGTTTGACTTGAAGCAGCACTTGACTGCACAGACCGATCGCTGTGTGACTTCAAAGTACAGTGAGAGCTATAGAGAGCAGACGCTCATTATGCTTTTGAATCGCTCTCGCAGTGCTTTGATGTCAAACACTGATCGTTCTGCACAGTGCTGCTTCAAGTTGAACACACCTAATAACTAGAATGCATAAGCATCAATGGTTCGTCCGCTCAATTGCGAGTTACTGTTATTTCCGTTAGTTACTACAGCGTAGTTTGCTATCTAGCTATGCCTTCGTCACGTTAATATGTGGTTGCGATAATTTACAAAACAACTGAGCTCGGTTCCCTTATTAAAATTACGCTGCTAGAGGAAGACAGTTGAGAGAGACGGCAGCTTTGCCGCGAGTGGGAGTGGTTTCAGCGCCGTCAGCAGACACGCCCCCAACGTTTGAGAGCAGAGAATACGGCCTATTTTTTCATGATTTTAACACCTTTTTTTATTTACTTCTCGGTTTTTTTTAGCATTCAAATTTGGCTGGGTGGTTAACATTTTTCTGTGGTGTGACAAACTCGGAACACACAGTTAATACGGACTTTAAGTGTATTTTCCTACTATAGTAAACAAAAAACAGAATGTGAAAATAGTATATCCAAATTCATGGTATGAAGTAGGGCAGGACTTATTTTGAATGTAAAAAGTGGGTGCTACATTCTAGATGTCAATAAACTGATAGAACAAAGATTCTTTTTTTGAATAACATGCACCAACAAATTGGTCACATTAGGACTTCAAGTGTTGACTTACTGAATATAGAGTTCAATCAATGTGCATATATCGGCTATTTTACAACAGCTTTGAATTTGACTTCTTAAAATCTATTTTAATATTAGCTCTATTGGATACTCAGTTCTAAAGGATCAATCCCAGCATTCTGTTGTCAAAGATTTTAGAATACTGTCCGCTAAACTTGTTGTATTATGTAGGGCCTTATGATTTACGCGATGCGGAAAATGCAGATGGAATCACGGAATCCAGTTTAACACGGAATGTCATGGAATTTGTCTAAGTTTGGATGGTTTAATCAAAAGTAGGCCATTAAAAGATAAATTAAATTAATGTGCTAATTCCTTCAGTAGCTGGTTTAATATGTGGGATAAATGTATAGTCAGTCAGTTATTACTGCAAAATAAACCTCAGGACCCAGACAAAAAAGGGTAGCCCAATGATAATTTTACTTTATTTCTTATGTAATTTGTCCATTATATTAATTTTATTTTAATCAACATGCTTGCACAAACCTGAGGAAGATGCCAACTCCGGCTCCGCAGGCGAAAGTGTGTGCGGTGCATGCGCCCACGTCTTCTCCTTCCAGCTCGGTCTGACAGCAGTAGCTCTGGGAGCACAGCATAGCACCACACACCAGACACAGAGTAGGAGCACGAGACTTATCCCCTCCAGATTTAGGACACCTAGATGCCACCAGGATCAATAGATCAT
Organism: Spinibarbus caldwelli; assembly: GCA_039654775.1. Lineage (NCBI taxonomy): Eukaryota > Metazoa > Chordata > Actinopteri > Cypriniformes > Cyprinidae > Spinibarbus > Spinibarbus caldwelli. The sequence goes on from CM077243.1 coordinate 25,665,583, forward strand.
TTGATTCATAAAACCAAGAGTATATAACTCAGCAGAAAGCCGGCAGCTATTAATCGCATTTGATTCATAAGTCAGAGGTGACTCACGTGAAGCTGGAGGCCTGGTTAATCAGGGCGCTGTAGTCGCCAGGCAGCTCTATGAGATGATTGGACTCTCTAGGAAACCTAAAACAGGAAATGGAAGAATGGTGAACACTTGAGCATCGGCTGAAGTGGACTCTTGAGTGTTGAGGAGCAGGACAGACCTGATAAGAGCCATGCTGCTCTGAAGACCCTGCAGCACACCTGGATGAGAGCACCACCTGCAGAGCACCATATCACACCACAATTCAATAAAACGAACATCTGACCATTATGTCACAGTTTTTTCAGAGATGATTTGACGGTTACCCGTGCAACAGAGGTTTCATGAGCTCCTGGTTGTTGTAGAAGAGCTGGAGCAGGTTGGAGGGCAGACACAGGTATCCACACAGAGCCTCCCATTCACCCACATCTAGAGCTGAACATAGAGTCAGCATTAGAAATGATACAGCAAGAAGGACAGAAATAGGGAGAGTGTGCCAGTAAAATGTGTAAAGTTTGAGTCATTTACTATGTAACTCGGGTGGTGCTGGGGCTCCGTTGAGATAGTGGAAGAACAGAGCGGCTGCCCTCAGATAAGGCAGGATTCCAGCTTTCACACAGCGCCACAGATGCCAGCCTGAGCTCACCTCACGCAGACCGCTGAAACACACATACAGCTTTCAGATTAGGGTCATACAAAACTAGTAGAGGTGAAACCGTAAAAACCAAATTTCATTCTTCATTTTGAAATCAAAAATCTCTGACAGTGAGAATATTTATATAGTAGACGACAGATATTATCATAAAGATTTGGTAGATTTTGAAAGAAGTCTTATTCTTTCAGAGGTAACATTTATTTGAAAGCGTTGAAAATGTTTCAAAACATTTTTTAAAAATTGTGCAAAATATAATGTAAATTTTAAAATCAATTTTCTATTTTATTATATTTTAAGATGTAATTTATTCCTGTGACGTCAAAGCTGAATTTTAAGGATCATTACTCCAGTCTTCAGTGTCACACGATCCTTCAGAAATCATTCTAATATGCTGATTTGCTGCACAAGAAATATTGCTTATTGTCAATGAAACGGAAAAACTTTTTGCTAGGGATTTTAGGATTAATAGAAAGTTCAATAACACTTTAGTATAGGGACCAATTCTCACTATTAACTACTAGCTTATTAGCATGCATATTGCTAGCATATTGGGTGTTTATTAGTACTTATAAAGCACATATTAATGGATATTTTAAATCCCTTAATCCACCCCATATCTAAACTTAGCAACTACTTTACTAACTATTAATAAGCAGTAATTAGCAGTTTATTGAGGCAAACGTCGTAGTTAATAGTGAGAACTGGACCTTAAAATAGAGTGTGACTGAAAGTTCAAAATAACAGTATGTATTTGAAACAGAAATCTTTTGTAAATGTTAAGGTCTTGACTGTGACTTTTGATCTCTTTACTGAACTGAAATGAAACCATGACCTCAGAACAGTGATACAAACTGAGAAATTTGAGTCGTATGATTAGACTGGTTTCGCAACATGTTTACCAAGAGACAGTTTTACTGTCTTTGTGACACATATCTTCAACACATTAATAGACAAAATGGCAATTCACTGGACAAAAGTATCTCAGTTCTCACAAAAACAAAGACAGCAAATTATATATTAATAGTGAGAACACTGCTAACAATGCAAAACGTCTTGATGTTTTTAAAATGGGATTCATTTCGTATTTGTTTCTTTTGATTTCGTCATGAAACTCTACAACTATTTAAGTTCTAAAGTCACAGTGTGGCTGGTAGATGTGTGTGCTTTCACCTTCCCAGATGCGTCCTGAGTGTGTTGTAGAGCATACACACTTTCTCCTCCTCTTCCCTCTCTGCTCCTCCACTCTCCTGCTCCATCTGCACCTCCTCTGATGGCACACAGGGGTCTTCAAAATCAGTTATAAAGTCTCTATAGTCATGTGGCTGCTTGTGAAGAGGAAGGATGAGGCTCTCACCTGGTACGGAGGTTAGGAGGATCTGGACTACGTGAGCAATGGTGACGAGATGCAGGAAGTGCAGTTGTGCAGTGTCCGCACTCAGCCCTGAGGAATCCAGACAGAAAACCGCTGGATGGGACAGCACCAAGCTCACCTGTCACACACGTTAACTGAAGTCAGAGGTCATTCTGAAACAATGGGCCGAGTCTGAATAGGCACTTTTTACTCATAGTTTTTGCTGTGAAAAACTTTTGTTTACAGTTGTCAACAAGATATGTGGAAGAAATGCTGCCAATTTGTCAACTTGACAAACTGAATTATTACATTTTTACCTACCAGTAAGTGAAACATGTCTACGTCCAGAATACATGGCGTATTCTCCACCCGAGGATCAGGAACAAGAGCTGAATAAACACGTTTATATGAATGAAGTGAGACTTGTCATTCATTTCTCATAATATTTGATTCATGCCTGAAGAACTACTTGTGGTAAGAGACTGTATCACTAATTCTTACCTGCTAAGAGCCTAATAAAGTGATTCTGTACAGTGGTATGACAGGAGACAGTCCAGCATGCCGAGCCAAACCGGGTCAGAGAACTCAAACAGTCGTCCTGCATGCACAAAACATTTGGGTTACCAAACTAATTAAATTCAAGGGTAAAGATTTGAAGAATTAAGATGCCACTTGAATAAGACAAACTATTAATTGATATCCATGAGACATTCAAATAACGCTTGCAAAACTATTCCAATGTGTTTGATTACCTGTCTGCATGGTAAACTTCCAAACAAAGGCTTCTCTTCATCCACCAGCAATCTCTCTGTCAGAGAAATGTGTTTAATATACTTTTCAACTTACTTTTAGCCCTCATAATGCTTTAAAAATCTCCACGTTTTTTGCATCCCTGGCTTCATTTGAACCCAGTGGAAAATTGACTTATAAAACAGTCCTAAGCATTAAAAAAAAATTATAATAAAAAAGTCCTAAACTAATGTTTTTTTAACTAAAACCATGTATCTGAACAATAACTTTGGTTAATAATAAGGTTTTTGAATAATAATAAGGTTTTGAATGTTACCATGTTATTACCATGTCATTACTATATCACTACATTTTATCTATTTTGCTAATTAAAATGTTTAGAAATTTCTAATTTTACATGAACTACAGGGGGAAAATAAACAGCTGTAATGCAAGAAATATATTTTTCAATATAAGAAATTTTACTTGAATATATCATTATATGAAATGTGTAAGAACATATTTTAAGAATTACTCATATTAACACTGAAATCAATGGACCTAATTAAATTCCTTTGAACTTATTACATATTTATTTTCTAACATAATCAACAACTTTCACTTTCAGAAAAAAAGCTCATGAATTGTTCATGCTGCAGTGGTTCATCACTATGCTTGCATATTCATGTTTATAAACAAAATTCGGTCTCAAAAGTGTGTGAGAGACATGGGAAAGAGGCTAAATATATTTAAAGTATTTTTAAGCCAAATGTAACTTATCTATACGTAAAAAAGAAAAAAAAAATGCATAACCCTTTTAAATTTATTTAAATGCTTAATTATGATTAAAAACTTTATCTCCTAAAATGTATTTTACAAATAAAATTGTATTTAAAAAAAAAAAAAAGCATATTTTGATAACTTTGGCTTATTTGCAAAGTCTAGTTTCTGTACTAAATACTATGCATTTTAATTATTTATTTTATATATCTTTTCCAGATCCAAACAGGCCCAAATACATTATGAAGGTAAGAATCACAATTTAAAAACTCCCTCATAATTCCAGGTTTTTCGTGTTGGTTGGAATTTGTTAAAATTAAACACTTTCTTGGACTGACCTATGGACTGAATGGTGTAGGCACAGCTGCCCCAGCACATGATTGGCACGCGGGGGTCCTGCTCATTTGGGTGCACCTTAAGACCCACTTTATATGTGGCTGTCCCAAACGTGGTCAACATCTCCTTTATGGTGCTTGAGTACGGGTTCCTGACAGAAAGAAACGCAATTTATTACTGTTGACTTTAAACCATGACACTTTTGTGTAGTGGAATTATAAATGACTTCTAGTTTTGTATGTGATTTTACTTTGGAGTGTAGTCCAGTTTGAAGCCATCAGGTGGAGGACCGTCATTAACACCATCCATTTCATCAACACCTTCAGCATCTGCAGCCTTAGTCTTCCTGTGAGCAGAGAGCAGGGCTTTCATCTGCTGAGAGGTGATGTTCAACCACTGGCTCAGATCAGGCTGTTCAGAGCTGCAACAAACACAAAGACTCAATCAAATCCATCCAATGCCTCATATTTTAATAGAAAAAGACAGAAAACATGCAATAGAGGTGCACATTGGCAAAATTTTGGTGAAATTTCACAGGCCAAAAAGGCCCATTGTCAATAGCTACATTTGAAGCACAGCTCACACAAAAGTCATTTTCATACAAAGCATGACCAACTTGAACAAGCTGCAAAACCTGTGGGGAAATTTTTAGATCTCAAATGAAAATTCAAGATTGTGTGGATTCCTATTGAAATGACTGGATTTTGATCGTGAAAATTCACGGAACAACAGCAAATGTGACCACACTTTAAAGTAGATGTTCCACAAACATGTTGCAATTGTGAGCATGCCTAACTTATTGATTATTAATTATTATTGATTTACTAATCAGTCATTTAGTAGATGCTTTTATCCAAATGACTTACAGTGCAATGACAAATCAGGGTTAAGTGACCTGCTCAAGTGCATAGTGGTTTTGAAAAACATTCATAACTATATCTCTGACCATCTCCACTGTCTTATAACGTGCACTGGGTGCTTAGCCTGTGGCGGAGTGTATTAATAGCAGTGCTGAGCTCATATGAGTGGGGCTTTCAGTCTCCTTATCACACAAAAGGATCAAAGGGGTTGCGCGATTTATTACAGATGAGAGTATTACATTAACACTGTCCATAATCACCCAATCTGCTCCCTTCATTCACCTGTATGTGGAGTGTTAACCTGAGAGGTCACACTAATTATCTATTACTCACATTGTGAGAGCTTTGTAAATTACAGTTCAATCACAACACGTATTAATGGTGATGGTGATGATGTTGAAGTCGTGGTACTGTAGTGTAGGATTGTTTATAGTAATTGTATAAATTTATAACCATTTTATTTCTGGGTTGGCCTACAAAAATATATCATCACTGCAAATCAAAATGTAATTTTTTTTTTTTTTTGTTTTGTTTTTTTTTTTTTTTTTAGCAGCTGAAGTAGCAGCTGAAGGTCAAAGTCAAGTGTGTGTTTGTTGCAGTACCTGCAGCTTGTCTTTGTAAGAGGCAGCAGAGGAATGACTGTGTTACTCAGACATTCACAGAGTGGACACAAGAACTCTCCGTTCTCCACGTCGTAACTGGTGTGCACACGTAGCCTCTGCTGCCTGCGCTGCTCTTTAGCCTGCACTGCTTCAAAATACCTGCAGGGGGAGAAATTAGATACAGTTACCAAACAAACCAATGCTAAAACGACAAATTAGACATTACACAAAAACTTTAGGGGTTGACCATACTGGAAAAAACCTGACACTGTGGTCATTTTGTAGGGGTATGCATCTGTGTAGAAAATTTAAAAAATAAAATAAAATAATAATAATAATACTGAAAGCTTTATAAGCAAGAAAAAAAAAAAAAAGGACTTTTTGTGCTAACCCATCCTTTAAGGCTTTGAACGATTTGTAAAAAAAAGAAAACCTGAAAAATCTGGATATTCACCCTTGGGCATACTCTTCACAAGAACCAACTAATATAAAATATTTATAGATAATGATTTTTTTTTTTCTTGAAATGACTCTTTTTATGACTAATGCAATATGACTACAAAATAATAATCTTTATGAAAAGTATAAAAATGTATTGTAATTATTAACGAATTGCATACTATAAAATAAATCTTAATAAATATTTTGTAATTTTTACAGATGCAATGTAAAAAAATTATTTTTACACCGGAATTTATTTTCAAACATTTATTTTCAAAACAAAATTTACCTCGTAATGTTGTTGATCAAAATGTCCATAACTAGTGAAATGGGTGGGCACTGCTGATGCATCTTACATTTCAAAAATTACATATTCTAAACAGTTTCTCTACAAGAATTTACTTATATATTACAATACTTTATATTACACTACTGACAGACGGTACATTACACTTATAAAGAATAACATATATGACTGCTGTTAAAACAAAACAAAAAAAAAAGCAGTATACGGATTTAATTTGGAAAAAAAAAACAAAATATAGAGGTGGAATCTCTGGGATGCTAGTTAGACAGGCCTTTGTAAACTACTGTTAGAGAATAGAGCTTGTAGAGTTATAACTAACAAATCTATATGATTAGTTAAGTATTAACAGAGGTAGTTTTAAGAGTTTACTGCATGTTTCATATTATCACTTTTATGCACTGCTAAATGTTACAGTACTCTTCAAGAGATAACGCTCTTAAAGGGTTAAATTTGTCATAATTCTTTTAAGCACTAGATGATCTAAATCTTATACCAGGTGGAAACAATTTAATAATGAATGAGAAAAATAATTCTGAAACCAAGGCTGCTGAAAAGCAGGCAATTACAGTTACATTCTTTTGCTCCTCTGATAGGAAAAGCACATTTTTTGGCATATGGAAGCATGTGTTTCTCATTTTTCATGATGATTCTTACCTCTGCCAGCAGTGCGAGTGCATGATGTGTCCGCAGCTGCCTGTGTGCGTGCCGAAGGACAGGTCAGGGTGCATGAAGAGAGGGTCATACTTATCTGCAGCACAAACACAATGCATTCATTAAAGCAAACATGCACTTATATGCTACAATGAACCAAAAACACGCATATAAAGACATGCCTGGGTTGTGTAGAGGTCTCTTTCGGTTTTTGGACATGACAGTGGAGCGCTGGACAAAAGCAGCGAGCACCATGGCTTTGCCGTTAGTCCTGATTTCCTGCTCCTCCTGACACAGGATACACGTCACCACCTGTCTCCTCTCACTGCCGCCTGCACGCCACCGCCGCGGACCCACACAGACCAGAGAACTATCACACGAACTGGGGCTATGGAGAGAGAGAGAAATTAGAGGATGGCATCTGGAAACTGTGATCTGTGACATTTTCCGGCGTGATGCGTGTGTGTACCTGTGCTCCAGTGTGGAGGAGGTGGAGGGGTCGAGCTCCTCCAGGTTCTGCTGGAACAACTCTTTGTTCTCGTTGATGAAGTGTCTTTGCATCTCTGACATCTGAGCCATGATCTTCTCCCTCCGGAGCCGCGCCATCTCTGCTTTCCTCTTCCGCTCCGCCTTATCTTTATCCCGCACCGTCTACACATACGCATAAATCCAGTGAGACAATAATGCAACTTTAACAGGTCATGATGCAAGCGTGTTACGCTTCCTATGCTCACCTCCTCTTGACTGTGCCCTGAGCTGTCACTAGGGGGCGCACTCGCTGTGCACTCCCGGGTGGTCTTGATGTTGGCAATGGTCTGCAGACACACAAGTAATATGAAGTATGAACAACTTTTTCATGTTTATATTAAAAATAAAGAAAAATATAACAAGAAATTCAATTAAAATTAAACAACTAAATGTACTAAACATACATTTGATAAAATAAAAATAAACAATCTATTTTAAAATGTAAAAAAATAAAATAATAATAATAAAAAATAAAAAGCTAAAAAATAAAAAGGAAAATAGTACAAATTTTTCAATATAAAAATAATTTAAAAAACTAGTACATTAAAAATTAAATAAGCCATTTAAGAAAAAATAGATAAAACAAATATAATTTAAAATAAAATACCAAAGCAAAATAAATAAAAATACATGCTAATAAATAAACTAAAAATCAAAATGTAAAAAAATAAATAAATACAAATAAAAATAAATAAAAACTAAAAAGCTAAAAAATGAAATAAAAAAATAAGTATAATTTTAAAATATAAAAAATAATTAATTAAACTAATAAATAAAAAAATAAACCATTTAAGAAAAATACATAAATACATATACATTTTAAAATAAAATACCAAAACAAAATAAATAAAAATACATACTAATAAAACTAAAAATCTAATTAATTAATTAAAAAATAAACTATTAAAACAAACTAATAATTAAACTAATAAAACAAACAAACAAACAAACAAACAAACAAACAAGCAAGCTACATCACCTTTAGTACTTATGGACAGATGGAAATTTGCACCACAAAGTCTACACATACATTTTGTACTAATTCCTCTGCTATTTTTTTTTTTTTTGCTGCCCCCTATTGGATAGTTGAGACATTTGCACATTCATTCTAGCGACAGGTGGCTTTGTAATGAGATTTGGATCAGCTTTACCTTGAGGATCCAGCGGATCATGTCCTTGTGCACCTCCAGATGAGGAGCGTTCTGGAGGGTTTCCAATAAAGCCAAGATACTGGGAGTGTTAGCAGGAGCCTCACCTGGTCCTGCAATGAAGAGATTCGATCAGCTCAACTCTAAAAGGTGTGTGTGTATGTGTCTATGAGACAGAAGACAGACATACTTGAGATTTTGAGAGTGAAGTTAAAGTTGGTATCGTTATCTTCTGCACTGCCGATGAGATGTTGCTGTTCTTCCACCAGGCCCATGCCTATGAGATGCAGCACCTGCAGGACAAGTTCATACTGAGCTCTAACTTGACACAGTTACTTCTGCTGGAAACTCATTGACATAGTTATTTGAATATACCACAAAGTAATTACTATTTCTGAATAATCCAGTCACAGTGATTTAAACACTTTCCAAGTGAATGGTACTTGAGAAGCATGCAATGGACAAGAAATAATACTAATTATCAAAAATATATTATGATCGTAATATGAGAGAGGGGTCCAGTTTGTGGAGGTTCTCTCTCTCTCTCTCACACACAGACATACCCTCTGAAGCATGGACTCAGACCAGTTTCCCCCACTGGGCTCCATTGCCCACTGCAGCACAGCTCCCAGAATCCCCAGCAGCACGTCACACTGCAGTATGTTCACCAGGCTGGCAAACAGCGGACAGAACCGAGGAAGAACTGGTGGAGGCAGAACTACAACAAACACACATGAAAATCAGTTTAAACACTGGCACTGTTATCACATAACACTAGAGCTGCACATTTAATCAAAATAAAATCAAAACATGTTATCAATTAGTAAAGACTGCAGTTTAATTAAATACATTTATGAGCAGCAAATTGTCCACTGGTGTTTGCAGCCTCTCAGTTTGCAGTAAATGGAGGTCTGAGTTTGGGTCGCATGTAACATGCATTATAACATTTATAACGTGCGGGAACGCAACGTGCCAACAGTCTTCCCATACTTGTAATGAGAAGCTTTAAAGGCTCTCTGAGGACTTCCATCAAAATAGAAGTTTGATGGTTCAACGTTTAATAAAAGGATAAATTAAGAAATTGTAATTTTAAAAGTTGAAATGTAAAATATAATTATTTTATTTTATAGTAATTTTTTGTATTTAGTGTTTTTTTATTTTATAATACTAGTAGTAGAAGTAACAACAAACATTAACAATAAAAAAATAATTATTAAATAAATTACTAGTAGTAGTATTATTTATTTGTACAGCCTTAGAAACATAAGCACAGCAATCCTGGATTTCGTTTAAATTTGAATTACTATCAAAAATATTTAAAATTCTATTTTTTTCCTCCAAATTGTGCAGCCCTGAATGTTTTCTGTGCTAATGGGCATAATATTTATGTATATGTGGTACCCAATTTATATCACTCCGTTCTCAAAATTTTGGCAGATAAAAAGTGATTCAGAATTATAGATGAAAATAATAAAACAATCCATTTTAATGATGCAACATGCTTTTCCGAGTACAACGTTTGAATTATTTGCCCACGCTTAATGTGTGTGTATAGTTATTAGTACCTGAATCTTCCCCATTTTGCCTCTTTATCTTTCTCTGAGCCTCTTCAGCCTAAAGGATGACACAGGAAAAAAATAAATAAATAATTAAATAAATAAACATGGGTTTTCAACAGTTGTTCTTTGTGAGTTTCAATTTTGAAAATGCAGCATTACCTTAGACTGGTCAGCTCTGGAGTAATGGTGGAAGTAAAGGTTGAACATCTTGGCACACTCTGGCCTGAGTTTATACAGACCTCTACCAGTCACACCAGGCTTCCTGTACGACACAATTCACACAGGCTTACAAACAGACTAATTCAACTCTTTGGACAACACTCTTTTATTCAGGACACTCACTTAAACGAAGCCACACCGTCAATGACCCTCTCCATGCCGGTTTCTTTATTCTCCTGTGTGCAGATAACAGAAGAGTAAAATTCAGTAGCATAAAATACCACTAGGTGGCAGTCAGAAAATCTCATCTGTTTTGCTCATCTGTCTTGCTTTAAATCAACTTTAAGTCAAGATCAACCCTTATTTAATTTTAAAAACGCATCACGCTTATTTTTTGACTATCTTGTGTATTTGCAAGTTGTTAAGTCAGCACAGAGATCTATTATAAAGCTATTCTCTGTTTAATACAGACCATAATTGGGGATGGGAATTGTACAGAATTTAATGATGGTTCCTTTTTAAAGCAAATGTTATCAGAACTGAACTGCTTTATACAATTATTGGAATAAGCAAGGTTAATTCTGTTCACATTTTTTAAATGATTGCATCTAGCAACTTGCTTATCTCTCATATATATTTGCATAATTTTTTTTTTTTTTAGATATCCTGTGTCAACTTAATTACTTATGATCTTGGATAAAGGTGAAGCTGTGAGGGCTGACTTACATTCTCAGGCAGGGCTTTGACCAGCTCGCTGTGGGCCATGGGTCGAATGCATAACTGGTGAACGATCTCTCGCCTTATCTCATCAGAGCACTCCACCTGACCAACACCTGCTGTGTATCGCTCCCCTGCAGCAAATAAAAACAAACCACGAAAGACACATTTTATTAACTTTCTACAGTGTCTAATAAGCTTAATGCACCCATATAACAATGCTCAAAAGACGTGTGTTGACAAATAACCACTCACCCACGATCATAATGACCAGATGCAGCATCTCCTCAATTAGTGTGTTATTCTGCTGAACCACATCCTGAGAGACGGAGAGAGAATCACACGTCACTGGCAATAGAAATGAGTGCAAGCAGAAAGAAATCAAGCAAAGAGAAAAGGAATGAGGACAAAGCGTGGTTTGGAGGTGAGCAGACCTTGTTAGCATTCTCTCTGCTGTATCTCTTTCTGCAGTCTGCTGAGCTGAAGATATGATAGAGCTCAAAACGGCTCAACATGATCATCAGGAAGTGGTTTGGATCCATCATGGAAGCTCCAGCCTAGATCCAAAAACAGCATGAAACACGATCACTAAATTACACCTGGGTGAATCTTATAAAAGCATGCCTGACTCCTATGTTTTCATTTTTCAGATATTGGGGTGAAATAAGAACTTATACTTAGCAAAGAGAAAATGAATCAAATTATGCTAAAAGATTGCTTGCATCTTGCTTGCACATTTTCCTGCCAAACTGTCATTACTGCAATGCATCCAGATGTTTGATATTCTCATTAGATTCTTGTTTCCCTACAATTTTAATAATATCAGTGTTCCAGTACTTTAACCAATGAATTTCAAAGACATTTGCACAGTTAAATGATGACACATTTTGGAGCTATATATGGCAGTCAAATTATCATTGTGTGTATAAGCATTAATATTCTTATTCTAGTAAATGTATAAAGCAATTCCCCATATTAATATTAACTAGGAAAAATGCATATTGACTATAGACATTTCTACGGTAGTGCCCCTTGATTTCCGCAATGTGAAAAACGTAGACGGAGTTGTGGAATCCAGTCAAAAAAATGGAATTTACTGTATAACAAAATGCCACGGAATTTGCCAAATTTTGCATGAATAAACGTTATTTCATAGGGCCTTAAAAATTTAATTTTTGTTAAACTGTTAATAAACAGCTGTTAAATTGTGTAAGTTTCATGATTTCAATTAATTAGACAGGCTTTTTGATGAATAAAAATGTAATTTAACCATTAAAACAGTCTCGAAAAATTCGAATGAAAAAAAAAAAAATCCAGAAAAAAAAAAAAAAAGGAATTTGGGAGAAAAAAAATTAAACTGAATTTGGGAAAAAATAAAACTGATTTCATAAGGCCCTACTATTGCTTAGGGTGGAAGTAAAGAAAATCTGAATTAATCAGGTTTTCCATCACTGTGGATTATCAACATAACAGTAATGAGAATATTTGTACAGAAAATTGTGATAAATTGATTAAAACTTTAGGACCTTTTCAAAATATATATTTTTTGTAATGCAAACATTTTTAGCACATTACATTGAAGCCCACATATTTTCATTAATGAAAATGAATTAAATACTTTTTGGATAATAATTTTGAAATGAAATATTGTCACACTACTGACCTGAAGCATGATGAGGTCTTTATCGAACATCTCCACTCTACACTTTACATTGTGATAATAATAGATCTGCAAAAACAATTCAAGAAAAAGCACAATATATATTTTTTTTATTATAGGCATTAACACTAAAAATCATACTGCTAAATGTCTTGACTATTAAAATGAAACACATTTATAAGCTTCTTGCCTGATTGACCAAAGAGAAGCCATTTCTTCTCCACATCCCAGCATGCACCTGGGCACAGAGTACAAGGCAGCGAAGCGGATGCTCGATCAACATGGGTGGACTCAGTTCACTCTGTAAAAGATAAGAGGCCTCAGAAATCATCAAAACTGTTTTTGCAACAACTCTCATGAACCAAAACCCCCAAACTTACCAGTGGCAGCTGCTCAGGGAATCGATAGGCAACCTCAATTTTGCTCAGCAGAGCATGTAAACCTAACAGGAAGAGAGTGAGATGAGAGATTCAATAGATATGTGGTGTGGTTACCTCCATCAACCACTGCAATTTCAAAAGTGAACTCTTATATTCCATACACACACACATTGATAATTCAAAGAACTCACTCTGGATTTATTCTCAAATCTTTCCAGCATGTATACGGCCTTACTGCGCAATGGACTATGTGTGAAACCATGTTCGACTGACCTGCTAAAAGCCGGGACACAGGCAGGTGTATGCTGACTTTCTCCTGAGAGACGCAGTAGCGGATGGTGTCGACGGAGTGGCCGCACATGCTGAGGGTTATGGGCTGCTCCCCATCTGTAAAACCACTGTGGCAGTGAGTCAGCGCACTCAGGCACTTCTTATAGGCTTCGATCAGCACTCTCTCCTGCACATGTGACAAATAACAGACTTACATCAAGGCCCCATTGTGCATTACAGGTACTAATGTGACTGTGACTGTGTGTTTAACATGCACTTACATCACTGGCACACCATTCCTGCATCATAGAGATAATATGTGTGAGCTTCATCTGTAAGGTGAATGCTGCCTCCCATTCTGGCTCCATCTCTATGTGCTGCCCCACTTGACGCACTACTGGGTCCATTCCCTACAAAGAGAACAGACAGCTGTTTCAGTGCCCATTTTCAGTCACCACTGACACAATCTTTAAATCAGGCTGGTATAGTCACCTGCATGCATTTTAGCAACTCCAAGAAAGCATCAAAACCTTCCAGATACTTTTCCCTGAGTTGGTCGGTCCACTCTGTTGGACGGCTTATCAGGACATACCTGAATCCAAGAGAATGCATCATGATACATCTCAAGAAATGGGAATTTTAGACACAAAAAGAGAACTGTTTATGAAGTGGGCAGACATGCTCAGTATCTTACTTGAGGTCTCCTATAAGGCTCTGGACCCGGCGGAATTTGAAGGCCTGTTGTGCGGTGTAGCGTTCAAACTGAAAGCGGCCCTGCAGGTCTCTGTGTCTGAGGTGGTCCATGAATGTGCGGATGATGGTGGTCATCAGGTTCTCTTCTGTGATCAACATCCGCGCCTGGAAAATATCACATACACCACTGCCACATCTGACAACGCTGGTGGTTTGGTTTTCCCATATACACTACCAGTCAAAAGTTTTTGAACAGTAAGATTTTTAATGAAAGTCTCTTCTGCTCACCAAGTCTGCATTTATTTGATCCAAAGTACAGCAAAAACAGTAATATTTTGAAACATTTTTACTATTTAAAATAACTGTTTACTATTTGAATATATTTTAAAATGTAATTTATTCCTGTGACTTCAAAGCTGAAATTTTAGAGTATGAAATTCACTTTTATTGAGAGAAAATGAGACTGAAGACAGGAAGATGATGTGAAAGTGCATAGGAAAATTACAGAGGGAAAGAGAAGAGGAAAAGCGAAGAGGATGAAATCAAATAAAAGAGTTTTGATGTCACCAAAAATATTCAGCCGGAAATTCATTTTCGGTTTTGGCTGAGTTGACAATAACGAATTCTTGATTTTAATTGATCTACATTTTGATGCAGTGAACAAAACTCCAATAATCACATCAAAAACACTTTGTTACTTCTGATATGAAACAAAGTCTGAGCTTTCAATTTCTATAATAAAAATTTAGAAGGTTTGGAGTATATTGAATATAGTGTGCATATTTGCAAAATATGCACACTATATTTTATATAATCCAAACCTGTTAGTGATGTTTTATTTATTGTACGTTTGAATACATCTGTCGAAGATTTGTAGAGTTGGAAATAACTTGTTTATTATGTGTGGTGCTGTGTTTTTTGTGTTGAAGCTGTCATGAAAATGTAATTTCCTGTAAAGGATCAATAAAGTATCTAATCTAATGAAAACAAGTAATTACATTGACAGTTTAAATATCAGAATTTTAAAAATAAATTAGAGTAGAATTATAATTATGTAATTAAAAAGATGTTATGTCCAACTTAAATAGTTATCTAAAATTTAGCTTTTGCTGATTACTAAATAAATTTGATGAATTAATTATTATACTAAAAAAAAAAAAAAATTCAGTGCACCACTAAGAAAGATGAAAGAGAAGAGAAAGAGTGAAAATAAAAAGGAAATGGTAGAAGAGCAAAAACTCGAAATGGCAAGCCTCTTCCTCATGTCAGGCCGTCTCTCTCTGCACGTACTTACCAGAGAAGGCACGGTGAAAATTTGCACGGAAAGATCAGTGACGGAGAACTCCCTGTCGTGGTCGTCCTTCACGTAGTCGCTCTGCAAGCGCTCATAGTTCTGCAGGCAGTGGTGAAAGAGGCAGAGGAGAGGAGAAAGAGGCAGAAGAGAGAGGAGAGGTGTGTGGGATTGGCGGTACTCACCACAGTGGGGGCGGTGAAGAGCTGCACTGACAGAGAGGTCACTGACACTACACGCTCGTGATCGTCCTCCATAAAATCTGTCTGGAGGCGCCGGTAATTCTAAGGGAAGGGGGGAAGGGGGCAGATTCACCTTCCGGGTCAGAGGTCAGGGGCATCTGCAGTTACGTCCCCCAACTTGGTTCTGTGTCTGGCACATACGGCCTGATGTTACACTGGGGTATGTGTGGAGCCAGGGGACTCGAGCTAAATTTTTATGCTCAAATTTCTAGAGTTGTTTAAGCTAAGGTACAAATCTGTCAGCTACACCTGAGTTAGGGCCCTATGATTTCTGCAATGTGGAAAACGCAAATAGATTTATTGAATGAAGTCATTAAAAAAAATAAATAAAAAATACAGTATAATGCGGAGTGTCATGGAATTTTTTGTCAAAAATAAATCAAAAGTATGGCCATACACTTAAAATCATATTGTGATATGGACGGATTCATTTACTGCATATTCTTAAGCAATGTGTGTAGTGTTCTACGATTTCATTATATTGAGAACATGAACACACAAACTTCATCTCCAGAGCTGCTCTGACTGAGAGTCACTTCACCAGCATTTCATTTGATAAAATTATCATACACACAGAAACTCAAAGGTCTTCAAGATAACCTGCCTCAGTAAAAGTTTGGTTTCAACTTTAAGAAACTGTGAGTGAAATTGGATACTGTCTACTGGACAGTAGAATGCAATTATCAAAATAATAATAAATCTTTATTTTCAAGTTTTAATTTTAACAGTAAACCTCCATTGTGCAGCACTTTGTGTGCCAAAAAATGAAAGCGTAAAATTTTAATTTGATTACATTTTAAAGACGAAACTGATGTTTTATGCGTTCATTTGATTACCACTATTTTAATAAATTTTGCATTAAATCATAAATAAGTATAAAAAATGCATAAAAAATATAATAAAATCAACACAACTTCTGAAAAAATGCAGCGTGTTGTAGGACCATATTATTGTATTTTTTTAAAAATAAATTATTAAATGCATTTATTATTATTATTATTATTATTAAGTAAATTATTATTTTAAATAAATTTTTAAATTTTTTATGTCCTATGAATTCAATTGATTAGAAGGAATTTGAGAACAAATAAAAGATTTCATAGGGCCATAAAAAAAAAATGTATTTTTTGTGAAAACTGTAATAAATTGTATGTGTTACATTATTTTAATGAATTAGACATGCTTTATTACTAAAATTTACTTAAACCATTAAACCAGAATCCAGGAAAAATAAGATGGAAAAAATGTAATCCATAAAAATTTAAATGGACTAATTTGAGGGGGAAAAAATTATAATAATAAAACAGATTTCGCAGGGCCCTACATCAGAGTGCACTCTAAGAGAGACATTTCCTGCTGTCGCAGCATGACTGGGTCAGTCGGAGGACTGCAGCGGGCAGCAAATCAAAGACAGCAAGAGCAGCTCCGCTAAGTCATAGTATCTCTCTCTATTACACATGCTCTCTCTCTGAAACGATACCCCTCACTGAACAGGGAATGGCTGCTCGAACTCTCTTATCCTCACAGATCAGCTGAATCAAACTGAGTGTGAAGTGAAAGTGAACGATGTTCTAGCGTCAATCAAAGACTTGACACATTCTAGCATCAATTCTGTTTCACATGATGGTGCATTAAGTTTAATCTATAAAATGTAGTTGATTACCACAGAAAATAATTTCACCAGTTTGCAAAAACAAACAAAAACTGCATTTTCAGTATCGCACTTACACTGGAATTTGCTCCATGTAAAATATGTTTTAATAACTATAATACTGTGTGGAAATTAGTAACTTTAGTTAGAAGGCAATTGCTTTCATGCTAGGTAATGTTAACAAGTATCAATGGCAATGCTTACAAAAATGTATGCATTTTAATGTTTATTCTTAAGTGATGCCTTTCACTATTATGGAAGCTTGTTTCTTCCATTGAATACATTTTTTAAAAAAAGTAATTGCGACTTTTTCTCTCACAATTCTGACTTCTTCCTAGAGATAAACTCATAACTGTGAGTTATAAAGTCAGAATTGTGAGATAAAAATGCAAAAGTGTTTTTTTCCCCCTCAGAATTGGATTGTATAACACCTGCAAGTTAAAATTTCTCAGTTCCGAGAAAAAAAAATTGAATTGTGAGATATAAACTTGCAATTACGAAATGCAAACTCGGAACTGCGAGAAAAAGGCAGAATTCTGAGTTTATGTCTCAAAGTCAGAATTATTTTTCTCAAAACTGTGAGATAAAGTCGCAATTACCTTTTTACATTCCTCAGTAATCATGAGAATGCAATTTGGGTAAACGTGCAAAATTCTCAAATTTTTGGGACTTCATGGGGTTTACTGTCAATCACTATAAAGACTGTGCCATAGCAAATTGAAGTCTTACCTTCGCAAACTGGATTGCAAAGAGTTTCTTGTACTTTGTATCCATGAGTAGGCTGCTCATAAAGAGCTGGTGGTAAACATTTCTCGCTCCTGCAGGAAACACAAGATTAGATACTTGGATTAAAACTTAACTGGGTGAATCTCACAAAACCCATCCAGAACTTGTCCCAGTCATATTTCACCCCAAATACAAAATTAAACAAGAAATTATGGTTACACTTCATTTTAAAGTGTCCTTGTTACGGTGTAATTATACAATTAAGTACTGAGCAATATTAATTAACAACATGTACTTTCTATAGGGTTAGCTTCTTCATGTATAGTTTACTGTTACTATTACTATAGTAAGTTTATGTAACGTGTAACAAGAACACTGAGAATGGAAAGACACTCAACTAAAAATAATGGGAATAAAAATGTAAAACGTACACATTACAGTAACGAGACTTGGAAGGGAAATCAGTCTTGACAGGTCATGAAATGCAAATAAATACTCTAAATAAATTTCACTTGTCCTAAAATATACTTCATTTTCCTGGAATATAAAACATCTTCATCTGTTTTTCTTTTGATTTTGGGGATAAAGTGCGATCTGAACATGCTTTCATGGCATTCACTGGACTGTGTGTTTCTGCAGTATCTCAGTAGAGCTGATGTCAGCACACTCATTCATTCACCTTTCCACATCTTGGAGTCACAGAGCATGAGCGTGTCCACCAGAGAAGAGTTCTCTCCCTCCGGTCCTCGCTGCAGACCAACCTGACACAGGATCCTCCTCAGAGCATCTGTTAGGAACAGCAATAAACTCAGGCACAGATTCACTACAGCGGTCTTCACAAACGCAGACACAAGCACACTGGGTCATGACATAATAAATCAAATTTGCCTTGATCTATTGACATATAAGACATCTTTGTGCCATTAAAACATTTTGCAAGTTTCATAGAACATCCTCCTCATTATATATATTCAGTTTCTGACGTCCTCCACGCTTTTGAGCTACTCCTGACAACCGGACAAATGGAAGTGTAAAGGAATGTTTACTTTTATGCGTATTTGCTTTTTACAACATGGCACAATGTAATGGAGAGTTTGCAATGAAACTTCTGTTGAAACAGGAAGCAGCCAACTGTATTAGATCTGACAGCAGCTGCATCACAAACCATAAGTAAACATTTCATAATGCTTTGTCTCTAAATGGCAGTTATATGGAAACTGTTTTCAAAACACTTACTCATGTGCAATATCTAGGAGGCACTGACAGTGTTTCATGTAATGATGTTAGCCAATCATAACTGGCCATTTACTGACAAGCCTTAAAGGAGCTACCCATTAAAAAGAGATCATTTCAGACAGAGGGTCAGAATGAGAGTTGAAAATAAGTGTTTTTCCGCATATATATGTTTTTATTGCAAAATAAAAATATATATATAATATAGTTAACATTGTAAGTGAACTTCAGGGAACACATGTGGTAGTGTTTGGTAAACTGATAATTACTGGATCCATAGCAAAATGACAAAATAAACAGCCATGAAAGCCAAATTTATTGAAAAGAATTTGACTTGCAGAAGATAAAGCAGAAACTGAATAAAATGACTTTTCCAAAAGAGATTGAAAGGAAAAAATTCAAATGAAAAAGAAAAGAAAAAAAAGAAAGTGAGAAAGATGACCTGAGTATCTGATGATTTGGCCGAGCCAGGCGAGAGCTTTGAGCGCAAAACACTGATGAGCCACTACAGAGGAGTGCATGACTTGAACCCGCAGAGGTTTCGTCTGCCGACTCGTGTTCCTCTGCAAAACATGTGTCCAAACATTCACAAACAAACTACATTTGCATGAACATTTTAATGATGCTTTAATTTCTGCAAAGTTGCCCCCACAATGCTAAAGTGTTGTGGACGATTGAATTTGTTTTAGCAAGCACAACTAATGATCTTGTTTGTGAACTATGTATCATTGCCTCGTGCAGAAACTGCTATATGCAAATTGGGGAGCATTTCTCCATAAAACGTAAATGCATGTCTTAGTTAACTAGACCTTTCAGTAAAAAGAGCAAAAAACCCAACCGCTTTACACATCTGAGGCAAACGGATAGGATTTGTGATTGTTTGGAACTCACCACAATAACAGATTTGGCCTGCTCACAAAACTGGAAGTCCCCAAAGCGAACAGACTTCCTGCCCTGAATACAGTGAACAGAAGCAATCAATGAACAAAAGCAAGAACAAGCTGTGTTTAACCTTAAGCCTGAATCGTGGCTCTGTGGAACAAACAGCAGGTAAACTTACATCTCTGTCCACGGTGGTGGCGAAACTGACGGCCTCTTTCTGAGTGCAGTTCACAGCTTTCTGTAGTGTATAGATGACCTGCTCGTATGTGTGGACCTCATCATTGAACAGCATGCAGTAGTAGGTGTCTCCACGTCCCCTGGAGAACAAAATAAGTAAGTTACATTTCTCCCAATATACTAACATGCAGTAATCAAAAGCAATCACATGCATGACGGATGATCCTAAGCTGTACCCCCAAAAAATGGTTCTTCTGATTCTTAAATATTAGGGATTTAACCTGAAAAAATCTTCTCAATCATTTTTGACTGATTTAATTTTGTTTAAACAAAAAAAAAAGGTTTGCTAAATCTGAGTGTTGCAAAATCTGAAGGAAAAAAATGGACTTCAATCGATGAGTCCAAGTGGTCATAAAAAATAAATAAATAAAAATAAAAATCACATATTGGCTGACAAAACTGACTGGCCATAGGAAATTAATGGAAAAGAGCAATTTTGTTAGAATAAATAAAAGATGCACATAAAAAGTTTCAGTTGAGTTTCTGTCTATGCAGGGTCAGAAAGCTCTCTGATTTCATCAAAAATATCTTAATTTGTGTTCCAAAGATGAATGAAGGTCTTACGGGTTTGGAACAACATGAGGGTGAGTAATTAAAGACAGAATTTTCATTTTTGGGTGAACTATCCCTTTAAGAGACAGACAATGGTATGAGTGCTAATGTGTCTTACGGTGGCTCGAGGCCTTCAGGTAGCTCATCCTCTTTTTCCCAGGTGAGCATGTCCACAGCATATTTGAGGATGATGGAGAAAACATTATATGTGCGAGCAATCATCTCATCAGACAGATTAGCCAATGGATCCTGCCAAACAAAACAGGGAACACAAGGGTTTGTTTCCAATTTAACCCACATACTGCTCTAATAATCCTCAAGATCTAGTTAATAGGATGTAATGTTGTGCCAATGAATATTACATCATGCTGAAGTATTTGTGTGGTGCTGCCAAGTAGGGTTGGGAATTAAGAACCTGTATTTAGAATCAGTTGCATTTAAACCAGAATCATTAAATTCCTCATCAAATCCCATTCCTTTTGTTGATTCTGTCACAGAGGAAGAGTATCTCACCTTCTGGGAAGAGTCACTGATATTGGGCTCGTGTTTCTGACAGTAAGGGCCCTTCTTCCAGGCCTCTGTGTCGCCGCAGTCGCAGAAGCCTCCTCCTCCTGAGGTGGTCATCTACAGAGAGCAAAAAGAGCCACTTAAAGACAGCAGCACATGACGGCTCAGAGTTGATCTCAAGTCTCCTACATCTGTATCTTAGAAATAATAGACCTGTCATTGCCATGAAGTCATTAGTCAAGAGACACATGACTGTCTGATCTAGTGTTCCTTAAAACAAACACTTTCTTGCAAATGCTATGAGGGTTAAATCATATATAGAGACCCCACAAAAGTTTGGGCACATTATACATTTAACCCTATAAAGCCTACTATTATTTCCTAATATTTTACACACAAATTTCTAAGGACTCTAAATAAATTAGTGGTCGATAGATATATTACCAAAGCCGATATATCGGCCGATAAGTTTTTCGGTTTGGCCGATGTGTTCTAATTATTTCAAATTTCTTAAATATTAATTAGAATAAATAAAAAAGATATATATATATATATATTATATATATATATATATTATATATATATATATATATATATATATATATATATATATATATATATATATATATATATATATATATATATATATATATATATATATATATATATATAAGCTTTATATCAGCCACCCTGGTTTCTAAGATATCTACATAGGCTGTCAAAAAAAAAAACAATATCGGTCGACCACAAAAATAAATAGTAAATGTAAGAATAATTTTTATAGTGTTACTAATATATGGACACTTACTGGACTGAAGCAACTTACTTGATTACCCATTCATCATGATTCATATCATTTTTAGAAAAATCATGTTAAAATGTGAGCATCGAATATGATCAGGCTTTTGAGGAATGTTTATTTGTTCAGCTCTCAATCATTATTGTACTGCATTATATGTTTTGCCCCACAATAACTACTACAGAGCCTTGATCATACAATTAAAAATATAAAATATATCATCTTAATAAAACACAGAGATATAGTGTGAAAACTAATATTTATATGCATTTAATGTAAGTAGTCTGTTATAAAGATCTCTCTTATGTACATTACAATCTATCAGAATTTCCTCTTACTTTTTGGCTATATAAATATTAGCAACTGCACCAAATTGCATTTTTTTTTTTTTTCAGTTTGGTAGAGCTGAGGTGTTTTTCCTCCTGGAGTATAAGCTTCATATTCTCCTAGATCATACTATATGAGCCAATGAAGCCTGATGCATCAAATATGATACTTAACAAAAAAACTCTACTAACTAACTTTTTCCAGCCATTTTTGCAATGACCTTTATAATTTTTTTATACTAGGATAACCTGTTTTAAACAAAACAGTCACAAAAATCTGAGTCAGAGGTAAAACTGAAACAGCACTTAAATTAGAGAGCAGGCTGTTATTTTGTTAGACTGGCTATTTGATCTTCACAAATGCAACAGCTCCATCTGTCCTGTAACCTTTACAAAGATCTGCACCATGAGTCACAGCCCTCAGTTTTAAAAGCTGAAAAAGTATGAACTATCATTTTGGTTCAGCCATAATGACTTCTCGGACTTAGTTTGGTTGGACAAATGTAAACAGGAATTTTTTGTTAGGGAGAAGTCAGGGTCGACGTGGCACTAGAGCAGCCAGCTTCTACTGCTCCATATGAGACCGACCTGCAGCAGACGGACGCAATACTTGGTATTTGACACTTTCTCTGCAGCTGTCACACCAACATGCTGACACATACCTGAGTGAGATGTTTAAGAACGTTAAAGAGAAGTGGCTACTGTATGTGTCTTGTTTCCTCTTACCCTGTAGCGATGCTCTTTGTGAACGCTGCCTAAGAAGCACTGCATACACAGCACGCAGGTCGGATCAGCCGCACACTCCCTAATAAGGAAAAATATCAAATGTGAATTACTCAGAGAAGAACTGCAGCTGTTAAAAACTCAGTGAGCTGCCAACAAATAAACCATTTTTTAGGTAGCACAGAGATACTCACAAACAAACAAACGTTGCTCCAATCGGCAGCTAAATTATGCTGCCTTTTTGATACCTTATTTTGGCCCAACTCTAAGGCAGCATGGCATGCATTCACATATAAAGCAATCCCAGTATTCACATACAAATGTATAACTCTGTTGCTGTGTCCCAATTCACGTACTATCAGTCCTAAATATTATTCAAAATTAGAATTAGTGTGTCCCAAATTGTAGTATGGTGAAATCAGTATCTTAAAAGGTACCCGCAGCAGTTTATTATTTCCACTGGAAATTCAAAGTGCAGATCTGTGCACAATCTAAGGGCTAAAACTGGCCATAACCCACTATGCTTTAAATACATGACTGATGGTTAAGTAGAGAGATTTATATATATAGGGGTTTGAATGATTAATAATCAATATATAAACTGATGGAAAAAATTTATGTAAACTGCAATAAAATTGTGAAATTTTATAAAGATACGTTTAACCATTAACGTTTAAATGCATTATGCTAAAACATAAGCAGAAATTCTCCATTTATACACCATTTATTGTGTGTAAACGTTCCCAGAAATCTCAGCATGGCATTTCACAAGCTTTAAAAATTGTTTCAAACTTTTAATAAAAATACAGAAAAGATTCCTAAATATTACTGTTTATATTGCTTGTTACTGTTAAAAGTTATCTCTGTTCACTTACTGAAATTTTTTTTGCATGTGAACAAGTGGTTTCAGTTGTTCCTACATTTATTTGCAAATTTAGATAATAAAATTAGTAAGAAAGTTACTCACTAATTGTTTTATAAATAACTGGTGCTTAAAACTTCAATTAAAATAAAATAAAATAAAAATAAATAAATAAATAAAAAGCCATCTCTGAGCAAATACCAAAATAAATAAATTAATTAAATTAAAAAAAAAAAAAAAAACACTGGGGTTTGGATCAGAGCCAGTGCCATATTACATGACAGGATTGTAAAATAATCACCTGCACAAATTCTTAGGATGCGAGATATATTTCACACACATTCACACCAGCCAGATCAGATTCTAATCTGATAATACCAGCATGATAAAGTATTCGGGATATGTGTGAGCCCTTTTATTTGTTTCTCAAAGAAAGAGAGCAGAACAGTACATACTCCAGTCACCTCCGGCCTCTTAGCCAGCTTACAGTGATCTTGCCTAAAGGACTTAACCTAACAGCAACCTGACCTAATTCAGCAAAGACTTCCATGTCTGTGGGAACACAGTGACCCACAGTATCCCAGGTCAGACGGCTACAGCAATTTCAACAGCATACACGCATGGCTTTAGACTTGTATGGAAAAAATAAATTAATAAATGTAAAAAATTTAATAAATTCAACTGTGACATACACTACCACTGAAAAGTTTGAAAAAATATGTTTTAATAAAATTTTTGAAATAATAATTTTTAATGTCTCTTATGCTCACCAAAGCTGCATTTAATTAATAAAAAATACAGTAAAAACTGCAATATTGTGAAATATTATTACAATTTCAAATTATAGCCTATATATTCAAACAGAAAACAGTTAAAATGCTATTTCTTCTTGTGATGCAAAGCTGAATTTTCAGCAGCTATTACTCTTCAGTCTTTGGTGTCACATAATCCTTTAGAAATTATTCTAATATGCTGATTTGCTGCTCATTATTAATAGTGGTTCTTAAAATTAGCTTTTACTGATTATTATTTTTGTGCAAAACATTACATTTTTCAGTATTTTTTGATGAATAGAAAGTTCAATAGAACAGCATTTCTGAAGGATCATGTTACACTGTAGACTGGAGTAATGATGCTGAAAATTCAGGTTCAATTTTAAAATATATATTAGAAAACAGTTATTTAAAATAGCAATCAAATTTCTGCATTTTTAATCAAATAAATGCAGCCTTATTAAGCATAAGAGGCTTCTTTCCAAAAAAATGATTCAATTTTTGACTGGTTCCAAAACCTACTAAATCATCTGACAGCGAGCAGCACACTAAGTTTTGGAACAGAGCCACAGTTTATTGCCTTATGAAATTAAATGAATTGAGGATCATTGTGAATGCAGTCTAGATGAGAATCAACACCCCTCTTTGGGTGGATCAGAAAGAGATGTATAAACATTGTACCTGCAGGAGTATGTTGGCTCTCCCACTTTAAACACGTGGCCACAGAGCTGTGAGGGCTGGTTGTTCTGTTCCAGCTTGGCCAATCCCACAGACGGCTCTTCCCCGCACAGGTACCACTCCAGCGGGCTCTGCAGCAGCAGCTGAGCCAGCAGGTCCTCATTCTGAGGGTTCAGGTTGGGGCCCAGGCAGTAGATCTTGGGGACGAAGCAGGCCAAGTGCTGGTACACCTCTTTAGACAGGTTGCTCACCTGCAGCCATTTCTATGGACAGATGGGCAAAATATAAGGCACACACAAAAAATAAATTCATTATCTGTTAATCAGTGTTACAGAGCAAAAGCAGACACAGAGAGCCCAAAAAAAAAAACAAAAAAAAAAAAACAGTAATTGGCAAAGTAAACAGGTCAGGTGGACAAAGGTCAGGCTTGAAAAAGAACACTAGTGGTCAGTCTTTGGTTGCACTGCTGTTTTATATTTGCATGGCCAGGAAGGTGGTCATTTTCTAGAACCTTTCCCACACAAGTTCATTTTCTTGCAAGTACTAAGCTGAACAATGAGACAAAGATCATTCTAGAGGTGTGTGGTGTGACCAAATCCTTATTTCACAGTAACAGCATTTCTGTGGGTAAACATGAAAGAAAAAAAAAATAATAATAATAAATATACACATTAGTTAAATAACCATGTGTTAATGTTTATTTCCAGGGAATAAAATGGGAATGGGAATCAACTTAAGCTCATCTGATTATTTTTCTCCTTCATTTTCTTCCTTTATTTTTTATTATTAAAACATCAAGGAAAGTGGAGTTTAGTTGTTTATAGCTGCCAAGACCTCACAACTTTATGCATTAATATAGAATTCATCTTATGTGCATCTCATTTATATGAGCATATAAGGAGTATATAAACTACCATTTAAAAGTATTCATTTTTTTAAAGAAATGAATACATTTATTCAGCAAGAATGCATTAAATCAGTCAAAAGTGAGAGTAAGGACTTTTAAAATGTTACGAAAAAGTCTTTTAAATAAATGTTGCTCATTTGAACCTTCTATCAAACAATCCTGAAAAATAAATGTATAATGCTTTCCACAAAAATATTAAGCAACAATTGTTTTCAACATTGAGAATAATATGAAAAGCTTCTTAATATATTACAATGATTAAGCATATTACAGTGTTTACAGCATATTAGAATAATTTCTGAAGGATCATGTGACACTGAAGACTGGATTAATGGCTTTTAAAATTTTAATAACAGTAATAATATTTTATATTACTGTTTTCGATTGTATTTTCTGACCAGCTGCAGCCTTGGTGAGCATAATAGACTTCTTTCAAAAACATTAAAATAATCTTACCACAAACTTCGGTAGTATGGTTTTCGGAAAAAACAGCTTTTGTTGTAAAAGTCTTTAATTATTTAACAAAAGACTAGACTTGTAACCATCATGGTCATGATAAAAAGGAACATGGTGTCTGATTATGCTGCAAAATAAATAAATAAACTAAATAAAAACTTCAACAGACAAATTAAGACAGCATCAAATATTTTTAATTGACAATGCAATCCCAGAATGCACTTGGACAGACGCCACCTTTTTTCCCTTACGCATGCAGAGTATTCATATTAGTTAAGATGCTGCCTTAGAAGATATTCACCGGGTTTTGTAACTACAGTGTGCAATTCTGACAGCATTTTTCCTAAAGGAAATACTGTAACAACCTAGCTGATGTCCAACAGCATGTATGTGCCACAATCACATGCTATAAGGAAACATAGGGATTACGTATACACAGTAAGCGGAACTTGGCAGTCTTTGCGACTGGTGTACATCGACCTACTAACCTGGATTTAGTGCTAGAGCGTATAGCCAAACAATCCAGCATCTGTTATCAGACAATCACCATGCAAGTGTTGATAGAGATTTGTAGTTCTATATCAGCACAGACCGAAAGTGCAAAGTGACCTGTTTTTTTATTTTTGTTTTTTTCATGCGCATTGTGTCTAATATACAATCTAAAATACCCAGGATAATGTGCAGTGCTGACTTTTGGTCTATCAGACAATACAAACCGCAGCAAAGTGAGGTCTTGCATGTGGTTTAATATAACCACCATCAGAGCTATTTTGTAAAAACAAACCTACTTATGTTTTTGAGACAGATGTGGCATGCAAATGTAGTGGGTTAGCCAATTTGCAAAATGAAAAACATGTAACTGGGTTATAAAATTAATGTTTAGCTTGTAAACCACAACATTCTTCAACAGGGAAAGAAACCAGAAATACAGCTTACACTAATGTTTTCACAGGAATGCAGAAAAAACTACACAAATTCCCAAGCTTTGTTTAAATGTTTGCTTTCCTAAATTAATTTTAACACTGTTAAAAGAGCTGTTTGTGAAGGAAATGCTAATTACACAAACTACATGACGTAAAGATGATGAACAAAGCAACTCTTGACAGATCTCTTTAAACGATAATATCTTTGTCAGCAAGCCACAAGTTAAACCCAAAACGCGAGAAATTAAATAATGTTTTACTTGTAGCTATATTAAATAAATACTCATATAAACGAGTGTCAAGTGTGTGTTTTGGAGCTTGAGGTGTGAAAATCTCACATGCTAGCTGCTAGCGCGTTAGCAGGACGACACTGAGCAAAACAACCCGAGACGAGCAGCGAGAAAAACTGAAAATTCATCGCCACCGCATCGATTCCCGCAAACAAACACACATAATTCATCAGGAGAGACATTTTAGACAGTCTTTATAAAACTGTCGCCTACCGCAGCGGTATCCTTCGCGGAGAAATTGAGGAATTCGCTACACAGAGCGGACGGTGCATCACGATCGCTCTCGGCCGCCGCCATCTTTACTTCAGAGACCAGCAGCAGTGAAGGAAGCGGAAGTCAGCCGCTCGTCCTGCTTCCGTCAAAGAGCTGGAAAACTTTTCAGCTGACTAATGGAAAAGTGTCCCTACTGTTACCCTGATGACAAGCCACAATAATAGCCACTCCCTTTCACGTGTTTTAAAGGAATTGCTCACATAACAACCCTGTATGCTGTTATTTCTCTAGTAAGCTCCCTACATAGGCTGTATTTTAAGGTGTCATGAAGGCTTTGAAGCCTAGTGGATTTCTTAAGACTCCTTAATGCTTTCATTCCACAACAGATCTATCAGTGACGTCAATCTTGGCATGACATAACATTTTTGAATCCGAACGCAAATGAGATTTCAGCTAGCTGAAAAAAACAGCTAAACCAGCCTAATCTGGTTAGCTGGTCTTAGCTGGTTTAAGCTGGAAGTAGCTGGTTTTAGCTGGTTTAAGCTGGAAGTAGCTGGTTTTAGCTGGTCTCCCAGCATGACCAGCTAAAGAAGTGGCCTAAACCCCTCTAAAAACCAGCCTGATGACCAGCTAAGACCAGCCAACCAGTTTAGGTTTTTTCAGCGTATAAATAATTAATAATCTTTCTGCTCCTCACACAAAGCTAACATATACAGATGACTCACACAAGTATCACTATTTTTATGTTTCACAAAATATACACTACAGGTCAAAAAATTGAAATCATTGATGCTTTCGAATACAGTTTCTTATGCTTGACTACTTTTATTTGATAATTTATTTGATAATGTTTGCCTACAAAACCACCTTTGGCTTTGTAGGCACCCCTTTACCTAAATTCAGTACTTCAGACCTATGTGCCCTCTAGAAACTTGCAAGTGAACGCCGCATTATTGTGCTTTCCCAAAAAGGCACAAAATCACTTTCACTGACTTTTTCATTAACTGTTCCCATCTGGTGGAATGACCTGCTTGACTCAATCCGAGCAGCTGAGTCCTTAGCCATCTTCAAGAAACGGCTAAAAACACATCTCTTCCATCTTTATTTGACCCTCTTACTCTAGCATTCTCTTTTCTAATTCTATTTTATCTATCTGCCTTTTTATTTAAAAAAAAAAAAACCTTGCTAAGTGTACTGCGTTAGGCTAACCGTGACTTGTCATAGCGCTTGCATGTTGTTCCTCTTTTGTTGGTTTTGATTGCTTCAATTGTCCTCATTTGTAAGTCGCTTTGGATAAAAGCATCTGCTAAATGACTAAATGTAAATGATAATTTGAAATCATTCTAATGAGCTGAATTGCTGCTCAAGAACCATTTCTGATTGTAAATGAGTAAATGAAAGAGACATAATCTTGTTTCACATTTTATATTTAAATTCTTAATCACTCAAATAAAGCCACTCTAATATACAAAGATGTGAATCTATAACTATAAGGTACAATGCATAACTTAAGTAACAACATCTGTAAGTTACAAAATTATGACTTGCTGCACAGTAGTCTTAGTGGATTAGATGTTGATTTCTGTAGTTCATTAATTAGTTTCAGAGGTTTTGCTGTCTGCTGTTGGTTGCTTTGTCACAGGGTTTTCTTGTCATCATCAGTAGCTGCAGAAACACCAGTCACATCACTTATTAAAGATTAACTTATGGTTAACATTATTTACCATAGATAAATAATAAAAACTAACAAAAATTGACTTAAAATGAACCCATGCATGTTTATGCATACTTTCATTATAAGTGCAGCGGTCTCTTACATGTCTGGGTCTGTATCAGTTTGAGCAGCAAACTGTGGAGTTCCTTCACTTCAGCCTTCAGCTCACTCATATCCTGACTGCGCTTCTGCTGGTCTTTCTCAAGTCTGTGAAGAGTCTTGAGATGTTCTTCTTTCTCTGGAAGTGCAGCGCTTCTCCTTTTGTAAATTAATTAAACTATTGTTAGGCAGGCTTTCAAGGAACATCTCTTGTCAAAATACGTTATAGATGGTAACATGTACATCAGCCAACCTTATGGCATCTTCTTCTCTGGCACCCGCATAGGCTAACTGAGGTGAGAGTATCTCTCTTTGGATGTTCAGATATTTATCTAAAGTATCCTGCGGAACATACAAACTTTAGGTTATTCTGAGATTTAAGAAAAGACATGAAAAATACAACATGCAGCAGTTGTACAGCAGACACCTTGATCTGTTCTGTGAGATTCTTCATCTCCGCATGTTGTTCTGGGTTAGTGGTGACATCATCATCATAGAATTCTCCAAGCGGGGCACAGTGCTTGTGGATGTACTCGTTGTCATAGCAACATCTCAGACAAGGCATGGATTCCTCTATTTGCAGAATGACAGCAGCTTGTTGCATCACCGCATTGGCCAGCGCATTGTCATAGACCCTGTAAACACAAACGTTCAACGTAAGAGTTAAAGAAATAGTTCACACAAAAATAACAATTCTAGGTGTTTTCAATACAATGAGAATTCACAGTGAACACATCTAGTATCATGTGCAAAAAGGAAAAAGAGCACCATAAATGTTATGGGTGTAAACTGGACGTTTCATTATGATACATCAATACTCTTAAAGGGATAGATTATCCAAACAGTTGGCGGTAGCCATTGACTTCCATAGTATGGGGGAGGAAATATACTATATTAAGTCAATGGCTACCATCAACTATTTGTCTATCAACATTCTTCAAAATATCTACAGACGAAAATATCAAAAGAAAGAAACGCATAGAAACAAAGTGGATGGTGATAGAATTTTCATTTTTGGGTGAAATATCTATCTATCTATCTATCTATCTATCTATCTATCTATCTATCTATCTATCTATCTATCTATCTATCTATCTATCTATCATATGCAGATCATATGCAATGAGATAAACAATGACAAAAGTCAAGAAATTACTTTTGTACTCTCTAAAATGTGCTAATTCTAGAATATAGTATCCTAGAATCCCTATTAGAACAAAACAAAATAAGGTACTGTATATAAAAATATATTTTTATAAAAAAAAATAATAAATTAAAATAAATTATTTGATTTGACAACTCTTGTGACTTTGACAGGTTGCTGCATCATGATAAAGGTGCATCACACACACACACACACACACATATATATATATGTGTGTGTGTGTGTGTCCTATATTTACGCATTGCATTGATACATCATTGCATTAGTCATTCGATCGATGCATCAACAGTCTATTGTAACACCCCTGATAAACATATGATAAAAGTGTATATGAGTAATTAATACCTTTGGAAGGTGTCAGAAAGCAGAGCAATCAGTAAATTAATGCAGAGAATGGCAGAGAGGGCCAGAAATGTTCCACAGAGCAGGTAGGCCATCACTGCATCCACATCCAGCATGGCATCAAACTCATACTCGTCCACCAGTGTGATACGGTACAGGCTGTACAGCAGCTCAGGAACCGTCTCCATACTTGGAATCTCTGCTAAACCTGAGAGCAGTAAACACAGTGTTTATATCTCATGCATCTTTACATATACACTCCTACACTACAGTAAGTCTTTAAGACAGTACCTCCAAATATGATCCAGAAAGCACAGGCATATGGAACGAAGATCTCTATATAGAGAAAAAGGAAACGCAGCACGTCTCCTGCAATCTTCCCCAGCATGACAATGAAGGGCCCCATCGCCCTACAGAATTAAATCAGACATTACCTGGAGTACAATCAGGTGTTATGCTATAGGCCAATAGAGTGCAAAGATCATTTTTTTCCAGAAGTAAAATTCACTAAAGAGAGAAATTTCTGTCATCATTTGCTAGCCCTAAATGTTATTCCAAACCAGTATGACATTCTTTCTTCTGAGAAACACAAAGGAAGATATTTAGAAAAATGTCTCAGTGTATTTTTTTTTTTTTTTTTTGCATGTAGTTCTTTAAAATATCTTTGTGTTCTGCAGAACAAAGTAGTGTATACAGGTTTGGAACAACACAATTTGCACTTTTCTGTGAACTATCCCTTTAATTTTCACCATAAAGAAAATGCACTGTAATTTGTAGTTTTTGACTCAATTGCATTTAATTTGCAATAGTTTATTCTGTTTATAAAAGTACACTACCATTTGGAGTCTAGAGTTTTTATTTATTGATTTATTAATTTATTTATTTATTTTATTATTATTATTTTTAAGTCTTTTATGCTCACCAAGACTGTAATTATTTGTTCATAAATACAGTAAAAACAGTAATATTGTGAAATATTACCACTTAACTTTTTTATGTAATTCATTTCTTCAATAGCAAAGCTGAAATCATTCTAATATGATGATTTATTATTATTATCAACATTTGTGCTGCTTTATATTTTTTTGTTGAAACTGTGATTTTTTTTTCAGAATTCTTTGACAAATAGAAAGTAAAAAAAAATAAAAACAGCATTTATTTTAAATAAAATAATTTTGTATTTTACTTTTGATTATTTTAACACATCCTTGCTGAATAAAGGTATTAATTTCTTTGAAATAAGAAATTGTAAATCAAACGTTTTAATGGTAGTAGTGTTGGGGAAAGTTACTTTTAAAGTAATGCATTACAATGTTGCATTACTCCATAAAAAAAATAACTAATTGCGTTACTTAGTTACTTTTTATGCGAAGTAATGCATTACGTTACTTTTGCATTACTTTTTTGTCACCTGGGCTGAGCTTGCTTATTTATTTTTAATAACAAAAAACTCAAAAGTTATATTTTTGGCAACTGTAAAGGCCCTTTAACGTGAAAAGTGAAATTAATAAACCTCAGGCTGAAGAAAATGCCTCTGCCTCTGCCTCTGCACTTATTCCCAATTTCTCTCAACACGGTAATAATGGGAAAACAAAGTAACTTGCATTACTTGTTTGAAAAAGTAACTCAGATATTTTCTTGTTCAATTAAAAGTAATGCGTTACTTTACTTGTTACTTGAAAAAAGTAATCTGATTACACAATTCGGGTTACTTGTAATGCGTTACCCCCCAAAACTGGTAGTGTTTTTTCCTTTAAATCAAAGGTAGCAATATTGTGATTCATGTTGGAGCTGGAAAAAGCACACAAACTGTTGTTGGCTCCGCATGATGAGGAAAATAATATTCCTGCATATGTTGAAACACTGTAGTAGCATTCAGAAGTGACTGAGCACAGGGTGAGCAAACCCCCGCGTCCTTATGTTTCTATGATTACCGTAACACTGACCATATGTCCCCATGGTTACCTAGCCCACAAAGAAGAGGCCACCTGTGGAGTATCAGTGAAACCTGAGATATGGACGCATTGTTATTTGGGCCACTGGCCAGGTGGCTGCATTTGGCTGCAGGCGCTCTGTGTGTCACAGCAGTCAGGAGACCCAAAAGGTGTTGATATTATATCTGAGTATCTATGGTAACTGCCACTGACCAGGTGTTCCAATAGAGCCGAGGTTCCAGACATTTTACTCAAATGACCACAGTTCTAAAAGTCATAAGCTTCATGATCCCTATTAAAAACTGTTTATTTTACACACACATCCACCATTTTTAAGCTTAAGGTGATGAGAATTTATGATTTTTTGAAAATCAAATCTCAAGCATACACTTGCTTTATCCTGCATTCGAGGACATTATTACAATCATTTCAAATTACATGCATTCATCTTAATGTTCAGTTTTTCTTTTTGTAAGGTTACTTACAAAAAGATGCATTACCTAAAGGCTCGGACATGCTTCATCAGCCTTAACCACAGGAAAATAATGGACACTGCGAAGAGGCGAAGACTGTTCTGTCGAAGTGAGTCAGACACTAGGAATACATCTGCCAAGTGGATGCCCAGAACTGCCAGCAGCAGCGAATAGACCAGCCAATCAAAGATATTCCTGCATCAGACATATCAGCATGCTTAGTCATGCAGATACTAATTCATTTTGCACACTCTTTCGCATTGTACTGTATATTAGTTTGTTATGAGTACTGTACATTACCAGGAGTCTTGAGAGTAGGTTCCTTTCAGGTTTCGAATATACTTAATTTGGCCTTCCAAGTAATTGCGCTCCTGTTTTATTAAAATCAATCAATCAATCAATCAATCAATCAATCAATCAATCAGTCAATCAATTGTGAGTTGTGTCCTTATAACTGTGTATTTTATTCCTTTTTATTTACACTACAGGTCAAAGGTTTGGAATAATAAAAATTTTATTGTTTTTGAAAGAAGTTTCTTCTGTGATGCAAAGCTGAATTTTCAGCATCATTACTCCAGTCTTCAGTGTCACATGATCCTTCAGAAATCATTCTAATATGCTGATTTGCTGCTCGAGAAACATTTCTGATTATTATCAATGCTGAAAACAGTTATGCTGCTTCATATTTTTGTGGAAACGTTTTTTTTGAACTAAAAAATAAAATAAAATAAAATAAAACAAAACAGTAGAATTCAGTTATGTAACTGTGTATTAGTTATTAAAACAAAAGCAATTATTTAATGACATTATTTATTTATTTATTTATCTAACTATTTATTTATTTATTTATTTTCAGAAGAGACACGACTGCTTTATATATGATTGAATTTAATTTAACATTGCTTTATTTGCCTATAAACGTGCATATTGATGCACATACATGGAGCACATCAAATATGGTAAACAAGAACTCAAACATCCTTTGCTGATGCAAAGGGTAATAAATGATGCCAGAATTTTTTTTTTTTAACTCTTTAAAACTCTTTAAAACTAACTCGGTCACACTTTATTTTAAGGTCCAATTCTCATTATTAGCAAACCATTAACTATGACTTAGTAAGGTAGTTGTTAAGTTTAGGTATTGGGTAGGATTAGGGATGTAGACTATGGTCGTGCAAAATATGTGCTTTATAAGTACTAATAAACAGCCAATATGTTAATAATAAGCATGCTAATAAGCAACTTAATAGTGACAGAGATGGTCCCTATACTAAAGTGTCACTTACAAATCAGAAACAGATGATCCATTTAAAAGTCAATCGATTTCAATCCAGATTGTGAGTGCAGTCTGAAAACCTACTATCCTTAATTTTTTTCATTCTTAAATAAGACCAAGTATAAGTGAGTGTGAACGGGTTCAGTGTGCTACCTCAGGCCACATAGGGTGAGAGCAGCTCAAGTCTTCATTGATTTTCTGCACAGTCCAGCGTTGCCAGTGCCTCAGTTTCCTCCTTGATCGCACAATCTCCATCACTTCCCTGTACACCTCAGTCACAGTCAGAACTAGAGCCAAAACCACCAACAACACACGCCACCAGTCCTACCAAGAGAAGTGCATGTACTGTAAGCATATGTATGTTTATAAGCACAAAAATTAATATTCTACATTTGTTTGCATTGTGCATTGTCAAAATAAGGAAGAGCCCTTCAGTATGTCCAAGATCATCAACATGGGTAAGAAAACTGAGTCCAACTTTACATTAGGTGGCCTTAACTACTATGCACTTACATAAAATAAATGTAAAAAAAAAAAAAAAAAAAAAAATTGTAAAAAAAAATGATGTACTTATTGTCTTCATATTGTAATGCAAAAAACTTTTTGCTGCTATTGCGGTGGGATACAGGTAAGGTTAGGGACAGGTTTGGTGGTATAGGTAGGTTTAAGGGCGGGTTAAGATGTAAGTGATGGTCAACAGTGTAATTATGTAATAACAGAAACAGATTTACATGCAGGTATATAAGTGCAATGTAAAAACATGTAAGTGCATTGTATTGTATCAAATGTAAGTACATAGTAGTTAAGGCCACCTAATATAAAGTGGGTCCAAAAACTGTAAGTATCAAAAATTATTATCTTTTAAGACTATAGACTATAGTTAGTCCTACCTGAGGAAGATTGTACCGATCTCCATCCGGACGTACTGACACAGATATGGCTACAGTTGTCCATGACACGATAAATAGGAAGTTGAGAAGCAGGAGTATCCAGGCGCCCGTTCTGTAGGAAAACATTTAATCTGATGTTAATCTCTGTTTATGTTTCTCCAAGCATCAGCTTTGGACTTTGATGTTGGTTTACCTGCCATATAAGTTCCATTTGACAGTGATGAGTTTGAGCACTACAGGGTGCATGATGAGATCCAGTTTACCCTGATTGACAATAAACTCCAGCTGGGGACAGAGACAAATCTCATAATCTAGTGCAGCAACACTGGACAGAAGTTTATGGGAAATATGTTTAAAGATGTGTACCGGTGATGACGGATCAGATCCTTTTGGGTTTGTCCTGTCAGCAGGCTTTGGCTCCATGAGATGAAGGTAGTAGAACTGCTGTCGGGCCATTCGGTCTTTCACATGAAACTGATTCATTGCCAGATCAGCCTGTCAACACCAAAATGAGGATTATTGAAAAATCCACTGTTATGTGCACTAATGTTCAAAAATATCATTTTTAATGGTCTTGAAGTCTCAAGGTTGCATTTATTTGATGAGAAAATACATTAAAAACAGTAATATTGCGAAATATTATTACATTTTAAAATAACCGTTTTCTATTTGAATATATTTTAAAATGTAATTTATTCCTGTGATGCAAAGCTGAATTTTCAGCATCATTGCTCCAGTCTTCAGTGTCACATGATCCTTCAGAAATCATTCTGATAAGCTGATTTGATACTCAAGAAATGTTTCATGTTATCAATGTTGAAAATAGATGTGCTGCTTAATATTTTTGCGGTAATTTTGATTGATTGATTTATTGATTTATTTATTATTTATTATTTATTTTTAAATCATTTGAAACCATGTGAAAGCCTCTCACTTGTGATCAATTTAATGCATCTTTGCTGAATAAAAGTTTGAATTTCTTTATTACAACAATCTTAACAATATCTGTGGTTTGATAATAACTACCACAGATTAATTACCAAAATAACAGTTTAGAGTTTAAAAGCAGATTCACTATCATGAATAAAATAAAATAAAAAAAATTACTTATATAAATGCAATTTTTAAAATAATTATTAAAAAAAAAAACATTTATTTATTTGCCAATTATTTTCTCTAGTCTACATTATGCAACAGAATTGCAAACTCCAGATAAACCGTGCAAAGACAGAAAAAAAAAAACCCTAAAGTTTTTTGCACTTGCACGTCTAACTTTGATATTTCCACAAAAAAAATAAATAAATAAATAAGTAGCAATACTTGTATTGTGTCTGTCTCGGATTAATGGGTTTTTCTATTATTTTAAAGTTATGTAGGAAGCATCTGCTAAATGAATACATTTAATGCCATAAATGTTGCTGATTAAAAGGGATAGTTCACCCAAAAAATTAAATTATATCATTAATTACTCATCCTCATCAAAAATATCTTAATTCGTGTTCCAAAGATGAACGAAGGTCTTTCGGGTTTGGAACGTCATGAAGGTGAATAATTAATAATATAATTTTCATTTTTGGGTGAACTATCCCTTTAACTTGAATCAATTACAATCCTTGAATTCTCACCACAGGGGTCATTTTAGCAATCATGGCAGTAATGCAGAGCTGTCCATCAGAGTCCTGCACCCCAGCATCTGCTCCAAACGCCAGCAGCAAACGCGCTGTCTCACTCCGATCTGTACATAACACACACAAGTCAAAAAAGTAGAGGCGTCTTTGACAGCAGTCAAGGTTTGTCCTCTGTTAGAGCTGGAGGACATGCACAGATCAGACCCGACTTTATAGAGTTATAAAGCCTTACCGAAGTTAGCAGCCAGCTGTAGAGGCGTTCTGTCTTTATAGTCTCGTACAGCGATGTCTGCCCCATTCTGCAGTAACATCCTCACTGCCCCGACAGCGTCATTCTTAGCAGCAAAGTGCAGTGGGGTCTGCTTGTCTTTATATGTGCGAGCTTCAATGACAGCTGCTGTTACAATAAAATATCAGAAACAAAGCATACAGTCACAATGTCAGTGTTTAGAGGACTATTAAAGGTTTTATATGTAAAATAATGTAAAATGAATTTTATTTTATTTTTTTTTAATTTTATTTTATTTTAAATGCATAATTGTTAGTATTATTTCTCCGAGGATTCTAGACTAACAGTTAAAGTTTGAAATCACTGAGTTTGTTGTTTTTTTTCATATATTTTTGAAAGAAGTCTCTAAAGCGCACTAAGGCTGCATTTATTTGATCAAAAGAACAGTAAAAACAGCAATATAATTACTATTTAAAATAACTGTTTTCCATCTGAATATATTTGAAAATGTAATTTATTCCTGTGATGCAATGCTGAATTTTCAGTATCATTACTCCAGTCTTCAGTGTCACATGATCCTTCAGAAATCATTCTAATATGCTGATTATATATATGTGTATATATATATATATATATATATATATATATATATATATACACATAATTTTTTTTTAAAATTTATTTATTTATTTATTTTTGGAAACCATGATACATTTTTTTCTACATTTTTTTGATTCTTTGATTAATAGAAGGTTCAGAAGTGTAGTATATATTTAAATTTATTTGCTTCATTGGAATGTAAAAGTAATTTCTGTCGCTTTTGATCAATTGAACACCCCCTTACTGAATAAAGATATCCTTTTATTAATAAATAAATAAATTAATTAATTAAAAAAAAAAAACCTATATATTTTTTTTTCTTTAAGTAAAATTGCAATTCAGTAAATTAATTTTCCTTTCAGCATCCTGTGTGTTATGGCCAGTTCAATTCAAAACAACACTCATGAATTTACATACATACAGCCAGTTCTTAAATTCAGAATTTTACTGAACCCTGATAAACACACATAAACACACCTCCTCTTTTCAACAGGAACTGCAGCATCTCCTCATAATCCAGAGCTGCGGCTACATGAAGAGGCGTCACTCCAAAAGCATCGGCCTTCTGAAAATCCGCCCCTCTTTCCAGGAAAAAACGCATCACGTCCACGTTCCATGCCTGAGATATCTACCAATAAACACAAACATCTGTGAATGATTTACAACATCACCTATATTCTCCAAATTTGAATGCAAGCATCAGCTGAACATTTTAAATCCCAGAATAACATTTATGTCTTATATGTCTTACATAATCAGTCAAACATTAACCTCATGCAGGGCCGTTTGTCCATATTTATCTGCTGAATTTGGGTCAGCTCCATTTGTCAGGACATCATTCAGAAGCTGCAGGTCCACCTGAAAGCAAAAATCAATATCTCTGTGTGACACATCATGTTCTCCCAAAGTTCACTAAAGTGGAGCCACATCATTTGTTTCACGCATTACCTCATCTGTGTCTTTATTGCTGGCCGCCAGGTCTCGAAAGTGATCCAGAAGCCTTTTATTCAGCTGGATCTTCTTCTTCTTCTGTCCATCTACAGTGTCTTCATCTGTTGCCAGACCCTTGTATTTGTTGCCAACATATTCCTCTAAAAAGACAACGATTTAGAGTTGGGATTGATTGGGATTCAGCTTTTGTACCATCTATCTCTATATAATCAAAAATAAAAAAATCAGTGATGCAACTCTGCTGATAGCATTGAGTTTAATCATTGATTATAGATTATCACAAGATTATATTGAGATAGATGATACAAAAACTGAAGTTATTATGATACACGTGTTGTCAGTGCAATATCAATCCTAACTCTAAATCGTTGTCTTTTTAGAGGAATATGCATCTACATGCAATCTGCTAGCAATCACATCATTTACTACATGGCACAAGCTGATTGTCCTCTGCTAATTCTGCAGCCATTGAGATTGCTTGCTCACATTTAAATAGTCTGCTGGAGTGAACACTATCCAACTTATTTTTAACATAAGAAGATGCAGAGTCATTTGTAACTAGAATGTGTGCGACTTCCGGTTTCATACACTTCAGTTTACTTTAGCTGTACAGTAAACTCTCTGTTTTGTTGTTTAATAATGCAAACTGGTGTTTGTTATCATATTATTTTAATATATTATCATAATTATAAACACTCTGGTTTGTAGTGCAAATAGTTTACAGTTTATCGCACTTTGTTATTCTTATAGTTATTTACCTATCGTGACTAATGAATCGGAAGTCTTGCACATTCACAGGAAAAAATCTTATATCCATGTTGCAAAATAAGGTGGATAAGCTGGTCCTGCAGCGCTATCAGTGTTCCTCTGAAATCCTCCACCTCCACCAGCTCCACCTGTCTAGATCTGCAACAGGATGTCATGTATGCCTATTCATGTAGCAGCAGCAGTGTTTTTTTTTTCTTAGTGCACAGTATGCTGGTGAGAAAAGGTATTTTGTTTTTGTATGTAAATACTCAGAGAAACGATAATAAAGTGAACCTGTGAACTGTATCAGTGTGTGTGTGTGTGTGTGTGTATTCATTGGCAGTATAAAGTCCATGCTTTCTCTGGTACATGACTTTCAGTAAATAGTATATTATTTCAAATTAGGCCTACCAAAGTATTACCCTCTGATACCGTCAGTGTATCTTGTTATAGCTACAATATTTTTTTAAGGGTAATAAAATCTAAATACTCCATCATTTTTTAAAGAGTAAGCTATTTTATCAAAACCATCTTCAAAATCACATTTTACAAAGCAGGTAAAGTGTTTCTTGGCATGGCATTTTGAAGAGCACATAACATGCCTTTATTATAAATACCTGTGGGTTTCTTCCTGACAGACTTGCGGGCAGCATGTTTCCAGCGGCCTCTTGCATAGGACGCCAGGTGAGCGACTGAGCGCCCCACATCTTTAACTGATGCCACAGATACTGGAGAAGCGATGACTAGCTGCACTGACTACAGCCATACACACACACACACACACACACACACACACAAAAGAGTAAAAACATCAACAAATGACATAATAGTTTAAAATCTGAGTTATCACTGAAAAAATGTCTATAATTTTAATGGCAAAAGACTGTAAAAAAAATGGTAATTGATTAACAGTAAGTCATTAATAGCTTTTGGAAATGAAAAAAAAAAAATCTCATCTTGTAATTTATAGTGAAAAAACATAAATCGACACTCCCAAAATTCCCTGTGTGACAGTACACATTGATGTTTTTTTTATGTAATAATTGTTTAATATTTATTTATTTATTTAGTTTGTTAGTTATGTACATTAGGCTTTTATATTACATCTTAAGTTGTTAAATTAATGTTTATTGCATTATTGTAAGGGTAATAGGTCAAATGTAAGGGAAACAGGTCAATTTAGTTCAAAGGGAATCATTTATGATTTTATAGGGAATTTGAACAGAATCACTGTTTTACAACTGATCGCTGAATCGACCTGCGATTCATTGAACGAACCGTATAACATGAACTCTGCACTGGATATTAAAATCCAAAATATAGTGAAAACACTATTAATAAGCACAGTAGCAAGATCGGCAGTTTAAGACATTAACTTGTAATCACAAAACACAAGATACTTCTCTTTTCAATATAAATAAGACTTTATTTGATAACTCTAAGACATGTAAACTAATCTAACACATAAACACACACATTCACACATTCACACATTGCAGAAAGAGAGAAAGTGAGGAAAGGATGAGTTTAAGAGAATGAAAATGTGAAATCCCAAGTTTACAGCAATATGTGTAATTGCATAGACCTGAACCATCAATCACTTATTTAACCCTCGCATTGAGTTTCTCAATGAGGCTAAAATTTATATTAAATACACCAGCTCAGCTAGAATGTGGAGGTTACTTGCTTGTTGCCTTTGTGTTAAGGGATTCCCTTTTGTTGTCCTCTTTGCAGAAAGGGGGTTTCCCGAGGTTGATGATTGGCTGACAGTTCAGTGGTCTTTCGTAATGAAGTCTTGCGAAGCCAATGGTTGGGGTTGGCTGAAGATGCGGAGTTGTGGCTGGTAGAAGTTTTGAGGCGGTCACAGGCTCGAGTTGAACTCGGAGACAAGGTGTGGTGGCAAAACTTAAACTGAGAACACGAAACTCACAACGGAAAAGAAAAGAAACTAAAATAAAAGAAAGGATGTAACGAGACTAGGTGGTTTGTCTTCTCATCGCGGTGTTAGCTGCTGGCATGTAGGCCAGAGCATGCTGGAACGGCGCTCAAAGAATTCACGGGCAAACAGCAGTGGCAAAAAGCATGGCTAAATGTACAAAGCAAGAGCAATGACGAAAAAGCAGCAAGGCTAAAAGCAGTGGCAAAAGCTAGAAGCTAAAAACATAATTTGATGGTGTCCTGAGTATTTAAACTCGGCTTTTGGACACATCCCAAATGTTGTCTTGACCAACGTCTTAGCTCGGGGTGTTGTATGTTTCTCCTCCCCATTCATAAATCTAAAATGTTATCTTATCAGTCACATGGTCTGAATTTCCCGCTCTTGGAGAGTATAAATTTGGACAGGATTTCTATAACAAGA
Organism: Spinibarbus caldwelli; assembly: GCA_039654775.1. NCBI lineage: Eukaryota > Metazoa > Chordata > Actinopteri > Cypriniformes > Cyprinidae > Spinibarbus > Spinibarbus caldwelli. Next base: position 25,708,150 of record CM077243.1, read on the forward strand.
CTATGATGCATTTGACAAAGAATTGATTGGAAGAAACGTTTAAAGCATGATTTTTCAAACTCATACATACCAAACAAGGATATGAACCCTTGCACTATTTCGTAGTTATTAAATACATAATATGTGCTTAAAACATGATAGTCTAATGTGTGAGTTACATACATAATATGGGGTTATGCATAGAAATGTCCTTTTAGGATGATTTTTGGTGCATATGGAAGAGACAGTCTCTGTGTCATTCTGTGGATGTGAGAATGTGTTCTGTGAACAAAGGAATTTATGTCTGCTCTGTCTTGGGTGGGGGTAACCGCCCGGGAAAGTCTTTATCTCGTGATTTCTCTGACCATCAGTCTTGATTACTTGCCTCAAATTTGACAGTTTCTTTCCTTCATTGGAATTGTCAATAAGTGTTCTTTTGTTTGAATGTTGCAAGCTGTTCTGTGAAAGAAGCTTGCTGGTAAGGCTTTCTTCAGACGGGCTGGAGCTAGGAATCTGATTTATGACGTCCTGTTGCAGCCTTGGGGCTCCTCATGTTTCGATGTTCTGATCGAATCTTAAATTTGTCTGACTCGTTCTGATGCTACATTATTTTAGTGTAAATTACAAATATTCAGTATCAGTATACTGTATGTCTGCTTTGATTCCACATGTGGCTCTCTCCTTGCCACCAGTGTTTTTTTAAACAATATTTATTTTTACATTTATTAATTTTATTACAATAATTATTGTTATATGGACATTATATCAATTAATGAAATACATGTACAATCAATAAAGAACTGTCAGTCACAGCTGTTGGTGTTTTACCGTAAATTTCACTGATTTTTTTTTTTTTTTACAATATTTATTTTTATATTTATTAATTTTATTACAATAATTATTGTTATATGAACATTATATCAATTAATGAAATACATGTACAATCAATGAACTGTCAGGCACAGCTGTTGGTGTTTTACCGTAAATTTCACAGATTTTTGTTTTTTACAATATTTATTTTTATATTTATTACTTTTATTACAATAATTACTGTTATATGAACATTATATCAATTAATGAAATACATGCACAATCAATAAAGAACTGTCAGGCACAGCTGTTTGTGTTTTACCATAAATTTCACAGATTTATGGTAAAACCGAACAGTCCAGGTAAAAATAAATAAATAAAAATAGCAGACTCAAGCAAAGACTGAAAGTTGTTTTCTCACCTTACTAGAGACTCCATCCGTCAGTTCAAGCTGAAGGTTATCAGTCCTGTCAGGTCCAACTCCACCGAATCTCTTCATTCTTCTACTGTATTCAGCTGAGAGCACATGAAGATCTCCTCTTCCTTCTTAAGATGGTAGAAGAGTGAACTTACAACCCAAAACATAAACTAAGCATAAGTGCAATGGAGCCAGCAGAGCAGAAAATCAGCAGCTTCACATCAGTGTAACCTGCATATCAAGCGAAGCGCTCTTGATGTCTTTAATAACGGGCTGTGTTTGCCTTCAGATGATTTGTTTCTCAGTTACTCTTTACTGTGAGTCGCTAAGCACATGTGTGTTAGACATCCAGTTACACCCACCCTGTAATAAATCATAATGAACTAACATTTATCTCATAATGTTTAACTAGAGGTCGCAGGGGACCGGCACAGGATTATGTTTAGGGTCCATTTATAGCACCAGTACTGAGTGTCCTGTTTTAACAGATAATGACCATCAAGGGCCATCTAATCATCATATAAACCAGAAAACACACGGACAGGCTTGTGTGGACACGTTCTGAAACATAGTGAGCTGTTTTCAAAGGCAGCATCCTAATGAGGAACCTCATCAGTGACAGATTTATAACGCTCTAAATTACAATTGATTTCAATGGACTTTGGTGTTAGCATGTTGCTAAGCTAACAACAATCTATAAGCAACTAAAAGTAGTTATTATCGATCTTTTCAGCCTTGGACTGGATTTTAGGGCCTTGATGTTCATTTTCTCTGGACACCGTCCGCTGGTCCAGTTCATAATCCAGCCCTGGTGATACTGAAGAGCAGACAACAGTGAGAGACTGCAGCAATGAATGATTGACATGACAGGAATGCAGTGACATCATGCATTGACAGATGTCAATTACATCAGCATTGGAAAACAACTCAAGTAGACATGCTGACATTCATGGCAAATAAAATCATAACAAACATACACCGAGAACAGGTGGATGTCTTATGTTCATTTTTTTTTTCTACATTTTTTTTTTCCCTTCCATTATTTTGGACTTTCCATCACAGTTTCCACCAAAATATTAAGCAGCACAACTGTATTCAACACTGATAATAATAAGAAATGTTTCTTGAGCAGCAAATCAGCATATTAGAATGATTTCTGAAGGATCATGTGACACTGAAGACTGGAGTAATGATGCTGAAAATTCAGCTTTACATCACAAGAATAAATTACATTTTCAAAAATAAAATAAAATAAAATAAATAAAAGATTGGGGTGAGAAAAAAAACCCAATCTAGCTACACTATTATTGTGATGATGTCAGCAGTCAGTAATACAACAACACTCCCATTAGCAAATCAAATATGTTGAAATTTGATGACTTAAAGGAAAACATGACTTCATTAAAACATTTTAATAACACTAGAATTTTATTCTATCACACCCAAAATATCTGTGGTTACCACAGATACTTTTGAATGTCAGCAGCATTTCATGATATGTACCTCACAACACTGCTAATGATTCGACTTGCTAATGATTGGCTAGAGTCCTGCGAGGTTTCCATTTGGCTTCATTTCCTGAGTTTAGCTGATGGTGAGAGCGTATCCGGCTCATCCGAACCAGTGGTTGCCCATACATTCTCTGTTCCACTCCACACGACAGAGCCAGCACCATTCAAACTTACACTGCGGATGCGGACACACCATGTGCATACAGCCACCTGAGCGAGATAAAAGAGACAAGACAAGAGGGGATCATTATTCATACTGTTAGGAGACAATCACATCTTCACAGTGCACTTTTCAATATAAAAGATAAAGAACAAAGATAACTTATCAATGACTGAGCAGTCTGTGAGATACTGTAAATATTCAAGCATTCAGTATACATACACTGTATAATACCTACATTTTTAAAATAGTATGCTCTTAAAATAAAAAAAAAAAAAAAAAAAAAATACAAAAGGGGATTGACAGTGATGCCTGTGAAAACCTGAAAACTAAAGGTTCTTCTATGACATCACTGAGAAAACCTACTTTTGCAATCTTTATTTTTAAGAGTGAAGAACCTTTCGTCTTTACCCACATGGTTAATTTAGCGAATTACGTTTAGTTAACAATAAATATAAATGATTAAATATAAAACATTATAAATATATTCACCATATAGGTTAATGTTATATTCAAATTTAAACATTTAATATATAATATTTATATTAAAATATTAAATGTTACTAAAATGAAAATGATATAATAAAATATTAAAGTGAAATATATTAATATTTAACTCTTAGGAGAATCAAATATTCCAGAATAGGTTAAAAATCGCTGATATTATTTCAGGTTTATTTGTCAAACTGAAATGGAAATGCAAGCCTAACATAAGTGCACTGCATTGTGGGATACAGTCATTTCACACAGTGAGTTCTGTATACTGCACAGTGTGGATAATGAATTAGATTAGGGGTCTTTAACAGAGGGTTTGTGACCCCTAGGTCTGTTGCAGTACTGCAGGAGATCCACAAATTATTGTTTGATGTCAAAAGAAATGAAAAACAAAAGTCCATTCCATATTACATTTACATTTAGTCTTTTAGCAGACACTCTTATCCAAAGTGACCTACAAATGAGGTCAATAGAAGCAATCGAACCAACAAAAGAACAACAATATTAGTGCTGTGACAAGTCCAATTTTGTATTTAAAGGAATAAAAAGTAGATAGAAAAGAAATAGAATAGACAGAGCTAGTGTTAGAAAGTCAAGTTATCAAGTTATCTTTTATAACAATTAAAGTCCCCCTGTAGTCAAAAATGTTATCCTTTAAAACTCATCTTTGATCATCAAAATGACATTTAAATGTTTTTTCTTGTGAAAATAATTTCCTCATGCCTTAAAATAGCTTGAATGTAACTTGATACCCTTGCCTCATTTACTATATGCGGAATACGCAAATTAGCCCTGCCTCCACTCAGTCACACACCAGCCAGCCATGAGCCAGGGCCTGATCCACTAACTGAACCATAGTAAACGACGCGATACAATGGCAATGGCAAGTGGAAATATTGGTTTAATTAAGCCATATGTGTTTGAATCAGAAACAAGCTGGTATGCTCAAGGAGCAAGGAGACTGATGGCTAACTTCAAGAGGTAACATTATCTGTTTGTGCTGGTTCGTACACGGATAATGACTGATAAAACTATGTTTCTATGTTTTTACTAAAGGACAACTACACTGGATACTGTAACATTCGTTAAATTTGCTTACTTGACAATGTTGTGTCCTCAAAATGCCTTGAAGATTCAAATACAGCCAAGTTTGTGATTCTAATTCGCACCCGTGAGCATTTGCGAGTGACGTGCGGATGTCAAAGCGGGAGAGGTGCGTCTGACTCGGGGCTACTTTTACACTGTTGCCGCAGGTTATTATTCAAGTTAGCGGTTCTAAATACAAATAAATAAGCCCTAACAGAACATGCCATCGTGAAAATAGGAAGAAATATTAACAGTTAGCGAAACATCTACAGAAAAATATACCGGATTATCCTGGCTGCCTAGACCCTCTGCTTTGCAACACAGTTAATGATATGCTAAGGATAGGATCCCTTGACGCGATTGGTTATTGAAATTTGTGACATAGCAAAAAAAGGGCTGTTTGAAACTGTGTTTCTGTGACTGCCATTGGGAAACTACAGTTTTAAGGAGAAAATACTCAGCAATGGTGTTGATTAATGGATTGGCACATGGTTTGTCTAAAAGCATATTAAACACACCACATAGACAAATAAACAACATAAAAAACTTGATTTTCACCACAGGGGGACTTTAAAAGATAGAATAGAAAAAGAATACTATGCTACGCTAGTGTAAGAGGGTCAGTTTTTAATAAATAAAAAGAAAACAAGTAGATAGTATAGAAATAGGATAGATAGTGCTAGTGTTAGAGGGTGAAGGTTTTTTTATAATAAATAAAAGAAAACAAGTAGATGGAATAGAAATAGAATATAGAGTGCTAGTGTTAGAGGGTCAAGTTTCTAATAAATAAAATAAAACAAGTGGATATAATAGAAATAGAATATAGAGTGTTAGTGTTAGGGGTCAAGTTTTTTTATAATAAATAAAAGAAAAGTGGATAGAGCAGAAACAGAATAGATTGCTAGTGTTAGGGGTCAAGGTTTTTTATAATAAATAAAAGAAAAGTTTATAGAATAAAAATAGAATAGAGGGGGCTAGTGTTAGAGGCTCAACGTTTTTTATAATAAATAAAAGAAAACGTGGATAGAATAGAAACAGAATAGAGTGCTAGTGTTAGGGGTCAAGGTTTTTATAATAAATAAAAGAAAACAAGTGGATAGAACAGAAAAAGATTAGAGATGGCTAGTGTTAGAGGCTCAAGGTTTTTTATAATAATTAAAAGAAAAAAGTGGATAGAATAGAAATAGAATAGAGTGCTAGAGTTAGAGGGTCAATGTTTTTTATAATAAATAAAAGAAAACAAGTAGATAGAATAGAAATAGAATAGAGAGTGCTAGTGTTAGAGGGTCAAATTTCTAATAAAAAAGAAAACAAGTAAATAGAAAATAAATAGAATAGAGGGTCAAGTGTACATGGAAGAGATGTGTCTTAGCCATTTCTTGAAGATGGTTAGGATTCAGCGACTCGGATGGAGTTGGGCAGGTCATTCTGCCAGCAGGAAACAGTTAAGGTGAAAGTCTGTGAAAGGCACTATAATGTCCATGGATGGCACTATAACATGTTTTTCACTTGCAGTACGCAAGTTTCTGGAGAGCACATAGGGTAAGTGTACCCATTTAAGCCAATGTACCCTTTAAGCTCACTTTCAACTCTGAAGTCAAATTAAAAGAAGAGAAAATCATATTTTATGCTGGTCATTATTTTAACCAATTCAGTGATTTGTTACTTCCTTAACATTTTTTTTTATTATTATTATTATTATTGCATATACCAATTACATTTGGCAATGTTGAGTTAGCCCCACCCATGTTCATGTTGTTTCAGGGGACACAAAGACACCCAAAAACATTTGTATTTCGGGACCCTTCGGAAATCAGCACATTTTTTTGTTAAGTATATTGATGTAATGTCAAATAAGAGATAAATGTATTGTTTTTTTTTGTGTATGAACAAATAGTGCTTTATCATTTTGAGTTTTATTGACTTGCACACAAAGCTAATCTCAAGGTCAAACCATTAGATACTGCTGAAGAATTATGCATGCAAACTACAAACAAAAAAAGTTTTTGTGATTCATTTTACATTAATTTACAAATAAATACATAAATAATGCATAAATACATAAATTGTTTTGTAGAGCAGGTTATTTTCATAAATTAACTTTTTTAAAGATGGGCTTAAATGGTACAGTGCCACAAAACATATGCAAACTACAGCCAGCACAAGCTAACCTTAAATATCAAATTTATTTATTTATTTATTTTTTAGTTTAGTTTTTTTTTTTTTTTTTACATACATACATACATGCATACATACGTACATACATAAATCAATCAATCAATCAATCAATCAAATAAAATTTCTTAATGTGGGCACAATGACAATTATTATGATGCTCAGTCCACAATACATTTAAGCTCCATGGATGTCATTGTAAACATACGGTATCTTACATTTTTAAAGGAAAACATTGTCTTTTTTCACCATTACTCACCTGTTCATTACTCGCTCATTATTTCATTTTAATGATAACAGTTCTTTGTGTGCTTTTACCTTACCAGCCTTTTACCTTACCTTACTTACTACCTTAATTTACAACTAATTTACAACAACTTTAGATAAGCCTACAAATTACACACTGTGTAGTACCATTATATAATAGATAATGTGTCTCATTTGTTTTCAGAGAGAAAATGACAAAAGAGAAAAAACTACAGCAACTGTTCAAAAATTGTAGAGGCATGTTGACTTTACCATGAGGACACAGTAAAAAACTTGTCTGTGCAAGCAAAACAGTTTGGAGTGGACAGAAAGTCTCTGAGGGAGAGAGTGAAGGCCAAGATCAACGTTGATGCTCATCAAGAGACCTTCAGTTCAGCGGACAGCGGTAGAGAGCGAGATTTCAAGAGTGACTTCAAGTAGACTGTAAACAAGAAGCTAGATTATGTTATATATAGGCTAAATGTAAAATAAAAGAAGAAAAAATGTGAGGTGGTCTAAAAGTGGCTTAGACTAGTGTGTCTTTTTACAATCTTCACAGGTCTGCTTTGCATACTGTATGTTTTTCATGGTACAGGTGATGAGCGCTAGCAAACATTAGTAAAAGTAGTTTTTAAATATTTCCCTTTCACTGAATAAATATATTGATATTTTGCTTTAAAATAAATGCATTTTTATATTTTTTGAATAAATCACGATGTGGGCTTATTTGGAACACATGCGGGCTTAAATGGTGCCAACGTACTAATTAAGCCAATGCCAGACTTTTGAGTTTATTCATAAAATATTTTAACTTTATATTCTAAAATGTACACTAACTAATTAATACATTTTCAAATGAGAGACTCTCGTGAATGGTGGCAGAGACCGACCCGGAAGAGAAGAAATGTTGAATAAAGTCGTTATTTTTGTTTTCTTTGCACACAAAAAGTATTCTTGTAGCTTCATAACATTACGGTTGAACCACTGATGTCACATGGACTATTTTAACCATGTCCTTACTACCTTTCTGGGCCTTGAATGTGTCAGTTGCGTTGCTGTCTATGCAGGGTCAGAAAGCTCTCAGATTTCATCAAAAATATCTTAAAAGGTTCATATGATGCGATTTCAAGTTTTTCTTTCTCTTTGGAGTGTTACAAGCTGTTTGTGCATAGATAAGATCTCTGAAGCTGCAAAGACTAAAGTCTCAAAACCAAAGAGATATTCTTTATAAAAGTTAAGACTCTGCCACGCCCCCCTAAAATGCCTCGTTCAAACACGCCCCTACATGTCTACGTCACGGTGTGGGGAGATTTGCAAAACACCGCCCAAATGTATACGCAATGAAAGAAGGCTGAACTATTATTCTCGCTGTAGTGTTGTTGCTGCCACTGGCGCCATGTCCTGGAGAAGCTGTGTGTTTCGTTCTACTTTGTTTGGGCTTCCAAAAGAGGACACAACTAGAAATCAGTGGTTAAGTTGTATTTACAACACTGTTCCAGAACAGTTCAACCTAAATATTTGAGTGTGTGCAGCGCATTTTACGGAGGACTATTTCCTGAACCTGGAAGAGTTGCCAACAATGCTGGCTTGCACAAAAGCTGTTTCTATAAAGTGGGGCAATTCCAACTTTGCAAGGACAGTCTGGCGCTTCTGACTCACAGGCTGTAAGTACGTTTCTGCCACTGACTATTCAAACACGAGTTTTGAGCTGTGTAGAGTAGCGCTTGTTGTTTGTCGTTTCTCCGATCACAAATGCAGACATGGTAATGTAAAAAGACAGTATAAGTCATTATAATCAGTAATTATGTCCCCACTGGATGCAACAAATGCCTCGTTTGTAATGGGTTTTATTGTTTTTGTACCGTCGCTACAGCATCACAATACGGTGAGGGTCGTAACATTTCTGTCTCACGCTTAAGGTATTCAGCCAATCGCAACGCACTGGATAGCTGGCCAATCAGAGCACACCTCGCTTCACAGAACAATGAGCTTTGTAAAAATCGACGCGTTTCAGAAAGGCATGGCATAGAGGAGCAACAATAATGTACAGTATGTGAAAAATAGTGTGTTTTTTTTAACCTTAAACCGCAAAAACACATTGCATTACACCAAATACACAAAATAATGTTCTTTTTAGCAACGTCATATGACCCCTTTAATTTGTGTTCTGAAGATGAATGAAGGTCTTATGGGTTTGGAACGTCATGAGGGTGAGTAATTAATGACAGAAGATATGTTGATGTGAGTGAGTGCAGGCACAACTGAAAAGTATTAAAAAAGTATTATTATTATTATTATTATTATTATTATTAAAGTATTAAAACATTATGTAAAATGAAAATGCTAATTATTACTAGTTTATTTTATACAAGTACAAGATTACACTAGTACAAGCTTGTTTTAATGATTTTACTACATAAGCATAATAACAAGTATGTAAATGCATATTATTATAGGCCAAACTTTAAATACAATTTTCAATTTTTATATAACAGGCGTCTCTGCTCCATCTTTCCAGTGAACTTTATGCTAAAAAAAAAAAAAAAGTTACTTCATGCATACAGAACATGCACATACTATGCATAGTATTAGCAGTGCTGGGTAGATTACTTTCAAATTATAGTTTGTTACTCATTACATATTACATGACAAAAATTGTACTGTAGTTAGCAACATAGTCTATTACATCACACATTTTAGGCAATATAATCACATTACTTGTTGATTAATTTTGACATAACTTGTTTATCACAAAAGATGATATCAACTAAACAGCTGATGATAGCCACTGACTTCCATTGCATTTTTTCCCATGCTACCGATTACCAACATTTTTCAAAAATATCTCCTTTCTTCAGAAGAAAGAAACTCATAAAGGTTTGGAAAAAGTTGAGTGTCGGTAAATGATGACAGAATTTTCAGGTTTGTTGAACTATCCCTTTAAATTACAAAAATGTAAAACAAAAATAATTAAACAATTTAAGCAATAAATAAACAATCAACATCAAATACACTTATTAAAAATGCTGAAATATTGTCATATGTCACAACATATGACCATTAACTGACATCAGAGAACCGTGAATGTGCAAATGTGTTGTTCAATTCCACAAATCTAGAAGACTTTCAAATCAGATATAAGCGATAAGTGATAGGTTTAAATTTTAAAAGATAAAACGTAAGAATGAAAAATTATGAATAATTTACTGCCATTGTGTGAATGTCATGTAATCAATAATCATTTTTAACTTTTTTTTTTTTTTTACAATAATTACAAGTACTTCATTTTTGGAATCTGGTTAGGTAATCCAGATTACATGCAATCAGTTACTACCCAGCACTGAGTATTAGTAAGTAATAGTAAGAGTATGGTAGTGCAATACTTTGAATATAGTCCCTGACAAATTAGAGAAAGGTAAAAGACGATTCGTACCATTTTTTTCCACAGGAACATGGCATTTGGGGCAGGGGTGAGTGGTTTCGGCTATAGTCTCCTGTGAGGCCTGTTCCCAACGGGCACGAAGAGCCGCCTCTTCATCTACAATATAACCCTGAAACACACACACACACACACACACACACACACACACACAGCAGGGATCAAACGCAGCACAGTGAGAAAGACAGATTTGATCTTAAAGAGCTTTAAATTCCTCTCTAATATGATTTTTTTATGAATCAGGTGATTTGTGAATGGCTTGTAGGCATTGTCACTGACACCATTACGACTATAATCTCTTGGCTGCTCGACCCAAAAGAGAATATTTAAGCAGATTTTCACCTTGTGGTATGACTGATGATATCTAGCCAACATAAATTGAACTGTGTCCATGCATATGTGATGAACTAATATTAAAAGTGTGAAGTCCTCACCTGTAGGGCACCTCCTGTTGCTGTGTCTGTCCTCTGTCTGCAGAGGCCCTCGTGATACTCTGCCTTACAGTCCCTGCAAAACACAAACTGACACAAACACCAAACCAATTACTAGCACTGACAGGTCACAGGCCACAGCACTTATACTGAGCAGTAATTAATAGTAAAGTGAATGTTATTTAGAATTTTATACGTATGGTAACACTTCACTATAGATATTCATGTTGAAAAGCATTACATTTTTTCATAAATAATTGTTAAATGTATTAAAGCATTTGAGTCCTTGTTACATCTGAAATTGGATGTTAGCCATGTGTTTTAATGCATTCTAATTTCTAAAGGTGTAATACTGAATATATAAGTATTATAATGTATATAATTCAGGGATTAAAATTCTTCTTTATTGCTTTATATATATATAAAAGCTTAAAGTGAAGTGTTATGTTAATGGCTACATTTCAATTCTGTGCATTTTTACCTTCAGCAGTCTGGAAAAATATTAAAAGATGGGAGCTAAATAAGATATAAAAAATTATGTGTGTATATATATATATATATATATATATATATATATATATATACACACACACACACACACACACACATACACACACACATATATAATACTTCAGAATAATGAAAAGCTAATTATATAAAGAATATATATACAGTGCCCTCCAAAAGTATTGGAACAGTAAAGACAAAATTGCTCTGTTGGCTGTGGAGTCAAGACATTTGCAAATATGATTAAAAGATGAATATGAGACAAAACTTTTATTATTTTATTATTGGGTGATTCAACACATACATGTTTTACCAGCTAAGAAGTTCAGCACTTTTAGAGTTTCATCCCTCTATCTGATGTGAGCATAAGTATTGGAACAGTTGCCTCACAGGTCTTTCTAAGTGATCAGCTGTGTCCTGTTGCATTCATTCTTCAGATATTAAAAGCAGGGAATGTGTCGTATCAGTTATATCCATTTCTTCTGCATTCTGAAACTTGCATTCGATGATGACACCCACAAACCAGGATGAAGATGAGGGAGCTGGCTTTGAGAGAAAAGCAAGCAATTTGGATGCTAAAAGAAAAGAGGAAGTCAATTAGAGCTATAGCAAAAACAAAGGGCATGGAGAAATCAAGAGTTTGGAAACCACCAGCAACCAACAACAACCTGATCGGCAGAGAAAACAACAGTAGTTGATGACAGACAAATCATAAAAGCTGTGAAAATGAACCCTAAAAGATGTGTCTGTAAAATCACCAACAACTTCCAGAAAGCTGGGGTGATGCTCTGACAATCTACTGTCCTCAGGAGACTTTGACACAGAATTACAGATGCTACACAGCAAGATGCAAACCTCTGACCAGCACCAAAAATAGAAAGACAAGATTAGAGTTTGCAAAAAAGCACACAGGTGAGCCAGTAGAGTTTTGGAACTGTGTTTATGGACCGAGACAGAGATGAACCTTTATCTAAGTGATGGGAAAGCAAAAATGTGGAGAAAAAAAGGAAACTGCAAAAGATCCCAAGCATACAGCCTCATCTGTAAAGCATGGTGGAGGTGGTGTCATGGCATGGGCATGTATGGCTGTCTCTGGAACAGGCCCTCTCAACTTTACTGATGACTTAATGTATGATGACAGTAGCAGAATGAATTTGGAAGGGTACAAAACCATGTTGCCTACTAATATTCAAGAAAATACCACCAGATTCATTGGGAAGTGCTTCATATTGCATCAGGACAATGACCCAAAACACCCTGCCAGTTCAGTCAAGGAATTTATAAGGGCAAAGAAATGGAAAGTCTTAGATTGCCCAAGTCAATCTCCAGATTTAAATCCGATTGAACATGAATTTCACCAGCTGAAGAGGAGAGTAAAGGCAGAAACTCCCCAAAACAAGCAACAATTGGAATTGGCTGCATTAAAGGCTGGAAAAAGTATTTCAAAGGATGAGACCAAGAGTCTGGTGATGTCTATGGGTCACAGACTCACTGCTGTGATTGTGCGCAAGGGATCTGCAACTAAATAATAGCTTTTAATCTTTTATATCTGCCTTATGTTCAACTGTCCCAATACTTATGCTCACATCAATGAGTGGGATGAACTCTAAAAGTGCTGTTCTTTTTATTTGGTAAAACATGTATGTGTTGAAACGGCTAATAATAAAATGTGACATTCTGTAGTTTTGTTTCATATTTATCTTTTAATCATATTTGCAAATGTCTTGACTCCACAGCCAACAGAGCAATTTTGTCTTTACTGTTCCAATACTTGAAGGGCACTGTATATATATATATATATATATATATATATATATATATATATATATATATATATATATATATATATATATATATATATATATTATAATTCAGAATAATAAAAGCTATATTATATGTATATATATATATATATATATATATATATATATACACACACAATATATAAAATAACATAAGTAAAATGACATTGCCTAACATGTTTCACTCTCTTCGAGATCCAATCAGTCCCTGATTTTAATTAATTAAAATCAAGTCCATTCCTATATTATTTGACACTGAATATTGTATTTTACTGAAATATTGCATTTTATGGACGGAAAATATGTTGCTATGTGATGTAAACTGTGATGTCATTTTATGTTGTCTTTACAAGTGAAAAATATTTTTTTTTTTAGAATAAAATACCTTCCCTATTCCAGTTTAATGTGCAGAGGCAATTAGAGGCGTTATTTTAGTATTATTCAAAAACTATTATAGTATTTCTTAGTGTATTGAAGAAACTATTTTATATTTATATTAAAAGTTTCAGTAATTTTGTTATGTGCTTTTGTCATTTTGAATCTTTTTTTAAAATATGTCTATATATTTTTATTTTCATTTTAGTATTGTCAAGGCAAGATTTTTAAATTTCATTTAAGTTTTTCATTTAATTTTAATTTTCATATTTTAATATACACTGCCGTTCAAAAGTTTGGGATCAGCAAGATTTTTAACGTTTTTTAAAGAAGTATCTTTTGCTCATCAAGGCTGATCAAAAATAGAGAAAAAAACTGTAATATTGTGAAACGTTATTACAATTTAAAGTTTTCCATTTTATTATACTTTAAAATATAACTTATTTCTGTGATGCAAAGCTGAATTTTCATGAGCCATTACTCCAGTCTTCAGTGTCACATGATACTTCAGAAATCATGATTTATTATCAATGTTGGAAACAGTTGTGCTGATTATTTTTATTTTACTATTATTATTATTATTATTATTATTATCATTACTTTTTTTTGAACCTATGATACTTTTTTAGGATTCTTTGATGAATAAAAAGTTATAAAGAACAACATTTATTCAAAATATAAATCTTTTCCAACAATGTCTTTACTATCACGTTTTATCAATTTAACACATCCTTGCTGAATAAAAGTATTCATTTGTTAAAATCTTAAAAAAGATAAAATAAAAAATAAATAAAATAATAATAATTGTTGATCCAAACATTTGAACAGCAGTGTATAAAAATGGTTTAATAATGGTTTTTTAATAATGGTTTTAACTAGAAGTCAGTCATTTATCACAGGTTGAATTCCCTAAAAAGTGAGTGCTCTGACATGGCTTGGTCTTTTTGAATTATCATATGATGCAAGCAGCACAAATGCATATTCATGCAGCACCCAAAGCGCACACAAGGGGGTAGCCTTTCTCCACGGCCGTCCTGTCAGAGAGCGTATTACTCAGGGGTTTAGCATACTCTTCCTCTACAGCTCTTTTGAAGCTCCACTGATTTAGTATTTCTTCAGAGATCCAGGCTTGTGAAGTAAGGAAGCATCACATCATCTTTTTGCTTTATTATTTCTGCTGCTCATGACAGATCCTCCTCTCAAGGTCTAGAGACAGATGCTTCTTTGTTTTCCCCTTCCTCAGTAATGATGAGAAAACAGAGTTCTTTTGACAGTCACTTCTTTCTACTTTTTTTTGTCACCCCTGTTCTCATTTGTTCTCTCTCAGATGTGCCACCATTCATGTTTATTAACCACATGGTTGGTGTCCTTCTCCAGCGCAGTCATTTTCTCCGGCGTGAGAGACGGGAAGGATGTATTTGATGTGGAGCGTGGAACAGTGTGAAACCCTTCTTAGTGTGAAATTAATGCCACTTTGCAGTCCTGAACAAGGTGTTTCGCTGTCTTTACTTTTTGAGCAATGTGATTTTTGAATTGTTGAGTCAGGTCTCGTCTCTTATATGCATTTCAACATGGGAATATGTGAACGCAGAAATGCACAGAAAACTCGCCCACCATTCACAACCTTTTGGATTATGAATTTCCATAACTTTTTCAACCATTCGTCATTAACTGGAAAGGGATTAAAAAAAAAAAAAAAAGAACAGATATTGAACAGACAAAAAGTAATTTCTAGGTGATTAAATATTTCTTGGTACTAGGTATATTGAATTTAATTTATACATTAAAAAAAAAAAAAAAAAAAAAAAAAAAAAAAAAATATATATATATATATATATATATATATATATATATATATATATATATATATATATATATATATATATATATATATATATATCTTCTTGGTATTATTTATTTATTTTCCTTGTAATCAGGAAATAATGCTAGATTCCCAGAGGAAAACACTGACAATTGCACATTTGTACTGATAGTGCTGTTTTTATTTTATTTTATTTATTTATTTTTTTTAAATCAGCAGAAAATGCTACACAGTATTAGTATATTGTGAATTATTATTATATTTTAAAATAACTGTTTTCTTATTTAATGTTTTAAAACAGAATTTATTCCTGTGATGTAAAGCTGAATTTTCAGCATCATTACTCCAGTCTTCAGTGTCACATGATCCTTCAGAAATCATTCTAATATGCTGATTTGTTACATTAAAGAAATGATTTTTTATCCTTTTTTTGTGGAATAAATTAAAATATATTTTAATACATTTGGAAATATATTAAAATAGAAAACAATTATTGTAAATTGTAATCATATTTCACAATTTTGCTGTATTTACGTAAGTAAATACAGCCTTGGTGAGCATAAAATATGTATATCTTTATTCCAGTTTTCTTTATTTTATTTTTACTTTGTAATTTGTATTTTATATTTTTATATTTTTTATATTTTATATTTTATATAAAATTTATATATATATATATATATATATATATATATATATATATATATATATATATATATATTTTTTTTTTTTTTTTTTTTTTAATATTTCAATGCTGGATTCCTGGGGGGAAACAATTGTGCAAACTTTTAGTGTCTTTTCCATGATTTCTTGTGATTTATTTTATTTTATTTTAAATTAAATTAACTGAAAATGTTAGATTAATTACTGATATTGTCATTTTATTTTCCTTAAAATCAGCAGAAAGTGCTAGAATGTGAAGCATGCAGCTGACTATCGCTATCTGACATACTTGATTTATTTATACACTGAATTGCAGTTAATTAGTGTTCAGAAATACCTTATGCAAAAGTTGCAATTACTAAATAACTGATTTATAGAGAACATTTTGCCATAGATGTTGACACTTTTACATTCTGCACACGAACAAAGCATTGTGGGCACTGTGCTATAGGATGCTTTGATCTTTGCTCCAGCATTTATAAATGCAGTCAACTCTGTTTGCATATGTGTGTGTGTGTGTGTGTGTAGACTTAGACGGGATCTGACAGTAGCAGTCTGATTTGTGTTAAAGCTGCAGTCCGTAACTTTTTTTGGTTAAAAATGATCTGAAATCAATATTTGAGAAAGTACAAAACCAGCCAGTGTTCAAAACTATCGCCTTACTTTAGCCCGATTCACAACGGTTAGCTTATAATAATGTTTTCTAATTTGAGTGGCACGGGTAGGTTTCCGCGGGAAATTCGAGCATGGCACTGCTTCATTACGTCACATCTGTAAACATGAAGAAGTTGTCCCGGCTACTAGGCTCATGGCACGTGAGGATCCTGCAGGTGGTGGATCATTTATAACCTTTTCTCACAGCAGCTCGAATAATTAAACTTATCATTTTGATGGCGGATTGTAATCCAGAAAGGATTATGTGTTTATGAAACCCATGTGAATGAAATTAAATTATATTCCAGTTTTAAATGTGGTTCTGATTACAGATAGCCAATGTGGGATTACACAAGTTTTTGTATTTTAATACCAGTTTGAAGGAAGATTAATTTGCTTTTTAGATTAAAAGAATTTCTTAATATGAAATTTGAATGGTATGATATTAGACTGTACAGAAATTGAAATCTACACGCTAATACTATACTCATAGTCATGCAATGCTGATGTTGTTAACATTAATAATTTGAGAACAAAGTATAATAATAATACTTTGCACAGTTAGATGTGATATGAGCTAACTGATCTTTAGATTTAATCACTGTTGGTAGCGCGATTTATTGTAATGCTTTTTTCCTCAGTTGGGCAGAACAAACGTGGCAGACTTGTTACTTACTTGTTAAGATGGCAAATTACGGTGAAAATTCTGATGTGGGTCATATATTCCAAGACAAAGGCAGTAAATATCCACACCGGTGCAGTGACTGACAACTACACATCCACCTCAAAACATTAGATTCATCCGCGCTGGAGCAGTGCCGGAACACCTGATCACAACTCCGCGCACGGAAGATAATTCCACAAGAAACTGCAATTCCAGGTTTTCAAATGTAGAGGGCGACAAAGAGGGAAAAGTTACGGACTGCAGCTTTAAATAAGAACGTCAGAGTGAAACGCTGAAAGAGCTCTTAGAAAGACTTCTCTGATCATCTGCCAGACTGATCTCTCTCTCGCAAACACGCTCAGAGCCCTGACCCAAATGTATGGCTTCAAGGCAATAATAGCATCTTTCTGACACCTGGCTCACTGTCCCCATCGCTCAGAACAGCTCTAAACACAGCGCAAGAGAAAGAACAGAGCCAGAGACACAATGAGAGAACAGACAGACTGTACATAACAGCTTCTCACTCCGTAACCATCCAGAAACATGCCATTTTTAAAAACACGCTTCATCTAGTTACCTGACATTTCCCACAATTAGGGCACAAAATAGGGCTTGAAATCTTGAGATGTGAAGTCAAGGTTTTGTTATCACAAAGCTGAAAAGCAGAGTGGTCCATCTAAGATTTTATTTTATTTAATTTTTATTTATTTATTTATTTTTGTATTATTTAATTTTAATTATTTAATTTTTTAATTTTATTTTTAGTCTACAAAACAGGGATTGTAGTAATAAATAAATAAATACAATAAAATAAAACAAAACAAAATAAACAAAACAAAACAAAACAAAACAAAACAAAAAACAAAACAACAGTTTTTTTTTTTTTTTTTTTTTTTGCAAACAAAATAGCAAAAGTTAGTGTTACTTGCTGTTTCCTTGTAATAATTTGTGAAATACACGGGCAATTTCTACACCATTTTTTTCTATTATTTAGCAGTTCAAAATAATTTTTTATTTCTTGTTTTTATTTTTATTTTTTGCAAACGTATGAAAAAATTTTAAAATCCAAAATGGGCGAAAGAGATAAATAGATAAAATTTGATTAAAAAAAAAATAATAAAAAATTAAATTAAACATTAATAACACCCTAAAAGTTCTACTAAAAATAATAATAAAAAAATAAATAAATAAAGGAAAGGAAAGGAAAATGGCGTTGCAAAATAACAGGGTTGATTTAACCTAAATTAAGGTATAAAGACGTAATATAAAGAAACATATTTTATATATTATTTAGCTGTTCAAAGAATTTTTTAAATTTCTTGTTTTTTCTTTTTCTTTTTTTTTTTTTTTTTATGCAAACATCTGAAAACAGTTTAAAATCCTTTGAAATTATTTTACCATCATTTTAAACAGCTAAAATGGATAAAACAATTAGATAATTAGATAAAATAAAATAAAATAAAATAAAATTAGGCATTAATAACACCCTAAAAGGCCTACTAAAAAAAGGAAAATGGGAATGCAAATGACAGGGTTGATTTAGCCTGAATTAAGGTATAAAGTCATAATATAAAGAAACATGTTTTATATGTTATAATTTGTAGAACATATTATAAAATAAAAATAAAAAAAAAACACATTTAAATTCATCATTGTAAATAATGCAGTGAATTAATATACACAGAAAAAAATTTATGGTAGAATTAACTTTGAAATATTTTTTACTGAGAAATTGCTGGTAAATTTCACACACACACACACACACACACACACACACACACACACACACACACACACGACAAAACAAAAGCAAGTAAGACATTGAATTAAATGTGAAATTTTGTAGCAGAAAAGCTGAAATTGTATTTTCTTGTAAAACATATTCCCATAATTTTTGTTTTACCTCCAACTTCAAAAAAGAAAAAAAAAGAGTAACAGTTATTCCAGTAGTTCAATTAGTACAGAATGGCACTTGCATCGCCAAGGTTGCCAGATTTTCCTCTATCACTAGAGACCGGTGAGCTAATCTTGCTTCTCATGATGCTGAAAGCTGATAGTTCACACTTATTGTACACACAAACCACAGCAACAAACCCTCCTGAAGTCATACACGCTACAAAAACAGAAATTGCTCTATTGCCAGTAGCTTACAGCGAGATCAACTCTAGTATTCAACACACAGTGCTGATACAGGGCCCCTAAACCCCCAAACAAAAGAGAGGAAGGCTGTATAAAACAGCAGAGGAGATATAGAGAGGGGATATATTGATTTTTCTGTAAGTGAAGTAGGACAGGTAGGTTGCGAGGTGTCCCTCAGGTCCAGAGCGTGTAAAAACTGCCCGCTTTTTGTGTGTCTGTTTTTATGTGCCATCGTTGGTATATGTGTGTGTGCTGGTGCCAACGGTTCATTAACGCCAACTCCAATAAAGCCTTTATCTGCGGCTCACAGACGCGCTGCTGACCACGCCGTCACTGTCAGAAACCGGACATGCGCGCTCCCTCTCACACTGCTCTCATACTGATACTGTAAAATAAGATAAGGGGCGAGCTCTCCAAATTCACAACTTATGAACAAACACACAAATACACTCCAATCCACCAACAAGAGTGAAGGATTATGAAATCAAAGCTGAAAGTACACCAGTGAATAACCATTATCCAATGTGATCTTATTATCAAAAATGCATCAGAACAAATTATAATTTATACACTACTGTGCAAAAGCCTTAGGCCATTAGTATTTTTTACCAACAAATCTTTAGCTGTAGTGTGTCAGTAGGAAATATCAGTTTACATTTCCAAACATTGATTTTTGCCATTAATTGTAATAATCCAGTGAGATTTTTTGTTTGCACAAGGAGTCTGACAGCAGCCAGTGCTCCACACAGAGATCTGATCTGATCATCATCCAGTCCGTCTGGAATGACATGAAAAAACAGAACAAACTGAGACAGACTAAATCCAGAAGAACTGTGGAGAACAGTCTCCAAGATGCTTCAAGACACCTACCTGCAAAGCTACCTGAAAAACTATGTGCAAGTGCACCTGCTGTTTTAAATGCAAAGGATGGTCACAACAAATATTGATTTGGTTTAGTTAATAGAAGTTACTTGATAAATAAAATCTATTTATGACATTATTTTTGAAAGCATCCTTACTTTACTTCATTTTTATACCAGTGCCTACTTTTCACAGCTTTACTGGTAGGTTTCTTCAGATGTCTTGGAGGCATTGCCTCAGTTCTTCTGGATTTAGTCTGTCTTGTTAGAAATAATGGCAGCAAAGTAAAGGAATGTTTGGAAATGTAAACTGATATTTACTACTGACACATTACAGCAAAAGATAAAAATAACTGGCTTAAAACCATTTGTTGTTGGTGGAAATACTAATGGCCTAGGACTTTGGCACAGTTGTGTTACCAAATTTATTTTAGTCTCAAAAAGTATTTTGCAAAAAGTATCAGAACAAAACAAAACATAAGACAAAACAAAACAACAAAAAAGAAACAAATAAAATACAGTTTGGCCACCATGTTTTGCTTTGAAATTGCGTTACCAAATTTATTTTATTTTGACAAGTCTCAAAAAGTATTTTGCGAAATGTATCAGAACAAAACAAAACAAAACTTAGCAAAACAAAAAACAAAACAAAACAAAACAACAAAAAAGAAAGAAATAAAATACAGTTTGGCCACCATGTTTTGCTTTGAAATTCTGTTACCAAATTTAATTATTTTGACAAGTCTCAAAAAGTATTTTGCAAAATGTATTATAATAATAATAAAAAACTAAAAAACTAAAAAATAAATAAATAAAATAGTTTGGCCACCATGTTTTGCTTTGAAATTCTGTTATCAAATTTATTTTATTTTGAAAAATGACAAACAGAATCAGACAAAATTACAAAATACTGTTTGCCCATCACAAATGTATTTTATTTTGAAAATATTTAAAGTCTTAAAAAAGTATTTTACAAAAAAAAAATAAATTAAAAAAATCCTGTTTTGCAATCCTGTGACCAAAACTGTTTTTCATTTTTATTTTTTTTAGATAAATTCTTATACAATGTCAACATAATTAATGGAATTAATGCTCAGGCAAATACACCTTTGTCTAATGCTCATCTACAGTCCATTTCTCACTATTAACAAACCATTAACTATGACTTTTGCTTCAATAAACTCTTAATTTGCTGTTTATTAATAGTTAGTAAGGTAGTTGTTAAGTTTAGGTAATGGGTAGGATTAGGGATGTAGAATATGGTCATGCAGAATATGTGCTTTATGAGCACTAATAAACAGCCAATATGTTAATAATAGGCATGATAATAAGCAGCTAGTTAATAGTGAGAATTGGTCCCTATACTATAGTGTTACCGCTCAAAACTATACCAATCTAAAGCTAAAACTAGACCAAAGTGGTTACATGAGATCTCATTAGCATTCATAGGTATTTGCACATAAAGTGTAGTTTTGTTAATTATTGTATTTTATTATGAAAGTCTTGAGAGTCTGCAAAAAAAAATATATATATTTTTTTTTTGCAAAAATAAAAATTAGTTTTTTTGTTTGAAATCCAGTTTCCAAAATTGTGTCCCTGTGTCCCAAAACCCTGCTTTGAGTGAAACATCCAAAACAATTTAATTAATCAAATTAATTCTAGTTCAAATACATCTAGATCTAATGCCCGTCTACATCTAAAAACCACTGTCCATGACAACAAAAGGCTCTCAGGCAGCACTGCGATGCAGGCTGCACCTTTGACAGAGACAGACAGAAGCACAGATATGGGGTTTCGTCCCACTGGAATGATGATGTTTGTGTTTGCAAACATGCAATCAGTCAGTGCTAATGGCAGCTGAACTGCACCCTAATCTTTAATCGACTGGCTAATTAGAAAACATCATGCAAATTGCGTGGTAATTACATCGTAATCGTGCCGTGATTGGACGAGTGGAGTATGCAAGCGATAGAGGGCAGGGAAGAAAAAAACACTCATCTCACACATGAATGCCATCCCAAACTGGGATATACTCGGTCAAAGGTTTGTAAAAATGCAGACTGCTACAAAACTCTCTATACAAAAACTCAACTTGACACATAATAAAGGTGAAGTGTGTAATTTCTGCACCACTAGTGTCATAGAATGGAACAATAACAGAAATAATGACTTTTGGGCTTGTGGGGATACACAAACAAACAGTTTTCAGTTTCAGTGTTTTAATATTGCCATCAGTGTTTATGTTGTTTGGGGAAATTGATCTACAAATGGCTTACTGATAGCAGTCTCTGCATATTATAGTGAAAGCTGTTGTGAGGTGAGTGGAGAAGGTCTTACCCCACAGCCGAGTCCATTCCCCAACTCACAGCAGACTCTCCTGCCATCATCCACAAGAAGCAGCCCGGCACCACATCCTGGAGCGGGACACAGAACTCCTCCCATCTGAAGAACACACTCCACTGGATGATAGACTTTTAAATAAAGCAAGTAGGGATGCACCGATGCACTGGTCAGTGTTTCTTGTATTGAATTTAGGGCTGTCCAGGTTTAAGCAATAATAACACATGAATTCAGCAACGTTAACGCGGGTTCTGTTTGACCCTATTAACCACCCGTAGTTTAGGGTTGCCAGGTCCTCAGTTTTCCCTAAAAATTATTTGTAATGTGCCTCCAATCCAATTATCACAAAGAGCTTTGTGCTTTGTTACTTCTGATAAGAAACAAAGTCTCAGCTTTCTAATCCTGTGCATTTTATCACAAAATTCAAACAATAAATGCTGTTTTGATGCTCTTAAATTTGGCATGTCAGATCGCCGTAGCAGTTTCAGTTCAAGCGGCAGCGCGGAGCGTGAGTCTTTTCCACTTTAATTCAAGTTATAGCATGAAATAAACATGAATGAACATCAGAAGGTATGTTGAAAGATACAGTGTAACTTATTGAAACGTATCATGTCTCATGTAATCTTTTAACCAAAAGGAAGACGTCAAATAAAACAGCTTGTGAACACTATGTCACTTAACGTTACATTTACCTCAAGAAAGTTATCCACTGTTCATAGTTAATTAGTTAGCTATAAAACACTACAGGGAGCTTAATTACTGTTAATTACTGTTTTTATGAAAACTACGGTAACACTTTATTTTAGGGTCTCTTAACTAGTTGCTTATTAGCATGCATATTACTAGAATATTAGCCATTTATTAGTAGTAATTAAGTATTAATGGAGTTTGTCCAGCACAATCACTACCACAACCCCAAACAGCAGCAGCTACAGCAGTACTGTATAAATACATTTATATATGTACAGCACATCTGTCTGTAGAAATGTGTGACACATAAACTGAAAATTCACATCTTGTGGAAGAGCAATAGTAAGATACGGAAGAATGAGTGGCGGTGGTGTTAGGGGAAGACAATAGTGTGAAAAAACGAATAAGCAATGGTGAATTTTCTGTTGACATGTAACACTTTTCTACAAAAATAAATGTATTGTATAAATAAAAATGTTCATTTTCTTTTTTTGTGTTCTACAGTACTGACTTTTCCCAATACATTTTTACATACTGTTGAAATATATCTAAAATATATCAAGTATAAAGTATTTAAAATGCTCAGTGTGATACACAGACAAAACTGACATTCTTCTTGCATAGTATAGAAAGCAGTCTGTCAACAAAAAGGTAAATTAACTGCATACAACAAATATGAAATTCCTAATAACAAAATTAATTTTGCATATAACACGAAATAAAATAATAGGTCTGCATAAATACTTCCAAGGTGGGGAAAAAATAAAAAATAAAAAAAAATAAATAAAAAAAAAACATCTAAACATTTTAATCAGTGTGGCTCAAACAATGACAAAAATCCTTTTTATTTTGATGCTACTGGCCAAGTCACTGACACAATAACTAGGTTTTAAAGCAAGAATTAAATGTTTTGGGTGATGTTTTGCAATCTTTTGCAGACATGTAATTGAGTTCTGATGTTTCAGCAAACAGTTTTGACAACTGCACTTACAGTTTAGAGGATGTTAGACTGTTTCGAAAAATGTGCCAAAGCAACTGAGAAAAACTGTAAATGGAACAGCTTAGAGAAAAAAAGTTTACTCGTGTGTTTTTTGTTGAGTATCAGTCTTTTATGGCTCATATAGTAGAGTTCATACTTTGAGAAGGAAAAAAAAACACCTTAGTTTTATTCAGAGGCCAAAAATACGCAATTTGGTGAGGTTGCTGTTATTTACATGGCCAAAAGGTAAAATGAAATTCTGCTAGTAATATAAACCAATGAGATCTTTGTAACTGTATAACATACTACTTACATAAACTCCATATACAGTAAATATCAGCTGTCACTCTATATCTCCCAATAACGTCATTGTAAAATGATATTTAAATGCTTTTATAATCAATTTTTATAATCAAATCTCTGTAGTTTTTATTGTGGGGCAAACATATAATGCAATGCAATACAATGACGACTGAGAGATGAACAAATAAACATTCCTCAAAAGCCTGATGATCATATTTGATACTCACAACTTAACCAGATTTTTCTAAAAAAATGTTGTATGGATAATCAAGTAAAGTAACTTCAGTCCCCTAAGTGTTCATCCGGAAATATTGCTAACAATATAAAGGGTATTTTTAAGTTTACTTTATTAAAATCACTAAAGATTTCACAAAAAAAAATAAAAAAAATAAAAAATCTGTGTAAGTATAACCCAGTGTGCATCCAGCATAAATTTGGTTTTAACATCTGGCCCACAAGCCAACTATCCCAACAGGACAGGAGAGAGTGAGACGAACAAGATGCACACAGATGTCAGGAGAGGCCACTTGACATAACAACACGTTCAGAAGCATAACGACAGAAACATCCCTAATGGTGCTTTGCAAAGGTGTCGCATAACAGCTCCAATTGGTATGAAAACTTCAAAGACAAAAACTTGGTGAAGAAGGTAGAAAGGATGTGGGAACACGTCGAAAGGGACCCCTTCCTCACTGTAAGGATGGCTGGTGTGATGGTATGGAGCTGAGGTTTTGTTGCCAGCAGAGGGTTTAGTGAATGGGATGGGGGAAACAGCAGATGGGCCAATTAAGAGCCTCTCGCATGTGATGATCTGACAATCAGGGTGAACTTGGATTTCTCATGAGCTGTGATCAGGACAAGGAAGGTTGCTTAGAAGTTATGTGTGTGCATGTGTGGAAGTGAGACCTGCGGATCTCAGAGTCCAAACCTACCTGCTCATCTCCCAGGACTCGGAAATGATGAACTTCTTTAATGAGCGAATCAGGACAGCCGGCTGGAGACAGAGAAAGAAAAAATAAAAAGAAATATAGTCAGAAGCATAGAGTTAGCATGGGCTGAAACAGCCGTCAAAAGCAGATAGTTCACCCTGAACTTATTCCAAACCTAAAAGACTTTCTTTCTTACATGGAACATAAAAGAAAATACTCTGAAGAATTTTGAGGTTCACATAACATTGGACCCCACTGACTTGCATTGCATGGACATGCAGGTTTAGAACACCATTCAAATCCTTACAATAAACATGAATTAATATAAAGCAGAATGCTTGTCATAACCTCTCATTAGCAACCTCAAATCATATGGTTTGTGAAACCCAGACAAAGTAGATCTATAGGAATGCATTGTTTGCATTTAGAATCATGTTTGCAAGGAGTCTTTA